>SEMN01000019.1:0-1200000 GCA_005408345.1 Macquaria australasica | reverse complement strand
GGGTGCCGCTCACACTGTTCCCATCATTTATTTTCCGGTCAGCAGGGGGGAAGTTACTAGCTCTCTACCCAGGATGCAGCTTGCCTGGCATGGTGTTAACAGGGATGTATTTTGTGTGTGTGACAGCAACCTCGTGGTGAGACGGGGTAAGCCAGAGGAGGTAGTTGCCGACCTCATCAAGCAACTGGGCTCTGTCAGCATTGTGGCTTTCCATGAAGAGGTAAACGGCCTTTCTCTTATTGTAACTGTCACTGCTTTATTACATTGTCTAGTGATTTTGACGATTTTTCCTTCGTGCGTTCATCTTCCAGGTAACTTCGGAAGAACTGAATGTGGAGAAACGAGTGAAGGATGTCTGTGAACAGATGAAGGTCAAAGTTCACACCTGCTGGGGGTCTACACTGTACCACAGAGGCGATCTTCCTTTTCATCACATATCCAGGCAAGAGAGGATATGGCTTGCCTAGAACAAAGCATTCAAGTTTGCTTAAACGTCCTGTTTTTGATTCTGGCAATTTTATGAGAAATGTAGGTAAAGAAGTGTTAAGTGCTTAGAATATTTTGTAACATTTCTTCCTGGTTTGTTAGGCTGCCTGATGTGTACACTCAGTTCAGAAAGGCCGTGGAGACCCAGAGCAGGGTGAGGCCTCTGTTCCCAACCACTGAGCAGCTAAAGCCTCTCCCCCAAGGGCTGGAGGAAGGAGCCATTCCTACAGCTGAGAACCTGCAACAGACAGGTGAATAATCCTAATGTCTTATCTGCTCAATCCAAATGGTTTAATTGATACAGTATATTTTACACTTTCCCTTTGTGTCTTTGTGTTCTGTGAATTTGCAGAAATGATGCTATGTCTGTATCACCAAGACAAATTCCTGTACATTTATTTTATGTGCTTATTAAATTGACTTTTGTGTAAAAGTACTTTACATGCTGTTGGCAAATAGGAAGCACAAATTGCTCATGTTATGCACTGCCTCTATTGAGTAAATCCTCACTGCTGCTACTTTCAGAATTCAATAGGCAGACTGCTGAGCACAGATTTCCTCATTAAGTGCCAGCGAGCGAGCAGACTGGCTCAATTTCCATGTATATGATTAAGCTTTTATGATTCTGTGTGTCTTAATGTTCACCAGGGAGTGTTTTAACATGTATGAAATCAGTGTGATGCTGAAATGCATCTCTTGTTTTATTGTAATAGAGCCTCTGACTGATCCCCGCTCAGCCTTCCCCTGCAATGGTGGTGAAAGTCAGGCTCTCGCCAGACTCAAACACTATTTCTGGGACACTGTGAGTACAGCTTCCATTAGAACTAGGCACTATTTGTTTCTTATGAAATGGCAAAAAACACACACAGTGATGTATTATCTACTACGTACTGTAAGTGTAATAAATAGATGTTGTCTGTTTTGTAGGATGCAGTTGCAACTTATAAGGAGACTCGTAATGGCTTGATTGGTGTGGATTATTCCACTAAATTTGCACCCTGGTGAGTGTTGTTGTATCATTTCCTCTGCTGCTAACGAGAGTTTAATGTTCCATGTAAGTAATTCCCATAAATATATCTCTAACTGTGCTCCACTGGCATTCTGCAGGCTGGCAATGGGTTGCATTTCACCAAGGTATATTTATCATCAGATCAAGCAATATGAGAGGGAGCGAACAGCCAATCAGAGCACATACTGGTGAGTCTGGAGTTAGAAATGACTGGAATACTTAAAAAGGAAGTGAGATACAAAACAATAGATATTAAATAATAGTGCCATACTGGTAAGGTATGTACAAAAGCTCACTAGCTGTTCTGGTGCTGTCTTTGTATTTGATGATATAAAGCTATAATGTGTCAAAATGTACATTGGTAAAATGACCAGTTTTTAATTGAAATAAATTTTATTCTAGCATAGGCCACTATTCAGTCACAAATAATACAGATGTGTCTTCACTTTCTGACGATCTTCCCCGCTTTCTTTCAGGGTCATTTTTGAACTTCTCTGGAGGGATTACTTCAAGTTTGTAGGTGTCAAGTACGGAAACAGACTGTTTCAGGTCAAAGGTAAAATGAGCTCAAGTTTTCAACGCATTTTTTAATACACTATAAATCAATGTGAAGCTCATGGTGATTTTATCTCAGGTCTTCAAGACAAATCTGTTCCATGGAAGAAGGACGTGAAGCTTTTCAGTGCGTGGAAAGGTTTGCACCATTCTTTTCCTCATTGTTCACCAAATATTCTTTATTAAAAAATCAAGTAGTGTCTTTAAGAGGTGCATTGACAGTGTGTGTACAGTATATGTATCAGCAGCTGAAAATATATATCATTTGTAATTACAGAGGGACAAACAGGAGTGCCCTTCGTGGATGCCAACATGAGAGAGTTGGCAATGACAGGCTTCATGTCCAACAGGGGGCGGCAAAATGTTGCTAGCTTCCTCACAAAAGACCTGGGCCTGGATTGGAGGATAGGAGCTGAGTGGTTTGAATACCTTCTAGTAAGGTTTTAAATCAGTTTGGAGCTTTTGAAAAGTGAAATGGTATTTTATTATCGAATAAATTATTTAATTAATGTGGAATAGCAGAATAGCACGTTTCTTAAGCACTGAGCTTAGCACTTTAGTCCTTTTTTATTTTTATGTATAGATGATGATACTCACAAGTGCCTTGATTTTAATCATTTAAAATTTTCCTCCAAAGATTGACCACGATGTCTGCAGCAACTACGGCAACTGGCTGTACAGCGCTGGTATAGGAAATGACCCCAGAGAGAACAGGAAGTTCAACATGATCAAGCAAGGCCTCGACTACGACAGTAATGTATGTGTGAAAAGATGCATGAATTACTAGTTTCAGTTCCCTTCGACATATGTCTGGAGCTTGCCATTGTTTGCACAACACTGAATGTCTGAGTCACACTTGTGTTTGTGATGATATTGCTGTCACACGATGGTGATGAGACAAGTACAAATGTGAAGAGAGCTGTGATATGGAAACGTCAGTCATTGATTGAGTTATTGCATGGTTACCCATGCATCTGCTTTAGGGTGACTATGTGCGGCAGTGGGTTCCTGAGCTGCAGGGGATCAGGGGAGCTGACGTGCACACGCCCTGGACCCTCAGCACTGCTGCGCTGTCACATGCTCGAGTGTCCCTTGGTGAGACCTACCCCACCCCCATTGTCCTAGCGCCTGAATGGAGCAGACATGTTAACAAGAAACCGGTAGGTGTTTGAGAAAAGGGAAGTGGATAGTATGATAGTGTGCTGCTGCTGTAATAGCTTTTTAAATCATTTTATGGCTGTATACAAAAGTGGTGGATTGTAAGTACTGTAGTTATTTACAAGTACTTCAAAAATCACTGCTTTATTCTTATACTCCGCTACAATTCAGAGGGATATATTGCACTTTTTACCCCTTTATGTTTATCTGACAGATACAACTACATGTTACTTTTCAGTTTAGGATTTTACCTAAAACAACACCTGATAAGCCTGTAAAATACAATGTATTGTTAAATATTAAACCAGTGGTTCCCAAGTCTCTTTAGCTTGTTACTACCCCTCACAAAAAAGCAGTGTCTGGTTTGGGCCCCCTTGTCTTACTTTAGATGTCTATGAGTTGTTAGCATTTCCACCAAAAGAGAGATTTCCCCTCTAAACTTCTCAAATTGTTTAACTTGAATAATTGTTCAATGACCAAAGAGGTCAAATTATCCAATATTACACAAAAAAATCCCGATCCCTAAATTGGGAAATGCTGGACTAAACCTAACATGGTTATAATTAGCTTCACCTTGTCCAGCTACAACAGTAAAATCCTACTTATACATTGATTCATCTGTATTGACAATCTAACAATGTCATATATAATAATATGTATATCACTCATGTGAGCCATTTTTTTGCGGATTAATACATTTAGCTGACAATACTTCTTATACCCAAGTAGGAATTTGTATACAGGACTTGTACTTGTAATGGAGTACTTTTACATTGGAGTATCGGTACGTTGCCTTAAGTAAAGGATCTGAATACTTCTTACACCACTGGCAAAGAATAATGCTTAATGGTTTTAACTGTAAGGTCAAATGTTTGTTTTCTTTTTATTTCTTTTTCTCAGAGTGGCACAGGGCCTTCACCAAGAGGAAAGAAAGGCCCATCTCACACTCCCAAACAACATCGAGACAGAGGCATAGATTTCTATTTCTCCAAAAGCAAAAACCTGTGATCTGCCTCAAAGCAAACAGCGAACACGTGGACGGATGCTCAGAGGACGGACGCTCCAGTGATGCAAACTTGGACTGTTGTTGTAAAATCTGTGTTGTACACCGACGTGTTGATTAAGGGAAGTTGTGTGATGATTCTTGACTGATCTATATTTATACAGTATACGCCATCAGTTCTCTGGAAAAATGGGCCTCATGTAGCACCTTTCCTGGACTCATTTCTATGTTTCCTGTTATGCTGCAGCAACAGTGAAAGCCACATTGTGGTTTTTCATTTTGATGCAGTAGATCAGTTACAGTGATTTGTCTGTTGATGTTTTTGTGCAGATTGTTTTTCCTGCCACTTATGTCTGTTTGGATATACAGCTGTTACTACTTTTAGTAATTTTCCAGTTTGCCTATTTGTGGCAGTTACGGGATAAAATGGCTGAATGGACGTTTTTGTTTTGTGATTTTGTCATGTAATGCAGTAAATTACACCCTTTTCAGCATTACACCGAGTCTTGAAATCTTGATTAAAGTTTTACATTAGAAAAAAATAATATTAAAGGAAGCAGGTAGAGCAGAGCTTTGTGGGGGCAGTTATGAATGTAGACAAGAAAAGGGAACAGAAACACTTTTCTATTTTTGTCCAACATTTTCCTGTGGTAGCCACCAGGCTACTGCAAGCCATTTTACTAATCAATGAAAATGATCTGTTTTGTTTGTATGACCATAGCGGTCATGACAGTAAATTTACAACTACAATCTAGTGGAAGTGCACTGTTTTGGCCAGTGGTGTCTGTACTGTAGGTGCGCAGGACATCCCCTCCCCCGCGTGTGACGCAGTCCGCCAGTTGACATCACTTCCTTGTGCTCTTGTCAGGTAAACTGGACGCCTGAAGCGACACAGCTGAAAACCAGGCCGTCCGTCGGTACAATGTCTCCCTGTTTGTGTTTTTAACTGAAGTCTGTCGTCTTATCGGAGCTCTCCGGAAACTTTCGAAGATGGCGTGTGCCGATCCAGAGGTCGACCTGGGGACGATACCTCTTATTGCACTTAACGTGAGCGTGAGGAAGAAGTTGGGACTGTATCTGAACCCCAGAAACACAGTGGCCGCGGACTGGATGGCTGTTGCAGAGGCCATGGGCTTCACTTACCTGGAGATAAAGAACTATGAAGCGTCGAAAAACCCCACCAAGACGGCTCTGGAGGACTGGCAGGCTCGCTCCACAGACGCGACAGTGGGGAAGCTGTTGTCCATCCTGGAGGAGCTGGAGAGGAAAGACATTGTGGAGGATCTTCGTCCTTTAATAGGTCGGTTCGTCGGTGTTATTTTCTAACTTTTTAAATGCTCATTTCGCTGGTACACGCACATAATAATGACTTATTTCTGGCTTAAGCCTGTTTACATCGCCTGTTCCGTTCCTGTACATCAGGAAATGATTCACATGCCTGAATCCCCATGTTGCAATAAAAAAATATTTACGCACATGATTTAGAGTGTGTTAAGAAACATATGCCCAATATAGTCATTGTTAATGCATTTATAAGCTGAAAATGACATTTCAGTTTATGTGTTATTAGCATTTCTACAAATATGGACTCAAAATACATTTAGGATAATTTAATCCACTATCTATAACATCTCACTGTATGCAAACTTATGTTATTTGTGTGTTGTTTGCACATATACGTCTTTTTTTTGTACCAGATAAGGATGTCAGGAAGTACTGTGAGAGTCTGAAGAAGGAGTCTGAGCCCCCAGTTCAGGTTCATGAGGTTGACAGCTGTGTCCCTCGCACCCAAGAGAGGTTGGGTATCACCCTGGAGGATGACCCTGAAGGTCAGTATTTGTGTAACCCTTATTTTAGTTTTTAGTTTTTAAATACTTAATACAAATAGAAGGCAGTGCCACTGGTTAGACATACATTGATTTGTGTCTATATACTGTATATCACAAAAAAACAACAACCTTGTAGTCCAAACCCCTGTCCGCATTCATAACATCATTTCAGAAACACATTTATTCATTTATTTATAGGGACAATGCACACTGAAGGCTAATTTTCAACTGTACATGATTCAGCACAATGCAACTAATCATAGTAGAGCTGCCTTCAAATTACATAGTACCTCAAAATCCAGGATGTATTCATTCATTCTGTTCTGACATAAAAAGCAGTGGTAAGGATTAACTAAGTACATTTACAAAATAACTGTACAATTTTGAGGTACTTTACTTGAGTATTTCCATTTTATGCAACTTTCAGAGGGAAATATTGTTATTTTTACTCCACTTCATTTATCTGACAGCTGTAGTCACTAGTTACGTTGCAGATGAACATTTTACACACAAAACATGTGATCAGAAAAAAATAAAATATGATGAAGTGCCCAGCAGTATATAAAGTAGTTCAAATTAGCTCCTCCCTAACCAGCTACAACAGTAAAATGCTGCTTACATGTTAATACATCTGTAATAATAATAATAATCCAATCATGTACAACATTATAACACTCTGGCCATTAAGCATAATAAGTACTTTAACTATCGATACGGTACATTTTTCAATAAAACTTAAATTACAGTTACAGTGTCAAACTACACTTGACTTGTGACTGTGAGTGCACAGCTGTTGTCTGTTCAACACCAAGAGAACAGATTCTCAATAATTCTTCAATAATTAGAATTACTTTTCTAGGTTACCAACAATCAATAGCTTTTGCTGTCCTTTAACAATTACAGTGCTACCTCTCTTCTTCTCTCTAGACACACCACCTAAACGTCTTAGCAACTCTGGCATCAAAAATATTATAAATGTGTGACTTTGTAATGCAGTTATAAGAGCCAGTGCATTTACTCAAGTCAAACTTGAGATAGCAGCATTATTTTTTGCGGTAAGGCATCACACAGGAAAAGCTCTAACTCGTCTCCTAATCTGAAGCTCTAATCACACGTCTGCACCGCTGCACTGTTCCACTTCCCTGCACAGCTTTGTGGTTCCCACCCATTATGCCTATGTTGTACTTCTGTGGAATATAGCTTAAGTTCTGTGGAATACTATTTTCTCCAAGTTTATTGTGTGTTATTGAATTGAATCTGACTGAATTGAATTCAGGTGCTCCTGAGCTGTTTGATGCCTTCATCTGCTACTGCAAGAAGGACTTCGAGTTTGTCCATGAGATGATCAAGGAGCTGGAACAGACAGAGTACAGGCTGAAGCTGTGTGTGTTCGACAGAGATGTCCTCCCGGGCTCCTGTGTGTGGACCATCACTAGTGAACTCATAGAGAAGAGGTGGGATATCGACACATGCTAACCCTGTCCAGGTCTATTTTGTTGATTTGGCTTTTGACTTTAATTTTAACTAGAAAAATTGAAAACAGAAGAAGAAACACTGGCACGTGGGGCTAGGTCAGTAAGAGCACACATGGCAGCCAAAGCAAAGTCAGTTTTGTTTGATCCTGTGCTTTTTAGGCATTGTTTGCATGCAACACAAGTTTGTATTTGTAATTCTGATGTCATCAAGATTGTATTTTAGGACAGGATGTGCACCAGGCCTGCTGCTTATTAACAGTCAACAAAATATATTCTGTTATCTGTGGCTGTATTAATAATCTGTGTGGACAAAAAAAGTGGAAATGGAAAGTTCACAGATACAAAAGACATGAAAGTTTCAGTCATGGCAGAAAGCTAAACTCACCTAACAGTTTCATTTTAAATTTAGATATAGAAAGCCATCCGAGAGCAAGAAGCGTTCTGTGAGACGACCCATAGTCCCCTTATTCTTAAAATCTCCCTCATTTATGACTGTCACATTTTGCATCAACTATAATATGTGACCATCTGTGCAGGTGTAAGAGGATGGTGGTGGTGATTTCTGATGAATACCTTGACAGCGATGCCTGTGACTTTCAGACCAAGTTTGCTCTCAGCCTCTGTCCCGGTAAGTTATATTTTGTGTTACGTTAAACAGCTCCATCTTCCTGTTTCTTACAAATGCCTGTGGATGCATGTAACTTACCTTTTATTCTTTTTGCTGTTTCAGGAGCTCGCAATAAGCGGCTTATTCCAGTGGTGTACAAGTCAATGACAAAGCCGTTCCCCAGCATCCTACGCTTCCTCACCATTTGTGACTACACCCGGCCTTGCACACAGGCCTGGTTCTGGGTACGGCTGGCCAAAGCTCTCTCACTGCCATAACCACGGACCAGGCAGTTAATCGTGTTAAAAGGTGTCTTTTTATTTCGTCAAGGGGAAATTGGACAATGGCCAAAACATTACTATTGCTATTGCTCGTGATCCACTTCCTGCTGGCTTCTGAACGCACTTATCATTTACTGTGTGTATACAATATATATTAAAATGCTACTATTTGTGTTTCCTATGAAGATGGCTTAGTGATTACTGAATGTTATCATTATGACACTCAAGCTGCACAAGGATACCAAAAATCAGCAAAGTTCTCACTGCACACAGCCATTATTATGTTATGTAAAATTTCAAGAATAACATTTTATATTTATTGTGATGAAGAGAATCTGTATGTATTTGGGGCAGCATGTACAAAATGCTCAGTAAAAGCTTTTTTTTTTTTGTGATGGCCACTTCCTCTTGTGAGTCAACTTCTAGATGAGATTGAAGCTAAAGAGGAAGAGATATTGTGATTGTGATACTTCCACATGTTCTGTTTTACTGACTGCTGCCTTTCTCTCTAACTTTCTCTATCTGTCACCATGATGTCTGACATTTGATTTTGTATGATTTTGTATTTTTGATGGGGTCTTTTTAGAACACTTTCATAACAAGTGAATTCATTCTATCTTGAATAAATTGTCTGAATATGATTTCCTCAAAATAAATTTAATACATTTTTCAACGGCTGTTTTCGTTTACTTATAAAGAATATTAATAGTCATTAAAGCACAATATGTTCTGTAGTTCTCAAGCAGGTGTCGCGATTGTGCAAGTCCTGCACGATATAAAACGAACCACCAGAGGTGTCGCTAATTGAATGCTGTAAAGAAGAACTATTAACACATGAACATCCAATCACAGAGAAGCGTACGTGGTACTGTCCAATCAGAGGACAGGATGTTCCTGGAGAAACACGCCTCTTTTTATACATTTTAAATAGGGATGTTTTATGCCCTAAGCGAAGCCTGTCAGGTAGCACTTCCCAGCCTGTGTATCACCTAAACGTGCTCCTTTAATCAAATTGTTATTGGTGGGGAAGGGCTGGGAGTGCTATGTGCTAATCTGAGTTAAAAAAAAAAAAAAGATGGGGTTTGTTTGCTGTATGAGAAGAACAAATGCCTGCAAGACCACACTCAGGGCAAAACGAATCAGCCATTCAGCAGTCCGCCATTAAAGGTGTGGCGGAATCCAAAGGCTTGATTCGTTTTGGGGGCACGTTTTATCTAACATTTAAACACTCTTTGTAGCGGCTTGCCTAGAAAGTAAAATTCAGACATAACAGAACAGAAAAAAACAAATATAGAGACATAGAGTCGTTGCGTGGCTAACGTTTCAAACAGCCAGGCTTTCTGTCGCTGTTTCTTCAGTCTAATTAGCCGCCAAGCAGCGGTAGTTTCCTCTTCGCGGATTCCGGAGGACGGTGCGGTCTAACGTCCCACACTCAACATGTCCGCCAGGAAGGTCCACATTTGCTCAGCAGGAATGCGGTAGGCGGGGCTGCTAGGCTGGTGTCAAACTTTGGGAATGACAGGAGTGCTGCAGGATTCGCAAAGAAGGGGAAGCGTCGCCCTCGTTGGTCCTGTTTGGATTACTTTGACTTCCAATTCACGCACGGTCTTTGGATTCGCCACCTTTCTACACATAGTACGTCCTCAGCCATGTCGGAGGACCTGAGCTCCCAAACCTGGTCCATCAACAAAGATGATTACGAGCTACACGAGGTGATTGGTATGTGCTCCTTCTCTTGTTAGCTTAACGTACGTGTTAACGGACAGCCGTTAGCTCACTTAAAAGGGGGCTTATCACCGCCACCATGAGCCTTTATGTCTTTTGAGTGGAAGGCGAGCAGAAGGCA
This sequence comes from Macquaria australasica, assembly GCA_005408345.1. NCBI lineage: Eukaryota > Metazoa > Chordata > Actinopteri > Centrarchiformes > Percichthyidae > Macquaria > Macquaria australasica. Next base: position 1,189,751 of record SEMN01000019.1, on the reverse strand, counting down.
TCTTCTTTCTCCTGAGCTCGGCTGAGTTCATTGCGTTTGGCAACTTGGCGATCCTAGCCGGGCGGTGTTGTGACTTGGAGTCAGTGGACCGTATCTAGCGAGAGCGGTTGCCCCGTCCACTGGGGCTAAGCCGAGGTCGTAAACGAGCGCCATAACGTTACTGTCTATTCAGGCTCTGACTACTTGCTGGAGAAGAACCGGAGCAGTCAGTTGTTCATGTGAACAGCTGGCTTAATACTTTCATAAATGTGCTCTTAGATAGAGGGCGTTGTGTCTGTGAAATTACAAGAATGTTAACTATATCTTGTTTAAATGTGTCAGTATTGATGTTTTAGACGGAACACCACCTGCAGAGTGGGTGTTAAGCAGAAGTGACATTACAGATAACTCAAAGTTATATTTTTAATTGGTGAAGCGGCTGCATTGAAAAGGCTAAAACAAAGTATCGTTACTGTGGGTAAAGCAGAGACCAGGTTTAACTTGTACTGTGTGTGTGTGTGTGTGTTCACGCCCATTTCCAATTAAAATACACTGGATATTCAAGCACAGAACTTTTTTCCCCAAAACACTCATGTCGCCACTGCAGAGTCCAGAGATTATACTTCATGGTCCTTCCCGGAGTAGGGTATTGTTTTGGGTTAATTTACTGCCTGAATTAATCCAGTTATGCGCCAGCTCTTTGGAGGGGATTAATCAGTATTATGGGGCTTCTAACCACGTCCCTCACAGAAAATGGGAAAAGTCATTTGATAATTTGCTGGGTAACATCCTCAATAATACTTTGTTTCAACCAGTCTGGATTTAACCTACAAGCATGTTAATTGTTGTTAGGCTAATGTTAGTCTGGAAAGTTTTTTTTTTTTTTTTTTTTTTTTTTAATTTTAACACAATAATTGCTTGTGTATCTATGCCCACATTTCTCTGCCAAACCCTCCAGTGTGATGGGAGGCATATTGCGCCTTTCCTGTGCAGTGTCGAGCCCTGGTGAGTCCTGAGGATGCCTTACAGGTTGGCTGGTCTGAGGAATGACAGCCTTTACTGGTGAAGTTCTGAGATGTGCCACCCCCTCAAATAGCTGACCCTGCCCTACCTTTGGCTGACTTTGATGGGGAGGAAGATGGAAAATATGAAAAAGTGTGTAACATATAAGCAAAGAATTGTCCTCTCCAATCAGTTGGTTTGTGCCTCTGGTTTACTTTACCTAAGAGGTGATTGCTTCCTCTACAGGGAATCTGTGTGTTTATAGAGAGTCCGTTCTGCAGGCACCTAAATTAACCTTTTTGTGTATTTTTAAAAGACTTGAATTTAACTTTAACCCATTTCTACATTTCCTCCCTCATTTTCTTGGAAAATTTGTTCCGGGGCACCCCACAAGATAACGCCCTGCAATTTAGCATGCACACAGAGATAAAGCCCCTCTTGTATAGAAACCAGTTCTGTGGCATTTGCCTACGCAATGTGTGACACAAATTGTCAGCATAGGTTTGAAACTGCCAAGGCTATTTCAAGGTAGGACTGCAGCATGCTTACTTTGGGTAAGCTTAGGGCAAGGGATCATGATTATCAACTTAGCTTTGGAAATGAATTGTGCAGTTAGCCTAGTTTCTTCCCCTCGTTTTCTAAATGACCGAAAGCTCATTACCAGTTATGCTCCTAAATCTGAAGGAGTTGGTCTGTCATATCATCTAAATTAGCAGAACCATCTGTGTGAGGCTGTGTTTTCAGGCTCCCCGTGAATACAAGTTAAACAAGAAAACGCCTCCTGTTTGGCATCTGCTTCTGTTCATATTAAACCTCCCCAACAATCCTGTCCTTTTTATTTCTCTCTCTCTGCCCTCTCAGTCTTTGCTTGATTACTGTATTACCAACACAACTTTTAAAAAGTTGAGCTTTAAGTCAGAGTTGCTGCAATTTCTTGTCAGGCCTCCTATTACATCAGTGATTGGCATCTTGTTTAGTACACTATGAGGAACTGTTTGGAAATAGGCTTTTATGAATGAACACTGAAGAGCTCTTGCTGTTCTCATCATGTAGACTGGGGATCACACTGAATTGGAGTCACTTCCTGGCACCGTTTTCCTCAGGTTACCGTCTTGACATTTGCCGCCAGGATTTCCCTGGACATATTGCCCCTTCGTAAATCACAGTAGAGAATTTCACTCACTCTGGAAATGCCCATGAGACAGAAGCCTCAATAGGGAGGACTTGGTAACTGAAATTACCAAAGAAAATGCTTGAGCTTGAAAATTGCTCCATCAGCCAGGGCTGGGCTGTGGTGGTGTTTTGGAGTGTGTATTGGGGAAGGTGGGTGGGTAAACACAAATGCAGTATTGAGTGCTGCAAACCACCAAATGATTACAGGCTACTGTTTGTATTAGAAAGTTAATATAAATAGGCTTTTTTAATTTAGATCTTTTGGTCTGATTGCAGCGGCAGGTAACACAGGTTGCTCGCAGTGAGAGGTACTGATGTTTTAACTGCTTATGGAATCAGTGATTAAATCAGAAGAGTGGGTTTTATTAGAGTGGTAATTTCCCTCACAGTCAGTTAATATCACGTACGTTGTGGTGGTACATAGACACACAGACTCGTAGAAAATTGTGAGACGTTCTCTCAGTTTCATTCCGGGAGATGTTTCCTACAGCTCCTCTGCTCAGCTGGAAGGTTGGTGTTGTGAGGATGGCCCTGAGCATTCCCAGCAAAGGTATTGTTTTGGTAACTTCCCCAGGGAAAGAGGACTTGTTATTACATGGTTTTCACCACTCTTTTCACCCCACTGAGCATTGGATCATACTGGACCGAGCACACGGGGGGGGGGGGGGGGGATCAGACTTTGGATCATTTGTGTTGGCAACTCTGGACTGGAAACTTTTTGCTCCCACGTTTCTTCCCTGTTCCTTGTCCTGTCCCTCAGATGGTTTTATAAAAACTTCAGTATGATTATGTTCTAGGAAACCTATCATACCATGTGTGGAATATTAGCCAGGTATGCAGCAGAAATGTAATCAAAGGTAATTGACGTTGTCACCAAACTGGCCTGGTGTGGGCAGGAAAGACTGCCACTCTGCTGCTGACCTACTCCATTAAGAAGCTAATTCAAGGACAAACTAATCTGATAAGATGCTATTGTACCGGGCACTATGTACTTTTTTTGTGGTTTAAAAAAAAAAGGAACTAGTGAATGTTCTGTCTCGATGTTACCTAGCTCACCTTTTCATCAGGCAAATGTTGAGTCTAAATGTCCTGAGTAACAGCTCTTTAATGAAACCTTGAGATTTTAATAGCCTCTTGGTATTTTAATGGTATTTGAGCTGCTTTAATAATTTTAATGAAGTGTAATGCTGCAGCTTTGTCTGTGTCCTAAATAAGCCTATTATTCGGTTTACTATTCCTTTGTGTTTTGCTATCTTCCTTATTTAATAGACTTCATAGATAGAGATGCACCGGAATAGGAGGAATGCAAACATTCCTTACTCAGATGTCAACTCCCTAAAGAGCAAACATGTTAGCTTACATGTTAATGCCAAGCCCTCTCTAGAGTGTTTAGGCTTAAACAGTTCATTGTGAAGGAAAAACTTTAGTCTTGCATGTTCCATTCACATGTTGCCAGGTTGTAGTATAATGCTCGTAAGGCTTCCCATGCCAAGCTTGACTTGTTTTGAGGAAACATGCTTACAGAAAACATTGGCTCCTTTTTCAAAGATCATAATTTGTTTTGTCAATGTTTCTCCCACAGGACTGATCACCCTGTCTGCAACTTTTTTTTTCACTGTATCTAGAGTAGACCTTTACATCTAGAGCTGTGACAGAGTGTTGCACCTAGAGTATTTTTAAATAAAATTCGTGGAAAGACGATAAATCTAAACAAAGTCACATTTAAAGACAAATTACAGAGTGAAAATTGCAGCTAAACATATTTTAAGAATCAGACAGTAAATTGAGGTCTTGATGTTTGTAAAACTCAACCATATCAATTAAGAAAACTTTGGGGAAGCTCTTGACTAATTGCTGGCATAATTATAATGTTAGTTACTGGAAACAAAAAGCTGCTTCTTTGTGATATTATCTCTAGGCTGCTTATGCAGTCTTAAAATAAAAATGACACCATGAAAACTGAAATGGAAATAAAATGTAGACAGAAATCAAACACGGAAACAAATGGAAATCAACAAACCAAAAAGCTTACATAACTTTGTGTGTCTCGGCCTCGTCAACACGCCACATTTTCAGCTGGCAGCTGGATAATCGTCATTTGATTTTGCCTAATGTGGTAACTTAATATATAGATTCGATTTAACCGTCCACTTTTAAAACAAGCAAAATCTTGTTGTGCCTCTGGAAATGGAAAATATCGTCAGAACAACTTTTGAAGCAGTTTTTCTATTTGTAAAGAGCTGACTCCTGTTCTGTTCATAATCTGCTCGTTTATTAAGTAATTCACAAAAGGGAAGAAACATCTCCTACTTGATACGCAGCCTTTATGTCTGCCAGACGGTTTAGCAGATTAGATGTTGGCCTGACTCTTTCAAAGCCTTTGTGAGGATGGCTCTTCAGTGTGTGTCCTCCCATTCTGATGGAGAGGGGGGTGACGATGTTTCCTGTGAGAATGACAGATATGTGGCGATGTGCGGCTTATTTTACAAGATCAAACGTTTTTGTGACTCAAGTCTGTATTTAATGCCTCATAATAAGGTTTGCATTCTTAGTCAAAAACTGATACAGGCTGATGCTTACCGGTACTTTGATTAGTGAAAATGATGACAGGAATGGTTTGCATTCCCACTGTGTGCCTCATATTATACTCAATACTCAATCTACAGCTTTGGTTTGAACCTCAAAGCTCTCGTGAAGTATTGAATTATCATGTAACTGGATACAAATAGTAGAGACATGACTACTCTGAGCAGAATAACCATGTGCTAAGCTTGAATGTAGCAAATAGCAAGATGCAAGAGTATCAGGTCTATATTAACTCAAGGTCCCCACTGGCTGGTGGTAGATTGGGCTTCCTCAGTCTAAATGGCTTGGTGCCCCTTGACCTTGCCTGCTGCAAACCCAGCAATCCTCCCCTTTTTCATCCTCTCCACACACACACACACACACATACAAGCACACACACACACACACACACACACACACACACACACATACAAGCACACATGCTCTCCAGCTTGGCCAGCCACCCCTGACGACTGGCTGTTTGTTTGTGTGGAGGAATTTACACTCCGTTGTGTGTGTATAGGGCAACTGGCCTCCAGAGGTTTGTTAGGTATTGCTGTCAGTGGTGGTGGTGGCGGTGGGAGGGGGCCGGAGGATATATTTACTACTGATCAGCCCATTCGTTTTGAGCAATGGCGTAATGATCTGTAATTACTTAGATGCTGGAGAGTTGAGCAAGACCAACCACACATTATCGGTGGTTGCCAGTCAATAGACGGCACCCACTACAACTGTAGGAAGTAGGCTTTCACATACAATATATTCCTGGTGATTAACGTGACCCTTACTGTTTATCAATTATAGGAAATCACAAGGAAATTGCAATTTTATTGAATTATCTCAGAGAGCAAGAGGGTTTGTGGTAAATAGGTTTATGCTGTTTTACTCTCTGCTTCTCTCATATTGCCTGAAGTCATAATTATCTTGAATGAAAACAGTTAAATAAAAAGCAGTCACGTCTTCAGGGACAGCTTTAGTTTTTAATTAAAATCAGTTTTGTTGTTTTTTGTTTGTTTTTTTAAATATAGTTCTTTTTTAAACCTCCATACACCACTGGCTCAATGAAACCTCCAAACAATGAGCACTTTGTTAATATTTGGGCAAAGCTAAGACGAGGGAGGTTAGGAAAAGCTTACTGGAGGGCGGACCAACTCACCTCTCAGCTCTTTCACTCACCAAAGCCTGTTGCCAGAGGAGAATGTGCTCCCAGCATTGCTCAGCGTCACGTATACTCCAGAGATCTTGTGGAAACAACCCTGTGTGTGCCTGCATGGCGTCAAATAAGAGTATTGAGGGGGGCAGTGAAATGACCTCACACGATGCAGGAACAACAAGCATCCCTCTCCTGGGGAGGATTTTTACAAGCTTTTACTCTGATTATAACACATGGTTCACTGTTGTTCAAGCTTGAATCAAATTGTAATCTATGTGTTGTTTGCTTGTACATCAAAAAATAGTAGTTGTGGTGGTATAAACTAGCATAGACTTCCCACTGTTGCTATGTTCTGCAATGTACATATACTAATATACTACATATATTACTTATGTGTGTGCCAAATAAACCTTTGGATCCTTGAATCCTCCTAGTTTTAGAGCTACTGTCGTGTTCTGGATTGTGGTATTTGGTGCTGTAAAAGAATAATTGCCAGTTTTCAGTGAACAGCAATGAAAATCTTCAAATTGTGCCAAGGACATAAGGTCCAGAAAAATGGACATTTCTAAACTGCATAAGGACCAAACTTTGGTTCCCTCTGGCATGAACCTCCTATCGAAGCCTCCTGGGGATGAGCCTCGTTTAGCAGAGTCACCGGCCCCAGTCAGACCAGCTCCATCAGGCAGGATTTAGGAAAGCTGATTCATAATTGATGAACAGACAGTTAAGCTGTACCAACTGTCAAAGCAGAACTGTACTTAACCTTCTTGAACTCAGGAGGATTTTGTGGTAATGGTAAAAGTTAGGTTTATTACCCTACAGTAGCCATTATTTTTGGATGTAGAGGGGGGTTAGGGAAGGGGCAAACCATTAAAAGAAATCTGGGCAGCCTAAGGATGTGAATATAACCTGAACTGAATGTGCTGTGTGTGCCAACATCGGGTTCTTCAACAGCACTGACAGTCTCTTATTGCCTGAGATGACTATTATATTGAATCATAATCAAGGTGATAATATGTTGTTTTCCTGTCTGTTTTAGGGAGCGGGGCCACAGCAGTGGTTCAAGCAGCCTACTGTATACCACGCAAGGAGAAGGTGGCCATCAAACGCATCAACCTAGAGAAGTGCCAGACTAGTATGGACGAACTCCTGGTAAGACACACAACTCTGCTAAGTAAATGCATATTAGATTGAAATATTTTTTGGTTTCATAATGGCACCGCCTAGTTTTGTATTAATTCGACGGAATACTGTTGGGTATCTGTCTACGTAGACGGAAACCTTGTTTCGAAACAGCCAATTAAACACTGCTAACATCAGTTTGCAGGCTAGCTAGCTAAGTAACGTAGCTGCTCAGCTGCAGCACATGAAACGGCATGTAAACATACCTGCAAATGTCACATTGGTGCGGTTAGATGCTTGTGTGGTCCTTACTCTTCAGTACTACTAACAACATGCTGTCTGCCCATGGGCTACAGTGCAAGTTGGTTTACTTTGTCTCTCGTTCCCCAAGGTGTAACACCGGCACTCTGGCGGCCTGCCAGCTGTTGTCAATCAAACACAGATACCGACATGCCCCTACAATTTTGAGACAAAGAGGAGCATTTCTGATAGACCTTTTCTTTCTTCTTTTAATATTAAAAAACATGTTGACATTATTTTTGACTACAAAAAGGGATGACTAAATGTGATTTCAGTTGTGACCTTGTTACTTTTCTTGTGTGATCAAAAGGAGCTACTCCCTTACAGCACAAGTTCGCATTTAGGGCTTTGTCTCTGTGGCCTGTGCGTGTGGATGGAGTTACTTTCTCCTCTGTTTTTTATTACTCGTTTTCTCCGAGTTCTCCTCCAATCATGCCTGTCACTTCAAACACTATTCTGGTTGTTCTCTGAAGGAGGACTCCACTTACTGCCAGGAAACTATTAGACCACCCTGGGACATCTTCCTGATGGCTATATTGTGTCTTTTTACCCTCAATGCAATCTTGTACCGCAGCTAGGCACATCATTTACTGTATGACATGTGGTTTACGATTTAGCTCAAGAGGTGGAAGGATTATATCGAGCTCCCCTGCACATAGAGATGATGAGATGCTCGTTTGTGGCTTGTGTTTTGGCTTTGGAGATGGCAAGGAATTTCTTATGTACAGTTTGTATTTGTCAAACGATTCATTTTTTTTTAATTTGCCGGTTACTTTACAGTCGGCATGAGATTTGCTGAGTTCAACCCAGGCTTTTTACAGCTATAAATCGGGAAATATGTCACACTACTTGGCTTGGGCACAATCTAGGGCAAAGTTGCGTGGTAGCTGTCGGTTACCGTCTTGTTCTAGAGCACCCACATACACCAGATGCAGGTTTTGGTCTGACACTGGGACAGTTGTTGTTAACTTAGACCAGGGGAGTGATTGATTGATTTTTCCAGCCCTCTCTTCTAGTTCTCAGCCAAAAGTCTGTGAAAGTAACTTGTGAGAAATAAATATTGTGTAAGCCTGTGCATGGAAGATCATGGCTAGAGATTACTGGCAGGTTTCTCACTATTCACTGGCAATACTAAACCGAAGAGGACACACACACACACACACACACACACACACACAATTTCTGGAGGTTGAATCAGGGGAATGCTGCTCCCGGATTCTCGGAGCAGGCGGTCACATGGAATACAGCGAGGTCAGATTTCCTGCCTGTGGTCCCCCCCCGCCCCCCAGTTCCACAGCACGCTGGGTACCCGGTTAAACGTCAAGGAAGCATTAAGTTGAACCCAGATTGCTTCGCTAAAGAGGATGCACAAGTTTTAAAGAAGCCTGCAGGTCTTTAATCTTGCCTGTGAAATTCTTTAATGCCAGAAAAGCAATAATCTGTCATGTCTCTGTGTGTCCATACAAAGTGGTATGTTGTAGTTATTCCTGGCACAGCAGTTTGATGGACAGGCGCTTTTGAGTGACAAAAGCTAGATCAGATGAGGAGGAGGTTTGTTTACAATTTGAGTGTGGTGCAGTTTGAATATCCTCTTGGATAATTACTCAACTGTTGGCTTTAATTATTTATTGAAACTTATGAGAAAAATTTGATCAACAGCGTTGTTGATAGTGTTCCTATGTGGTAGTACATGGCTTACAACACAATACCAATCAATTTTTGACTTTAAAATGCCTTAAAATACCTTGAAGTCACAGTGACCTGAGAAAGATATTGAGAGTGCTGACTCTGTCATAGGAAGTCTGAATCGAGCTAAAGGAAGTGATTCAGAGGTATATTTGTGTTCTCAGCATTAAGATCACATTTTAGTTTTCCCATCAATCGGCAGTGTCTCTGTTTCGTGTGTGCGTGTGTTGTGTGTGTGTGCGTGCGTGCGTGCTGCAGTGAGATTGGGTCATAGTTAGTGTGTGTTAGGCTCCGGGTAACTGATAGTGACGTAACATTGCTTCTATAGTGGCTTCTCTGTGCGTCCGCCATCAGCGCGATTCTGTGGCACCAGTTTGTGACCCAGCACTGTATTCAGTTTGTGACAATAGGTCATTTATTTTTTTTGCTCAGTTTCAAGGCCCTCTGGCACGCCAAATACTGCACAGATCAGGCCTGATATAGAAAAATACAATTGCCGTGGACTGGTCTATTTCCTGGAGAATCCGTTTATAATTTGTAGGCTAAAACCTACTGAAGGGGTTTAGTGTTTAGCTTTGGATCAACGTAGATTTATAGAACCATCACAAGACAGAATAGATCAGTTTCAGTTCTGTTTACTAAATAAACCAAAGTAACCCCACTCATGTCACAATGAGTGCCCTATTTTACTTACTTTTTCTAAGAACAGGAATTTGAGTTGACATGTCGGGGAGATTTGAGACAAAGGTTACTGACTCTATAAACCAATGTGATTTCCATTAGGGAGAATAGGCAGTTTTATTAGATGGGTGGAATGAGAGGATGGAGGGCCGGTCTGATGTTGTTATTGATTAGATTTTTTTGGCCTACCGTCTGCCTGCTGGTCCACCAAAAAAAAGATGGAATTAAACCATACTTTTACTTCTCATGCCAAAGGCTTTGACTTAAGATTAAGAAAAAATGTGTCAACCTTGAAATGTTTTGACATGAATTTAACATTATATGGGGAAAAAAATAATAATTTCATTGTGACATAAGATATTTCTTGACAGTTTCTCATTCATAGGCTAATTTGTGGTTTAATTACATTTTAATGAAATAATGGCAAATTTTCGAATAAAATAACAAACCAAAAATAGTAGAATAGTGTAGAACATGTATCGCCCTGATTTTTTTCTTCTTCAGCCATACAGCTAACTCGTGCAAAAGCAGCGGGGAGTGAGAAATACACTATGCTAATGGTGTGCAGCTTATGAATGTAACACAGATCATTATTAAAAGTCACTTGACAATGATGTCCTACACAGGCTACCATAAGTGCTTCACCTGATGTCATCTGTGTCTTGTATAGTAAATCCGAAATATAATCATGGGATAGTGAAACCATTTGTGTTGCAGGTGGCAGAGAGGTGTGTCACTTGTGATTTGCAGGTCAGAGGGTTTGAATAAAACTCCTCTGAATTCCTGTGTTTCAGGATGAGGTCATTGCAACACCCACAACCAAACACAAAGGCCAATAAGAAAGACTGTTTGGAAGAAGTATTTCCCTGTTTCTGTTCATGAAATGATATTTTGACAGACAATGAATCAAATACAATTTTGATCAATCTATTAATTGTATGTAAAGTCATTTATTAAGTAGAAACTCAAAATATTTGATGGTTTGAAGACATCGCTTTGTGACCTGGAAACCTGCAATTGGCACTTGTCATCATATTTGGCGTGAACACACACAGTTTTTGCCACTGAGGCCTTGACTTATGCATTTTGAGATACCAGTGCCGGTAAAATTAAAATAGAAAGGACTGGTTTGTGTCCTTGACTGGAGTGTTTTTCTTAACGGTTTCATGGACTGGTAAGTATTTTACCCATGTGTTCTACATGCCCGCATCAGTGTAGAATGTAAAATTTGTAGGCAAATGAAGCTAGATTTCATGCAGTAGCATAAAGTACGTGCATGATGTACCTTTTTACATGAATGGTTCTGACGTAAAGACTGTCTTTGTCTTTGTTTTCCAGTCAGCATTGAGATGTCCTGCGAAAATATTATCACAAAGCAAAATTTCATCAAATGTCAAAGGTTACACTGAAAGAAGCCGTATGAATGGTTTCGAGTGATGAGAACATTTCCACTGTCTTTGCAGCAGCTTAGGTTTACTTTACAGTGACCTAATCCCCACAACAAAGAGTCTCTGATTCACACATTGTCTGCTGGAAAAGATGGGAAAACCTGCCAACTGCCAGAGCACGATATCCTCCCTGTTATCCCATTGTTTTTCTTTTCTGGGGTTACCCTGGCCCACAGAGCTGCGATGACCTGCCTCTTCCACAGTGCTGAGAACGTGGAAGGGGGCGGGGGGCTCCACTGAAGCCAGTTAGCTGCCAACAGGCTATATCATTATTGTTCTCTCTCAGCCTCTAGTATCCAGAGAAAGAATGATAGGGGAGACAACCTACAGAGCTGGCCATCTGGCCCGGCAGACTGGAAGTTATTAGACTGTTTGATAATCAAAAACGGCTTTAGTTGGTCAAAAGATTGTTGCTGGTCAATCTGAATGGAACTTTGTGCTCTGAACTTTTCTCCGGCAGGCGCTCCCCTTTTTTTTGACTGACACTCTGCCTTGCTATTGTCCTCTACGGATTTCTGTGCATTTAAACGTGTCTGTACCTGTCACGGTCTAATTACTTTGTTTCATGCATCGTCTATATCCACCCTTATTATGACTCAGTTCATGTTCTTAACCCTCTTTTGTCAAGTGCTTTCTAAAGGCATCATGATGTCACCTGTCTTCTCCAGCCTCTCTTGGTGGAGCTACTCGCTGAAGGCCACAGGCTCAGTAGTGCTGACTCTGCATCAGAGGCATACTGCTGCTAATGCACATTGAGTAAGCTAAGCATTTATGCTGATGGAACATCAGGCTTTGATTGCTTACTTTTTGACCCACAAGCATCTATTGATTGATGCCTTTTAACAAACGTTCTCAGCTCGAGTGTTAAGGTTTCTCAGTTGACAGGTGCACCCGTCATGGTAGAACACTCAATAGCTATTTTAAATAACACTCTGAGATTTGGGGAAATAAGGTTGTTTGTGGTGGAAACCCATAATTAGATGAGAAGGTTGATATTGATTTCACCTCTGTGGATCCAATACAGAGATACTGAAGCTCTGGCTTAGCTCAAAGGCTGGGAAAAGGGGGGGAAAATGCTCGCCTAGTTCCATCAACAGTGAAAAAATGCATAGTAAGATGCAATGTGTAAACACACTCTGGTCCAATATGTGTACTTGACACATATTGGTGAATTTGACATCAATCAGTCCTTAGATGTGGGTTTGATGTCAAATAATTTTCTCAAATATTTCACTTTAAATGTAAAACAATCTTCCTATGAAAGTCGTCAAATACATTCTGCACGATAACATTTTATGTCACCCGAGGGTGGCACCGAGCAGGGATGTCATTCATGGTTAGACTAGGGCTGCAGCTTATGATTATTTTCATTGTCTATTAATCTGCTGATTGTTTTCACGATTAATGTGTTAATTGTTTGGTCTGTAAAATATCAGAAAATCTAAAAATAAAAAGGCCATCACAATTTCCCCAAAGCCCAAGATGACGTCTTCAAATTGCTTTACATAAGTATTATTCTTATACATCCTTGAAAAGTTCAGGACTGGTTGTATTACTATTGTAATACATCTCATTTCAGGTCTTTAGCAGTTATATTCTTGATTACCGCAACAAGTAAAGAGATGCTGTGCATTAACATGGAGTTCCAGTAACAGGTTCAGTCATCTGTCAAGTATTTAAGTGCAGAAACAGAAACAAAACCCCTGTGAATCAGTGGTCCCAACTCTGAAGTCAGCGAGATTTTCTTTTTCTTAGGAAGCTTGTCTATCCTCAAATGACTTTAGGGCTGGTGCTGAATTGATGGATTAGACTTCTGTGCCAGCATTACCTCAGCTCCCCTGCTTTCCAAACACACACACACACACACACACACACACACACACACACACACACACACACACACAGAGAGAAAGAGAGCTTTACAGCTGCATAAAGGGCTGAGTACCGGCTGTTTTTTCGCTTCTGCATAGATATGCATTATATTGACCTAGCCTATTTCTCTTCTGACGACTGACGTCATTAAGATCTTAAGTATTGCACTAAATTTCAGGAATAGCTGCAGCATCAAAGGAATAGTGCATTTATTGTGACTGCATTCAGTTTACTTCCTCCAGGCTTTTCTCATACTACTCTGCACTATGGGTTTTGGATGAAAACATAAAGAAGGTATATTGTGTGTTTTATAGTTCATCTCACTACCACCACAACTGTTAAGAGCTCTAAAAATGGTTGTTTGCTTGCTGCTTCAGGAGTGGGACTAATGAATAATGAAAGCAATTAACTAAAATACATATAAAACAGATTATACCAGCTCCATCAGGTCAATGGCAAACAAACAGCAAGTCTGTCATGAGATCATCTAAATGCTTTGTACTATTCTGATTGGATTAATTGGATTCTGTCTCTCTCTTTTTGTTTCCTCTAATAGAAAGAGATTCAGGCCATGAGCCAGTGCCACCACCCCAACATCGTGTCTTACTACACCTCCTTCGTGGTAAAGGATGAGCTGTGGCTGGTCATGAAGCTGCTCAGTGGCGGTAAGTGCATACATTCGTCTTCCATCATCCGTCCAGTCTCTTATTACGCTGTCCTCGACTTCAGCATGTCAATCTGAGTGTCTAGATCCTGCACATGCAAAAATATCAATCATTTCTGATTTTAAAATGAGGGGTTAAATGAGTAGATTTTGAGTCGCGGTGCAATTGCTTGCAGCACTGTGTTAAATCACAGTTTGATAAGCTTTGTGAACACATCAAATACAATTTGGTTTGGAGTATACTTCTGGTCTTAAAGTCATATCGGGGGCATATCCAATTTTTGGCAGGGCCCCTCGAGATGAGAGAGGGGCAGTAGGAAGAGCTGGGCTACTTACTGCCGGTGATGTTAACTGTGATTGTAGGGAATGTGACAGCACTGATCCTCATTGTGTCCCGTGTGAGCTGCAGCTCTTTCCGGGCTTTAACTCAGTACACTGCAGGAGCTAATGACAGGGCAGAGGTAATAACAGCCCGCAGGCCGGCGTCATGGCACCCATGTGGCAGCGCTGCAATTAACTAGTGAGAGGAACATGAAGAGGAGGCCACCATGGAGAGAAAGACCTCAAATTGCAACGATTGCATCTGCTTCTAATTGTTTTGTTCGTTTATATTTTCACCCGCAACATTACGTTATGGTATCTAAAAGAGTATTTGTGCTTCTGGATCAGCCTGTGAGGGCTCTTAGACACAAACAGTATGTAGATGAAGGTATCCTGTGCCAAACATTTGACAAACAAGAAGCAGTGGTCTCCTTAGATGAAGACAGCCTGAAGTAATGGTCTTCTGTTTACAAAGAGGCAAAAAATTGCCGCTCGTCTCTTTCCAAATCCTGCTTTCAGTCTCACACACTTAATCATACACACACAAGTGTACACAGATACATCCGCACACTTATACTTGACATTTATACTCTGTTTCTACCCTCCCTTGTTCCTCTCTGGCCCCCTGTGTAAACAGCGTCCCACTGTAACGGATAGTGCCCAGGTGGCATGCCTGGCTCCCTCGGATACACTCGAGTCATGAGCAGCTTGGCAGCCGTCTTGCAGCTGGACCGGGGGCACAGTGCCCGCCAAGCGACGCTTGAGCAGGCGGCCAGCCTCACAGCAGGAGCAGACACCGCTTAAGATAGCCTCTCTCATTCCCCTTATCCTAGTTAAACAGAGGCCCTTGATGTTGAGTTTTATTGTGCGGAGTAATTAAATGATGGCCATGGCGACGTCTGCCATGGAGACGAACCTCAAATGAGGTCAGGTTTATAGACCATCACTCCACAGGGCAGAGCATACCAGCCCTGAGGAAGGCCAACTCCTGTCTGCTCCTCTGGCTTGATGGAGCGTAAGAAACCCTCCACCCTCTGACTCCATCCTGTCTTGTGTCTTCTGCTGTTGATAGTCAGAAAGATAACAGCTTGACAGTTGATCTGACAAAGCATTGACAAAGTTTTTGTTTGAAAAGCGCTGATGAAGCAGCAGAATACATTCCAGCATGACTCCTTCCTAATAGAGAAGAATGTTGTACTAGTTCATGTTTGTTCAGCAATATTTTCACATTTGCTCCAGATGCACTAGACATAGACCCAGCTTAGTCTTTTTGCCGAATAATTGCTAAACAATCTGAAGACGTTTCCAAAAGCAGTCATTGAATACTCGCTATGTTTTACTCGGCCGGTATACAAAATTTACTGACGGTACACTACTCCTGTTTTTGTGGCATATACCCATTCTTAGTGGTATGCAACTGTTGACTATCGGCATGCCACTGCTGTTCTACTGGCTTATGGCACTTTATAGAAGGTATGTCACTCATGTTGCACCGGCAGATACCACTATTATTCACTAGCACAGTGATTCACAACCAGGGATACTTGTACCCTAGGGTGTACTTCAGCAGTTGCCAGGGGGTACGTGGAAAGATTGCGGAGTAGCTCGGCTAAAAATAGAAATTATGATTTGGTAAAAAAAAAATAGAGATAGAGAAATAGATCATATATCATATATTTGTGTTTAGGAGGAAAAATAAACCACAAATAGGGTTACAATTTGGTGTGAGGCAGCTACAATAGGCCAACTGCACAGGACACGCCTCCCGCTGACCTCAGTTAGCTGTAAGACCACAACACCACATGTAGTAATGTAGAACATTTGAAAAGTAGCTAGCTAGCAAGCAGAAAATATCACTAAAAAGATCACTAGATAGAAGATGGATCAGAAAGATAGATCACTAAAAGTAATGAATAAATGGTTGAATGCTTGCCACTTATAAATGGATTGAGATTTGTGGTCCACTGGCAGATAACAATGGGACCTCACTCTTGTTTTATATGCTGATTCTTAGTGGTATGCCACATATTTTTGCCTGGCATATGGCCCATTCAAAACGGCATGTCACTAGTCTTCCCCTGGCACATACCACTCCCCTCTGTTAACAGCGACATACCTCTAAGAATTCGGCATATGCCACTGAAACATGCCATCAACCACTTTTTGATCTTAGTGTCACTTTACACCATTGCATATATACAGTACATGTTACACAAAAATCCTTAACATCAGTGGATTAAGAGTGTTGACAAGCCTTTCGGTAAGAGTCTTACTGTCATCTTTGACACTGTTGAACTCTTGATCCTCTTTTTCAAATTGCTGAGTAAGTTAATGGCAATGCTTCTTAGGTAATATATGTCCCAGGTTTAAGTAGTGTGTCCTATTGTAGACTTCCTGTCATACGTTGTTGATTCAAATGAGTAGCGCTCTAAAAGGCCTAATCTTCAATCATTCCTCTCTGGCAAATCCCTTCAAGGCCAAACCTGTAGAGCTGAGTTTTGAGGTAGGTACACAGCAGGCGCAGGGCATTTCAGGAAATTCCTGTTCTGAATGTGGCATGTGAACAACTGTTTCATTAGAGCACCGCATAACCTGTCAGTGACTGAAATCACATTGGAGAGACATCCACTGAAACCCACAGGGAGAGAATATGAGTCATGCCAAAGCAAGCAGAGGAATGTGTTCCCAGGAGATTAGTGTGCAGCCTTTGCCGACCCACAATCACTGCTGCCGAGCTCAATCGAATGCCACTCAGAGTGGAATCCAACTAAAGGCAGATTGTTATTGACTGTTTGAATTTAGCATATGAAAAGACTTTGTCAAGTTAGGAGCCAGCGGATTTGTCACATCATGATGTGGCCCTCAGCTGTTGCCAAAAATGCTGACAAGGAGCTCTGATGGTGGCTCCAGGTTCACAGCATTAAGACAATGAAATTCTAAATTACCTTTGTTCACTTTTGTATCATGTCGTTCTTTCCCCCTAAAAAATTGCGTAACGTAGTAAAAGTTTTGATGGAGGCTTCTTTCAGTCTGTGCCAGCAATCCTCTCTTCTTCACCTTTCTTTTACACTACCTATGCCTCTCCACAGCCCCTCCCATGCCCCGCCCTCCCTCTGCCCCTCCCACTTTGCTTGGCATTCCCCACCAGCCTTTAGCACAGTTGGCACCAGCTCTCATCTCCTTCGTCCTCTTCCCCCTCCTCCCCCCTGCCCCCTTTTACTCTCTCATCCTCTCCCACAGTCTCAAACCTCCTGCTCTGACCAGGAGAATGGAAAGACTGTAAAAGTGATGTTGCTGGATGAAGTAGGGTTTTATTAAAGTCCTGGCTTTTACACCTTCACGCTTTTTTGTTTGAAATCCAGAGAAAGAGGGAGAGATCTGGCTAATCCAGCATGTAACTGGAATTATGATCCTGAGTTTTTGCATGCTCTACAGTGCACTACATTATTGGGACTTAATTTATTCCCTGTGATTTGTATAAACTCTTCCCTCTGGGGGCTTGGAGAGGCACCGTTCAAACCAGGCCAACAGGTGTCATTTGTCTTGGAAGCCGTAGTCTTTCTCATACAAAATGAACCTTTGGAGTGTTAACCTGTCAGTCAGTGTCAGCATGTTGAAACAACCTAATGAGGCATGAAGAGTTCAATCAGATGAATTTGAAAGAGGCTGACAAGGCTGGCATTTAGTGATCCTCCAAAGCCTGCATCATGCTGTGTGAGTGCACTTAGAAATTTTCTCCCCACAGTGCCACCTCAGCTTAAAGGAGACTTGTCAAACTATGATCTGGAAAAGTGTTTACTATACACTATTTCTCTTGCTTTACCCTCTTCCGTTACCTTTGCCAACGTTTTTTATACCCTTAAAGTTTGACATTTTGAGGAATACACTTTCTTGCCAAGAGTTAAATGAGAAGATTGATACCACTCTCATGTCTGTTCGGTAAATTTGTAGCTACAGCTAGCAGCCAGTTAGCTTAGCTTAGCATAAAGACTGGAAACAGGGGGAAGCAGCCAGCCTAGCTCTGTCCAAAGGTAACAAAATCCACCTTCCGCTGCCTTTTAAGCTCACTAATTAATACGTTGTGTCTTGTTTGTTAAATCCATACAAAAGCCGAAACATAAATACAACTATTTCTTGGCTGGCAACTGGTCCTGACCAAGAAATAGTCCAGCACAAAACCACCCCGTAAAACAACAAATTGACGTTTTTACACTTTGTTTTTTGTACCAATTGAACAAACGAGATACAGTGTGTTAGTTAGTGAGCTTTAGGGGTGCTGGTAGGCAGATTTTGTTACCTTTGGACGGAGCTAA
Organism: Macquaria australasica; assembly: GCA_005408345.1. NCBI lineage: Eukaryota > Metazoa > Chordata > Actinopteri > Centrarchiformes > Percichthyidae > Macquaria > Macquaria australasica. The sequence continues at coordinate 1,171,472 of SEMN01000019.1, read as the reverse complement.
GCTAGCTGTTTACTCCTCATTTCAGTCTTTATCCTAAGCTAAGTTAGCCAGCTTCTGGTGGTAGCTTAATATTCTTTTCTTCTTTTCATCTAACTCTCGGCAAGAAAGCAAATAAGCGTATTTCCCAAAACTATTCTTTTAATGATATATGGATAAAGCGGGGCTGTAACTTTTCATTTCCAGTTGAGTGAGCAAGGATAAGGTCCCACACATTAGCTATTTCGTCACTTTCTCATGTAATCACACCTTCATTTGTTGTCTCATTAGGACTACATCTCCCCCTCACTTGGAAGTGACTATTCACTCACCCTCCTTCCCTCGGTGCCTTCCTCATTGTCACCTGTCACTTCCTCTCCTCCCTACAGCCGTTTCAGACAAGGAGATGAACATCAGACTGAGCGCAGAGGCATTGAGAGAGGAGGGAACCGTGTGTGGAGAACAGAGGAGAAAAAAAAAGTCAAACAAGCTGCTTTTTCTCAATGAGCTTCAAAGAGCTGTCACATCAGAGACGCGAGGCTGCGCTCATCTTACACTCTTCTTTCGCTTCTTGCCAATTCACTCGCTCACATGCTCACATATATACACCCACTATCTCACACACTAGGATCACGCATCTAGGCGGCTTTTCCCGCCTTCCCTCATCTGTTCTCTCTTTGAATGGGTTTGTGTCTTTTCCTCACTGCTGAATCACATTTTGTGCCGCGCACTGTCACTGCACGGGAAACCCATTGAACTCCTCTCCCTCACTCTCTCCTCTTACTCTGCCTCTCTGTCTCGCTGTGTCTAAGACTCTCTGCAATAACACTGTCTAGTCTCAGGTGGCCCGTCATCGTCGGCTCCTCTGGGTAATGCAGGCGAGGACATCCTGAAGTGATTGAGCAAATGGATATCTTTGCACTCCAAGCTTGGCACAGTTGCTAAAACACAATCAATTTAGTCCTGGAATTGTGTCATGGACAGTATTTCGGGACCTTGAAAAGGCCATTTCCAGCTTTTGTTTGCATGTTCTGCTCTGTGTGTGTGGCTGTGTGAGCAAGACAGGGAGGGACAGATAGACAGTGTGGCAGTGTGATGTTTGTGTTTGTGTATCACTGCAGCACAATGCAGCTTGTCAGGCAAGTGGCATTCTTTTTTGCTTCTCTGCTTTGTCCCCATTCACCAGCGTCACCCAATTTTCTGCCATACCGAATGCAAATAGCGAACCTCTTTTCAGAGAGATGTTCTTTATTCTTTGGAAAGTCGCACAAAGGAAATCATACACTGACAGCAGTCTGACTTTTCATCCAGAGTGCTCCTTTTATTCAGTGGGAGCCAGGCTGAGGGAGACATGGTGACCTGCCAGGTCAGTGATCAGAGCAATGCTAGTTCTCCATTCAGCCTGGGCAACTAAAGACAAAGCAACAGTTTGACTCAAATGTTAACATGCACTCTTGCCTTTCATGCAGATCTCTGGCCAAGAACAAAGGCATTAAAGGCACCCTAAAATAGAATTCACATAGAGTATATTACTGTAGAACTCAGTTTGTATTTGTGAATTATTTGAAGTTAAACTGAACAGCAAACAGACTGTAATGATGATGTCATCCTGAGAGAAATCCTGGTGCTGCTCTACAGACAGCGAATAAGGACATGACTCTGACAGTAGCCATGGTGATTTTAACTGGGCATATTTTCTGATTGCCAGCTGTGAGCTCAACATCCAAATGAAACTCATTTGGATGGAAAACCTCAAGCAAAAATCCTGTGAGCCCACAAAGTCAATCTAATTTAAAGTCAATGGACCAAGTCCAAAAAATGTCCCCTAATGACATCATAAATTCAAGTCTTGCTGCCGTTTAGTCCCTGAAACAGTCATCTGTGTTTGTAAATACTGGCTTTACTTTCTAAAATCAGCACAACATAAATTCTTTTAAGGGCAGGTTTACCCTTTTAAAGAATGCATGGTAATGAGTGTTCTGACTTCTCTCTCTCCACCTTTGCTTTGTTTTGCCATGGCCAAATTAAAAGGTCATCGTGATGTTTATGGTTACAGGACTTTGTCTTAACACAGCTAAATCATTTGTTTTTTCCTTCAATAAAATCCATCTTACTGGAACTGGAAAAAAAGGATTTTGTGTATCCACAATGTAATTTATCCAAACAATATAGGATTATACACAAATTATCTTGACTGAATGTCTGCCAATCCACCAGGAAATATGTGTTTTCATAAATAAGTTTTGGTTTAGAGTAGGCTTAACAAATGATATAGGCTATAGGATGCAGGATCTAGATCATCAGTTAAGACCAGAAACAAGACTAAAAAGGTCGACCACTGGATTGTTTTCATTTCTCTCTGACACTGATGTTGACAATCACAAATGCGGTTTTCAACAACAACAAAAAAAAGAAGCATGCCATTGTAAGTTCTCTTTTTTTTTTTTTTTTATCAACCACTGTCCTGTGGTTATTATGCAGGCTCCGTGCTGGACGTGATCAAGCATATCATCTCGCGAGGTGAACACAAGACAGGCGTCCTGGACGAGCCCAGCATAGCCACCGTGTTGAAAGATGTGCTTGAGGGCCTGGAGTACCTACACAAGAACGGACAGATCCACAGGTAACAAGACTCATAGCCCTCCACTGTGGCACTGTAATAAAACTGACACAGGACTTCCCATTAGCACTAAGCACAGACGCAATGTTAGACCTCACCTTGAGGGTTTATGGAGCAGAAATACGTAACTCTGCCCCAGACTTTCTCCTCTTTGTTGCTCCCCTAAAAGGTGTCATGCTAATATTATGTTCCCCACCTTGACTACATGGGACATTGTGTTTTTTATAGTGGAGTCTGTGTCTATTTGTGTTTGTGTTAACACTTTTTTGTGAGCACACTGCATTATAGAAACTTAATGCTCAACTCATCTTTAGCACTGATGTCCCCACTATAGAGCAGATTGCTGTACATGACATGAACATTTGGATTAAATTAGCATTTTAATGAGAAATTAAACATTTTTTGAAACTATCATTATTCAATGTTTTAAAGATGCAGATTAATAATATTAATATTTTATATTAATTCATGCATGTGTTACATGGAGACATCTTTACATATAAACGTTGCTAATGCCTACTCTCATTAGGTTCATTAATGTACTTATTAATGTAATGTTACATGTTACATGTGCCCCTCATCATTATGTGGTATCTGTTGCCTTCATTCTCTTTCCATTGTTCAGTGATCTTGTCACATATTTCTTCTGTCTTAGTCATAGAAGTGGGTGAAATCTCTGGCAACCTGTGCAAATTAATTCATGGCCTTAGCGGGTGGTTTAATGCAAAGTTCAATGCACTGAAGAGATTGGTATTCTTCATCACACTACTAGGCAGATGACTGTACCAAGGAAATGGCATTTTCAGACAGCCACTTTCACTCCTAAAGGTCAGGGGTGTCATTGGGATCTGTATAGAGATGAGGCAGTATACATCCTCGATGGGACTGCGACAAGTGTTCCAGAAGAAGAAGCAGTAATGATGTGTTTGTGGCTTACCATTAAAGCATGGTTATGAATGAAAAAATCAGTCCACTCACTTTCTATCTTTACTATTAACTTTAAAGCTGTACACATGATACAAGTGTACTCTGTGTTTTAATGAAACTGAAATGAAACAACTTGAAGTTAAAAACCGCTGCAAGAGATCTGTAAATGGACTACCACTTCCTGGCTGATAATCTTTAAGAGTTACTGTATGAATATGCATTAGTGGAATGTGTCAATGGCAGATTTGCGTACCACAGGAAATGTGATCCTGAAAGCCCTCATCTAAGCCAGTTCAAGACCCGGCTAAGTCCCCGCACTCGAGCTGGTACAATGAACCCAGTCGACACACCGGCTATAGAAGTCCTTGCGCTACCTCTTCTGTATTTAATATTCATTACTCACTTTTTCATACGTCTATAGCCCGGGACAGGCTACATGTGTAAATAATGCAAAGCTTTTTGGGCTTGGTTAAGTGCTCAGCAGCTTTCAGAGTAGCATACCAATGAGACACAAGAGAGAGAGACTTGATCGAAGACTTTGACCATGGGGCTTGGATAAGGGATGTTTTTTGTTCAGCTGCGTAGATGAAGCATCAGCTCATTAACCTGCTAGTTAGAAAACTGCTGTGTCCTATAGAAAGTATAGATAGACATGTAAGGAATTAGCGTAAACACTGTTTAAATTACTGTGTTAATTAAAGGGAAAATCCACTGCGGTATACCTCTGCTGCAGCATTTAAGTAATCACTTTAAGCATAATGTGACAGGGTTATTATTGGTCATTGCCAGAGAGAGGGAAATGTTTTTCCTGAGTAAAACCTGCCTTCAACTCTGTGCCCTGTCTAAAGAGACATTAGGGAATCATTAATAGATCACTCATTCATCACCTCTATCCACCCCAGGATCTGAGGTGTGACTCAGAGATAAAGAAAGAAAGAAAGAAAGAAAGAAAGAAAGAAAATGTGAAGGTAATCCCCCAGCACTGAAAATCAGTGGAGAGTGGCGAGACCATGGTCAGTTCGGCATATGGCCGTGCGTGATCCTCCTGTGTAAGCTGGATCATATGAGTCGGAGCTTCAGGGCAGGGGTGATGGAGAGAGTCAAGGGGGTGAGGCTTGACGAGGAGGGAGAAGGTGAGAAAGTGTCACATGATATGTTCCATCCAGCCCGGGACAGCAGAAAAGCAATTAGAGTCTTATGGCCTGAGCTGTAGCCGCGACCAGAGACATTTACCACAAGACAGCGAACTGCTCCACCTCCACTTTCACAGCAGCTCGAAGAGTCAGTGACTCAAAGGTGACACTTATCCTCTAACTTGAGCAGCAGGTAGACATGCACGTGACAAGAGAAGAATACCAGATCTTGATTTTGTCAGTTGAATCTTAGAAAATCAGCCTGCAAGGTAATTATTGGAAAGCCCCGTAGACAGCAGTGATCTTACTGTGTGAGAAGCTCTTTGCCTTACTCATCTCTGAAACCTCACAAGTCTTCTGAGCGTACATGGGAGGGCTTTGTCTGGCAAATTACTTTGTATGTGGTTCAGTAATGGCTGTAGTTATGCTGCCTCTGGAAGCAGAGAGTCTCTTGTTGTGGATTAAAGGAAATTTTACAAACTAAGACATAAACATTTATTTGGAAAAACAGATTGAAATTCAGCAGTATGGAGAAATCAATCAAAGCAGCGAAGCAAAGGGAAGATATTTTTGTGGTCAAAAAGGGTTGAAAGAGGGGGAGGTATTTCACCTTCATAGGGAACCCACGGGGTGTCTCATAAACCCTCTTTTACGGTCCTGTTAGGGGCACTGTGAGCCTGGCACCAGGATGTGATGTCACAGGAGGTGATCCGGTGAAGCTGCAAGGTGCGAGGGCTGCCAGATGAGAATGATAAATCTTCTTGACAGTTTGATACCGCAGCTGTTCCCACCTGGCTACTGCCTGGCTATCAATTCAGTAGGTCATAAATATGAAGAGACCACACATATCTTGTTCATTTGTATTTTTGTGTATTTTTTGTGTGTCTTGTATTTTTTGGTTACAAAATAAAATGTTTCTAACATTTTTGATGGGCTTTAATGTGCTTTAACACATGGAAATAAGCATAATATGCCAGTTATTCTTCTGGCTCAAGCCCTCCTACTATTGTAGCATATGGCTGGATGACTAGTAGGAGTTGGGACTTTAACTGCAGGTTGGCTTTTTTCCTCTCCGCTACAGTATTTCTTTGAACTTGCATGGTGCATTGTGTCACCACCTCCTCCCTCCTCCTCCTCTTCCTCTCCTGTGAATGTTAATGACTGTCTGCACTCTGCCTTTTTCTCAGAGCATTACAATCTGCTGCAGTGAACCATAGCCTAAATTTGAAAATCCACTTTAAAATAATATTCACATGTTTTTTCTCAGAGATTAGTTTTCATTTGTGAATTTGAATAAGCTGATGATGTAATATAGAGTCATATGGAGACTGTGAGTAATGAAATAACTCTGACGACACTATGGCAGTAATATGGTTCTGATTTCGGTCCACCACTTTGGTCCTGATTGAAATGTCTCAGCAACTATTGGATGAATTGCCATGAGATTTGGTACAGATGTTCATGTTGTCCTCAGTATGAATCCTAATGACTTTAGTGATCCAGTGACACTCAATCTAGTGCCATCAACAAGTCAAAGTTTTCACTCATCCAGTGAAATATATCAACATCCATTTAGATGAATTGGCACAAACATTTTGTGCAGACATTAATGGTTCCCTGAAGATAAATCCTACACTTGTGAGAGAGCATGGCTGTAGACTATTGACTTTCACTGTCCAAACCATTCAGATAGCTTGGTGTAAATTCTCCATTGGGGCGGATTCTTTTCTCCAACTAGCATAGGTCAAACTTCGGGCATGTGTCCAGATGTAGAAGCAGAATGCACAGTCTCATGTGAGAAGTGAGATGATAAGTTTGCATGTCTTGTGACATGGCCAGAGTGGGTAAATGGCCTAGACTGAACCTACAACACCTCATTAAAATACAGTACATTATTAGCCCAGGCTAAACCCTGAATCACAAGCGCTAGAACCCACCGAGAGAGGGACAGTGGTTGTGTAAACGAGGATAAGTATTTTGGGATACTCCAAGACTTGCCTTTCAGCCTCAGGTGGTCCACTCTGCACCTCCCCTCTAATCCTTAAAAAGCAACATCTCAAATTACTGGACGTAAATCACCCATGTATGTACTAAAACCTAAGGTGGAGGATGAGCATGTTCTTTATTAAGGAGAAGCAGTGTGTGCAAGAAAAGGGAAGGTACTGTGACCTGATATCACCTAACCGTTATGTCAGGGCAGCAAAGTGACAGTGGGGACAAGCCAGATAGCCGCAGAGCCCAGACATCCGTATGGCATCAGACATTTCTGACGGCGTTTTTTTCAAAGCTACTAGCAAAGGCTGTCATGTCCGTTTTTCATCCACTCTTTCCCTTCCTCTGCATCATCCCTAGTGTGACAGTTACGTAATTGAACTTGTCTAGACACAAATGCACATCAGAGTTTTGCCACATATAGTCCACAGACAGCTCTTTCTGCCTGAGCTGATTACTGAAAACACACTGTTTTATAGAAGACTTCCATACAGTCAGCCTTTACCCTGTCCTGTATAGTATCCCAGTCTGCTTCTGGATAGTTTTATTATCCTGCAGTGGGAATCCCCGTCTTTGCTTTCAGCCAATGGTCGTAATATGTCACATATGCTGCATTCCTCACTGTTTGCCACTCCCTGCCCTTGTCGCTACAAGATCTGTTGTGTGGTGTTTTACTGGAGCACTCTTAGCAAAAGAGGCCTCTACACTCAAGTGTTCAGCAGCATTTGAACAAAGACCTGAACTGTGACCTGCAAACTCTCGAGTCCCCTCAGCACATTGTGTGTCTTGAGTAGGTTGCTCGTAAAGATTGTACTTCTAGCTTGTAACTACAGCAGGAAAAGGGGTGCTTAAGCCAAACTGTAGACTCCACCTCCTTCACTTTTTTGCTGCAAAATTGGGGCCTCAGGAAGAGTCCAGTAACCCAGGTGAAAGATTTTTTTAGTGATCCAGGGGAAGTTGTAAGCATGCTTCAGCAGTATTCATGTCTGAGAAGCACAAGAATCTTTCCAACCACTACAATTATCTCTGCAGCATTTGCCCCCCCATGTATCTGGTATTTGGCATGTGTTTATAGTCTATATGGATTGAATTATATCCCCAGTAAAGTGGTACAGTGAGCCATTGTTTCTTGGAAGCTGTGTTATGTCTCATCTCCAAACCAGTACTCCAAAGACCAGTCTATTTTTACATTCATTGAGACCAATTTGTTTGCTGGAATGATCCAACAGCATTTGTCTTTCAGTTAAAGCGGCAAGCTTTTGACTCCAGTGCCCCCATCTGGTAGCAAGGTGAACTGCTCAGCTGTTGAGACCGCATCTCTTTTAAATCATTTGCCTGCCTGTCAGTGCAGTTTAAAGATCTGTCTCAGGGTAATTTGTGCAAACGAAATCTGTTAGAAGTCGTTCAAGATGGTGTAATGGCTGCCAGTGTTCTGGGGTTGTACCACTTTGGTGTTCTTTGTCCTGTCAAAGTCTTTCTCCCATTATTCTCTTTAAAATGTACATTCACTTCCTGACAACAGACAGAGCTGACTGTTGTCCTCAGTCACCTTGCTGCCATCCTTACTTTTTCTTTCCTCACCATTTACTTGACCCCTCGACTTTATCTCTGAAAGTCTGTTGCTATGACAACTCTGTCTGGCTGGTGAGGCGGCAGTATTCATCCTGTGTAGCAGTCTGTGCAATTGTGTGCGAGTGCACACGGAGGCAGACAGGCCGTCAGACAGCTGTCCCTGCTGAATCCTCTTATCACCACCAGGGGAGTCTGAACAGGGACGAACAAATTACCTACAGTAAATAAAGTCCGAAAGAAACAGAAGCCCAGAGTGGTAGAAAGATGAAAGCTTTGTTGTAAGATGTATAAAATCGAGCTTTATTAGTAAGCATTCAAGGAAAGAAGAGATCCTAAGCTTGCATTAAGTCGGTGACATAATTAAACTGGGCGTTGGAACTAAAATAATGTTTCAATAAACATAAACTAACTAATTAATCGCTCTGTCATTATTCTGACTTTAAATGTCTTTGTTCATGTTCGCCGTTTGTTCTACTTGAGCTACTTCAATCATCTCTGACAGCTCTATGTGAGAAGTAATTGTATAATGTACAAATTCTTGTCTTTTTTGTCTCTTTCACAGAGATCTTAAGGCTGGAAACATTCTCCTCGGGGATGATGGCTCAGTGCAAATTGCAGGTATTTGGCCTCGAGGCAACACCACCTTTCAGCACCTGTCACTAGTGACCCAGATTAGGTGTGAAGAAGTAGTTTTGTTGTGCTGTAACCTCATTTACCCCTGTTAGACTGCCAGCTCCGTTCCGTGTATTCATGCACAGGAGGCCTAGTCTGTGGAGGAAAATAAACTTTCTTGATAACATTATTGACTCACAGCGTTTGGTCCTTTTGTGTGTGTTTATCTAATTAGTTTTCCTCTCTCTTCTGTTCCGTCAGACTTTGGTGTCAGTGCCTTTCTAGCCACAGGTGGTGACATCACTCGAAATAAAGTGCGCAAGACGTTTGTGGGAACGCCATGCTGGATGGCTCCAGAGGTCATGGAGCAGGTAGTTGTCTTTAGCACGGAGCCAAGAAGTACCCATGGCAACAGGAAACTCACCATCAGACACAACTTTATCTTAGCAGGCACAAACAGACAATTCATTTGCAATGAAGCAGCCATTTTTCTTTTAATTTCTTAGTGATATTATTTTAGAAATCTGGCGCCAGTAACCATAGCTTATCATCTCTACTATGACTAAGCACTCAGGCACCATACAATGAGACTCTGGTGCCTGAACTTGCAGATTTTATATGGCTTTAAATGATGACAATGAGCCCGTTTCCATCCTAAGAACTGTCTGGCTTTTTGCTGTCTACTCTGAGAGCAAACACTTTTTTTTTTTTTTTTTTTTTTTACCATGACCACAGTTAATGTTTTTGAAATGAGAATTTGTGGCTCTCTCAGGCAGAGCTGATCTGTAAAAGTTTGTGATATATGGCTCTGCTTCCACAGGTGAGGGGCTATGATTTCAAGGCAGATATTTGGAGTTTTGGGATCACAGCCATTGAGCTCGCCACAGGGGCTGCACCTTATCACAAATACCCGCCGATGAAGGTGAGAACACTGTGGTGCAATCGAACTTACCAAGAAATGTGCACTTAGTGGCACAGAACAAATGCAAACTCAACAACTTGTGAAGTTCTGAATCTTTTTTTTTTGTCTAAATGTGTTTTTGGTGTCTTCAGGTCTTGATGCTGACGCTGCAGAATGACCCCCCGGGCCTGGAGACCGCCATCACAGATAAGGAGATGGTAAAGAAATATGGCAAATCCTTCAGGAAGATGATCTCCCTGTGTCTACAGAAGGACCCAGAGAAAAGGTGTTGATTGTAATGCCTTTACATAAAGCCTTACAACATGTGTATTTGTGTGTACAACACATAATGCTTTACAGTGGCTACCAGTAGATAATTATGTGCTAATTTAAAAAAAAAAAAGCATGTGATATGTGCAGTCATGGACAGTCACTTTACAGTTAGTGGAACTGATTTACACTACTTAGCACATGTTAAGCAAAGCAACATGTGATTGCTTTCATTGCCCTGACCACCATCATTTTGTTTCACTATGCTTCATTGCTTCTGTTTAACATATGTTGTACAACATCCAACACACAAGTTATTATGTTATTGGGAGTATAAAAAAGTGCAACTCATTTATTGTCATTCTGCTGTTTTTCAGGCCAACTTCCTCAGAGTTGTTGAAGCATAAATTCTTTCAGAAAGCAAAGGTAGGTGCTTGAGCTCCCTCACTTACACAGTGAGTCAGCATCATCACCAGTTGAGCTGGTTGATGAGTAAAGGTCTGAGCCTGCAGAAGTGATTGGATCTCAGTGGCCTCTGTTTAAAATTAAGCTGCTCTTTATGACAGCAGATTGGTTGTTTTTTAGCTCCAGAAGTTTTGAAATGGCAGTTTAATGTAGGAAAGAGAGGTAAACTTTAGTGCATCAGGAGATGAAAAAAAAACAGTCTCTCTCCCTGAGGTGTTTGTGTGAGTCAGGCTACTTCTCACTTGGCTCGACTTGTCAGTGTGTCTGACCCAAGCTCAGGCCATTGCAGCGTTCCTCTCATTATTGACCATGCAGAGCTGTTTCTAACAAAGGCAGGGATAAGCAGTCTAACTCCCCTAGCAACTACAACAACTAGAGTGCTGGCTCAGCTTGTCACACCACCAAAATACAACCTGGTTGGTTTGCTGGACGTGACCCTGGTCAGTAGTGCTCTGTATGTACAGCAGAGGGCAGGCTTTGTCATTGTTTTAGAACAGATACACCTCTGGTATAAATGAGCAAACTTTGGGCCTGTGTCAGCCTGCAGGAAGGATTTAAATGGCTATCAAGCAAGCATATGATCATTTATTTGCTGTTCTGATGGTGAAATCTGCTCTTTTGTCACCATCTGTTGGGAACAAGAGTTTGTTTGTCAATAATCCATTTGAAGAAACCAAATCAAACTTATGGTTACAGTAGAAATGTTTGCTTTAAAGTAAGTAAAACTTAATTTATATAGAACTTTATCAAACCAGAGTTACGAAACAAACCAAAAAAATAATAAGAAGCATTTGAATAAATATTCAAATCATAGATAAGCAGGAATTGCCTTAAGAAAATGCCTTTTAAGAGTAAATAGGTCTTGAGATGAGATTTAAAACATTTACTGAGCATCAGAGGGGGACTTGCATAACCTGGGAGCTAGGACAGCAAACGCTTGGTCACCAGAAGTCTTGCACTTTGAGCGGAGCACAACCAGGAGCCCTTGTTTTGATGACCTGATAGGCCCAGTGAACCTGTACAGGGGCAGCAACTCACTGATACAGAATATGGTGGAGACCAGGCTGTGTAACGCTTTAAAGTTCTAAATACGACAGGAAGCAAGTGGAGCGAACAGTGTTCAGTTCAATGTCTGAATAACACAAGACTTAATCAGGTATCAGAATAAACAGATTTAGAGGATTTTGGAGTGACAGCTGTTTTTTGTTTTTCTTTCCTCTTATGACAGACCCATGAGTATTTACATGAGAGGTTACTTCAGAGGGCGCCCACAATAACAGAGAGGTCGAAAAGGGTAAGACGGCAACGTTTTAAATCTACATATTGTGCTTTATTGCTAAGAAGATGATCTCAGTTGTGAGCGTATGTGTTGACAGGTACGTCGAGTGCCAGGTTCCAGTGGCCGGCTGCATAAAACGGAGGATGGCGAATGGGAATGGAGCGATGATGAGCTGGATGAAGAGAGCGAAGAGGGCAAAGCAGCTGTTGCTGCCTTAAGGGTGAGCTGAACCTGCAACTCGTCTTCTCCCTCACATGCACACATGGAAACACTTCTGTTATACTCCACGTCTTGTCTTTTAATCGCTGTCCAATGTTAAAATTGTCATTCTCATGTCTGTGCAGTAGCATGTTTGTGTATTGTCTCTCCACTGAGTCTCCTGTATGTGTGTATGTTCTGTCTGACGGCCAAGGAGCAGCAGGTGAAGCCTGTTGGCGCCACCAGGCGACAAGTGCGCTTCTCCTACCCACTCGAGCTGCCTGCATCCAGGGTTGTTCTCTTGCCCCCACAATACAGATGGCATTCCCCTAACAAGGAAGGACTCTCTCTGCACATGTTAGCTAGGGAGCATGTGACCAGTAGAAAGGGCAGGGAAGACTTTGTAGGGAGACAAGAATGTGGAGAAAAGGCCAGATAACCTTTGTTGTTAGAGTGAGGGCTGTAGACAGAAAACGCCCATGGATACTGCGTACAGGTACCCAGACACTAAAGTTTATCTTTACAGTTATGATGAAACTGATTATCAGATCTCATCTTGACTTTTGGTTGATTGCGCATTCACTTTGTAGGTCTTTGTAGGAACATGGAACTTGATTTTGTCAGAGTAAATCTGAACACAGATAAGCTCTTATCCTCCAGATAGTGGCGACTTTGTTCTAGCATTATTTAACTTTATACTAACCTATCAGAAGACAACTATTAAATTACCAAACTAAGTTACGCAATTGGTTTGTTGAAAGGAAAGGTTCACAACATAATTTCCACAGTGTGCACAAATCTGTGCACACTGTGGATCACATGTTAACCTTGTCAGGACCTGTTAGTCAGTACAGTAAGCGTCTTTTTAAACAGTGATAGCGAAAGTGTGGTTTTTACTAAAATATAGAAGAGATTGTAAAGGAGTTCACATGACTACATATGTACATTACATACATAACTGTATTCTCCACAATATATTTCTTAAAATTTGGAGAATGCAAAATTGGCAGGTATCAGTTTTTGGTAACTGTTTAAATGTTTGTAAGTTATAATAAATATTGGGGACTTAAGCTCTTCATGTAAGTAGATTTTTGCTTTGAGAGAGCATTATTTAATCAAAGAAGCGAGAGTTACCTTTCCTGGAAGCCATCTGTATTTCTGTTTCTCTTTCTCAATTACTCTTTATTTATACTGACGAAATCACATTTAATCAATACAAGGCAAATTACTTATCACCCCTGTAAGTGATCTTCAATTAGAGCACTAATGACCATCAAGGGATTCAAATTTGACAAAATCTCTGCTGCTTTGATGCTGCTTTACCGGCTACTTGTTGGCAAACTGAACTTTAAATTCTTACATCAGCTCTAGTGGATGTTGTATCTCATAATTCAAGCAGTGCATGTTTCTTAATGCCAACATGAAATGATTACCCGTCTGACCAGAAAAAGATACACATTGAAAAGACAGTGGAGCCTGGCTGAGTACCTGTGTGTCTGTGTGCTATAAACAGTAATACAGTGTCTCCTCAGTAACAGCCTGTATACGCAGTCGCTTTGTCTGAATCAGACAGCAGATTTCTGACATCAGCCAGACGCCACATCATGTCGTCTTAGTCAAGTCAGTTTGTCTTCATTTGGGCCTGCAAGGCTTCTGTCTGACTCTACGTTCCTTGGAGTTGGTTTAAACTTGAACTTTCTTTTCTTTTCTTTTTTTTTGCAGATAAACAGTTTGACCATATAACAGTGTGTGACTCTCTCCTGACATTGCATTCACTTAAGCTGCTTCTCTGCTTTTCAAATCTAAAACTAAAAACAAAACTGATATCGTAGAATATGTATTTTCACTCGTTTACAACTCAATTACCAGCACCTAGAGATGGGCTATATATATATATATATATATATATATATATATATATATATATATATATATACAGTAAATAAATAAAAAATAAAAAGTTAATTTCCTGGAAATTAAACTGAGAGACAACTGAGTCTGTAGATAAAGTTATCAGATGGGAGTGGCTGTTTTTTACTAATCCATTAAATGAAATACTTGACGAATCACAGTGCTTCTCCTGTAAATCCAACATTTCCATAAATCAGACCTGGTTTGTGATTTGCAATATTGCTCGTAATAGCCTCATACAAAGATATTAAAGAGACTGCTACCCCGCTAGACACTGTATAGCAAAATCTCTATCTCTATTTCTGTTATCTCACTAAATATTGTCATATCGGCACCAGTTAGTGAAGTGTAATTGAAGTAGTATTAGCATTCAATATGATATCTCTGTATTCCCCTTCAAGGAGATCAAGATAAACTAAGCGGTCCGATGAAAGAGGAAAGTAAACGAGTGAGCCGTTTTAATCTGTTTATCTCTCCTGCTTTCTGTGTGTTCTTTGCATCCATGTGTGCTGTTTTGTTTTTTGTTTTTTCTTTGCTAAAGACATCACAGTGATATCCTTCTCTGAGTGTTACCTTCCGCTATCTGTTTTCAACAGTCACCAAGAGTGAAGGAGGGATCACAGAACTCAGAGGTGAGTTTCAAAAGTTCTTTCTTTACAGTAGCAGTGCTTTAGTTTCTATACACTTGCATGCACTGGCGAAGTGTATACATTTGTCAAACTAATTCTGATTTAGGACGTGGACCTTGCGTTAACAATTTTGTCACACGGTCTAACTTTTGTTAATGTCTGTAATGAACACAGTGTGCAGTGTGTTACATCATTTTGAGATAAAATATTGAAAACATTTATATTAAATACTCAAGAACTTACCTCTTTTCAGTCATTCGTCCGATTTGAACACTGATGTGAAAGGATGTGCGGGATTTGATAAAATTTCTCCTTCAGGTTTTTCAGACTCCTGAGCCTTTAAGTAGTCAACTCCTGCCGGTGGCCGCAGGTCAGGCAGAACTACCTCAGGCTGCAGGCCAGGTTCCACTGCAGCCCACACCAGTCAACACTCAATCCACTGCCCAGGCTGCATCTCCCACACCAGGCGTATCACCTGCTGCTGCTGCTGCTGCTGTTCCCGCACAGGTCAGTCATTTTTTTCATCATATACTCTTTTTATTTTTTTATTTTTTTAAGACTTCAGATGTGTCTATCATCTGTTAACCACTGATATTTTATGACATGACTTCCTCCCACTACTCCTGTAGATATGATTTTTATAGCTTTCATTCTACTCAAATTAATTGTCTCTATCTGTGTTTTGACAGCCTCCAGCTGCCCCAGGGGATGTCAAGGCTCCCATTAGTTTGGTATTAAGGTTAAGGTATGTTTCCCCATTACCACATAAAAATCAGTACACCAGCAGATGAATTGTCAGTCAAGGTTTCACCATTTCTATGTACCTGATATCTTTTTTTATATATTGCAATTTCAGTTGAATGGAATAAGTCTTATACGTTTTACCAACCAACGAATAATGAACTAAACTCCTCTGATCTGGTCTCTCTTTCTTTCATTTCTCCAGAAATTCAAAGAAGGAGCTAAATGACATCCGCTTTGAATTTATGCCAGGGAGAGGTAAGTAGAGGTTTTTCTTTTTCTTTTCTTTTTTTAGGACTGTATCAATCAAAACCCAGCCTCTGTTTGCTGGTTTGCTGGTATCACCAAGTAGTTTAAAAAATGTCCTGAGGTTAAGACTTCTTGGCTGCGGATGTCACATTTTGAGTAATCAGTAAGAGACATTGCCAATTTATACCTTGTGTTTTGTTAAACTTCTTTTGGTGCGCCAGCTTTCCATCACAGTAACCAAAGTCAACAAGCACACGGAGGCCTGAACTCTTATGAACACAAAACCACCTCATTTCAGTATTTATCAGCACTCAGGACACTGAGTAGACTGAGCTGGCACACTGAGTGTACTTTTTTACCAAAACAGTAAGAGAAACCAGATATTTTGACAACTGCATGAGGAACCACAGTGTTTTGGAAATTATTAAGCCACAGTTGCACCCTGTTAATATTTGTTTTTTTTTATACACTTATATATTTCAATAAAATACACTGTTTTTGTCCACCTGTCACAGTCGGTCTCTTATGCTCTGACTTTTCAGACACAGCAGATGGTGTGTCCCAGGAGCTAGTGTCAGCAGGCCTGGTGGACGGGAGGGACTTAGTAATAGGTCAGTGATAAAAAACATTCTTCTGCCCCTACTCACAATATTATTTTTTTTCCTCAGAATAGTCACCCGAAGGTTAAAAATCCTCTGTGGATCATATGCTAAAAGAGCCCACAGCACACACACAGCTTTGTTTGTTTTTGTTCATTGGACTGAAACATTGTCTTTCTTTTCAGTTGCTGCAAATTTGCAGAAAATAGTTGATGAGCCTCAAGCCAATAAAAACGTCACATTCAAACTGGTGAGTGCACATCCTTCATCTGTATAAACGATAATAGTTGTTTTTTAAGAAATCACTGATATACATGTGTTCGGATTGTAGTTTTTGTTTAATCTAAAAGAGTCGTACACCTTTAAAATCTTTGTTTTTACCAGACCCATTTATAATTAACTGTCCAGCTTGCAGAACTAAATATTTTTATCATTAGATATTTTAAAATATGCATTAAAATGGATTTATAACAGGAGGCTACGGAGGGAGTGCACACAACTTAAATATCCAGTTATAACTTCTGTAACACTACTAACATATAGGTTAATTTTATTGAACTGGAAAAGCCCACAAAGCCCCGGTCACACTAGTTGAGGGAAGTGGTGGAGCACCTTAAAGTAGAGAAGCTGAAGTATGTCTTTCAAGATAATATGACCTTTCTGGTTTATAGATAGATATTTCTAGGAAACATTGCTGTATAAGATATGTACATTTTATTTTAATTCTTTATTTTATTTAAAGGTGCCCTGTGGAGTTTTCTTGTAAACAAAGTTTCTGTGTTTCGGCAGTCATTGTTTCACTTGACACTTTATGGAATTAAGTTATTATATATATATATATAGCTTTTACACACTATTTTTTATTCTTCCCTCTTCTTTTTTCAGGCTTCTGGAATTGAGGGATCTGAAATACCAGATGATGTCAAATTGATGGGCTTTGCTCAGCTCAGCATTAGTTAAACTGTTGTTCTACCTGGGACCGTGACTTGCCTAAAAAATGTGAAAATTAAAAAAAAAAAAAATAGTTTAATGCATTTTTTCTTTCTATGGCTGTAAAGAAACCACTACTGCCAAAGAAAACAGTACAGTTGTGTCACCCATAGGATTATACAACGCCGCCTCCTTAGAATTGGGTTGTCGGCTGAAGTATCAGAGCGTACAGTATAAGAATCACTCAAAAAAGTTTACAGCGTATATGTAGAAGGATGCAAGTATCTACAACAAACAGTTTTCATTTACCATTCTGGTCTCCCTCTTGTTGTTATTTTATTCTCTCTAATATGTGATGCATTTGCACAATCTGAACTAACGCCCTTCAATCCTGATAAGTGTAACAATGCCTTATATTCATCAGAACTACTGAATGCACGTTTTGGGGACGTCCCCAGTTACCATATGGAGCATTATGTTGTCTGAAGTGTACAAATGTGGTTTCAGTAGCTCATGTCAAACTTTTTACTTTGAGTTTGACAGAGGAGGTAAGATGCAGCTTACTAAGCCAACTAGAATTTAAATTTTGGGCACATATCTGTATTCAACCTGAAACATTTTCCCACCAACGAGCGCTGATGTGATGTGGCTCAACAAATGTAATGTGATGTTACTTTTTCAGAAGGATGTGAACACTCCCAACAGTAACAATCAATAAAGGGATTAAAATGAGGCTAGTTTTATTCTGTATTTTGCTTATCGTCAACAAATGCCATGAAAAGACCAAAACGCATCAAGGTGTTAGTCTGGCTCTCAATACTTTCTGACTCCCCTGCCATTCGTTCCTATGGAAGGCGCAAATCTTCAAAAATGGGTCACAGATATATAGTTTTATTTTTTAAAAAGGCAAAGTAATTTCCAGAAATGGCTGAGCACTGTGGTTTTTATCAGATGTTGCTCAAACAGAAGTAAATAGTGCATTCATTGGGGACTATTTTCAGCTGCGGATTAATACACATTTGGTGCTTTAGTGAATATTTACAGCAGCAGGACGGTGTATGTGGGATTGTAAATAAACTACAGTGCCCATGTTGATCATAATGAAAGAACATGTCACCCAGTGCAGTGATGTGGCTTAATTGTGTATTTTTAGTTAGTCTTTGGGCAACAATGGAGCTTGATGGCACAGAGGATTAAGATATATCAAACTTTGGATATACAGATAATAGTAATTAGTAGAATCACTTCATTGTTGGTTTTGGTCTTGTCATGGGACTTGTTGACAATAAGAAATATAATGAATATCGTCAGTCTTATCCTTTATTAGTATTGATACAATCAGCATTATTAGATAGACTGCTTTTAAATTATTACACATATAGATTGTCCAGTACTTCAGTTGATATAACCTTCAACAAATGTACCTAATTATAAAACTTGAATGATTAGGGTAAAAGGAGTGCAAGATATTACTGACTTTTGTCTTCATTTTTTACAGTTACGTTATGCTAATTTGTGTTTTGAGGTTGCCATAGTGCTGGTCCAAACTCTAAACTGATGAAGCATGAAATCAAATAGTCTACAAAAAAGAGAACCAAATTTGCCTCCGCTCATTTTATACAGGACACTGGTCTGAAGTGTTTTTGTAAATTTGATTATACGTTGAAAATGTAGTAAAGTAAAAAGTTTTACAACAGCTGAAACCACAAGTGTTGTATGAGCAGATGTGTCTGTCTGTTGGTATTAGTTTGTGTCCGTTTGGAATCAGTTTCTCAAATTCTTTAAACAAAAATTTAAAAAAACAATTTAAGTGCATTTTTGTTTATGTGGATGGAACATAAATACTTGATTTCACCTCTAGTATGTAAATAATGACATTTGGCTTTGATTTGTTTTTATACTGGGTGTTTCACTCTTGGCCTTTTTTCTGTCCTCTGACACGATTGTGGGTTGTAGCGCTGCGTGAAGGTAGACGATGTCGAATTTGGCTTTGAATTATCCCGTTTTGCAGGACATACTCTCACTTACTGTATGTCATGTATGAAGCTAGTTTACTTTTACTCATAAAAAAAATGTTCAGCTTTTCATTTTTTGCCTTTGAAAAGTTTGAATATATTTACCATGGAGCCACAGCTGTCCCGATGCACTGCTTAATGCCTGTACACCTTAAATTTCCCCACATTTTGAGCCAAGTAACAGCAAATTTGTCTCCAACTCTTAATAATACCAAGCGGAGGCTGTTTACAGTACTTATTTCATCCCACATCTGAAGTCATACAGCTGCTTTATCACTTGCTATTCATTTCATTTAATTTAGTCATCAATGACTAACATCCTTTCAACTACACTCTGGATGTTTTTGTGCATTAATGACACGGTTTGATGATGAATGTGCTTCTCACAATTACTGGCGCCGACGGCAGTGGCAGGTTCATTTAACACTCTGCTCTAATGTGTAGATCTGAAACGCCAGCAAGGTTTTACTGTTTGATTTGGTGATGTAATGTCATAACCCTCCAGATGCCATATTGAATGAAAATGAATGAATTTCTTGCTTGCAGGTAAAATGTTAAGAGGAAATCTTTGAATTTTGACTTTAAACATGTTAAATGTTACGCTAGCCTTAAATTGAAAATGACCAAGTGTATTTTTTTTTCTTTTCTTTTTTTTGACATAACGTCAAGGTTTTGATTCAGATTTTCAGTGTCTTTGAAATGTAGTTCTTGTTACACGTGAAGATACCTGAAATAAAGATATACAGGTGTGTCGACCCTGTGTTCTCCTCAAAGGGGAGCGACAAAGTCAGCAACCCAATGTTACTCTTACGTTTATGAACTGCAGTATTTGGTGCCATTCTCCTGTTTTAGTCTGCAGCTGACGGCAGACAAGGACAGGATAGGTGTGTATGAGCCCTGAGAGAAGTGTGTGTGTGTGTGTGCGCGCGCACCTACTTCTAACGGAGTTGAAGATCTAATGGCTTTGTTCTCATCCTTTCTACAACAGTCTCATGTCCTGCTTACATGTAGTCTAACAAAGCTGTAGCAACTGAACAGATGACCGGCAAAAAAAACCCCACTTTTGCCCAGGCAATAACTCATCAAGGCTGTAATATATTTGAATTTTCCACCTGTTTTCAGTTTTTCATTCATTCATTTGCTCTATTTTTGATCGTTTTGCAGTTCAAAGCATGTCTCTCTTGATTATTTTTAATCAATAAAGAATGAGCATATCAGCCACCTCTTAGCACTTTTTGTTTTTTATGTACATCATTGCCTGTCATTTTTAGTAAGATGTTTCTGAAAATAGTCACCTATACTGAACTGACTCCAGAGCAACTTTAGGTGCTTTGCCATTTTGACTTTATACTGTCGATGGTCTTCACTCTTGTTTTTCTGCTCTCACTGCCTTTTAGGCAAGTTTATTGTCCTCACTAGCTTTAGGTATGACTACACTTGTCCTTTTATGACCCTTTCACCCAGAGGAAGTACTGACGTATGCCTTATGTTTGCTTTCTAAACATTAAAGGAGCACTCCAACCATTTAGTATAGCTCTTTAATAAAGTCAAGGGACTTTCAAGAGACAGAATTAAAATAAAAAAGGTCAAAATCAGTGAAGCAGAGGGGCAGATATTCTGACTTTTAGTTCCTAGTATAGATCAAGCTTCAAAAACCCTGGATCCTACAATCCCCATAATGCACCTCAATAGCATCTCTTCCTTAGAACCTCCATGTCTGGTAAATGTCTTTCAAGCACTCGACGAAGCTGTTCCAGATTTAGAAAAGATATTGTATAACTCTTTTACAGGCTGAGTAGTACTTTCCATGAAGTAAACTGATCTTCATGAAAACTTGGTTCAAATCTTAACTGTCATCCGCTTCTGATTCAGATGTTGCTAATTCCTGATTGGTGCATGGAACTATGTGATGTCACTGTGTTCTAACTGAGCCCCGCCCACCTCAAGCCAGTGAGAAGAGCACAGACAAAAACAGAAATTTCTCGTGAAATAACCATAACTGCTCTAACTTTGGCAGAAAGTAGTATGTTCATGTAGGATCACATCGCTGAGAGTAAAAAGCTGTTTAAGAACATTTGCTTCAGGGCCTTTAAATTGGTGGAGTGGCACTTTAACGAATCTACCAAGTTACATCGCCTTCTAAGCACAATCCACATGTTTGTGACCAATCAGAGAGGAGAAGCCGGTTTGGAGATCGGAGGTCCACTCAGCTTAGACTTTGAAGAGCGTTTCTGACAAGTTCCTTCATGATAAGACTAAAGTCTGTTGTTATAATCAGAACGCATTAGCAGTTTTATTAAATATGCCATAAGAGCCTCACACTTAAGCCATCCGACCATGAAACACAATTCCACAAGGTGCTGTCCTCTTCCTCCTAAAGCATTTTGAGACCTTCCACCCTCCTGTGCTCACATTTCTGCAGAGCACACAGATTAGGCCTATGTTAATTATATTCTGAATGTTTAGGTCAGGTTAAGGGTGGACACTGGGGCAGGTCACAGATCTGGACAGCTGCACAACAGCTGGACTTCAGCCTTAGGAACCCTGACATGTCACATTTTAATACTTAAGTAGTGTCTCTGTTAGCAACTTGGCAGGTCATAAAAGTACAGTGATTGTCAGTTCAAACATTAACTTGCAGGACAAGAGGCAAGTTGACTGACTGTGGCTTGAAACTAGATCTTTCACTGTCCCACACTGCACTCTGAGGACATTCAGATACCAACATGAGCAACTTCTCGCAGATCCTGAAGGAGATCGGGGAGTTTGGTTTATTTCAGAAATGTTTAGTGGCCGCATTATGCATCCCCAGCATGTTCGTAGCTTTTGATGTGATTGTCCAGGTGTTTACAGGCATGAGCTTCCCACATCACTGCAACACTGACTGGATCTTGGAGCGTGGGCCCAATCTGACGGAGGAGAGGCAAAGAAATCTGACCCTCCCAGTGAACAAGGATGGGAGTTTTGAAAGCTGTAAAATGTTCACACCTGTAGATTTGGATTTGGGAGTCATTGAAGCGTATGGGCTGAACACTACAACTGGATGCATAAATGGATCTGATTTTGAGGCCCCCAAAGGTGCCTCCAGCCTTGTGACAGAGGTAAGAGATTATACACCCACACAACAACACACTTAACTGTTCCACTCTTACTTCTTGTGATGTATGTGATCTTTTTATTGTTAGTTTCCCCTTTTGTACTGTCTGAAAAGTAAAAGTGGTGCTGGGCAATGCGAATTCATTATATGACAAATAATTAGTGTTTGTACGAATGTTAACATAGAGGATATTCCATTTTATTAAGTAGATGAAACTTCAAAATATAAAGGACACAATATTACAGTATAATGATATGAATGATGGATAATGAAAAAACCTGAAAAGAAAACTCACAAAGGTGGAGAAAGTACGTGAGGATGGAATCACCACCACTGTCCTAATCTCCAGGTCTCCTCCCCTTTTTGTTTTTAACCGACTGCAATTTTTAGTTTTTAAAAATCTCAACTAGCAGCTGAAAAAAAAAAAAACTAAGTTGGTGTTTTCTTTGGTCTTCTCCTCCTTTCACCATCCTTCCTGTTATCAGTTCGACCTGGTGTGTCACAGGAGCAGTCTGATTGAGGCATCACAGTCCGTCTACATGGCCGGTCTTCTGGTTGGAGCGCTGGTGATGGGGCAGATGGCTGACAGGTACACATTCACGCCCCACCTTTACTTCATGTACTTGATACTCACGATTCTGAACTCTCATTTTCACACAAAACTCACATACCAAAGTAACAGTTCTTATCTCCTCTTTGTAGGTTTGGTCGACGCTTTGTGGTCCTGCTTTCACTCCTTCTCCTACTGTTGTTTGGCGTCGGTGCTGCTTTCTCACCCAACATCTATGTTTATATAGTTGTCAAATTTTTAGGTGGCATCTCCATTTCAGGCATTATTGCTAATGCATTTGTGATAGGTTGGTACAATGTTGAAACTTCTGTCTGGGTCTGTATTTGAACCATTGGTATGGGCTTCACCTGTCTACATCTCTTCTGTAGGAGGAGGCTGTTATGCCATTTCAACATCATTGTTGTCATTGCAAACAAAGCCACTGATGGTTGATCAATGCATTTCAGCTGCAAAAGTTGGCTCTTACAGTGGCGATTTGCAACACTGCCTTGTGTTGCATTGTTGAGTGTTGCATGCATTGAATTCATGCTACTTTTGCATTACAGATGCATACATGCATTTAACTCAGTGTTGTCAAAATTACAGTGAAATTAGTAGAAATATGGCTGAAATAATGACATTTCTGTTTGTATTATTGCTTTGAAGGTGGAGAGTGGAGTGATTCCTCCAAGTTTGCTCTCTGCACCATTATCTGCCACTCTTTTTTCCCTCTTGGACTCATGGTGTTGTCTGGCGTTGCCTATTTGATCCGCAACTGGAGGATCCTGCAGCTGGTGCTCTTCAGTCCTCTTGTCCTTGTTCTGGGAGTCTTTTACTGGTCAGCAGCCTCTCAGGCCACTACTTGGATTTAATGTTTTAGATGCTAATCTCTATCTTAGCCATGGGCAAAATAAAATAAAGTGTACATTACAGTTTGTGATTGTATATGTCAATTAGGATTCTTCCAGAGTCAGCTCGCTGGCTCATCACCCAGGGCCGGAAGAAGGAGGCCATAAAAGAGGTCCGGAGGGCAGCCAAGGTGAACGGGAGGACGGTCCCGGAAGATCTGCTAGACGAGGCAAACTGCATCAAACACACGTTGGCTTCAACCAAAATCAAACACAATAAAGCTCTGAAATAAATATACTCTAACTAAAGAATTGCCTACATTGTTTAGCTGGAGGTTGAGGGTACATCTACAAGAGGAAACATGTTGGACATCTTCAGGATATCATATCTGAGACAACGTGCTCTCATAATGAGCTACATGTGGTGAGTATTTATTTCAACCACAACCACATCTACAGCCACACCTTTATGGTTGCACTGAAGATATCTCTTCCACTCTGTTAATAGGTTTGGAACAAGTCTGATGTACTACGGACTGAGCCTGAATGTTGGCAGTTTTGGTCTGG
This sequence comes from Macquaria australasica, assembly GCA_005408345.1. Taxonomy (NCBI): domain Eukaryota; kingdom Metazoa; phylum Chordata; class Actinopteri; order Centrarchiformes; family Percichthyidae; genus Macquaria; species Macquaria australasica. Next base: position 1,147,391 of record SEMN01000019.1, on the reverse strand, counting down.
ATATCTACCTCACACAGTTCATCTTTGGCGTAGTAGAAGTTCCTGCACGCCTGTGCTGTTTGCCTCTCATCCAGCACTTTGGGAGGAAAATATGTCTAGCAGCAGCCCTGTTGTTTGGAGGTTGTGCTTGTCTTGGGATACTTGCCATTCCAAAAGGTAATTAGTTGTATAATAATAGGAGTCTGTTGTAATCCGTCTTGAACGTGATTCTTTCTTTATAAACAATTTACATTTTAAGAAATGTACTAACAGTATTCTTTACCTTGCGATCCTCGCTACATCCCAAAATATCTTCTAACCTAAGACATGCTTTGCATTCTGACAACACATACGTTTAGTTTATGTGTCACAAATCTGCTTTTGTCTGATTTGTTATTTGTCCATCAGAGCTTCCTGTGGTGGTCACAGTCATAGCCGTACTGGGAAAATTTGCCGCCACTGCCAGTTTCTCCATAGTCTATGTTTATACTGCAGAACTATACCCAACCATTCTAAGGTAAGGTAGGTAATATCCCAGAGGTAAAACATAACATCTGTTATTATACTTAATATTGGCAGAAAATGCTTGCTATTATAATGCTGATAAGTCCATTGTCTACACTTGCAGGCAGAATGGTGTAGGTCTGAACTCCATGTGTGCTCGTGTGGCGGGCATCCTCGCTCCACTGATCAGGCTCCTAAACGTCTACCATTACACCATCCCCATGCTGATATATGGCATCATCCCCATTGCTGCTGGAGGTTTATGTTTATTACTGCCTGAAACCCGCAATGTTGAACTCCAGGACCACGCTGAAGTCATGTGAGTTGATGAACCCTTTTCGCAATCAGAGTGATTATTTCCCTTACTAGAAAATCAGAGCAATTCCACATATTAATCTTCTTGTTTTTAATTTCAGAAAACCTGAGAATGGGACTGCTAGGACGGAATCAGAAAAGAGCACAAAAATGTGATTTATGTGGGCATAATGGTTTTCAGTTTTTTTTCAAATCAGAAAAAAATAGTTTGCCTGCCCTCAGCTGATAACTGGTAACACGAATTTAGCAGAAAATGCAGTAACCTAAATATAAAGCTATAACTTATGTTTAACCTGTTGTAATTATTAAACATAATTTTATTTTTAGTTAAAAAAAATGTTTAAAAAATGGGTTTACTACTACAGAAGTTATAGACTGTTTGATAACTGGGATTTGTATATATATTAAATGTAAATATATATAAATATGTATATTTATATTTGCTATGCAGTTTCTCACCTCATTTTAATAATGGACAGTATGTGTGTTATTCTTTTCCCACGGATGTATTCTCTCTGTATGTATTTCAGTTGTCAACTTTATAGAAAATGGATATAAGCAGACATTCTGACATCAACACACAACTGTAGTGTCACTGACTCAGATAAAGTTAGTGTTTAGCTGGTGAACATAGTGGAGCATTTAGCAGCAAAAAGACCAAGATATTTTTCTTGAGTGCTGGTGGATTGGATTTACATTTATCATGAAGCCAGAAACACAACTCCATATTAATGCTAACGTAGCTCCATGTCTGCTGGATGTTTAAATGGGCATATCAACTTTATAAGGCCATAATATGTCAAATGTGTGTGTGTAATGTTCTTGTGATGGAGTTCTGCCCCCATGTGGTAAAAAAAACACTGTTGTCTTGCATCTTGTGTTGGACATGTAAACAGTCGCTCTGATCATTATTACTGCTCATTACTTTTTATTGCCAATGTAGTTAGCTAGCCCCTGACATTAGGATACTACTGTAAGCCAGCAAGTAGCCACTGCACTACTGAGTAATGCTCTTACTAGTGCACACAGTTTCAGCATGTTGAGAAGACTCTAATGCTTTTAATCAAGGGGTTAGACGGAGGTCAAATATTATTGTGGTCAGAAATATTAGTTCAGATAAAGAGCATAGTTTGGGATGAACAGTTCTGATACATTACAGACTCTGTGTTTTCTTTAATGTCAGTGTTGTAAGCCAAGAGGCCATTGGCCTATCAGCAGTGGTGGAAGAAGTACTCAGATCTTTTACTCAAGTAAAAGTAACAGTACCACAGTGTAGAAATACTCTGTTACAGACAAAAGTCCTGCATTCAAAATTTTACGTAAGTAAAACTACAAAAGTATTTGCATCAAAATATACTTCAGTACAAAATCCTGGTAACCTAGAGGTTCAGCCTTCGACCATAAACTGCACCGTCCCTGCCGGGGACCTTTCTTGCATGCTAAATGAGAATCCATAATATGATAAAGGTTTATAAGGAATAAAATAAGAAAATGTTGTCAAAAATAAACACATATTTTCAGATAAAAAAAACTAAATGGTAAATCAAATTACATGGCAATGCTTGCCTTTATTTGTAAATTCCGGTCAAGTTCACTCATTACAGTAATGTTGTGTCAGGTCCTCAGTATTAGTTAGAAATGTTACGGACCACAATATCAACATGGCAGGTAAAAATGTAACCGGTGGAATGAAGTTCATGAGCATTCAGGTAGGACACACACTGCAATGCATTCTGCCTTTGCATTTGACCATTATTGAATTATTTTCATTATTTTCCCAGAATATTTGCAACAAAATGGCATTTGTTTTAAGAAAGGATTGTACAAAAATGTTTACTTTCATGTGCTGTGATAATTGTGAACTAAAAAACAAAGCAAAAGGTAATTTAATAAAACTGACTGAACGACGAGATGATTACATGTCTGCATCTGTCACACTTATTCTGCAATTTCTTACCATTATTAATCCATTTTTTAGTTTTGGATTAGGTTGTGGATTATGTGTCAACACACTATCATTCATCACCAATCAGTATATATGAACACACTGTAAGATTTGGACAGCAGTCGGCCATTGAATGATGCCTCAAACACATCTTCAAGAAGATTTTCCGTGTTGTCAGTCACCATCAGCTGAAACAGAAACAGAACACAGATTTAAAGGATGGAAGCCAAGTTAATGAATTATCATGAATATAACAAGAGAATGAATACATAATAAAGATTAGTGTTGCCTGCTGGTACTCACATTGTCACTGGATATTTATGCTTCAGACTCATTGGAAACCACGTCAGCAGTATTTCTTAGAAGCCATCGGTTCTTGTGCTGAGCATGTCCAAAGCCCTCATCATAATTCCCTTTTCTTCTGAACAGTTGTTGGTAGTGAAATATGCAGTAGAATTCCCCATATAAAGGTGCATAATTGTACATGCTACAAATGAGCACAATGTGTCAGTTGCACTTCAAATTAAGGACTGCATTTGGTTAGAGGTAGTAATGGTATTTTTTTGTAGTTACAGTTGCTATGTGGCACATTTAGAGTTTACTAGGGTATACAAACAATGAATCGTGTATTTCATTTTGTTTCATTTTGCATTTTGTAAATCGTCATTCGAAAGTTGTCATATCTCTAAACATCTTAGCCAGTGGTTCAAAAACATTTTCTGTCATGCTTTTTACTTATAGCAGGAAAAGCACAGGTGGAACGAATAATATTAATGTTCCTGCAATTACAGTACTGCAATGCAGCAATTAATAATGTTATTACTTACACCTGTGCTTGACGAGTCAAAATGTGAAATGGTCTATTCAACTTTAGTTTCATTTGACATTTTTCCCCGTGGTCATGTGGCACCTGAGTGCGGGAACCAGTGCTCTAAAGGAACATTATGTAAATAAGCTGTAAGGTTGCACTGTGTTATTTTTATTTTTTAATAGCCTGTAAAAGCATGGCTTCTGTTACATACAATCAGTGAACCAATTAATCAGTTAATCTATGAAAGATTTTGAATGTATTTGGCAAACATTTATTGTAGTTATTGGCCCGAGTATAAGATTATGTTTCTTGCAACTATGTTTGAAAAATTGGGGTTGTATTATATTCTACAACAGCAGATGTTCTCTATGAATGTATGGATGGTTGTTTTTAGCCTTATACTGCTAGGCTAGCGAGTTTCCATGTGTCTAGTAAAGTTAACCAACTGCAGTGTCCAGTCTAACCTGCAGAAGTTAGCTCCCAGCTGTGCTAAGGCTAGGTGTTTTGCTTTCATGGAGGAAATACATTGATAACTAAGTGGAAACATCTGGAAAGTGTCTCCTGAGATCTTTGCTGTAACAAATGGTCTGGACAGCAGCTAAGAAAAATGAATGTCATGTTAGACGACAGCTGTCCCAAAGATGCTAACAGTAAAGAGAAAATCTTTTATGTGCTTCTAAAGTACTGCTTCCAAGAGCTTTCTCAGAAAAGTGTTTTAATATGTGACTGAAAAACACCAGGGATGCCTAACCCGCCTCAGCACTCTAAAGCATGCTTGGATGAGATAAAACAGGTAAGATTTATCCTTCATCTGTAATATTGACTGTCACAAGAGGAAAAGAGCAGGACAAGTTGCTAACCTAAGCACTGCTACAGTGAAGCAACATTTGTTGGTTATTTACTTTTTTTAGAAAATTAATTTATCATATCCTAAATTATTTTAACATGATAATGCATTTAAAATATAGTTAAATATGGAATATTTGCTTCAATTTTAAGTAAGTTAAATAAGTCATAGAAGAGTGGGTCACCTTACAATTAGAGCTATCTTATATTCTGGCCAATATGAAATTTATCAGTATCAAAGTCATCAAAGTAACCAACTCTTTTTGGCACAGGCAAGAAATCAGTATTTGGAATCATTGATCAATGTTGCAAGTGAGAAAAAGAATATTTTAATATCTCACCTTAATATCTTCTTGCACTGTTTACAACAGAAGCAAGTTTTGTGGAAAATGTATTTGTCTGCAGCAATTTTTTCCATCGGATAAACCGGCTTCAAACAGGCTGAACACATCTCTCGACAAGCTGGTTGAAACTGATGAGAAAAATGTGACTGAGCTTGGTTAAAACAAAAAGACAATTGGTTGACAATGATATGCATTAATAACAACAAACCCAAAAGCATAATTGAAAACCAGTAATGCGTATTTAATTTCAAATGCAAATCAAAAACAGTTTTAAAGAATGCAAGCTAAAAATACATCCTCAAACATCAATAAGAAAATCTAAAACGAATAATAACCTCTTATAAATAAACAAACAGGCAATGATAATAATAACCAACATAATTCATCTCTTAGCAAATAAAATATGTACATAACACTGCCAACTCTTAGCTAATAGGTAACAAACTGCACAGGCCTGTGAGTTATTTAAGGTTTCCGATTGATCGGCAGCCGAACTTCTGGGTACTTGGTGACCTGATACGTAGCCGGACTGACCATCACCTGACTTGTGGATGTTGTAGTTTCTGGCTGAGTGGTGACGACAGTGGAGGTTTTGGAAGAGTAAAACTGGTTTCCAAAGTTATCAGTTCTTTCATAGTTCTCTGTGACTGTTTTGGTGCCCATAATACTGTTCCCCTCATGGTCAGTCTGCACATCGAGTACACTGAGCTCTCGTTTAGGGTTAAGTGAGTTGTAAGAGGATTGTTTTTGACCTTCTTTTTTGGGGTCCCTTTTTCTGTTTTGAGCAGGGCTGTTGCACGTCAGGGTTTTTGTTGTCCGGAATTTCTCCTCGGTCTTTGGGCTGTGCTGACATGTCGGGCAGATTGTGGTCTCTGGTGGAAGCACCTCTGTTTTATCCGTCTTTCTAGCAGTCGACTGGATGGAGATGAAGGCAGGTGAAGATGGAGGACTTGCTCGTTGTTTTGCAGAGGCTACTTCAATGCTTGCACTCTGGCTAACTGGCAGAGCTGCGTTACCTTGTGCTGTAGGGCTTTTCTGTGTCAGCAGTGGTCTTGTTCTGCTTGAGCCAATGCTAATTTTTCTAATATTACCAGAGGATAGGGATTCTTGCACTGTCCCTAATGACTCCTTGAACAGACATGATAAACCAGCAATATCTGAGTCAGATTTCAAAGTAGAGACAGAATAAAGAGCCTTCTTTATGGCTTCCTCTATGTCCATAAGTCTGGCTAAAGTCTGTTCTTTTAGATTCATGATTTCCTCACTGGCTCGCTCAAGATCTCCAAAAACTTGTGCCATTGAGGACTTGCTTTCAGTGTTGTCCCTCGTTAACGGCATCCTCTCTTCTTTGTTTTCTACTTTTACCTTTTTTTGTTTCTTTTTGTTGGAGCTGACAACCCAGTCAGGGACGTTCTCAAATACTCCCCTCAGAGACGTTACATCAACCTTGCTCGTGTCCTGTTCAATTTCTTCAACTCGACTGAGAATGCTCTGCAGTTCCTCCTGCTTTCGCAAGTTGTCAAAAATTTCCATGGCTGCTGTTATGTTCCCTCTCATGATCTCATCCATGTGAACTGACAGCCGCTGTCGGCGTTCGTCCTCTGTCTCGCTTCGTCCTTTCTTTTCCCTCATCTCAACTTTGCTTTCTTGTTTCATTTCTTTCTCGTGCTTGCTGTCAACAGCTTTTCCACAGGTGTTTGGGTTATTGCATGAGTGACCAGTTTGTTGTGGGTCCTCAACCACATGTGCGAGAACTGAGGAATTATCTCCAGACATGTGTCTTGTCTGGTTTTTGTTTTCAGGCTGGGCAATTTTAACTCTTTTTGGCTTTACAGGAGCATTCTTCACTGAAAATGCCTTTTTACCTCCAAATTTCTTACATGCTTCATGAAAATCTACATGACTTTCATCTGTTTCATTCATGTTCTCTTTGATTGGGACATCCAGGTTGCTTTTCTCTTCTGCTGTGGCATTTATCTCCTGTTGTCGATTAATTATATTCTTATCTGTGTTATCACTTTCCAAGGTGACGACTGAACCTTGGACTTGATGCCTTCTTTGATGATCCACTGAATCAGGTCCCGAGTCTGCGCCGCTGTTAATCTTGAACAGATCTTGATTATGTTCATCCTTAGGTGACATTGATATCATTGCCAGTGGATGAGGAACCGTTTCTTTGGGTCTTGCAGTATTAATTTGGGTTGCCTCAGGATTCTTTGTGTTGGTTGATTGAATGTCTCTTTGTTTCACTTTCAAATGCTCAGGTTTAGGCGGGATGGCTGGTTTTGGACCAACAGGCCTTCTGCTTTTCTCTGAGACAGCACTTGTATCTTGATTGTTTAGGGTTTCACTTTGGCTTGGGGGCTCTGCATTTGCTGCAGTCACTTGTTCTTTGGACACCTCTTCTCTCAGTGGTGCCTGAGTTGATTTAGGTTCAGTCACAGGGAAAACCTCCTCTTTAGTGGGCTTTTGAACAGACACTGCATCCACATTTTGTGATCTTTCATTGTGAGGTTTGGAAGACCTTCTGTATATCATAGCTGCTCTGAAATCTCCTCTAGTGACATTAATGTTGGATCTCTCCAGGGAATCCAAAGCTGCTTTAAGTTTACCCTCAAAAACAACTTCCTCTTCCTCTTGTTGTGCTGCTGTTGTTTCTGGACCATGTACAGACACCATAGAAGCCATTTTGCTGCATGTCTCAGTAGTTTGTACTTCTTCAGAATTTGTGTCTTTACGGCATGTCTCTGTATTCTTGTGTTGGCAGTCTGATTTAGGTTCTGAGGTGATGTTGGAGGCTGATGGAAGTTCATCCCACCTTGGCTCAGTGCATGGGTCCTCATTTTCCTGAGGTAATTCTGATTTTGTTCCTGAGTGTTTGACATTATCTGCTGTAACTGAGACAACGGGTTCCTTAAAAGATTCTTGAACAAGGAATTTCTGTTTTTCTTGTGTTGAGTGATGCAAAGATTTGGCCTCGACTGTGGCCTGTTTGAGGCTAAGTATTGCAGTTTGGAGGTCAGAGATCTCGTCATTGTCATCTACCACCTCAACTAATTCAGCCTGGTGGACCCAGTCATTGTCCTGTGTCTCAAGATGTAGGTATGGTCCCTGTGGTGCAACTGTAGAGTTATGTGCTTCTTCCTCTGTTTGGGCACCACACTCCTTAAAGGTATTCTTTAGCTGCCCATGGGAGAAAACCCCAACATTGCATTCTGTAGAGGACTGGTTCTTTCCGTGTGTCACATTTTGACCTGTGAATGCACAAGAAATGGTGGTGGATTTGGCAAGATTTTCCCATGCATTTTGCTTTGGTTGAGTTGGTCTTTGATCTCCAGAGAACATGTTTTTCAGTCTCTTTACATCCACCAGGACCCATTCTGAAGTACTCTCCTCTGATTGATCAGGTCTCTGTTCATGATGAAGATCCATGCCTTGTCCAGCCACATTTTGGTTAGGAGGGGGTTCTTGTTCTTGCTCTGTTGGCTCAGCCTGAAGAGTTTTCAAATACTCCAAATCTCCCTTTTCAATACAACTCTTGAACAGTTTTACATTCCCTTTTACTGTGATTTCAGGCCTTATTGGTCCTTGGCAGGTTTGGACTTTAGACGTTTCTAGAAGGCAGCTTATGGTTGATTCACTAGCACCTTTTCTAAGTTCCTGATTGTCTGTTTTACTCACATCACCTCTTTCTGGATCTGGTTCATCACACTCTGCACCTTGTGGAGGACAGTAACTTTTCACATCTTCCTCATCAAAATAATTGTAGAGAGAGTAAACAATGACTTCAGCACATCTGTCCACATCCTCCTGGATTACCACTCCTTTCCTCAGAGAGTTATCTTGATTGAGAATATCCTCAATAAGCTGAACCACATTGGCAGTTTTAAACTCTGTGTTGGTAGTGAACTGACGCTGGTGCATGGGTACATTCTCCACTGTGGCCTCCATACTTCCTTTCCTATCCTCCTTTAGGTAAGTGATCTGACACTTTAGGTTGGCCCGTGGTAGTAACTGGAGTATGAAGTTTTGTGCCCCACCTTCAGCCACCTCATCGTATTTTATCTTAGGCCCACTCTCTGATAGTGTGAATTTGGCCTTTTTAGCTATCATTGTCTCATTCACCTCAATGATTGAGCCATCTGAATGTATGGCATTTCCGTGATAAAGGGAATTCAATGTTTCCTTGATGTTCTCCACCATCGTCTCAATTTCGTCCTTGTTCTGACGCCTGATTTTGTCAAATGGCATTGATTCAAACAAATGGGTTCTGTTCTTGACATTAGCTATTAGATAGTCCTGAGCTGCCTCACTGTCTCCTCCTGGGCTTGGGGATTTTGATGTATGTGCAAAAGAATCCTCCCTTTCTATGTTTGTTGGGATAAATGGGTTGTTTTGGAAAAGAGCAGCACTCGTTTTGATTATTTCCCCAAATTTTTCTGGATCAGGACAGCTTGTAGGCTCACCATCAAAGACCGTTTGACCAGTAGAAACCTCTGCCCTACCAAAAACCCCATGGTCAGTGCTTTGACCAGTGATATGAACACATGGCCCTTGTTCGGGGGGCTGATCTGTCAAATCAAGTCTTTTAGTACAAGCATTGCTTTTGTTTTCGTCGTGTAGATTCCCTTTGCTACATATTTCAAACCCCTGTTTTGGTTTTTGGACTGTTGCTGCCTCATCCCCAGAAATAGAAATTTTCCCCTGGAACTTATTATCTGGATTTAATCTGGATGTGTTCACAGACTGACTCTCAAATATCCTTCTGGTAGCATGAACGTCTATTCTTATCATCTCCTCCTCACACTCTATGTTAGGATCTGGACTAGAACCAAGCGTTTTGTCATCCTCCATGATCCCTTTAATGCTTTCATTATATGGTCTCTCTTCATGCTCCTTAAACACAGCTGATGTTTTATTGACATCGCCTCTTTCCACTGTTCCCTCTGCCCTGTGCATCTTGGGGGTGTAAAGAGATACTTTGTCACTCAGGGCACAATTCTCAAATATCAAGCGTCTTGAAAGGACCTCTCCCTCATATCCAGTTTCACCAGCTGTCACCCCAGCCTCTGAGCTCCAAACCTCAGCAAGCTCTTCATCCACAACTTCATCCAACATCTTCAGCTCTGGGTGTGTGTGCTTCAGGAGCCTTCTCAGCTCACATTTCTGCCGCTGTTTGTATAACTTTTCTTTGGAGAGCTGGGATGGCACGGACTGTTGGAAATGTGCCCCAGAGGTGTCTTCTGGTCCTGGCTGACGTCTGGCTGAAGGAGGTGGAGGGAGTTCATCTCTCCTTTGTTGGGAGTCTTCGGCCATCTTAGAAGAACAAAGTAACGTTCTCATCATTGAGTCCTTTGTAACAGCAATGAGCTATCCAGTGAAAATCATGCTCTAGAGTGTGCAGACATGCTTGCAGCAATGAGAGTGATATGTTACCTTCCTAATCATGCCAGGTGATTTGCTTTCCACATGCCAGGTGTCAGTGGGTTAGCCGAGCTCCAAAGCAACCAGCAAATGCAACCGCAATGATAAATAAAAAAAACGAAAACGTAGAGTTTATGGCATCCAATATCTTGTTTCTTTCTTTCTTTCTTTCGAAGACAAATGTGCAACTCTCAGGAAAAGCAAGCATTTGTTTCTTGAGCTATAGTGTGGAAGATGTTTATGTTATTGTGACACTGCTAATCCAATGCACACCATCATGCAAAATGTCTGGTGAAATTCTGCATTACCTTGGTTAGTTTGACTCTTTTCCCAGATTCAGATGACTGATCTTGTGCCTGGATGGAACAATAATTATTTCAGGTCAGGTTAATCTTACATAAGCAATGTTGTCTGTCAGATTTTACTTTATCTGTAATCATTATGTGGTATATTTACTGTCAAAGATACGGTCAAAGATAATAAACTGCAGTGTGGAGCTACAAATCTACTTTGTGAAACATGACTGGATATTTGTACAAATCTGGTTTCTATTTTTATAGTTTTGTCCATCATCCTCACTACAGTGAGATTTAAAGGTCACAACAGATAAAACAAAAACATTTATGATTTATTTCTCTGATAATCATATGTCTTTTTATACAAATCCTGAGATAGGGTGGTATTTAATGTGTGTAATGATGTAACTGATGTAACTCAAATTAATTTATAGTTAACTTTCTTCGTCATGCTCTAAAACATTTAGCCTGTGTTCTTTGTACAAAAGGATAGCATATTTTAAATTAGGCTTATAAGATAAGTGGAAACAAATTTAGGACTGAAAAAAAGATAGCAAATAATCAGTAGACAGACATGTTTACCGGTTTTAAAAGGCTGCGTGGTGATTCCTGAGGTGCCACCTTTGACAGATAGAGAGCAGACATAGCTTTGACCGAGACACACAGTTTCTCCTTGGTTTGGATGAAGGAGCTGTCTCTGAAATCTACAATTGACCTCCTCTTTTCATCTGCAGAGACATCAGACACAGCTGTTTTAATGTGTTGAATTTCTTTATGACACATGTAATACTGTGCCTAATCAGAGCTCTCTGAGATCCATGTTTACAATGGTGTCAAGGGTTTGCTGTGATATAAATGCACAATCAAATTCTTCACATGGGATTTTGTCTCGCTTTGTTTACTGGTTATTGTTAGCTGTCAAAAAGGCAGCTGGTGTCAAAATAAGGCGCTATTTTCGGAGACTGTCACTACATCATCTGACTGAGAGATTTACATTTTTTAAAACAGAATTAAACAAGTGGCTCATTTTAATAACATACACGTGGCTTTTATGTTCACATCCATATCACCAAACTGTGTGTTAATAGTTGTGTGTTAGTAACACTTTCTAAGCTGATATTTAACAGCTGCCGTGTGGTCGAGTTATAAATGTACCACTTGTGGTGGAGAGGGACAGATACCCGACTCCACTGACACAAATACTGAGAGTTAAAAGGACAGGCAAGTCACTGCAGCTACAGTTGACTAAGCATAAAAGAGCAAAAGTAAACACACATATGTGTTTAAATTGTTTATCGAAGTACAGATAGTAAATCAGTAGTCCAATGGCAGCTGTCAATCAGGAAAACATGGCAAAACAGACAGTCATTTTAGTATAAAGTGAGAATCCTTTAGGATGAGGATTTGGGGAATCTTGGCGGCATCATTTAGGTCAACCTCTAGTGATATTAAAGTCTCAACACCCTAATATTTTAAGATTTACGTAGCTGCTAAAACTATCAATCATAGGTATTATTAGCTGCCCCAGCATAATGTATATGTAAAGCTTTATGGGTTTAAAGGAGTAGGCAATTTTTCATGCGGGTAAGATATACTCAGCAGACACAGTCTATTCTGCAGTTGCCCCATCTGATCAAAATCCAAATCTGTACTCACAGAAAACAAACAGCTCCCAGTTCCTTCTGATCTGCCTGTCTTCTTCTTACTTTCCGTCAGTCTTTGTGAAGGTGTTCAGGTCTGAGTTCCTGTCGGTTTGTGTCTGGTAATGGAGCCTCTGCCACTCTCGGTCGCTCCCTCTCTCTGTCTCATTCCTGCCCTACTGACAGCTGACCCTTTCACCTTCCTGCACTTATTCAGGACTTGTAGCATGCCGGCTATTTCTGTCCTGTTCTGGAGTGGCCTACTAATGCGGCCCACAACAGGTCGAGTCAATCACGGCTTCTTGCACAGTCACTGTACTGATATTCATCTCCATTTCACCTCTTCCCTTTCATTCATACCGTCCACAGCTTTGACCTGAGTCACAGGAATCACAGAGGGCTTTCCAGGGAATGTTTACCAGGGGAGCTGGCATCTTGTTTGGGGTTTTTTTTCAGTTGCATGAGGATTTAGACGCTGAATTGGTCTGATATGAGAGGCTTAACATGTTTTTCCATTTGCTATTGTGGTGGGACATAAGCAAAACATGTTTGCGTAATACTTTATTTTATAGGTCAGTAATTCTCTGATAATTTCCTTGGATGTTTTGTAAAGAGATCTATGTAAATTTGGTACTAATTACTGGGAAAGAACGGCTTTTCTTCAAAGAGGAGCTCCATTTATACTCAAGTAATTGTTCATTTATTATTAATTAACTTTTGGAAACTTTGTTTTTCATATATGTTGAAATGAACACATGCCTGTAGGCAAATTCAGCTGACCTGCAGTGCACTGACTAAAAGACTCTCTACAATATCAATTAATTAGAATGGATTCATTGGAAGTATACTAATTGAGCACTGTCTCTGTTTTCTGTGTAATTAGTGCCAAATTACATTGTTATTTCCAGGAAATTATTAGGAAATGAAAGAACTTCTTATTCTGTTCTATCCTGTCCATTAATTCATGCACAGTCTCTTATAAACATCTGAACTGTTTTTTTGTTCTTTGACTTACTATAGCACTCTGACATTTCAGAGCCAAATCAAAGTCTGAAGCAGCTTGACGACATAATGCCAGTTACAGTTCCCTCACAATCTTGATCTGTAGTTTACAGTACAGTATCTCATTTGGTCTTATCAGCTGGTCTTTGTCCTGGAAGTGTATATATGTAGTTAATTTGTAGATGTTTTTATTATTGCCATGTGTAATTTATGACTGGGCTGTTTATTATTTGTTTTTGTCTGTCTGCCAACCAGATTTCCCTCACCGAACAATAAAACGTTTTAAATTAAGTTCCACTGATGACTACTCAGTAGACGCTTCAGCGACCTTAGAAATGCCTTTCTGTCATGTTGAATTACACTTTGAACATTTATTTCCCAGCTTTATTGGGCAGTAGGTGGGAATACATAGTGGTCAGGTTGGCGGTTCATCACCGAGCACACTTTGATGAATGTTGTCTGGTACTCACCAGCTTGAGAGACTGCAACTTTTTCAAAATCAATACCCGCTATTGTTTTTCTCCTCTCCATCCAGGTCGGATTCATCACCTAGAGAGAGAGAAATAATGAACTGTCACTGCTACCAAGTAGACCTGTGTCTGTCTATGTGACAATATATGTAGTCTGGGTTCTATTTTTGGAAGTTAGATGATGGATTTGATAGAAGCTTGATGGTTTCAAGTTAAATATGTGTTGAAAATGAATCTATTAGTCCTAAAACGATCTACAGGTATCTTCACACACAGACTAACACCAGATGACAACTAAATGTAAGTTACATATAAGTTACTGTTTTCTGATGCTTGTTTACATCAGTAATATCTGTAAAATGAGGAGTACAATATTTTCGCACACACAAAATGCTTGTTTTCATTAAACTTGGCCTCAAATCTGACCTTATTAGCTAATAAAAGTGATTATATTTACCTTTCGAGTCACGTGATCTTTTGCACCAGTTTTAGTATCATTAACTGGAGCATCAGGAGGAATTTGGGTCTTTGGTTCCTCTGCAGAGCTCTTCACCTCTTCAACGTCTCTGTTCATCACTGGCATGATGTGAGGTGACGTGAAACTTGCAGCTCTGAAACTGCTCTTCGCCTTGTTTTGTGCGGCTGCCTTTGACTCAAACAGAGTCTTCAGGGCCTCTATGGACCCAGCGCTGCTTTGAAGGCTCCCCATTGACTTGCTGCGGGTCAAACTGGTCTTGGCTCGAGACCGCTCCCTCTCGTCATTTCTCCACATCAGAGACTCCAGGTGAGTCTCTTTACTCTCCAGAAGAGATGGTGTTATCTGACAGTGACGCACACAGAAAAGCATGCAGCGAATGAATTATTTTTCCCCACACAGAAGATGCTTTGCAAGCAGCTAAAAAATGTCATAATGTAAAGTCGGGTTACCTCTTTCAACACCTGCTTTGGCTTTGCTTCACTGTTATTCACCAAAGTTTCTTGAATGGATGCGCTTACTTCCACTGTAGTCTGATACCTGTTACGTACACAAAAGCCTTATTAATCATCTACTAACATACAAGCACTGCATGTAGAGGGTTATACAGGGTTGGACTATGTGTTTAGTTGTCACAGATGTAGAAAGAGTGAGGAAGATGATGTTTCCTTCACCTGGCAACCAGCCGGGACACAGATGTTGTCTTGTCCCGCAGCCCTGCCTCTCTCCAGGTGGGCTCGTCACATGACGAGGGGACGCTCCTCAGTGACTGGGCGCGCCTCAGGTTGCTCTTCCATTCCATGGCCAATCACGTCACAGCAACACAGCAGTTTGCAAATAACTATATCACCTAATATGCATGACGGATAGTCAATGACATTATATCCGTTATTGCGGTACATTTTCTCTGTAGAGGATCAGCAGACCCCGGATGTCATAGTCTGTTAATTCTTTAGCAATACATTTTGTTTTAACCATCATCTTAACACGCCTAGTGAGCATTTTATCTACTCGTGAAGCTAAACATTTTCTCACTATCTTGTAGAAATAGCAGGTTATAACATCAACAATGCATGGCCCTTAATGAATGAGATGTTGCAACGTACAAGCATTTTAAGGGATGTCATTCAATTTAACAGCAATCCAAAAAAATGCAATAACTACTCAAGTTAGAGATAAAGCCAAATGTTTCATGAAAACAAGGTGTTGGACCATATAAAGGAAATTTTGAGTAGAATCGTTACCTTACAGATGTCAGTAGCGTCCGTTCCCTGTGACAATCAGAAACACTTCCGCAGCATCACAAGACTTGCACACGTTGATGTGAGCAAAGTCCCTTTTTCTTCCTCATTGCCACAGACTGTGTAAAATGATCTATGAAAATGTCTAGAGTAGCAAACTATTTCCTCTGAAATACAGAAACTGATGTCAATTCAGAAAGCATTTATCCAACATTTGACTCTGTATCAAGCATCTTTCGTCATTATTTGTGTGTTCTGACTCCTACGTGAGCTTTCAGGAGAATCCTTGATGTTTATGTTTGATGTCAGGTCAAACCTCCAAAGCTCAGATGTAATTGCTTGATCTTTGAGCAGCAGCACACCATCCGTTAAGATGAAATGCGATTAGCTTTCATTGATCCCGAGGGCAGGTTGGGTCATTACAGCAGCAAAGAGTAGGACGTAGACAAAGAGCAACAAATAGAAAACAATCGAAGATGAGAGAATAATGATAATACGCAGCTCTACTGCTTTGAGAGCATTTTGGTTGGGTTCAGTTTTGAGAGACACTGATTAACAGAAGTTCTCGGGTTACAGATTTACAGATTTACAATGCAATAAAAGAACATAGTGCAGTAAATGTGCAGTGTAGATGTTCAAAGTCTGCATTATTGTAGTTTATCAGGAGGATTTCTAAACAAAATAAGGAAAATGCTTCCATTATTTTGGAGAAATGTGCCTACTGGAATAATAATTAACTCCTAAGCATTTGTAAATGATCACATGTAACTTATTACTGGACAAACAACCATTGGTCCATGGTCTCAACAGTGCTCAAGAAATGGCATGCATCACGAAAACAGTTCAAACGTACAAAGTTAATCGAAAAGATGCATTATGCATTGGCTTGTAATGTTTGCAGTCTTCCAAAATTCCCAAATAGTGCTTATAGCTTAACTGTCAAGCGTTGTGCTTTTAGAAGACAGAACAATGTGTACATTTGGTTGTGTTTAAATCATTTTAAGGAACTAATAGGAACGCTAGAATAGGTTTATATGATAAATGCTGCTTAACCCTGCAAGCATAGGTACAAAACAGCACCCCTTACAGGCCCCAGTGATTCAGTGTGTTGCTCAAGGACACTCCACTAGGGTGGATGCAACACCATCATCAGTTTCACTTTTGTTTATTGTATTTGTTAGCACTTTACTAATAATGCAACCAGAAACAAAGAGTCAATCTGGCACACTTTACTGGAAATTTTTTGAAATTGCTTGACCGCAAAAGTTTGAAGATCCAAAATTTCTGTGCCCCACTTTGAACGCCCCATTCAAAATAGCCTGGAAACACCAGTGCAATTAAACAATTATTTTTTACTGCATCTTTTAAAGCTTCTCACTTCTTAAATTAGATTTCAACTGGCTGGGGTTCAGTCGTCCTAGACAGCTAGCGAGGAACAAGTGTTGTGGAAGTTCGTCTCCACCCAGGAATTCCAAGACCTGCTGATCCTCAGGGATCAAGTAAAAGCAGGAGGAAGCTCTGCTCCCTCGTGACCTCGCTGACTACACCGACACCAACACCGACCCCAACCAGACCCCACCCCCGACACATGCTGCAGCAAAACTGCATCAACTTGGAAGTGTACTCTACTGCAGCTTTTCCAGGGAGTAAATTATAAAATGGAGCTTAAATGTTTGTTAAAACTAACTAAATACACATTCCTGATAATGACATTTAGCTTTATGAGGCATATACCAGTGCTGTAATTATTATTTAGTTTCTGGTTGGTACTGCATAATATAATCACAGTTCATATGCACACATGGCATCTTTTTCCTTATGTGAAATGATAATCGATTTTGAGAAAAATGGCTACTTAAATATCTTTGAAATATCTTTACTACAGTAAACCCACAGAGGCCAGGACGAGGTTCATTGCATGATACAAACAAAATGTGAAAAAAATTAAAATAATAAAATAATATAAAGAAAAGGTTGTCATGAATTAAACTGTACACCCCGTAAACGAAGGAAGCACTTAGTAAGTGCTTAGTTTACTCATCTACTCCAATTGTGATCTTAAAGCTGCATTAATTGATTTTGGCCACTGGGGGGGCAGTAGAACAAGCTGAAAACACAACATTGACATATTAGCACCATATACAGTTTTTGATGTTATTACAATTTTGAGGTACTGGTACTTTTCCACGTATTTGCATTCTGTGAAACATAATACTTTAACTTCTCTAGATTTTGGAGGGAAATAGATTTTTATCTCCACAAGATGATGGCTGTAGTTACCAGTTACTACTTATGATTTTAAGATATTAAAAACAGTATATCAAGTGGTTAGAGCTAATGCCACCACAGGCACAACATTAACAACATTACAACATTTAAAGGAGTCTTTCTGCTTAATAACTAATTTTAATTTAGATGCTTAAGTTTGTTTTACTGCAGACACATTTATACATTTATTTAGGTTCAATTTTGAATGCAGTAGAGTAGTAGAGTATTTTTACATAGTTGTTTTTCTATTTTTACTCAGTCTTTGTAGTATCCTTTATCTGGGTTTCCCCTCTATTTCATGCACTTGTAAAATGCAGCAGAGGTTTGAGACAATGGCAGCTTTTGTCAGCTCACACAATTCATATTCTCTCTCTTTAGTCTTGCTCTCTGTTAATCAGTCTTCAGACAAAGAGAGTGCAACAGCAGCAGCACACGCCCCTGGGGCAAAAAATGAGAGATTCAGCCTGGCTGTCTCCCCCTTCTCTGCCCCTCCTCTGACTACAAGCCTCATCCCTCCCTTCAAAACCCCACTCCTGTCTCTGTCTCAGAGGCGCTGGAGAGATGAAAGGGAATATGCAATGCGCCGCCTTTGACTGTGAACTGAACTGTTATTAGGGGAAGTTTACTGGCCTTGTCTGCGTTTTAAACACACTTGCTTACATCAGCCAGCTGTTTCAGAGGGAGGATCCACTGCTGGTTGGATGGAGACCTAAATACCTGCGGCTTACACTCCACGAGTGGTGAAGAGCTGCAGAGAGGAGAGCGAGAACACACTCATAGACACATCTGTCTGTCTTCCTGTGTTTGAAAGTGCCTTCACAAGCTGTGAACATGCCTTTCTTGAATGAGTAGAAACAACTGTGAGAAGGGATTGGCCTTTCACGTTGCTCATGCGTATGACATTATAAGATAGTGCAGCAGGGGGCACTAAAGACCACACAAACACAGCACTGTATTGTCTCTATGTAGGAACATTACAGTGGGGCTATTCAAGGCCAAACTAGGTTATTTCAGTGCACCAAAATAACCCAGAATGTACAGCAGTGAGAACAGAGACCAGATAGTTGAGGGAGATAAGGTTAGAACTGCTTAATAATGTTTCGCCAGTGATGCATACATAAGCATATTTTATCACAGACAGTGAAATCAGTTTATATGCAGGACTAATCTGTCTCGTCGTGTAGCAGAGAAATATTCTATTATCATTAAAGTGCTGTTCCCTCACTTAACCCTGCTGCAGTCTCATCTCTACAGATTCCTGCCTGCTTCACAGAAATGCCAGCCTGAGGTCTGCAGTACTTTACAGAGCGTGTGACCCAAACACACACACACACACACGTAAACACACGTAAACACACACCACGCACCTCACATGGCCAACAGTCATGAGTTTGCCTGAAATGGATAATATGCATGCATCATGACATAGAGGGCAGGCACAGTGTGTGTGACTCAGCTGTGGTGTGTGTGTGTGTGTGTGTGTGTGAGTCATGCTGCTACTAGTGATACTGCCCAACATGTAATTGAAGTAATCTAGTTGACGTTCATTCAGAGTTCTAGAAAAACACACTTGTCATTGGTGAATGAGAGATTGAGGAGAAAATGTTTTAGTGTTTTTTTTTAAATTAATTAATTCTTTAGCTTTTAGATAATGTTAATAATAGACTTCTCTTAACCAGTTTGGTGTAGCTTAGCTTATTAGTGTAATCACACTGCGAGAGTAATTCTTCAAATAATTAGTGGCACATGTAGGAATGTCTTATTTATTCAGCAGTCATCTCTTGGCCAGCTCACTCTGATTCCAAGATGATGCCCAATTAGTTAGAAATGTCCCATCTGTAGTGTAGCATACAACATAACTAGCAATAGAGGAAGCATACTTAAACTTTCTTACTTTTCTTTTAATAATAACTATTAATGTGCACTCTGGTGGTCTAACACTCTTTGATTTTGGACTTTTACATTTTAGAAAAGAAGTGTCAGGCCGACAGTATCTAAAAATGAATTACTCATATTTCCCTCAGTCCACCGTATGTACAACGACTGGCTGCCTGCATGTCATACATATGCATAAATAATACAACATATTTCAGTGTTTTAAATAGAAAAACCAACATTTCTGATGAGCTACAGTGCCACAGATGATCAGCTTTTTCCGCATCCTTGACGTCAGGTAGACTAGACATCATCAGCTATTAGCACATCAGCTCTGCCTCAATATGCGTTCATCTGTTCTTTGCGGCGTGTTTGACGTAGGAGCAAATGTTCAGTGTTTGAATCCAAAACAGAAGCGCACAGAGAACAGATGACGGTTCCCTACGTGCACTGCCAACTGTGGAAATATGGAGGATGCATCGGATGGTGAGAAGAACGAACACATATTCACATATTAATAGATCCGCAGCATGTGAGGAAGATATTGTAGCAGTGATGTCAGTACCTGACAGTGAGCTCTCAACCTTGGTTTTAAACTGAAACTTAACGCTTGACACAATTTGCAAATGTGTTGCCTGTTACGGTTGTGCTGAACAATTAGTGAACATGGAAAATTCAAGATCTTGCTGAACCACTACAGAGGCATCAAGTCTGGCTTGTGAAAAAACATCAGAAAGTGTGTTTGAGCCTCACATATAGCTACATAAATGATGGCTAAAAGCAAGATAAGACTATTAAATGTCTGAGGCAACAGTGACAGTTTGTAATGTTTTAAATCCAGACTTAATCATATATTTCATTACAAATTTGTGAATCCCTCTGCTGATGGTTGCTGCTGGCTAGTTCTTCATTCTTCCTCTGTAGCAGAGAAAAGTGAAGAGGAGGAAGAGAAACAAGACGGGGAGGAATGAAAGGAGCAAGATAAAGGTGTATATATTTATCCTTTAGCTGAGTCACAAATCAAAGAAACAACTGGAGAAAAGCCAAAGCTTGAAAGGCTTTCTTTGTGCAAGAAGAAGCCCCGATACTGAGCAGTGGTTGCTGAGCTCACAGCACATCTTTCATTAACATTTTAGTCATTTAATTGACTTTTATGGAGGATAACAAAAGACTATAAAAGCTTAAATTCTTAGATCAGCAAAATCACAAGCAACCAATAGCAGGAGTCGACACAAACCCTGATGATATTCCCGTGTCCACAGAGATTTAATACAAGATAAACACGCTTTTGTTCTGTTGTCAGAGAAACTGGATTGTTTGGCTGTTTTTCGAGCCCATAATTGATTCTAATTAGGTGTAGCAGTTCACCCAGGCGGCGTCATGTTTTGGAGAACAGTGAAGGCAACAGAACAGAACTAAAGCTGAATTTCACCAAAGTATTTCTCAGTTCATTTGTTCTCTGTGCCTGATGGAAGGACCTAAGTGGGAATATATGTGTCATTAGGAAAGTGTATTCTTCCAGCATTGAAAAAAAAAAAGAAAAAAAAAAGTTTAGGAACACACTGTCAGCTTCTCCCAACACATGGCTACGATTTGTTGGAACCCTCGTCCCTCCCTCTTTCCTAGGGAGAACATGAGTAGTGGTGAGCAGCGGTCCCTGTGCATGTTTTTTCTGCAGGTGTGTGTGCGCAGTGTGTGTTGTGCCTGAGGGGGAACGTGTTTCAGTACAGCTGAGTGGGAGTGACTATGACCTAACCCTTCCCCTTTTTGTCCATTTGAAACTGAACAAGCCCCACCCGTCTCACTGTGGCCATGCACAGGCAGTGGCGAGGCACTCCCTGTGCATGTGTTTGTGTGTCAGTGAGAGTGCACGTTTCACACGTGTGACCACCGTGGAGGCAGCCGGAGCTCTAAGCTGCTTTGCGAGGCTTATGGGGGCAGCCACTCACTGGCTACTCAAAGGGCTGTGTTTGGTACATGCCTAGAGGGGGTGACGGCATAGCTCAGCGCTGGAGCATGGTGCCCAGGGTTTCACATAACAATGCTGGGTCAGGGGCAGCCCACAGAGGCACTGCACTGAACTGTACATGGTCATAAACACAGCTCTTGTTCAACAGTCAAAGAAAGTGACAGCATTAATCTGTCAATGCAACTGAAAGTATTTATCTTTCCTTGCTTGATTAACCAAGAAAGAGCTGCTTTTTTTATTGATGAGGAATATCTTTGTAAGTGCGTGCAATTCATTTGATGTATTTCAATGATTTACATATATTTAAATATTCTTCTCTGTTGCGTTTCATACTCAGATCCGATAAAGCTAAAGTGTGAGTGCTGGGGAAAGCAGGTTAAACTCTGCCACCGACACAGTTTCTCAAGTTACTTTAGTCGAGGATGATTAATTGTGGTGCATATGTACTGTACAAAAAAAAAAAAAGGAAGCACACACACACACACACACACACACACACACACACAGTGTACCCATCTGTGGAGAGTGTGTCCTGCAGGACTTAATGTTCGCCGTAGTTGATATCACACACAAGCACACACTGTCCCTCCCACTAGATTTGGTCCATGTCAAGAGCTGGAATATCAGGTTTCCTGTCTTTGTGCAGAGTTTGTACTCACAGCTTCACCTTTGTTCCTCCTCTGTCAGCACACAGCAGCACTGCATCAGGGCACTCTGCTGCTCTCTAAGTATATAGCCTACCCACCAAACCACCGGCAAACTCTGTCAGTGGATTTAGGGTTGCCAGGAGATCATTATCACAGGGAGTTAAAACAGCCTTTGTATGCATTTGGATAATTGGTATAGCATAGGAGCAACAATGAATCCTAAAAAAGGTTTAATGAGATTTTCTTGGTCAGTGCTGCCGGGGTTTTGCTGGCCAGAGTATTTTGTGCTTTGTGTGTGGTTCATTCATGGTTTCATTCTGTGAAAATATGCGATTTGTTGTTTCTGCGCATTCCCCTCTGCTGTGGAACCCCAGATGACCCTGCTGTGGCGCCAGTAGAGGCTGGGCACTGTGAAGGAGGAAGAGGGGGAGGAGGGTGTGGAGGGAGCGAAGTGAAGCATATCAGGATATTAGAGTACATTTATGAAGCTGGAGAAAAAGAGCACATAATGCTGCAGAGTAGTCAACATGCAACACGAGAGAGGGAAAAAGAGGGTGTGTCTGTGCAGTTTCCTCCTGGTTTTTTTGAGGAATGAATTGCTCCTGTGTGCACGCTTGCCTTTATCTAATAAGCCAGCCCCGAAAGTTATTTAACGCTTGCAAGCAATCAGCTGCACCAGGAAAGAGGTCTGTGGTTTGACCGTGGGCCTGCTGGAGCCGTGCCTTTTGAAATGTGATCCTGCATGTGAGACGTCACACAGCGCAGCTCCTGAATGTCTGAATGTCCTGCATACAGACAGAACAAACTCAAGCAGAGGCCAACTGTAATCTCTTATCTCTGGCTGTGACACTTTGTACTGCAGCACCGTCAAATAGGCACATATCTGCACCGTTTATCTGAGAGAAGCTGCAATATCGATGTCTCATAGCCGGAGAGAACTTTTCACAATCCACATTTAAAAAGTATGCAGTTGTGACCGTACGTGTATCAATGTTGTACTTTTTTATATACTTTCCCTGCCCTTTATCTGTATCTCTTATCTCAACAAAAACTGCTCAGATTTTCCCAATCAAGATCAGTTTACTGATCACAGGGAGTACTGCACAGCCTGTGAAAACAGCTGTATGTTTTCTGTGGCTCTGAAGGGAGCTTTTATAAAGTTTGAGAAAAACCCTGAGATACGAGGGTATGGAGTTTAAAACACATGGGCAGGGACTAGACAGGAAGGGTTGGCATCGAGTTTCAATTTGGGAAGTGTAGGATCCAGTGTTTTTGGTGCTTGACATCAGTATCAGGGACTAAAAGTCAGGATATCTTGGCTTTTGTTGCACATATTTTTACCTTTTATGTTTTGTCTTCTAATTTTATGGAAGTGCAATACTAAATTGCAGGAGTATCCCTTTGGAAAGGAGTTTTCCCCCTCACTGACACAAATGTTGTTCACTTTAGAGCCACGTTAAATTAGTATAAACTCATAACAATATTCTTAGCAGCTTTTACACTCATGTCACATACAGGAGAGGATAAAATAACAGGACTACCTTGCAGTATCATGTAATGCAATACAGGAATACCACAAACTACAGCCTCACAAGTAACCATAGCGCTGAATCAACACCTTTATGAAACAGTTTCAACGGCTTCAAAAAATAAATATATTCATGTTATTTTGTCCACCCCCTGTGGCTGGTTCACACCACTGTCATTAGGACCTGTTTTGGCTATACCGACCCTCTCCACTGGAGGCAGTGTTCTGCAGGCTCGCAGCACACAGTCCTTGTGCATGAAGGGCAGGATGCTGCTGTTGTAGACACATGATGCAATCATGTTGAATACCGTCACACTATTGCAGCATTTAGTGTCCTTTGATATGCATTTGTCGTGGATGCTTTTAATGATCAAGGGCGTGATAATGCGTGACTGGGTTTGTTTCTTACACAAAGAGGAACAGTGGGAGAAAAATACATGTAAATTGAGTAAATTAACATAATTTCTTAATTGCCCAAAACATGTGGAGAGTTTGACAACTGAGCTACATTTTCTGTTGGTGTGAATGTTGTATCTGACCTCAGGTTGTTCACTCGCACATGCGATGCCTTACAACTGCACATGCAGAGTCCTCCCCTGTTACACAAGGCAATCACTGGATATGTGCGTGTGCGTGTGTGTGTGTGTGTGAGTTGTGAAAGCTGGAGAGTATGCACATGACCAGCTCAGAAATGATGAATTGCTGTAGCTTTAAAAGACACTCGCATAGAAAACAGTATTATTTGCACAAATGTGTGTGCTGCACAAACTGTTAACACTCCTCCTTACATATTTATCAGCTCATTTTATGTTGGATTATTCCATTGTTTAACCCTTGTGGTTGTTTCCTGATTTATTTTTCATGTTTAAATCTCACACAGCTGAAGCTCCTAGGGGTTATCTGCAGATCTGCACTTTCTCAAGGCTGATTAACAATGTGCACCGGGGATATTAGCCTCCTGTAATGTAATTCATGTGCTGCAGAATCCAGCTACAGCCCCATGACCTGCTGTTTACTCTTATGATCAATGATAGGCCTTCCTCACTCGCGTGGTTTATCACATCTGATTGCGTAACAGAGATATTGTTCAGAGCGCCGTGGCTCTAGGAGACAATTACAACATAAGGTAATCAGGGTGAAAATGTGATGTGACTCAGATCACGTCCTGCTTAAGCTGAAGTCAACTATGTGTAGACACTGTGGAGAGATGTCAGAGAGTGATACATAAAGAGGTCTTTTGTTGGAGCGTCAGTCTGCAGGGGGAGGTTGGAGGGAAGATGACAGCCTGCTGGTTGTGTGTAGTCCTGCTGAGCTCTGGCTGTTTGTCCCCCCCCCCCTCTCCACACACATACACACCTCCGCACCATACTCTCCCTCCCGAGACACGACTCTGGTCACTGTGGATATTAATACACTGCTCTGCCACTGAGTGCGCTCAGCACAGGAGTGAAAATATCTGACAGGCACTATTTATAGACCCTGCAGGCGGACAGGCGGAATCCACGGCAACACGATCCAGCCTATTCTGGAGTCGTGTTCCACAGAAACTGCCTCGGCGGAAAGGAGCTGCAAAGCCCAGGGGCCCGGGAGCACAACTTGGCCATGGCGGAGAAAGAGTTTTTTATAGAACGCCGGTGGCAGTCATGGGTGGGAAATGCTGTTGTGGAGTGTACAGATGAAAGAGACACACATGTGGCTGATAAAGCAAAAACACAAGTAATGTAATATTCATGCAGGTGTGCACTTTTGTGTGTCACTCTCCTGCGCCTTTTCTGATACACACACACACACACACAACCTCGGTGAGGATTTTCACTATGTGTGTACATGTTAAAACAGTGATGCAATCTCTAAGGAATGTGTGTGTGTTACTGCTCATGTTATGTGGTCATGCCTTTAATCAAGTCCACATTTAGATTTGAAGCAGACATGAATAAAAGATGAATCACCCACCAGCAGCATGAGAGCGTAATAGTAGAGTGTCAGAGGCAGGTCAGCTGGGTGGATTGACCTTCGTTTGGCTTAGGCATCCTGTGTCACCCAGAGAATTTGGATACAATCAGAGAGGCAGGGATGGATGAATAATGAAAAGCAACATGGCTGCATGGTGACCTCTGTCACCTGCCTGATTATGCAAATCCCAGACAGAGCCAAGACAAGAGGACAGCGGAGAGGTACAGGATCTCTATCCCGTCTCAGATCTACAGTGCAGGACTGATGTAGCCTCATCACCAGGGACACTTTAATAAGAGGTGCTCGTGATGGGCACTGGGCTTGTTGCCGTGTCCCAACCAAACAATTTTTCCCTCCTAAAACATGTCCATCCTAATCACATGTGGCTGCAACACAGCACATGCATTTTATTGTGTTTCTGCAGCCTGCAGCTTTATAGCCTGATGATAGTTTGTATTGTTGGATATGAACCGGAGGCTGAGGCCCTGTCACTGTTTACTAGTAATCCATCATGTCACCTGAAGCAGGAGGAAATACAACAGATAGCACAAATTACTTACAGGCAATATCTTACTGATAAACAGTAATAAATAGTGTAAGATCATGCTAATCTTCGCTTCCAGTAACTACACAATAATATACAAAATATATACAAATATACAAAAGCAATAATCAAGTTTACAGCCTCATAGAGCTGCTAGCATGGGTGCAGACACTTTGTCTTTACTATACATGGACATACAGTTAAATATGTTTGTTTTCTCTTTTTCTCCAGAGTTTATTTCTCTTTAAAGATGATCCTCCTCTCCTCTCCTCTCCTCTCCTCTCCTCTCCTCTCCTCTCCTCTCCTCTCTCAGTCATTCGTGTGACTTTTTCATGTCGTACTCCCCCTGCTGCTCCACCACCTCCTTCTCCTTTTGCTGCTGCAGCAGAACTGAACTTGATGGTCAGTGGTTATGACACATCTCAGTTGCCCCCCTCTAGGGCAGCAGCATCCTCCTCTTCTTCTGCACAATACAGTGTGTGTGTGTGTGTGTGTGTGTGTGTGTGTATGTGTGTGTGTGTCACAGAGAGAGACAGACACAGAGAGTGGTAAACAGACGGGCTGGCAGACTGGTCATCTGCTCGTCTGCTTTCAGACTCACCAAATATTGCCTTGCTGTGACTACACTGTGTACTTGCAAGTTTATATAAAGGAGGGAGTTCGCCTCCTGTTATCTGAGAGTGTGTGCTGTGCCTGAGCATGTGGAGGGAGTCACATGTTCTCTGCCGTGCTTTCCAAGCCTGTCTGCTCACCTGGTGGTTGCCATGGAAACAGCCAGACAGCGGCAGACTTTGCACCAGCCTCCTCAGGGGATTGTGAGAACAGAGAGGAGGTTTAAGGGCGAGGAATCTCTGCGGGTCTTTTAAAAAACCTTTAGGGGAAAACCTCCAAACTTAATGCTTTTGATTAACGCTGTTAATTCTACAGGAGTTGTGTATTTTTGAAGATTTCAGCAACTTTTTAAAAAAAAAATCTAAGGTTTTAATAAGGACTCTTTGTTCTGTTTTGTTAAACCATAAAGTTTTAAAACACCTTTTAACAATTTACTTTATATGAGTGTCCCACTGTGCGTTGTAGCTGTTGAGGAATTGAAGCTTTTGGGAGTTTCAGACAAAGGGAGTAATGTTTGCACACACTAATATATCAGACCTCCCTGATAGTATCATGGCAGCACATCTGAGGTTAAAACACGCATGCTTTGTAGTCTGTCAGTTTGTCACTGTCTGATCATTTGCATTCCCAAGAGGGTGGAACAGAAAAGCTCTGTTGTCCTTTTTTCCTGTGTCCTAAAGACAACCCGCAGCTGGACTGAGGCGCTGAACACTGCTGCAGCACTGAGCACTTGTTCTTGTGGTTTAGGGGATTTTTCTCTGCCCCCCCCCCCCCAATTGTGCCTCCAGTTTATTATGCTGACGCTTGAATAGCAAGATGTTCCCAGCTTTATCGCACCAGTTGCACACTTCTCTCCTTTGTATTTTGCCAGCTGCCCTGAGAGAAGGTGGGGGGGGGCTGCGAGGGGAGAGGGGTGGCTGCGAGGCTGAATGTGTGTGGTGTGCGTATATGTGGTTAATGTACTAAATGTTATTTATAGTATCTGAATTGATGAGTTGGTATTTTTGGTGTAAGTGGTGTCTCTTATGTAGCCGATCTGACAGTCTTGTGTGATGGAGGAGATTTCGGCCACTGTTTATGTTTTGGGCTTGGTTCTGACCTCTACTGTGTCTGGAGGGAAACGGAGTCGGCACTTCTGTCCTCCTCCCCTTCTCGCCTTTCCTCACCCTCCCTCTCTTTGCCTCCGCCTGTTCCTCCCCGTCCCAGCTGCAAGCCCTCGCAGCCAGGGGTGAACCAGGGAGCAGCAGCAGGAATGGGGAAGATGATGATGGGAGGGGTAGCTAGACAACAGAGAGACAGACAGCGAATGGACGCACAAACAAACCAGCAAATACTCAGACAGAGACAGACAGATGATAAGTGGTTCGAGACAGGGCAGCCTGTGGTCCAGTCCGGTCTGGTCCGGCTCTCCAGCAGTCCCTCAGGCTACTGGGAGACACTTACATAAAGCAGCTCCCGTTCTTGCTCGGTTCACTCTCACATGGGGGAGCATGTGAGACAGGCGCTCTCTGTTGCTGCTGCCACTTTCGCTCTTTCCCACCCCCGTTTGTCTCTCACTCTATCTGGCCGGCACCGCGAGACTTACCACACAGACATCAAGCACCCTTGATGCTCTCTGATCTGTCAGTCTGCAGAGGAGAGAGGTTAACTGACCTCGTCACCCTTCCCCCTAAAACTTTGGCCCCTATTCCCCCTGTCTCCCCTGACCTGTGTGCAGGGCTCCTGGTCAAGCCCCGTCCCCCTGGGCCTAATGGAGGATGGCCAGAGGTCAGTGTGTGATGTGCAGCTGTAGGGCGAAGACGAGAAGGGGAGGAGGGGTAAAAAGTGCTGACTACATAGGAACGGCCACCCACATGACGTCACGGTCACAGTTTCAGCTCACAGCATTGTGTCTGTGCCAGAGTCCCATGCTGCCTCTGTGGTGTAAGCAGCACAGCCTCAGATAAACATTCACAGCTAACTGGCTGCCTGGAAGCCAGCCCTGTTTGGGACGTAACACAAAGCTGTACGTAGTACTCGTAGTAGTTTCAAAAAAGGGATTTTGAACGATTATAAACAATAGTAAAAAATCATATTAGTAGTTAGTGTGTTCACTTGTGAAAGAAAGAGACTGTTATAAGCTGTTATACAATATATTTAGGACAGAATCCTAGGGCTGCAACTAATGATTATTTGCATCATCTATTGATTTTTTGAGTGGTTTATTAATCTTGCAGTCTATAAAATCAAGGAACAGTGCCTTTTGCAAGTAGGCCTGGGTATACTTTTTTTTTTTATAATGGTGCAAATAAATGTGTTTTTCAATTCCTTAGTTTAAAGAATGTAAACATTTTGTTCTACGAAATGTTTTTCCATTTAAAAAATATTTGGCAGATTAATTGATAGTGAAATAATTGTTAGTTTTACGGCCAAAGAGAATGTGCTCACAGGGCTAGGTGGGGAACTATTAAAGTATGTTAGTACTATGCCCTTCATTTAAAAACATATGCCAACTCATCGCATCAGTGTTTATTGTTGTCTTAAGACAAGCACACGTAAAAGATAATCAACTTTAAGTCCTCCCTACATATTTACTCCCATGGTAATGCACACCCCTTGACTAATAAGGACTTTGACAGCCCAGTGTTGCTGTCTTTAGGATGAACTCCAGAAGAAGCATTAGTAGCACACTGACTGAATTGATCCTCCTTTCTCTGAAAAAAGCTGTTGCATTGCCTCCTCTCACCTGGAGAGACACCACACTATAACCCTCATTTCCTGCTTACGGTGTGGGGAAAAGATCCCTCAGATTGTTTTCTATCTGTACACATATTCTGGGCGTGCTTCCCAGTCGGCAGATCGCCCCTGGCACCGCCAGACGTAGTGAGCGCTGATTCCTCCCTCTCCTTTACCTACTTCCCTGCAGCTCTGCTCCAGTGTGCCACGGCCAGCCTGCAGATTGAGGCTCCCTGGCAAAGCACACAGTGAACTAGACGGATTATCTTTGTCGAGGGAAGAGATCGAGACAGATCATCGCATAACAGTCCTCACCATCAGTATTTCACTGATGAACCCAACAAAAGTCTCTGACTTATACAGATTATTATCAGCAGAATACAGCGGTTAGCTCATTTGGATGCTCTTAGGAAAGAGCTTCAACAAAAGGGTTTATCCCAGGCATCCCATTTAGACGTTGTATGCCAAAGATCAGCCACTGATTTGTTTCTGACAAATTCTAACCATATCACACTGATAATCTAATTTCTGGTTGTCAGACACAAATTGCTGGAACGGGACGAAACTATGAATAGTTAATGAGAAAGTGTAAATTAATGCATTAACATTCTCTCTGACTCCGAAAACAAACAGACTCTCTGACTTCAGCAGTGTTGGCTTCTCTTAAACACTGTCAGTATTTTTTGTTTTGTTTTATTTATTTATTTATTTTTTGCTGCTTATTGTCACATCTATCTCAGAGGGAAAACGCACACTTCCATTGTGGCTGTGATTATTGGCATGTGTTTGCTCTTCAGAAGAAGGGCAGCTTCTGCCTTGGGGGGGTTTAAGTTGAGAGGTCACGACCCCTTTAGGCTCAGTGTGAGGGGAGAGTGGTGACAGGACGTGTGAGGGTTAGTCTTGTCTCGGGATCGTGATTCCTTTTGTTGTTTTTTTGGTGCGCTTTCAAATTTGTAAACTGCTTGTCATGCGTTTTAGGTCATGGCAAATTTTGTTGCGTTTAATGATAAAAGAAAGAAAACATGTGACTACAGTGTGTTGCTGTATACTTTAACTGAAGGACACCCCTTGCAGTTGAGTCCTGCTGCACTGACTCTGACCTAATTTAAATAAAGCACTATCCCACGGCTTTGTGGCGGATTCGCTGGAGGCGATGACCGGTTGAGATTACCACAATTCTTGGGTTTTGGCAGTGACAATCTACAGTAGATTTATGTCACGGGTATTAATCATTTGCTTTTTAAGCGGTGGATTATCTTTGGATTGTTGCCATTGAGAATCCATTTACTGTAGGAGCTGCATTGTGACTGTCTAGAGGCAAAGCCCTATTTTAAAGAAATGACAGGCGTGCATCTTCATTATCACTGCCAGTCGGACCCGTATTAAATCCCTTTTTTATCAACTTAAAATGCTCAAATTGATGCTGTTGTTTTTCAGAATGGAGAGGGGGGTATTTAAGAAAAGAAGAGCGGTCGTAAAGTGACATTGCGTACCATCACCGCGGCTGCTTGTGGATGAAGAAACGGGCTTATAGATGGTTAACAGTGGCAAAGAGTCATGGTGTCTTGGTCATATGGTTGCCCCGGCAACCATGACATCTAAGCAGAGATAGTGATGCATGAAAACTCTAATAGCAGGGGACCGGTTGCTTGGCGACCTGAATTCGGGGAAGTCAAGGGGCAGGCGGCCAAAAGTCTTGTGAACAGGGGGCTCAGCGGAGGAACGGAGGGATTATTTCCCCCCTCCGATTTCAATGTGCTGCACTCCTGTTTTGATCTCTTGTGCATCATGCATATAATCGGAGCATCATAGCTTTTATCCACTCAATGTAAGTAATGTACAAGTCCTGAGAGTGTAAAGACTATAACGGCTACTGTTAAAGTACTGACAGAGTCATTTCAGGACAGACGTTTTATTTTTTGGTGCACTGCAGACGCTGTTTTGCCTGTAATTTCACTGTAATTTATTTCCAGTTATTAAATGTATCCAGTGAGTCTGGATTGCCGTTATCATGCACATGCTTCAAAGCTGCCTTTTGACCCAAGTCTTATTTTTCTCTTACTTTCAACCCCCACACGTATTAAACACTCATGCTGGAGCTGGAGAACAGTACCACACTTTGTCCGCCTACAGGTTTTAGTCCATGAATTTCAACAAGTAAAACAAGTAAATACATAAATAAATGAACAAATCTCACAATATATAGTAGTAAAGTCAGTAACCTAATGGTTCACTAGATGAGTACCATGATTCAGCTCCAGTTAATGAGTTAAAAGTTATGTAACATCTTACAGTACATAGACATAAATACTGGAACAGATAAAGACGCATACAAAAGCACAAGAGGTGAGGACACATGACTTTGAATAAGATGCAAGTCAGGTAGTGACAAGTCACATGATGTCCTCAGGCTCAATTGTACAGAATCAAAGAAGCAACTTGACTTCACACCAGTGACCTGTGACTTAACTTGGACTTGAACCTTTTGACATGAAAGACTTCTCCAAATCTGAAGGTTAAAAAATGTTTCTGTGTGAGTCTGTGAAGCGGGTTAGTGTGAAGTGAATTAGCTCCTCAGTTTTCTGGAAATGTAAATGTTTCATTTGCCAGTACAGAACAGATAGATGAAAGATAACGCCAGAAACTGTTTGAATATAAATGCTAAACTCTGTTCAACAAAACACTAATTGCAAAAACCAAAACTTGCAGAACGAATATCACAGATGGAGGCGGAACTTTTTTTTCTTTTTTTTTTTTTTTTACATTTTAGGTTGCACAAAGAACAATATGTGGAGGCTAGAGATAAGTTGCTACCAGGTTGAAGGTTGAATTCATTTGTGTGAATCTTCAATTGAATAACCACAACTACCACCTCTCTTAGTCTCTCTTTCACTTCTCTTTTCTTACATGTTTTTACCATTGCAGCACTTGTACCAATGTTTTTACTAAGAGACGGAGCGGAAGTCTCTGTTTGTCAGTGTGTGAGACAATGAGTTGTGAAAGCATTAAAAATAAATATCAGAATGTACTCCACAGCACTGAATAAGTCCTTAACTTGGGACTCGACTGGAGACCTGTCGGTCTTGACTTGAGACTTCCTCATGCCTTGCAGAACACCTGTGCCAATCACACAGAGCGAGGAGGCAGAGGGAGATTTATGACCTGTGGATGAGCTTCAGCGTGTCAAGGTGCTAATATTATGACTCAGGATGAGATCATCCTCACGGTGGAGGATGGATGATGAGGTTCTCTTCTCTCTCCCTCTCCCTCTCCCTCTGGTAGAGCATATGAGTCAGACTCTACAGGAAATGTGTGCCATTATGAATGAAGTCTGTCAGAAGCCCTCACCATTATCAACCTAATTACTGTAGAAAAGGAAATCGTGCACACATTCACAAACTCTCTGATGCTTTTGTGATGATGAAAGCGTTTGTCATGGCAGTCAAGAGACACCCAATGAGCTCTGATTAGAATAGAAAAAAAAAGTGATGCAAACAGGTGCTTCAGTATGAGCTGAAGTGTTAATGAAAAATGATTAAATCCCCAGGCTGTTACGTATAACATCTTTACTTTCTGACATCACGCTTTTCATACTAGCACAATGACACCTGACACAAGTTACTTATCATCCTGACCTTGAGGGACCAGGCTATTTGTATTGACATGACAGCACGTGCTGCTCCCCATATGTGGTAATTGGTAAATAGAGAGAAGTTAAAAAAGGAAACAAGCTGCGCCACTGTGGTAGATCGAGGTACTTATGTCATCCCTATGGCCTCGGGTGAGCCTATTTATAGGAAGTGTTGCCTTTTATATCAATGCCAGCAACAGTGGCCTTTTATCCTCCACAGACAGCGTAGCATTAGTTATTGCTTGTTGATGTGGCTGCGACTTAATGACTCACATGCATATGCTGTGGATGACCATGAAAACATGACCCCAAAATAGAACTGAACAAACTTTTTTTTTTAACCACTGGATATTTACGATGATGATTGTAGAGCATCCGAAAATATCAGTTTGGTATTCCATTTTGTCAAAAACAGGTAGGCTTTGATCTTTTTTGTTTCCAAAATACCAGAAGCTAGAAAGAGGAATCATATATCCTTAAATTATTCTTCAGAATTTAGTTCAGCTTTTTGTGACTTCTCAGAAGAGTTCTCAGAAAAAGAAACAAGCCTCCAGCTACAGAGCCCTTTGCAAATAAAAGGTTTTCCAATGAGTGATTTTGTTTGCCAGAGCCCTGTTGGCTTGTTTTCGCTCTGAAACGTGATAGCCCCTTGGGATACACCACTCAGTCCTCGCCACCTAGGGACTTCTCAGGAACAGAGGGCTGCATCTGCAGAACAAACAGCATGTCGCCCTCGCTGTCTTACTACCATCCTGCCAACTGTCCTTTCTGCTGGTTGCCATGACAGCATGGGGAAAACTCCCGTAACCAAAACATCACTCTAACTCAAAAACAAATCCTCACTAGCTCGTCGCACATCAACACTGGCTGACTCACATCAGCTATAAATATCAATCTAAACAAATTCCTTAAAGAATACAGTTTGTATAGAAGTCACCAACCCTTCCTTTTATTCTCAAAGGCACCAGGTGGGGCCATAAGGTGGAGGGCATCAACCTATAATAATACACAAAAGGCTCAGCTGCTCCTGACCGATTGCTGCAACCTCTCCTTCCCTCACCTACATTAAGCCTCCCCCTTCACCCTATCAGCGGAGAGTTGCACAACGCCGCCTGGCTAGAGTGTCAGTCACCATGGTGATAGAATATGCACTGACAAATATTGTTGGGGGGATTGTACAAGGTTTTTGCACACTGCTAGTGGCTTAGTCTAGGAAAAAGCCTTGACACAGATTGACCAGGGAGCCTCAGAGTCTTGCCAAATATAGGACACGGATCAAGTAGGATTGGTTTTTTTTAATTTATTTTTTATTTTTTTATTTTTTTTACAGTGAGTGTTTCTGCCTAGTTTGACACAATATATTTGAGATATTTTTATTTTAGAGAGATAAAGTGTAGGAGTGTGTGAGGGCACAGAGAATGAGGGTGGGAGGAATCTGTGTTTCACTACAAAGACAGTAAAACTGTGTCACCCTGCTGCTGCTGCTGCTGCTGCTGCTGCTCAGCTCAGGGTTTATTTCAAGTTCAGGCTGACTTGAGAGCTGCTGACAATCCGACTGTCACCATGACTGAGTATGTGGAACTAATGTATACCTGACCTGAAACTGCTTGTCCTCTGTCTTTGTCTCTGCAGCTTTCTGTCTCTCTCCTTGTCTCTCTCTCTCTCTGTCATGACTCATATGTACCTCTGTACGCCCAAACACAGACGGATTCATGACTTGATGATTTCTCTGGCTACGCCGTGAGTCAGCCTCAGCACATGCCTCCTCCGTAGTGGTGTGGGCTCAGCGAGTGCTGGCCACCTCCCTGCTTTTGTCATCACTTCTGTGTGTGCTTGTGCTTGAATGTACTGTTCTGCAGAGTCAATTGAAAAATATATTTGTATTGGAACAGTGTGTTTTTTGTCTCACATGATTATGGCCACTTATCTAGTTTGTATTTGTTTGGAATGTGGTACTTTTTAACCTCATATTACATGTATTTTTTTGGATATAACATACAATACAATACATGCAAAACATATATCATAAGCAAAGCATGTGGTAGACACAGAGCACACAGTGATAACAATAATGGCAATAATGAGTAAACCAGAGCCACACTGCTAATATGGCTAAAAATACTGTAAGTATAATGCATGAAATTTATATGAACATAGCCATAATTATACAATTATACAAAATACACAAATATTAATCTCTAAAAAGTCTAAAGTATACATTTAACAGCTTATATGCGTATTTCTACATCTCTGCTTTGTATTTATGAGCATGTATATGTGTGTTTGTGTGTACTCGTGCTGTGTTCTCTCTATGTGTACTCTCTCTGTTTGTGTGAATGTGACAAGAAATAGAGATGGAAAGATTTTGACCCGTTGCTCAACCAATCAGCTCTCAGCTTTTTCCTGGTGGGTGTTTCATGGTTGAGTCAGATGTTCCTAAGCCCGAACTTCAAACATGATGTTTTTATAGGAACTGCTCAGCAACTAACAAAACACCTTAGATTTAGTGCTGAGACTGGACTGAGAGGGCTCTGTTTTATCAGTGTATTAATAGATACTGTATTGTTTGTATTTTCACAAAACGAGACAAAACCATCCATTATTCACCTCAACTCAGCCTTGTCACACACGAGCAGTCACAACTATTTAGAATCAAACGGCATAAACAAACATTAACCTAGACCCTGAGATCTGCAGTGACCAATATACTGTGTGTGTGTGTGTGTGTGCGTGTGTGCGACCGTGAGGCAGGTCTGCGCTCCATGCTGGCAGCAGGTCGGGCAGATTGTTAAGTGGCTGGAGCTCAGAGGTCAGAGCTTGGTAGGCCAGTGGTATCAGGCTGCAGCTGGGTATGACGTACAAAGCGCACACTGACACACACACACACACACACACACACACACACACACACACACACACACACACAAACACACACACACACACACACACACACACACACACACACACACACACACACACACTCTAGCTGTAGCCTGCATCTACACACTCGCACATTGCGCTACACTACGTACACTGAGATCAGGGTTGTCTAGTTAATGAATGTCAAAACCAGCCCTGTAACAGCCTGCTTGTGGTTTTACTTACAAGGGATTCAGAGCCTTTTTGGCCAGTTTATCTTAAATACACACACGGTCAATCATCAGCAGCATGTGTGTGTGTGTGTGTGTGTGTGTGTGTGTGTACACATGTTGTCAAGGCCCCACTGCTCTCAGATTGCTGTGTTTGCTGATGAAAGCAAAAAGGACAGATCTGGCACATTTGCATGTTGCTGAATATGATGCAACAGAAGAGAAGACAGATAGTTTTTCTATTGAAAAACAGACTTTCACTCTCTCACATCAAATATATATATTTGTCTCTATTACAAATTAAAGAATTAGAGTTGTTACTGTACAAAGAGTCACTATCAAACCACTAAAACTAAATTTGAACCAATTTTCTTCTTTGTCAGCTTGTTTTTTCTGGTGGGTCTGGTGGGTGCATTCTTCCACCTAATCCATTTCTATGATATACTTGTTCAAAAGGCATAATGTAAGTCTGGAGATAAAATTCGACTTAGGATCAAGGCCCTTAAGATCAAAATCAAGGCAGACAATCCCAAGTCATAAACGTTGGGTTGTGAGGACTAAAAGAGTTATAATAATAATGATTTAATAATAATTTTGAACACCTGACATGCCATTTCACAATGTAACCACTAACAGAGCAATGGTTGATTTTACATGAAATGAACCTAAATCGTAAATGCTTCATAAAACTTGTGATTTTATCTTTTGTGATTCTTATTTTCCTTAACTGATTTTATAGTGAGCATGGATAGCCTTTCACAACAACTCTGTAAAAACTGCAAAAACTGTAGTGCAAACTGAGTCAAGGCACTAATCATAGAATTACAGAAATAAAAAAAAAGCAATAAAATTGATTCAGGGACATCTGTGTGATTCTCCTTCATACTGTACTTAAAAGTTGTCTCTGTATCAAGAGCTGGGGTTCCTGATTTCATAATCATCTTTCAAGTACCACCGTGGGAGGTGAAACAATGCTTTGATTGCATAAGATTTCTCCCAGCATCGCCGCAGTAAATCAGGTCTCCCAGAGCTGATGTAAAATATTAGTGTGCCATTACCCAAATGGTGCTGTTACCTCGATGAAGCAGGGGAAGTGAAGATCCCATTTTTATGAAGAGCAGGCACTACAGACTAACCCCGGCCGGCGTCGCAAATAAAATAAGTTTATGGTCGCCTGTAGATGGGCTCATCAAATATGGTCTACGTGTATTATTCATAAGATAACTGCTTGTGAAAGGTATTGCAATCCTGTGGTTCATAAATCTGCACAGACTGTCTGAATGCTGATGACTGCCCTGTTTAAAACTCTACCGGCTGTGTGATTTATTGACTCATCATGTGCAGTCTGTGGCACCACACCTGCCTGGGGTATTCTCATGTCTGTTCCTTCAGTTTATGTGTCTGTAATGACTGGTGTTCCTATGACTTGTTACCCCCCACCCCACCCACACACACACACACACACACACACACACACACACACACACACACACACACACACACACACACACACACACAGGCAGACTGGCCTCTACACAAAGGCATTATTCAATCCCTTCTCCTCAAGTAGATCAGCTCTTTCCCCAGCGGGCTTGTCCTGGTCCCAGCCGCTCGGCTCCCACCAGAAAGCTTTTAGGCTCCTCTGGCTCACTCGCTCCCTCCCAATTAGCTGATCACAGAGAGGCGGGTCAGGGGTCAGGCTCCAGGGGAAAGGTCGCCCGTCTCCACCTCCACCTTTTCAATAAGCCCTATCATGTGGGAAAGAGGTTTGTTTCCTAAGTTGATTATTTGATGAGGAGAACACTGGCATCTATTGGATTTATAGACCATAAGGATACTAAGAAAAAACAACATGTAAAGATATTCTTCTTACAGCTTCCTGAGACATGCCAGCTATATTGATGTTGGCTCTAGTGCTGCAAATAACAACTGTTTTCATTCTTGAGTAATCTTTTTGCTCATTAGCTTATTGTTTCAATCAATAAATTCATCATGTGGTCTATAAAATGGTGAAAATTCCCATCACAATGTTGTCCAAAAACTCCAAGATATTCAGTTTACAGTGGTAGCACCAGTCGGCTCCACACACCATATTGCGCATTCAGAACATCAGCCTCTGTCTATTTGGGAACTTGCTGATAAATTGTGCTGTGCTGCAGGCATGCTGTGATGTACAGACAGCCCAGGCAAGCTTATTGTGTCAGTCACTCTGTCTCCCTGGAGCAGGTCTGGTATGTAAACAACGAGGTGCCACACGATTGGAGAAATATGCTCATCCTGACCTCTCCTTAAGCCTGTGGAATGTGTGAATCACACAAACGCACAAGAATGTGCACCTACACACACACACACACACACACACACACACACACACACACACACACACACAAGAAAAATACTCAGCCTGGTGACAACACAAATAATCGACAAAAACGATCTCACCACAAAATCCACTCTATAGCTGTTATGGAGCTTTGTGGAGAACTTTAAGGGCTTGTCCTCCATGTTGGCTTAAAATTTGGGATTAATGCGTTTAATAGAAGTGACTAATCATATAGCTGCTAGGAGGCACAGTGCAAATTGACTCTAAAGCAACATGCTCAGTTGCTTTGCTAAAAACTTGGTGACACAAATATGAAATGTCTGCATTATGTTTAAACCCTGTGACAAGTTTCAAACATTGGTTTTGGATCACGTTTGCGACAGACAGGAAATTTGATCTTATTTCTTTTTCCTCTGAACAGAAGCACACTGCACCTGAGGATTCGACATTATCAGATGAGCCCTGCACTGCAACCACAGGACCGCGGACCACAAAGCAGTAACCGCTAATGCTGAACAGATGTTCATCAGCTGCTGAAATGGGATGAACTCTTCCTGCATGGTGGCTGGTTTCATTGGGGCTTTAGCTGCATTAAGGCGTCACTACAGTTTATACACTTGCCATGGTATAAAATCACATGATAACAAGGTAAACGGTCATGACCTAAATCCAATGCCTGGTTCCACAGCAGGGGAGTTAGGTTTGTGACATGTGAAACACATTCTAAAACAGGCCATGTGTGTGTGAGGGGTATTAATACCAGGCTACTGTTTTTAATGTGTCTGCGATTTGACCAAGATCTGGTAACTGATTCTCCTCTTGCTCTTGACTCGCAGAGTAGAGGTGCCTCTGTGACCCACAAAGAGATTGAGGGGGAGCTGCATGGACTTCCTGTGACTAACCCGGCTACACAGATGGACCATGTGGGAGGACAAGGGCAACAGATTTCTGGAAAAATAAAATGAGAAGAGATTGGGTTTACTCCGAACTGACAGTAACTCCTGTTTTCTTTTTCTCTAACGTGGGCAGGAATTTAGTATGAGGGTCAGACGAGCTAGAAGCCTTTATCTGGATGGACAGCAGTTTGGACCCTGCATTACCATATCATTAGCATTTTTCACAGGGGATATGATTTATCAAACCATACAGCAATCAGTGAGGGGGAGAGAGGAAACCTTAATCAGCCAGGGGATAGGAGGACATATGGTTGGCTGATTAGACCAGCATTCACCTGCTGACTGAGATCCACATTCTGAATTAAGATGCCTTGGTCCCAGCAGGAGGGGGATGGCATCCAGAGCTGCTAAATGCAACTGTTAAGACATGCATCTCCTTAGCAAGATCAAAATCCTGCTTATAATTCAGGGTCATACGGTACGAAGGAGACGGCTCAGATGCACACCATAACAGAAACGTAATTCACAGCAGCTAGGTGATTGGATGTGTACGTGTTTTACACAAGAGGCTTGTTATGGTGTGTTTACGTAAGTGGCCCAGGCAGTGTGGGTCACTAGACCTAATCCTGTGTGTTGAGAGTGGCTGTCCTATCCAGAGCCATTTGATTGACTTAACACAGCTCGTTTACTGAGACGACCCATAAAATAGCTCAGACCTGACTCACTTTCTATTGTATGAGTTTACGGGTTGCTTTAATAATAATAACTTTTAGACTGAAAGGCTATTGCTGTCTAACTGACATTCCTGAGTCACTTTGCTGACTTTATGATTCTTCTCTAACTGTGCTACTGTTACACTGTGTTGTAATATTTACCATAATTGTCAATTGTGGTCACAGTGGCTGATCTTCAACAAAAGTTAGCCTACATAGTCTGGCTTTCAAGTGAGACTGTAACGTTTGATGCACAGCAGCCACTGTTGCCATAACAATTGTGGAATAATGGTAGAAATGAAAACATAAAGTCATACACACTCATAAAGTCACCAGTCTGGCTCAGTAATGTCAGTTAATATCTACCTAAACTTTGCTAATGTTACCTAATATTAGCCACCATAAGCTACTGGTCATACCAGACCAAGTGAGGCTCAGGGTTCGTACAAAGTCTTGAAAGTTTGGAAAATGCTTAATTTTATGTTTTAGTTATGTTTTCAAGGTTAGGAATATACTTCAATTCAATTCCTTAAAATAAGCTTGATTTTCAAGATAATCTGGTGTTTCATCAACACATCACTCGTGTAAACCAAAAATCTCCTGGCATTTATAGTAACTATTTAGATG
The DNA here is from genome assembly GCA_005408345.1 of Macquaria australasica. Classification (NCBI taxonomy): domain Eukaryota; kingdom Metazoa; phylum Chordata; class Actinopteri; order Centrarchiformes; family Percichthyidae; genus Macquaria; species Macquaria australasica. The sequence goes on along the minus strand of SEMN01000019.1, from coordinate 1,106,709 downwards.
TGATGATAAAGGCTTTGAGAGTCTGGAAATTTTTAATTTAGGTGCCTTGAAAGTGCTTGAAAGGTGCTTGAGCTTTACTCTTAAAAAGCTGAACGAACTCAGGAAGGGTGTGTTTTTATTATTTGTGAATTCAACTTTTCATTTTTAAAAAGAAGACTGTGTTATTTCTTCTTTTAAACTTTACGTAGAATCCTAAATACTAAATTAAGTCATTGCACTTGTTTTACTAATTGACGTGTGGTGTGGATCATTTTTGTCATTTTGTATATGCTTTTGGACTAATCTGGAGAATAATACAGGTAAAAAAATATCCATAAAGCAGTCCTGATTATTGGTTTGCAGCATTGCCCACAATGGCCTAATACAACTAGAGATATTAAAGGCATAACTGTCTTGGTATAGCCAGTATGTGTCATATCACCTACCTCTAATTATCACTCTGAATCTGTTTTGGGAGCAGGATTCTTAGCTTCTCTGATAAGAGCCAGTGTCCTCATCTCCCTCCTCACACTGACCCTTCCTCTACAGGGCCTCCTCACATTCAGAGTTACATTCCCTTAAGAGGACATGCCATCATTACTTATTACACACACGGGGAAAGGCAGGGGAAAATAAGTAGGACACGCTAGCATTGTCTGTTTTTCATGCCGTGAAGTTGGTTGGGAGCAAAGCCGACAAGGGCTGCATGTCCGGTGGGGGATGTCAGAGGTAGTAAATAGACAGTGGCATGTCTTAATGTATACTGAGCTGAGGAATGACACTCTGTATTAAAAATCCTGCCGCACACAAGTAGTGCTTCGAGCCACTGATTTGTTGAGATATTCCTTATTTAACACAAAAGGTTATTCAGTTATATCTATTGTTTTCTTTGAGGTTTATATTTGTCTGTGTGCTTTGAAATTCTGACAAGCATTTCCTCTTCATGAGCTTCCTAATTTTTCTGTTTTTGGAGTGGATTTATTTTGAATTAGAGCAGCCGGGGAATGCCTTCAGTATGCTGATGTTCAGGTATGGTGAGAGCTGTCCAAGATAACAGTCAGTCACCAGATGGTCCACTGACCTCCCCATATGTGATTAGGCTTTTTAGTAGCAGCTTTCAGAAGATCTCTCATTTACAGCTTATTATACGGCTCAGTTTATTAGAGTGATAGGCAGTGGCACAGATTCGTCCTGCTGCATGACGCAGCGCATGCATCTGTTCTGTGGCTTATGTCAGAGAAAAATGACCTCCTATAGCATAACAATGGAAAACTGAAAAAGATGCCCGTCGTTCATGTTTTGTGTGTATCAGCTGACCGTGTAGTGGGAGAACTAAATTTGTCATTCAAATAGATAATACATTTGTAAAATATTGCGGTAATTTCAAACAGGAAGGGACAGTCTTTTGTCTCATAATCCTGATAATCTTTGTGAAATCCCTCAGCATCCACTTGGATTAAGTATTCAACTGAAGATCCAGCCGGCCGTTATTAAATGTTAAAGGGGCATAAGCCTAATTAGGCGAAGAAGTCCACTCCTGGGACAGTCCTGGGTGAGAAGCCTTCCTGCTGGCAGAGTCGCGACCACCAAGCAAGAACGCCTGTGTAACTCAGCCTCTCTTAACCTCCTCCAGGGCGCTTTTCCCAGGGTTCAATTACTCAACAAGCACCAGCTTGGTTCAGGGACTGTGTGACTAAATGTTACTTTTGTTGCCGTATGCTGCCGTGCATACTTATACTCATGCAGCTATTTTGTCGAGCCCCATAAAACACATGACTCAACTAACGAGTACAGACGTTGGTCACGAAAAGTGTCACTGCGTCAAACTGGTGGAACAGGATTAAATGAGCCATTGAGTCCGTGTCTGTCATGTGTGGGTCAGTCACACTGTCTGTCTGACTCAGGTCATTCATAGTGAGCAGAACAAAGAGTAAAAAGTGTTATACCCTCGCTGCTGTCTCGCACACTGTACAGTTCTCACTGTTAATGTGGCACCGCAGCCCTTCTTTGCATGATCTGAAATCCTCTCACATCCTTGTTTCCAGGGAAAACTCCCGGATACGGGCAAGGGAGTGATAAAAAACTTCATACAATCTCCTTTTTTCCATTATAACATAGATACAATGGTGCATTCATCAGGCTACACTCAGTGCTAATTTGTCTGTAGGCAACGTGCTCCATTTCACTCTCTGTGTCTGCCTTTAAAAAGCCAACCCCCCCCCTCCCCCGCACCCCCACACACCGTTACCCCCCACCCCCCTTCCATCTCCTCTACTTCCTCCTGTTCAGCAAAATGCTGATATGTGCGTAAGAGTGCTTATTTTTCTCATCCATTACCAGATTAATTAAAGTGTGGCTGTTGCCAATGCCCAGACGGATCCTCAATACTTCAAATGAGCTTAATCACCATGCACTCCCTAATCTCGTGCTAATTTAAAGAATTGCCTGGAACATACTGATGACTGGACTCTCCCAATTTTCTACCAGAAAGCTTTATCTGGAAAATTCCCTGCGCCGACTAGTTCCGCTCTGGCACCATCAACCGCTATACTGTATTTCATGTCGAGTAGAGCTATTTGACAGGGCTTTTTCATTTGGATACGGTGCTTAAAGATTTGACTGTGTTCTGTGACATGTAATGCTCCCTGTGCATGGGGATAGGCTTGTGTTCTGGCGAGATAGTGCACTGCGCGCTGCCTTCTAAGACGCAGTGTGGTGTGTGGTGTGTGTGTGTGCACACTAAGGCAGGCATTCTTGTAGCTCTTTGTTGTCCACATGTCATGATGGATTTGGTCATTGCCGGCAGTGAGTGAGGCTGACACGAGAGCATGCAGTATGCCTCCAGGAAAACACAAGCTCAGCCTATTGTGCCTATTTCACAGCACTCATTCCGCGCTGCAATATCCCACTGTCTAATATGCGGCGGGCTCACTGTAGAATAATGCAGATTTAATCAAAATCTGCATGCTTAAATCATGTTACTCCTCAAGTGATATGCCATTTTCATCCTCCTTCATTCATTTTGATTAATTGGTGCTTTATCTCCTCATTAATTGTTTACCATTGTGTGTTATTTTAGTATTCCCATGGCTAAATATTCTAAATGGGTGCTTATTCAAATACATATAATGCTTCCAGGCTAATTTATCAGCAAATTCCAGAGGGAGACACGTGCCGAACTGATATCTTTGAGACCATAATATAAGAGAATAAATGAATTATTTATGGATCAATGAATTTGGCTTAGTAATTATAAATATACATAAAATGTTTATGCAGTATTGAACGGTTTGTGTCCAGGTGTTAGACTACTCGTAGCTTTCCCTGTGCCTTCATACCTGAAGAATGGCAGCTGATGCCTGCTGTGCCCTGGGGTCTCAGCGCTCTGACCCACAATCTTCTGCTACTGTGTTACACCGAGTCCACAGAGAGAGCTATTAATCCTCTCCATACTCCCAAATCAGCCAGCTCATATTTGCATAAAGATATCAAAGAGACTGAAGGGGAGCAGCACAGGGCTTAGGATATATACACTGCAATATGCTTCTTCTGGTCTCTGCCTGCTTAACAGTTTCCCTCTTGTCACCTGTTTCTCCTTCATTTTTAGTCCAGTTTCCAAACAGACAGAGGAGGTCCCTGGAGTCCTTTCTGAGGGTGTGCTTGCACAACAGCATGAGGATAGATTTGTTTAAAGTGGCAAATCGCCTGATTCATCAGCAAGGACAAAACCCCTATTGATGCCATCCATCTCTGACAATTGAAAAGCCCCCCGAATAAATCATTCATCCTGCTGTCAGTTAATGTAACGTGCGAACAACATGCATGCACAAGACACTTAAGGGATCCTCGATGGGAGGAAATAGCTGGGAATCGACCCATCCTAGCAGCTTGTGTTTGTGTGTGTGTGTGTGTGCAGGGAGAGGGGTATGTTTGCGTGCATGTGTGTGTGAGAGTGTTTGCAGAGGAGAATGGCATTGGCCTTGTCTTTGGTTTATGTGTGGCTGACCGTGTTCAGGCCTAAGGGCAGTGCAAGAGAGAGAGTGGGGTCACATTCTGCTGCTGCCGCTGGGTGGAAGGCCACTGGATAGCCCCTGCTGAACTGCAAACACCCCCAAGGGTTGCAGGGGGACAGAAGTATGTGCCCCCCCCCTCCAAGGGTTGCAGGGGGACAGGAGTACGCCCCCCCCCCCCAAGCACCATCTGCTACCTCACTACTGAGCCACCCAGGATGGGGCCTGAGGAGGGGCAGCTGGGGGTGCTGCAGGGGAGGAAGGACTTAAAGTGGCCTCAGCGCTGGCTCTCTCCTCCAAATGTATCCTGCAGGATACTGTTCAAAAACATGTGCTCAGACCTGTGCACAAAACCCAGAGCAGTGCGATTGCAATATTGGACATTAGATCCTGATTAGCACAATGTGGAAAATGTAATGGACTGTGTAGACTCCTGCTGAGATCGAGATAGAATTACTGAGGAAGGGCCAACACAATGTAATCCTGCTTTCACAATACAGCCGTGCACTGGTCCTTTAGAGCAGCCACTGGGGGCGGCACTGATGATTGTTCATTAGCAAACTCAGTAGGAGCTTGCACTCGACCAACCTACTGAAGATCCCGGATTAGACTCTCCTCTTGCCTGCAGCCAGACCTGACGTACATGCAGTAGTGAAACCAGAGATGCACCATCAACTTGATGCTGTGATATATAGTAGTGAAAAGGAAACCAGTCTTTCTTTTGTTTGTAAACAAAGGAGTGTTTATTTCATGGCGTGCAAGCACAGTTGGTTCCCTTTTTTGTAATGTTTTTTTTGCAGTTGCATGTGTGAGTGCGTCTGTGAGCACACGCGGCTCATGAGCAGAGCCTAAAGTCATTAATGTTAATGTGTGTGTGCATCCCTCACTATTCCCTGCGCGACTCTATATATAGGGCTGTAATGATAGCCAGCTCGGGGAGATGAGAGTAGTGAATTAATAAGCCTCTGTAGAAGATCTCTGCACCGTCTCTAGACAATGCCGAGGCTCTCTGTGGAAAAGAAGCAGAGATGAGATGTTAAGATACTTTTTTTTTTCTCATTTCTTTTTCTGCTTTTCCACTGAACGCGGAAAATGAATTGATTTCTGGTGGAGGCACAAATGGTTCCATTTTAGTTGGGAATTCATTTCTGTCTCAGACCTGTCTTGAAATTCTGAAGCGAAAGTCTGATTTACTGATGAGCCCGGGGAGCAGCAGCAGCACGGGTCACATTATGATGAAAGGGGTTATAGGGTTAAATTAAGGATTAAGTTGTATTCTCAAGAAATGAAGGCAAAAATGAAATAATTAGCTGTATGAGAATGACCAAATATTAGGGAATTTGTTAAAGGATGAAGTGACAGCAGCTGTTCAGCAGCTCCAATCAGTATCGAAGGTACAGACAATATTTCCTCTGTCCCGGTGTTACCTTCAGACAGTGTGATTTGAGGACAGGACCCCTCCCCTTGTTTCTGCTCCTGTGATGCTAAGCCAGATGAGCCAAGGTCCAACTAGCGAGGGTGAGCCGAGGATAAGATGCCCTAGTTGCCAGGAGTGATTGACTGTCTCTCTCTCCCCTGGGAGAGTGTGTGTGTGTGTGTGTCTGTATGTGTGTGTGTGAAGTAAGGACAACGTGCAGCTCTCTGGTTCCCAGAGCTTTATGACTTGCTGCGTATTGCCTCTCGAGCTGCAGCATCCACAGTCCAGCTTCCAGTGATCTGGCGACTGGGTGGCAAATTTGTAGCCTCCCTGTTAGCAACATCATATCCCCCAGATATGTGCATGTGGGTGGCTGCCGAGCTCATTGGGTTCATGGGAATGTTTGATGACAGCATTATCACAAGACATTGTTATTTTAATTTCAGTGCAAAGGCGCTGCACGAAAACATAAACAGTAAAATGATTGGTGTAACAGAGATATAAGATACGCTATGGGTGGATTTACCCTCACTGAACTTAGGTCGGCTGTAACCAGTGGTCACACGTTTCCATTAAAATGTAATGAAGTCATGCCACATGACCTTTTCCTACACAGCCATGTACAATATTTGCCAAATCATCACAAACTTGGGTGTACGGGTGAACTGCTGTAGACATAAATAATGTAAACAGTGCTTTTCTCCATCACAAATCAGATTATGTAATAATTTCTTGAATTGCTATGGTTCGGTTAAGGCTGTGATCAAAAAGGAAAAAAATTAACGAAACAGCACAACTTTACTCACAAGGTAAATCAAGGCAGGGCAAGTTTATTTGTATGGCATCTTTTAACAACAAGGCAATTTAAGGTGCCTTACATCAGCATAAAAAAGCACATGCAAATAGGATTTTAAGAGTGTAAAATAATATAGAAGATAAAAATAAGCTAAATTCGAATGAAACAGAATAATCAGAAGTATATTAATGACAGTGCACTTACAGTGCAATGCATGATTTAAATGAATAGTCCCTAATTCAATTGAATAAAAGGCAGTGGCAAACAGAAAAGTTTTAAGCCTTTCAGCCGCCTCTAAGCATGAGTTGGCAGTTGGCTTCAGGCTGTTGAATTATAGACCATTTTGTGCACGCCTACCTAACACCCCAACCGCAATGCTTTTACTTTCCACCAGGCTATATCTCAATATTAACGTACTCCCTGTTTCTAGTTGTCTCTCTAATCCTTTTTGCACTGAGAAGAGAACATTCTGTCATGTTTTGCGTGGAGCGAGCACTACATTTTATTTGCATTTTAGTGATCTTCTAACAGCATTTCTGGGGAACAGGCTGACCTTTTTCTGAGGCTTACAAAAAAGAAAAAAAAATCTGTTGTCCGGTTGCAATCTCAAGTCCAAAAACTGGATTGGCCCACGCAGAGGTCATGACCCCTCTCCTGTTCACTTAAGTCAGTGATTTTGTGACACAAGCCCTTAATCCAGACAAAACGGAGAGCTGTTGTTTTGTTTTTTTTTGTATCCAGCACCTCTCCAGGCATCTGTTCCCTGCCATTAACATTCAACCGAGCAAAGTCACATTCAGACGCTAATCAATTGATCAATATTTGCTCCTCTGTTGCATTTACTGCAAAGTGAGTCTAACAATTTATAGTGTAGCTGACTGCTGTGTTTGCTAATATGCACAGTTTGTCCTCAAAGGTCCGACGGTGACGCAGAAAGGAGTAATGTCTCTTTGTCTCTTTTATTTGATGGCGGTTTTAGGTTGCAGCTCCATGAAATGCAGAACAGGTTCTTACTGTACGTTCCAGTCGGAGATTATTTGAGCTATGCGTGCCCCCGAGGATGTCAAGAGAGCAGGCCAGGACAGACAGCCCTCACCTGTTTGCTTTGTGTTGACCATCTGTTGGAAGGACAAGCTTTACAATACTTGCTTGTGATAGCAGGGTTGTTTGTTGTGAATCTGTTGCTAACAGCGCGTTAAGCGAATGGCTGAGGCAGATATCCACAGGGACACACACAGGGGTTAAAAAGAGGAGAAAAATCTACATTTATATTAGTTTGTCCATTTTACGACATGTGATTCTCCTCATTGCAGAATCATGACAACAGTACCTGAAAGTGAGCCGAAGCAGCACCAAAACCCCAAAGACCTGCCACGTAGTCCGTCCTCTTCAAGGTATTTAAGCCTCATTCTTCTGTTACCACAAGAACCTTTTATTCCAGGCCTCCCACCTACTACAGCCACACCAGCTCTTAGTTTTTCAAAGAGACCTTAATCATTTTAATATGAAAGCTGCTAAGTACCCCCAATAATCACTTTGATGAAATGGAGGACATTTTAAACAGCCCCCCACCTCATTTCAGCTTCTCACCCCTGCCTTTCATCATTCTTTTCATCATTCCAGTTCCACTGACTAATGCTGGATCCTGATATGCCATGTAATTTACAACCTTTCAGCCTTTCCTAACTCCATCTCCATTCATCTCTGCCTTTGGCTTTGTCTACCTTTTTCCAATCAAAGTGACCAATCTGGTAAATTTTAGCTTAATGTAGTACCACACACACACACACACACACACACGTGTGACACTTTGAAAGAGCTGGTCCTTGTTAAAAGCAATTCAGCAAAAATGAATGAACAGAATGAGTGAATATTGGATTTGCATTCATCCTGTGGCTAAAACACCAAACAAACTCCAGTGGGATGCTCGTGTTGCTCTGTCTGCTGGATGTGAAGGAGGAAATTGTTTGCTAACACATTAGCCTGAAACACTTGATAAGCTGATTGTTTTTCAGGGTTGTGTTTGTTTTGCAGCCTTTTTATCCTGCCCTGTTCAAAAATCACTAAACGTAGCTTGAAGATTATTCAGTGGTTTAAAATTATGCAATATGCATCAATTAATATTACTAAGTGTTTAGCAACAGAAAAAGACTCCACCAATGTAAATTCACCTAGTTTAAAAGTTTGCTCTGTAGCAGCTTGAGCTCTTGCAGAATCTAGGACAAGGTTTGTCTTTATCTGCAGACCTTAAGTGGAGCAAAAGTGGCAGTGACAGAGTTGGAATATAGGCTGATATTCTGTTGCAAAATACCACTGTGTCCCCAACGGTTGGCTAAAGATAAAGAGGTCAGTGCTGTTGTTATGATTTCCCCACATCTTGACATATGAATCAATGACCTGTTGTTGATGAAACCAGGCTTGTCAACTATTAGTAATAGTGTCCCATTTTTTTTTACATATAAGGCAATGAATGTGATTGTGTCTATGTGTAATAGGTCAAGCTCAAGTTCAAATTTATTTGTATAAAACCATTTGATAAGGATGTTGTTTAGAGAGAGTCATTGGGTCGTATGATACATCTGTAAGCATAGCCATAAAAGTCAATGTTGTCTGTCAGACATTGTTTCTTAGTACAACATCAAATGAGCGACTTTCTTTTTGGCAAAAACTCATCTTTACAGTCAATATATGTAAATATAAAGTAGCTTTTATCAAATATCCCATTTGCCAATGTACAGTATGCAAAGATAAAATTAAAATGATTGGAAAACCTTTTTTATAGTTGTGTTTTACTTGCAATAATATAATAACCTTGAAGTACAAACAAATGCAGTAAAAATAGTGTGTGAGTTAATGCACATTGAGGTATATTGTGCAATGGATTGGTAATTATAACCTTTATTTTATGTTTTATATTAAGAAAGACCCCGTATGATTGATACAGTCTAATGTTATCATGCATCACATACAGTAAAATTCACTGATATAAAGATGTCTCATATTTAGGAATATAAATTATTTCAATAAAGCCAATCTAAATGGCTCTACTTGCCAATGGTAAACGAGCTAAAGAGTTATATTTAGAAATCATATTGAAGTGGTGCACAACTTGGCTGTTCCAAAAAGAATTTATGCATGTGCAGCGACACTACTTGCAGCCTCTCAAATCCAATCTAACGTAGTGCCACAATGACAGTGATAGAAACCAAGTAGTGCAAATGAGTCCTTGTTGACTTATTTATCACCTCTTGTGTGTTACCTTGGTATCTCTCTCTCTGCCTTTTGGCAGTTGCACTGCCTTGTGGTTTATTTATACCACATCTCATCATTTATTAAAAACTCAGTCAGTGGGGTAGGCGAAAGAGCATTGGGGAGTGAAGTCGACAGGCTGCTCGGGAATCATCTCCCCCTCGTGCCAAGTGGGGCTCCTCCTGCCCTCGCGCCTTGCACTGAGCGCCAAAAGCCCGCGGAGGCAGAAAGACAAAGGGAGGATGGTCGGGAGTGCCAGTGAGTGTCGGTCTTCTAAGGAGAATAAAAATTGCTCCCATCTGATGTTAGAAGCATAAAGGGTTTTAGGAATCTGAGGTATAGCTATATTAATTTTTGGAAGAAGGCGCTTTGTTCTCCTTGAGGGGTTTGCAGTCACTGGCATCAGATGAGAAGCCGAGCACACGTGTCTTTGCCAGGCAGACAAACGACTGCATCTGCTCTGGGGAGAATATGAAAACTATAAAACATCAGTGGAAGTCTGGAAGTCTCTATTAACATCAGTGGACATTTATTGTGTGCACAGGTTTCTGTCTTTTGATGTCAGAAATAACAAAAAGCTCTAAAAAGCAAACTGTGAGTGAGCTGGAGTATTTGAATCATTTCTATTTCACTTCTCATAGCGGCTGCTGTAGTCAGTGTTGAACAAGTTTCCCATTTTGAAATTGGCTTTTGTGTAATTTGAAAAGCCTATTACAGTAATTGGAATTTCATTTGTGGTGCTCAAAAATCAGCAGCAATGTCTTTTCCCAGAATTAATACCTTGGTAACTTCGGGTAATCCACAGTGAACACATTTTATCTGGAATTGTTTCTACCAAAGAAGTAATAGTCAGCACTTTGAGCTTCACAAATTCCATTCCATAGTCTCACCAGAGGATATCTCTAAACCTGAGTAAATAAAACCCGAAACTATCTCTATGGATAGATGGCAACAGCTATTGTAGGAGTAAGTGCAAAAATGTTTTCTTTTAATTTGGGTGAACTGACCTTTTAATGATCCGTGCATTCCTCTCCGTGCCTCCCCATTGTCCAAAGAGCAGGAAGCTCAACAAAGCACAATAAAAATTCTTAAAATTTCCCAAACATCAATGAGAAAGGACAGACCCTGTGGTAACCCCTGTGAGGAATGTCACACGAGTGTTAGACACTGCGTGGAGAGGTGGCGGGAGAACGGGACCACCCAAAGATGCCAGCCGTCTCTCTCTGTAGTCCTGAGGGAAGGGGAGTCCCTGTGCTTGTGTCTATCAAAACACAATAGCAACCTGGAATAGTGTGAGTCTGTAACAGTACAGGTTTACTTTGCAATGCAAACATTTTATCGGTTCGGTTCTAGTAGCTTGTTATCCTTGACAAGACGACCCACCATCCACATTTGAGTGTCTATATTTGAGTCTTTGATTGGTTCAGAGCTCTGTTGCCTCACTGCAAGAAGGTCCTGGATTCTCTTGTCTTTTTTAATTTTACCTGGGACTCCCTCAGGTGCTCCAGCTTCCTCACAGTCTAAAGACTCTTTGCCTTTAGGTGTGAATGTGTTTGTCTATTTGTAAGTGGGCGTTCAGACTGAAAAGAGCCCTGTATTAAACAAATGCAAGTGGCTGCGTTGCTGGGGGCGTGTTGTCCAGTTTGAGTAACAGATGAATGCATTTGAAGTCTAATCAAATACCAAAACACTGCGCAGCAGTTTATAATACTGCGAGACAGGATTTTAAAATGTATTTGATTTGCCAATGCAACACCTTCCACATGACGTTGCATTTCTTTGCAGCAAAAGTTGAGCCAGGTTAAACTTTTTTGCCAAAGCCCTCTGCATTGGCACCCCCACGGGGCTTTCTTGACTTGACTTTTTGTCTTAAGCATGCTGGAATAGGCTCCAACCTCCCCTTGACTTTAATTAGTAGGAATAGATAGAAAAAGGATGGAGGACCAAATGAGATTCACTCAAGTGTCTCTCACAGAGACACCATACAGTTCTGTAAATGTTATAATTCATGATATGTTTATGGTTGATGTATTTACTCGTTGATGACTGATACTGTTTGGTTTTCAAAGCCGCCACATAGAAAGTTTGAACATTTCCAGCTTTGGAAACTTCCAGCTCTAGTACACTCTAGCAGACATCAATATTTGCTGATACTCTCCCCCATCCCTGCATGGATCTGACCCAGGGACAGTGAGATGAATTGGCTGAAAGCAACACAACTGCACTAGATTTCTTTGGGATTGTTTAATTTATCTAAAAACACAAACTCAAGCCATCAGAATAGTTTAAAAGATGCCGCAATCACAGAACATTTCCACACATATTATCTTTAAATCAGCAGCACATTCTGGGTGTCACACACTGAAAATGTATTTAAAGCTTAAAACAAATTGATTATGTAATTTAAGCTCTCCAGCACTCCAGTGACCTTTGGTCGACTGTGTCCTTTGGACACCCAGAGCACCTGGCTGCAAGCTGCCGACTCACCATTTAAGGCACGTTTTCCCTGTGGTCTTTTACAGACTGCTGTTCCTCTGCAGGAGCAATCAGCTGTCATGACTGACAGAAAGATAAGAGTCCTGATATAGACGGCGTGGAGAAAAGATAAAATCACGTTCAGATTTGTTTGCTTGTTGTGTGTCTGGTATCCCAGCCAAAACCTCAGAATTGCAAGTCATTTGACAAAGTATTGAGAGCTAGCAGGGTGAAATAGTGATAAGTCAGAGTGCAGAGCAGCTCTGTAAATCATAACCTCTTTTGATTGAATGGGATATTGAAAGCAGGTGAGAGGTGATGGTGCTGAAGAGTTAATTAAAATAACTAACCTGGTAATGCATTCATGCTGGAGGCAGTCTGTGGAGGAGCTTGTTTCGTCCTAATGTATGGACGACCAGGTCTTCTCCCTTTGATCTGTGTGAATAGAGAAGCATCAAATGAAACAGAGGGTGCTCTTTGGCTGTGTGTGTGTGTGTGTGTGTGTGTGTGTGTGTGTGTGTGTGTATGTGAGTAATGAATGGGGAGTAATCTCATTGTAAGGAAGTTGTTTAACACACAGTTGTTCTGCCAGCATCTGCATGAACTGCCACACTAACATTTCAATAATCACCAGTTACTCTTGTTAAGGTAGTCATTACGACTTATCTCGAATGTCACACTATTTCAATGCTGCATTGGCAAGGTGCTGAAATAGGACATGATTGAGCAAGGCCTCCAGTGTTTCCTCTGCATGACGTGAATGTGACATTCCCATTTCCCTCTCTAGAACTGAGAGTGCTCTCCATGTCACATTTACATTTATAATGATAGGTAGTGTTACCTTCCCGCAGCGGTAAGGCACTTCACAGACCTACAGAAAATCTCATCTGAAGGCATTTACACAATACACATAATGTCGTAAAAATGTTACATTACATAAATTTGGCAAATATCAACCCTCTGGGCACACAGGGGGAACACAGAGGGAACATTTGGCACCCACTATTGCAAAGACAGGGATTCTGTTCCCAGTAACAAGACCGTCCAGATTGGCTGCGCTGCTCAGTGTACGCAATTGGTCGTGTTCTCAGGTGGGAAGCCAGTTAGGGATCATGTCCTTGAATGAACACTGGGGACTCATATTGCTGGTCGGGGAGATTCTAATAGTCGTTGCCTGCGCGGTTTAGCTCACTGGATGTGAAAAGAAGCTTTTGGCTGCGCACCGGATGTGTCACGGAAGAAGCACGTACAGATGAGTTACAAATTCAAGGAAAAAACAATATAAAGCGTCTTAGTAAGGTGTTGGGCCACCACGAGCCACTAAGAACAACTTCAAAGCTCCTTGGTATAGTTATAGAATACCATTCTTCTGCATTGGTTAGGTTTTTACACTCATTTATTCAGGTGTTTCCTTTATCTGTCTGTATAGGGCCTTGCATAAAGAATTGGACATTCAAACTCTTACAAAAACTCTATGTGAATTCACTTGTGATACACCGTTGAACATGTGAGAATTTCACAGTACAGTAGCCTGTATGGGCTCATGTGGTTTTCAGCCAATTCAATGAGATAAACTTCATATCATATCGGTACATGTGGTTTTAAGACAGCTAACATATGAAATGTAATTCATTGCGGGCAAAATTTTCACTTTCTCTCACAGCATTTCACGTGATAAAATCACACATTTTATATGTGATTAAAATCACAATATAGGTACCAGGACCCTAGCTACCTGAGGTCCTGTCCTCTGTAACATTTTTGTGAATTTGGGGGTGTAATGACATGAAGAGGAGTTTACATTTTACAATTACACACATACTGGATTACAGATGTTGGGTTTCTTGCACTGATTCTGATATATTTAAACATCTGGAAATTTCACAGTTTTGGACATAACTGAATAGTTAAATATCCTTCCATCCTTTCATTAGCTATAGCCACTTATCCTTTAGAGGGTCGCAGGGGGGCTGGGCCAGTCAATCACAGGGCTGAAACATATAGACAGAGAACCAGTCACGCTACATTCACACCTACGGGCAATATAGAGTCGCCAATTAACTCAACCTGCATGTCTTTGGACTGTGGGAGGAAACTGGAGTACCCAGAGGAAACCCACACAAGCATGGGGAGAACATAAAAACTCCACACAGAAAGGCCACAGCCACAATAACCACACACACACAAAAAAAATAAAAATAAAAAATTCTAAAATTCCATCTACGGCTCTGATATGCAGATGTGAAGTGTAATATTCACATTAATGTTATGTTCTTTTTTGAAAGAGTAATTGTGGAGAAAAGGGGGGAATAGTTGCTCATGCAGTAGGCACATATTGTTCTGATTTCCTTCAGCGTACATTACAGACACATGACTAATGTGTATTTGTGTGGCAGCCTGGTAACACTGCTTAGACATTTGATCTGTAGCGCTGATTGCCTGCAGTCATACTGCTGCTGCTGCTGACTGACCAGGTGTCAGAAGATAAGATCAGGACATCAGTCGTTGTCGATGAGGTGCTGCCTCCTGCGCTGTCGACTTCTGGGTTCCTTTCCCCGGCCAAGTCAACTAGTAGCAGGCAGAGGGAAAACAAAACAGATCCCTTTTCCCTCTTGTTTTCTGACTTCTTTGAAGTTTCCACGGCATCAGCAGAATTGGAAAAAAAAAACCATGGGAGTGTTCGTCGGGAAACCCCACCCTCCCCCTTGTCGCATTGTTGACTTGTCGCAAATTTTAAGGGCTTGGTCTCGTATTTTCCAGTCTATGGTTTTACCCTCCGCTTACACACTGACATCATACATTCCATTTGCGAAAATCACCTCCTGAAGCAGACACACTTGCTTGTGTGTGTGTGTGTGTGTGTGTGTGTGTGTGAGTGCGATGTAGTGTAAACCATGTAATTATCTGCTATCGACATATCCTTCACTGTGTATGAGACACAGGTCTGGTTGTTAGAAATCCAGAGACTCATCACTCATTAGATCCACATGATGTAATTCAGCTTTTTTAAAGACCTTTCCTGGCCTGCCTCTGCTGAAGGAATTGATTATGTATCTTTTACAGACTTTCTGGTTTTCCTTTGTGCATTTTCATAGGACATTGTGTTCTGATGCGCCCATTGTGTTGCTTTGATATCGCAGCTGAAATAGCCAGACTAATGCTAGCAATAACTTGGGGAAGATTTAAGGGATAACACTGGGAAAGCCATCCTGTGTGTCTTTTCTGCCAGAGGGAAAGAGCCTTAGAATAACAGGCTTAAGATTAAGGAGGAAATATTTTCTGCTTTCGCTCACTGTTAGTACAGCTCACAAGAATTTTTCAGCGGGAAAGAAGTCAAAATATTCAATGTGGCTGGTGGTGATGAGTAACAGGGAAGAGATTTAGAGAAAAGACGAGTGACAGTACAGCATTTCCATTTCCATTCCATTATTTTATTTTACTGAGGGAGAAAACAGGGAACTTTCTGTTCTAAATACGTTAGAGAAGAGCACGATGAATGCAAAACTGAGATTTCTCATGATTTTAACACAATTAATAACCTTAATGTAGGCTGCATTCCAATTATGTGTCTGAGATCTTGCAGACACATGCATGCGGGCTCACTGTCGTGGCTTACTGAGTCACCAAATGGAACAGAGCCGTTATTAACTAATATGATTAATTACACTCTGCTTTCCTACTATAAGTTGAAATGTCCACTGTGAAAAAAAAGTAATTCTAAACTCATCTCTAAACATTTTTCAGATGTCAAAAATGCTAATTTTAACATGCTAAGATGCTCACACTGACAATGCTGTCATGTCGATGCTTAGCAGGTATGATCTTTACCATATTCACCATCTCGATTTAGCCTGTTAGCATGCTAACATTTGCTAAGTAGCAAATCAGTAGGCTTCATTCTCTGATGATCATGAATGTCTCTGCAAAATATCATGACGCGGTAACAGTAGTTGTTGAGATATTTCAGTCTGGACCAAAGTGGCGGACTGACCAACAGGCCGACATTGCCATCCTTAGAGCCATGCTACAAGCGTGGCTTAAAAAATGCAAATTGTGACTGGAATGCCCAGTTTGTTTTAAAACTCACATTGTGGCAGCAGCAGCAGCAGCTGAGGGAAAACCTGATGTTATCAAATCACAGGGACTTTCCTCAAACTTGTTTTTGAAACATGTAAATGATGCATGAACTTCCTATGAAAATTTTTAAAGTTTGATGGTTCAACTCTACAGTTTATGAAAATGATGTTGTCCCGTTGAAGTGTCTCCTTGTTGTAGGATGTTACTCGTTTTAATTAGCAGTACATTTATGCACAACACCACACAGGGGATTTCTGTTGAAGGGCCTGACCCTGCAGCTGGGCCAGTTTATCTGATGTAGAGTGCCAGGTGGTAATGAAGCAACTGGAAAACCCACTAAACCTCATTGGTGGATGGGGGTAAAGTTCTCAACAAATATACATTTGTGCTCATGAAAGACATTAGATTTACTCTTCATAAGGTGTTTTCTAACACTCATAAAATCATGATTGTTATAATATCGAGGTTTTTTTAGATGAGGCCATTTTATAGGTACACTTTTGATCTAAAATAAAGTTGCATGAAATTGTGTTTTGTTATTCATAGCACATGATGCAAGCGTGATTTTATTTTTCAACATAAAGTAACAATTTCTTCATCCACCAGATTCTTGCCAGCAGCGTATGTGGGAGTTGAGTTAGTGTCACTTTGCCATAATCATCATAAGCTAGTTTAAAATAACATACAGAGCTGAAAACCCCCAATTAGAGTGCAAAGCCCTCTTGTCACCATGCACTAAATCTGTCACGCTAATCACAATCTTGTGAATTAGGAACACTTGTTCTCCTGTACTTGACAACTGTCTGTCTTTATCATTTGTTCTTTTTTTTTTTATTTAAAAAAGTCTGTTTCATTCGCAGCACCTGCAGTTGCATGATTTTCACTACAGACTTTCAACATATCTGCTTCAGTTCTATTGTGTATTCAAAGGATTTCAAATGAGCCCTCCCATCCATCCCCCTCGCTGAGAGTCGCTCCCAGGGCTGATCTAACGCAGACCACATGCAGAGCTTGTGTATGATGGTATTGACTTTACATTCAGTCTGCTTACTCTCCCAGGGCTTCCCTTGGAGAGGTAAAATAGGGTTGGCAACATTCTTTTGCCTCTTGTAAAACCTCACTGTGAGTTTCAGCATGCAGGACGGATGTATGGATTTGTTGTGGGATGTGAATCAGGTTTTATCAGCGGTGACCACATGCAGATATGATCGAGAAACTGCCTAGATAGAGAGAACAAAAGTGCACACAAACCAGTACAAGGTATAAATTGTCAGCTCTGCTTTAATGTTGCTGTTGTGATTCCCAAACATACTCTCCCAATGATGTCAACATGCCTGTATGAATGGTGATGTCATCTAAAAGAAAAGGGTTGGTGCTCGCCGGAGAGCGTCGCCAGCAGAAGACTGTCTAGGAGCCAGAGCATTAGCATAGAGGCTAGACAGGTCCACTTTCAAACCCAATCACCCGAGCTGTCATCTTCCTGTTACCGCTGCTTGTTGCTCTGAGCCCCTGCCAGGGCTCGCACTCAAAATAACTACAAAATAATATTCAAAGAAATGGCTGTATTCCATAAAGATATTTCCCCTGCAGAGCTCATTTCTCTGCCTCGCTGTAATTGGGGTGTGACCTAAATATCTGACTGAAGCTGCACTTGAGCGAGTCTGCCGCCTCATTGACCTACATATGAGGAGAACATTGGTAAAGCTTTGCAGAAATCAATACGCCACAATGTCCTCGCAACTTGGCACCGGGGGTTGTCCTTTGAGTGGAATAAATCTTGTTGTTATTGTCGTGGGAAGCTAATAATGTAGATTCACTTTGTAACTGTATACAGTGATAAACACAGGCTGTCTGGGGCTTGTTATCAACCTGTTGGCTAGCTGCAAAGTTGAGCAGACTATTTTGAGATCTCTCATTTTTATGCCATTGTTGATGTTTAAAAAGGAATTTAAAACATTTTTTCTTTATTTTCAGATGAGTATTTGTATTAGTTCATGGCTCTGCTCTCTGAACATCAATAGAGAGTTTAGTTACCACTCCCAGTTTGTCCTCTTAGGGTGGCTGTGTCAGCTACTATTCAAAGAAACAGTGTGTTTCAGACCGGCTACAACAAACCTCTCAAGTTTACTTTTGACCTATTTAGGTTTCCACAATACTTGTTCTCTCGCTAAGTGTTTCACTTGTGCTACTGTAGTCAATGTGTGTCCCAGACTTTACTGGTTTTAACGCTGTGTTCGGCGCCCTGCCCTTCTTTTGAGCCACGCATGGAGGTGAATGAAGATGACTCTGCACAGATTATATCTCACAGAGAGTCAGAGGTAGTATCTAATGTGCCTGCAGATAGCATAGATGACTGACAACAGAAATGGCAATAGAGCGGCTAATGGAGCGGCTGCATCTAAACAGCAGATGTTTAGTGATTTAAAAGTATTTCGTTATTAGCTTTTAATAATGAGTATGCTTACAAATGGACAATATTCTTAAAACCAGGAAACAAATGGCTGTTGAACTTTTGCATAATGCACTTTTAATTATTTTTATCTGTGCAATAAGAGTTAAATTGCAAAAGTGAAATGAACTTTATTAACAAATGTACATAGTAATTAAGTGACTAATCTGTTGGCCTAAAAGGATTTCCATAAATCTATATTCAGACAGACGTTGAACTTTTGATAGTATATTCACAAAATGTCCTAAATATGCTATATTTTGGACAAAAGAAAGGATCTATGTCTGTTTTAAATGTAGAAACTGACTATTCAGAGTTTATCAGCACAGAAACGTCCTAAAATTAAAACAAAGAGAGAGAAAGGCTGGTATCAAAATTCATTAGAGCTATTCCCTGTGGTTTTGTAATTGATCGGACAGATCCACCTCCTGTTGCTGACAGCCTCTTTCCTACTGTGAACCCCTCAGTGAGTGGGATTGATTTAGGACTTCCTCCTCGCTCTTCTCCTCAGCCTTGGCAACAACAATAAAACTGGCTCCAGCCTGATGTTCCTGTGTTCTTACCCCTCCAGGGGTAACCAGGCTTGGTTTGGTTTACACGCGCCCTGTAATTAGGAACATCCTCTGGGTCTTGTAATGTCCATGAATTAGGAATTGTTTGTGAGGAGATGGCCGGCACGGGTGTATAAAGTCAGAGAAACTGTAAGAATAAAGGTTTGTTTTACAGCATGTGGACACAGGGTTTCTCAGGTTTTTAATTACAAGGCCGTCCTCACTAAGATTGTTTATCATGGGTGAGAACTTAAGGCCAGGCTAATTAGAGGTTAAGCACCTTGTGGCTGACTTTAAGTAATGTTTGGTTCTATGTGTGGTATTAGATTTGACTATAGATTGCTGGTGTAAACACATTGTGGGAAGCGCATTGTTCTACTTCTCAAGAGCATTAAAGTGACACTTTACACGTCTGTGCCAGTGATAACAACTCTGTCAATGAAGAAATCAAAAAGCAACTATAATAGTCAGGGACATAAATCTACTATCTATTTTTGCTTTGGTCATTTTTCTAAAGTTAGTTTTAAGTCTGTTGGTCTGACGGTCCACCACTTTGGTCCAGACTGAAATATCTCAACAACTGTCAGATGAAATGCCAGGACATTTTGTGCAGACATTCATTATCCACAGAGGGTGAATCCTACCGACTTTGAGGATCCTCTGACTTTTCCTCTAGCGCCACCAGGAGGTTGACATTTATAGATTTGAGTGAAATGTCTCGACAGCTGTTGAATGGACTGCCATGAAATTTGGTAAACACATTCATGTTCCCCACAGGATGAATTGTAATGACTTTGGTGACTTTTTCTGTTGCGCCATCATCAGGTCACAACTTTAATTTGTCCAATACAACGTTTATGACCAAATACCTGCAAAACTAATGACGTTCCCATCAGCATCAGTTGTACTTTGTGTTTAGTGCTAATTAGCAAATAATAGCATGCTAACATGTTAAATTAAGATGGTGAACATAGTAAACATTATACCTGCTAAACATCAATGTTAGCATTTAGCTCAAAGCACCACTGTGGCAGTGTAGCCTCACAGAGCTGCTAGCATGGCATAGTGTGCAAATTCTGCGTCTGAAATTTATGCACTAAAGTGTCCTAAGAAAATTCCCACAATGGAGCGAAAAAAGTGTCCATTTTGTAGATGTAAAAAATGACTGTTGTGTGACTCTAAACCTGTCAGCGATGGCGCAAAATGACAATGATTGTTAAGTGACCAAAATCTCGATATAATTATCTCTATAGAGTAAACTATTTAGCGTCTATTATATAGGGAGCGGTGAATGAATGAGCAAGAGAGTGATTAGTCTTGTTTTCTGGTACGACTTGCACAGGCCTGGTAGTCAAATGCACAGGATGTGGTAGTCAAATACTTTGTGCACCTTCAGGGAATTCCTTTTATTGCTTGGAGGTGGATCATATAATTCAGGGAAAATCAATAATCATGGCTGCACAAAGAAATTACACTGTAAACTAAAATGTCTACACTGAAAATGAAGATGTAAAAGTGGCTGAGGTTGAGTCGTGATAACTCGTGGCGCTTTAATTTATTTGTCTAAATTTCGAGGGTAATAATTAGTTCCTGGATCCTTCACAGTCAGTCATTTAGTGTCACTAATTGTTTCAATCAGATTTCCTCGCCATCCCCTTTTCTCTGCTCTTACACAACATCTCTCTTGTACCATGAAGCATGATTATTTACACGTGATCTAAGCAGCGAATGATTGTCCGGGCTCTTTCACTGTTAGGAAGTTGCTTTTTCTCTGACCAGCAGCCAGAATTACAGGCAGGAAATTGAGAGCAGAATTGGTGCCAGAGGGTGTGTGTGTTTTGTAGCAAAGGGTGTTTTGTGGAGACAGCAAGTTGGATTGTGGATCCCGTCCCCCGCTCGGCGCCATGAGGCCCACGCACAGGAAGCTTCTCCTGCTAAATACAGCTGACCGCCCTCCCCTCCCCTCCCTCCCTCCCCTCCTCCATCTACAGGTCTGCACACTGAGAGCTGAACAGAGAACAGACAGTGAAAGTAGCCTCCTTTTCTTCCCTTCTGCTAATTCGCCGTCCCTCCACAGCTGTGAGTTTTAATGAGCTCTCAGTTTTGGGCTTTCCTGCAACCCATTGTTTTGAGATCATATATTTCTAAACGTCCATGACCGTGATCTGACCTCACTGCTCACTGCTCAATAATCACACAGACACACATCTCCACTCGAGACCCCCTGACCCTCTGTGGCAGAGACCCTGTAAAAAAGCGAGAAATGGTCTGTGGTGTCGGAAACAGGATTCTTTACGACCTCCTCCTCTTCTTTCATGGGCTGCCATCGCTGTTACACCCTTTCTTTGCCTGTTTAGTTCAAGTGCGAGGCTTGCTAATCAGCTTTTAACACACAGATAGAGACTTGTGGTGAAATTAAGCCCTCAGCGCATCTCTGTACCAGCACCTTGATTAATAATGTCCTCAGTGTCCACAGTTGGCTATTTTTTATAATCTTAAACACCAGGACAGACTGTGAGAGTGGCAGTAATCTCAGTGTGCCGTCTAACTGGCTGCATGTCAATCTCCTCGTCTTTGAATCATTGAGAATACTGTGCATCAGCACTCTGCAACCACCAAGTCATTTGGTGGCATGAAATTTTGGATTTAGCGTCGGGCAAATGGACCCAGTTGAGAGACCTGTTAGCAATAATTACGGATCATTGAAGTCACCAAAAGTACAGTGTAAAAAGATTAGTTTAATCTCAGCCCAGAAGCCCTAGGAATTACATTCATATTGGATGATTTAATGCCAATATTTATTGCCAGTGCAGGAAGTAGTGTGCCCTTTATATGGGTAAGTGGTAAGTAAGGTTGTGGAGGTTGAGGTGGTAGATCGGCATGTAGAGTGTCTGACTTTCATTCATGACACCACACTTCACGTCAAGGACCTGAAATTAATGTTCGTCTTTTTATCAACCATTATCATGATCATTTCCTAAACTTAAACCTGCATTAACAGATTATTTTTGTCTCTTGTGGGCAGCAGAAACAAGCCGTAAACACAACATTGACAAATGATCACCTTTTAAGTTGATATGGCTTGATATATGGTCTTATTTACATATCCAGCAGATACAGAGCAAAAACAGCACCCCACAATGACGTGAAGCAGAAAACCAAAACAATGAGCTGAAAGACGCTAAAACGTTCTGTAGAGCTGAGGGGGACTGCAGAGTTGGGTGATAATTCTCTGTGGGTTCGATACTACGAGTGACCCCTTTCACATTACACGCAATAATTTGATCCATTGTTAATATAAGAATATTGATTGTAGCAGCTTTAACCATACTGTAGTTGCCATGCACCAATATTGTAGAAAATGAGAATTTAAAACATGTTGGCACTGGATATGAAACGCAGGCCTGGATTTTGCAGAATCTTCCAATATCGACGTTCTTGTCTGGAGATGTGGTTTTTTAATCCAGGTATCTATGACATGATATGAGAGGCTGACTTCATTTCCCCCCCCATTTGAAGGTGTAGTTACCCTTTAATGACTTCTCATAGGAAATGTGTTTTTTTTAGTGCAGAAGAAAGATGGAAGAATGAAACTGACCCAAAGAGAGCAATTTTAATTCATATTCACGCCAACATCAAATTAAAGAAGCAATGTCCAGAAAATGGGGCCACTGTTGTAGACAGTATAATGTCTAGTAGAGCGATTTATCCTCTTTTAACTTCCAGTACTGTACACGAGGCCCAGCAGCCTCTGTGGGACATGTAGCTGGCAGATTGCGGAGAGATCAATACGCTCTGTGGGAGGTAGCAAATGAAGGAGATAAGAGGAAGAGACTTAGGACAAGATGGGAAAGATGATGTCCAAGCTCTGAAGACAGGGATAAGAGGAAGTGGGAAGAAATCTGTGCCGAGAGCCCGCCTTGATGACAGGCCACTCATGAATCAGTATGTGTAGAACTAATGGTGAAATAAGCAATGTGCCGTATGCTTCCTACTATAAAGACTTGATCTGAGTGATACAAGGGGATCAAAGTGAAGCAAACAGGCCGTCTGATGAGGGACTGCTGCTGCTGCCTTGGCTGAATGGATCGGGAGGTCTTATCTGAGCTCAGAGAGAGTTTGCCATTAGATTGAACTCAGCCGCAAGTGGCTTGTCTTAATGTGATTAGGACTCTTTGTACCCTCGCAGGGCAGAGAGGACCCTTCACTTATGTATCCCTCTCCAGTAAGCTACCAGTATGGAAGACGCACTGGGACTGGTCTCCTTCTTCCCACTGGGGCTGTTGCTTGTTAGATAATGAGACGACTTATGGTCATTTATTACGTAGAGGTTGTGTACTATTGTAATACAGGAATTAATTACGGTATGAAAATTGCCATTGATGACCATGAATGGGAGACTAATGAGAGATATAATTTCAGGTGATACTGTCGGGCATTTTATTGTGTGTGTTTGCAGGTTGCCACACATTGATTAAATAAACCGAATGTACCAAATATTGAGGGTCCTTCCTACCTTTATTAAGTGCTATGATGATATGACAACCAGGATTACAGATTTGGGCTTCGAGCGAGCTGAAATGTGACTGATCAAAAGCGGCTGCAGCTCAGTAACAGGAAGATGTCCCTGATAATTGGGTGCATTCAGTGAATTTTCCACCGGGCATTGCTGGTTGTGGGCATAATTGACCAGCGGCACAGCAGCCGAGCATTGATAACCAAACATGGACAGAGTGGGCTCAGCTGTTTAAGGTACTCATCTGTGCGGTTTCTGCTGCTGTGTATTAATGGGGCTTTGGAGTGCTCCTGAGCTCCGCGGACTCCTTATCCCCATCACTGTTGTGTAAAGAGAGGGAGCCTAATCCTATCTGGCCTGCAAATCCTCCTCTGGGGCCCAGACTCTGTGGAAACAGGCAAACCAATGCACAGGCGCCTGACTGGCCCTCTCTCTGTCTTTTGTACACTTAGTCACACATGCACAGACACACACACACACACACACACACTCCTCTGGATAGCTGCCAATGCCACTGCAGTCACAGGTGAGCGCTGTAGTTTACTGCAAACAAAGACAGGGATTGTCAGGATACTTTCCTCGTCACATACACTGTGGTGGAAAGTGTTGCCTCTTGTGTGTGTGTAAGCACAAGGGGAAATTCATGCATTGGGAGGTTATGAATAGAAATGTACATCAACAAAGTAAGGACTGTAAACAGCTGGGGAAAATAGTGAATCTTTCATTTCACACTACATTTCCCAGCACTGAATAAAGAGGCTGAGGTTTAGTGAGAATGCGTGTCCTGCTTTCAACTCTCTGCCGAGTGCTCTTTTTACAGTAAGACAGTTTGCCAGTTGATTATTATGCTGCGGCCAAGCAAACCTGACCAAATGAAAACAGTGACCTCCTCTCGTCTCCTGTTCGCGAGCCGGAGAGAACAGATCTCTAATTGTTGCTTTGCTGCTCTGCTCTCCTTTGCCAGCCAGCTACATTATCCCTAAATGACAAACACACTGTGTTATTTTGGGTGATCCGCAAAACTGCAGGAGTCAGTAGGACTCTGCATTAAAACACACACAAATGATAGTCTGCCATGTTTGGTGCACAAATCATCCTCTAGAAATAAGCAGTGTCTATCCAAAGCGTCCTTGTTTTCAGACAAAATTGTCTCCGTATTTCACAAATACAACCAAAAAATCTATGTTTTGATTCAGAATTGCAGGTTATCATGTGTGCCGGGTTTTGTTCTGTTTATTTTAGTCTCTTTTATGTTTGTTTTTGAAAGATAGCTCGTACATTTTTAACCTGACTAGTTATTAGCTTCCTTCTTATCAACTCTAATCAAATGTCAATTCATTTTTAAGTTTGCAGGGAGCTTGGCACCATTAGAGCCAGTGAACCCAAAAGCACCCAAAATATGCCCTTTTCAATGCAAACTGAGATGTGTGCAGCCTTAGAGCCTTACAGCCAGTTTGTTGGCAAAAAGAGGAACCTAATTTTTCTCATTTTTAAAGCCTGTGTACCAGGAACAGTGACAATGGGCTATTTGAAAGGGAATATCAGATAAATTCTTACTCTTTCTTCATTTGACTGACAAATGATCGCAGCCAAAATATCATATTGCTTTTGTGACCTCAGTGAAAGCTTACAACTGATGGACCCGTGCCAAAACACAGCTTAACTCAGGTGCAAAGAAAACACATGGCATAATGTATAATATAATAATTTGATGAATTTAGGTAGAAATACTTACGGGTTGCTGGAAAATTAGAAAATAAGAGATGCAGTAAGAAGCAATCTTAAGGGAATAGGTGGACGCTTATTCACTTTCTTGCGAAGGATCAGATGAGAAGATTCTCATATCTGTCCATAAAATGAAAAATGGAAGCAGGGGGCTACAGCTAGCCTGGCTAGCTATAGCATCATTACACTTTGGTTTTTGTACGGATTTAGCTTTAGAGGTGCTGGTAGGCTGATTTTTTTTTTTTAATTATCATTAGACAGAGCCAGGCTAGCTGTTTCCCCCTGTCTCCAGTCTTTATGCTAAACTAAGCTAGCGCACTGTAGCTACATATTTATCCTAGTGGTATCAGTTGTCTCATATTTCCCAAAGAGTCAAACTATTCCATTAAAGGTTGCCTTTTTTAATAAATAAAATATAGTGCTGTGATAATCAATGAGGAAACAGCTTATATATGTATATCAGCTGAACATGTCATCTCTTTGCCACAACATGTCATCAACACAGGAAATCATTCCATCACATCTCCGTAAATTTGCATTTTTATTAATCCCAAATCACTGCCCTGAATTGGAATTATTCCTCACCGATTAGCGTCCCTCTTTATTCCTCTGAGGCTTATGCTCCTGTAGTCGATCTATCTCAGCTCTGCAGAGCCCATAAATTGTGGCTAAAGAGGGTAGACAAACACAGTGGGCTGGTGGTGTGGGAATCAGGCGATTTAATCCTTTGTCATTATCTGGCAGGCCCTGCCAGCAGACATCTGCTTGTGAATGCAGTTTCAGGGAACACTGAGAAAACCGGCGTTACTTAGGTTAGAGAGGAAGAGACACACCCTGGTCCCTTTTATGCCGCTTACATGCACTTCATTAGGGTCCGGGTGTTCTTCTCAACAATGGAGAACAGGCCCTGCCGCTGATAGCTTTATCTCTGGGTGGCTAAACAGGCGCCAGAATCCGCCCAGAATCCACCCAGAAGCAGCCCATCCCATTGCCAGATTCAGCAGAAAAAATATAACTTCCTGTATCCTGCCGTGATATGGTCGGCAAGACTGATGAGTCAGGTTAATAAAGGTGAAAAAATGAGTCATGCTTGAAAACAGGAGTACGGAGAGTGCCAGAGCAGTGAAGTGAAACCGATCGCACCTCGCAGGAAAGTCTTCTGTTTGACAGTACCTGGCTGGAACGACTGAGGTCCAGCAGTCAATTTGTGAAAGTGGAAAAAATAATCTAGTCCACAAGACATATTTGACGAAAACAACATAAAAACAACGGCTGAGTTAAAAGGAAAACAGGGGAAAGCTGATCCTGTTTGTTTCTTAAAAAGGACCATTGGAAAGGCAATGTGGCAAACAGAGGAAAACAGAGTCGGTGGAAAGGATACTAATCTAGACCTAATCCCCTCAGCATCTGTCACTGATGCATTAATCAGACAGAAAGGAAACATGTTATTCTGTAATGCCTCCTCTTATCTAAAGCCACTGTTGTTGCATTCTGCAGACTGGAGGTGGGTCACAAGTGTATTTCTTCTAAAACAACAAAAAAAACCTCTTCCTTGGAAACCAGTTTTACCTCTTCTAGCTGGATTTGAATAGATTAGGCAAATTGAGAGTATTCAGCTGTGGTTATAACAACACTCTGAATTAAGAGTACACATATAAATGGTTTGTAAAGGATTTCCAAATTGCTCGTAATTAGGTTATAAATGATTTACAGGCTGCATATTTCATGTTTGTGTCCTCTTAAAGGGCTTCATTAAATTCACTACATCTGCCATGCTGCTCCGTATAGACCCTGGTTATTTGCTTAAATGTTACACATTCGCTCATGAGGGTTTAACAGTGCTGAGGTGTCAGGTTCCATCAATATCTTGTGTTGCTTTCTAATCACACCTGCAAACACAGACCTGGTCCACTGAAGAATTAACCCCAGGAAGCTATAAATAAATACACAGTGTTTGCTTTTAGTTTAATTAATTAGAGTATCAGGACGCCATTAGCACATTGATGTAGATCAGTCAGCTCTTGATTTGCCTGCCATAACACCTATTCTCACCAAAAAACAGCAAAAAAAAAAACCCACTTGTCGTCAGCGGTATCACAGTCGTTACCATAACGACTGCTGATACCACGGCTGATAGATTTATTGCTGATTGCCCGTGCATATGGATCCATTGTGCGTGAGATGCAGGCAGAGTATTGTTTAGGTGATTAACAGCACCTGGAGGTGTGTGTGAGCTGATGCCTGGTCACTGATGGGCTCCTCAGTCAGCGTTTAATCACTATGAAACACATGCTGTCACTCCACGTCCCTGAGCCCCATCAGTCAGAAAGGGGCTTATGTTGGGGCAATCCCAGCGGGGCTTTCACCACCAGGGATGAGTGTAGGGTGAGACAGGCCTGAAGGCTCTGGATACATCTGTAGAGTGTGCTTGTACAGTGTGAGGTCATGTTAGGAGACTGAGATGATTAAAGTAGCCACAATGCGCATCAAATCTCAAACACACGGGATCTGCTGCCCTAATCTCTCCACAAAGGCCCAGCCTTTCCATGAAATGAAAAAAAACAACGAGCTCAGACTTCTTCTAAAAACATAAAATGTGTTTACACAGGCTGAGGTCAGCCGCTCAGCACTGATTGGATTCACTTTGTTGTGTTTTTTTAATCTAGCAACATTACAGCTAAGACACAAGTATTTACAGCATTGATGGACGTTTAGCTCCAAAGTACCGACCTTCATTTGCATTTCTACATCACCACACGAAGGATTTTAGACAAAAACTAATCTGCTTTATCACAATAAACACATTGATTATGCAATAACACATAATTAGGATAGTGATTCACTCTGATGCACATGACAGTTAACGCCTGCGTTTCAAAGGAAACAAATGGCCCTGTTCGCGTATGGCTTTTTGTTGTCAGTTTCATCTTTGCTTATCTAGATTAGTCTCATTAAGATCAGAAATCTCTTTTACAAGCAACACAACAGCAGCGCATTTGGCGTCAGACAGAAAACAATAAAAACAATAAATGATACATCATAAAAAGTTTTTTAAAAAAAGGGAAGAAAACGTATTCACAACTCTTCTGTTTCAGTTTATTTGCTTGCACATACATACACAAAAACGCATTATACATGAGCTCTGTAGCTCTTGACTAATGGAGTCATGTGTCTGCGTGTGACGTGCAACTCGCTCTCCATTTCACCCTGACGACCTTCCTCCTGGTACACAAATATTGCTCATTACATGGGGGTTTATATGCTCGATATAGCCATACCCTCAGCCTGCCTCTGGCTCCTGCCTTTCCCTTTCTCTCCCACATCTCCTCCCTGTCGATGGCTAGTTACCGATGGGGCAGTAAATTATAGTGGCTGGCCTGGGATTAGGTATGAGAGGGGGATGTCTGAGAGAGGCAGAGTGGAGGAGGACAAACACACACACATACCCACACACAGATGATTGTCTCTTCGTATGCCAGACAACTCCACATTTTACTGCTCCTCCCCCTCCTCCACCTGCAGATTGCGCTATCAATCAATCCAATTTCCTCTTTGCTTTTTTACATTTTTATGTTTGCAGATGCACAGGTTTGAATACACATGCAGCATACAACACTTTTTAAGGCTGAAAGGGTCAGTTTCTGCAGCTGTTCAGGCAACAAACAACATGCCGGATAATTAAGAAATGAATGTGCTGACTTGTTGATGAGAGTGTGATTTGTTTTGTCATAGCAAGCAGGTTCAAACTTTGGAAAGAGGTACTATACTGTATAATCTGCCAGTAGGTGAAATATTTATTTCCAGTGAAAATCTACTTGTTTCATGATTTTCCCCCCCAGGATTTAGTGTAATTTTCTTTTAAAAACAGTAAATAATTGACACTTTTTTTCCCTCATGCAAATTTTGGAAACAAGTGCAATCACCTCACCCAACGACCCAATTTACACAATATTTCATTTTAAAATTGCATGTGGGAGTAAATGACTTGTTAAGGTCGATATAATTTTTTTTGCAGTGCATGTTGGGGGCAAGAGGAGCCTGTAGTCTTAATATAGGGGATGACCTCAGCGGTGTCCTTTCCTCGGTTCCTACTATAGACGGACTGTGCACACATGGACTCATGCTCAAGGCAGCCGATGGAAATAGAATTGCTGCAGGGATTTCTCCACCAAATGACCTGGAAAACATTGCCTGCTTCACTTGTGGGATAATATGTGCATCTCCTGCACGTCTTTGCACTGATATCTAATTTCTCAGGACACCAGAGTCATCTTTAGCTATTTGCTTGCTTGTTTAACTAAATCAGATACTGCTTTTAGCAACATAAGGAAGAATATGAAATAAGCTTTCTTGACATCACAAGATCAGGGCACTTTAATGCCTAAAATATCAGGACTGTGCTGTGTTGCAGGAACACATTCACTCCATGACTAAATGGTAAACCAATTCAAGACTGCTGTCTTGGTGTGACTCCAAACTATTTGGCATTCCTTTCTCAGTTCTCTCTGCTGAGCGCTGCCAAAACATCTTAGCAAAAGAATTACGTGTAGTTCTGTGGAAACGCTTAGGAATCTCCATCCCGTCTCCTACTCTTTTTTCCCCTTTCCCTCACATGCACAATATGATATGCAAGTATTCACTGTGTTTGTGTGTTTGCATGTGCAAGTGTATGCAGTGGACTCAGTGTGTGGGGTCTTTGTGTCCAGGAGTGAGAGACCTGCTCCAGTGATTAATGGGGTTCCTGTGTGAGGCACCGCAAGGCGCCGTACACAATCACTGGGCCAGACCGCAGCCCCGCCAGGCTTGTCCTTCACATGAGGAGAAGAGAAAGACGGGAAGGAGGGAGGGTGGAGGGGAAAATATTCCCTCACTGTCCTTTACTCTCTCTTTCCTCCCCTCTGCCCATCCATCCTGCTTTTCCCTCCTAAAACTATCTACTTTTACAACTACTCCCACCCATTTCACCCTCCTCTCCCTTTTCCGTTGGCCTCCTGTCCTCTGTTCAACTCAAACTGTGGCACGTCTACATGTACTCTCACACGTGCACATAGACACCATGTGAAAACCTATTTTAAAAAACACACAGGAAAAAGGAAAAAAGCAGAAGTGCAGTGGGAGAGAAAAAAAAGATAAAGTGAATTGTCAGCACAACACGAGCTCGGCTTTGAAGAAAAAGCTAGGATGGAGGGTGAGGAGCCTGCTGTGAATCCCTCTCCCTCCCCCCACCTCCCCTTCCCTGCGGTTCGGGTATGCGGCCCCTCTTCTCAGTGTTAAACAAGCCTTTTAAATAGGCTTTAACCTGGGCCCACCCTCAATGGGGCCATTGTGGGAACGGATGTGTGGACAGTAGTGCTCGGTAAACACTGCTACTTGTCCCTTTCTCACATTCTGAGGCCATTCTGCCCCGGCTAGCCTGGAGGTTGAAGCTGTAGTGTGCGTATTTGTGTCTACGTATGTGTGTGTGTATTGGGGGAAGTGTGTTTGTCACAGTAATGGAGGTACAGACAGAGAAAAGGACTGATGGAGAAAGAAGAGAAAGAAAGCAGGGGTAAAACAGTTTGTTAGAGGAGGGGAAAGTGTGGTAACGCAAGCAAATCAAGGACATATAAGTGATGAAATGAAATCTTAAACTCTTGTGAAACACTGTACCAACACTGTACCAAGTCCAATAGTCCAATAGACTTCTCAGTCTGTCAGTCAATAAATCTGAACGACTGTCCAGGGGTCTGTGACCACTTTTCTTGCCCTGACATCCACCCAGTCGTCTTTTTTGTTAACGCTAAACAACTGTGGACTTATTTAGTTAACCCACGTCAGTACGGGGCTGGATTTCATTATCTTCCCTCTCCCAGGGTCTCTAATTGGGCCTCGCTGTTGTCAGCCTGGCACCTGCAGTTGGCCCGCATGTCACTGTAGCCGTGGTAACAGCAGCATGCTGGGATGCTGATTCTCCGAGCCTCAGTGACTGCACGTCCCCCAGCCACCCCCACCTGCTCCTCCCCTGCCGTTCCCCCATTACCAGCGCCGTATTGTCCTCCATCCCCCCAAGTGAAAAAATGCCACTCATTAGACTTTCCGGGGTGATTTTGTTTGACGACAACCAACTACTGCAGAGCCGAAAGCTGAGATTTAGTTAACTAACTACAGTACAAAACCGTTTTAATGGAGTGGGTGCACACGTGACTCAGACCATATGTTTATATAAACACAAATAACTGGATTACATGAGTTACATTTACATGGCTCACAGTTACCTGTCTTCCTCTGTGCGTCTAGTTTAAAAGAGTTGTTCGATAGCTGTGTTAATGTGTAAGGAAAGTGGGAAGACTTTGTTGCTGTTAATTGTTTTAGTTAGATGGGAAGATTGATACCACTCTCATGTCTGTATGGTTAATATGAAGCTACAGCCAGCAGCCTGTTAGCTTAGCTTAGCTTAAAGACTGGCAACAGGGAGAGACAGCTAACCCGGCTCTGTCCAAAGGTAACAAAATCTGTCTGCCTCCACCTCTAAAACTCACTAATTAACATGTTTTTGTTCAATCTGTGCAAGAACGACAAGCTGTGGTTTTACGGAGGTTTTTTGCAGGACTACTTTTTATCCGGGACCAGTGACTTTCTGGAGTCTCACTTCAGCCTACTGTTCGGTTTGGCTGCTGTAACTTCATATTGTCATCTAACTCTCGGCAAGAAAGAAACAGAAAAGAAAGAACATATTTCCAAAAAAGTCAAACTATTCCTTGAAAGTGTGTATAAGGATGTGTTAGCTTATAGCTTAGGAAAGTGAAGGTTTTTTTTGTGTATTGATGCATTTACAGAGCAACTTAATGTAAGTCCAACTAGCTATAATATGAAAGCTGATTTGTAGTCTTATTTTCTATCACGAGTAGTCTCAAAAAGCTACTTTGCATTCAGCGGCAAGTGAACAAAACCGAAAATACAAAAAGAAAACCACACGTGAAAAACACAAGTGAAAAACAGATGAGTAACTCAGCTTTGTTTGCTATCTGTCTTAGTAAGTAAGACAGTGAGTAAGCTGTTGACACTTAACTCGCAAATTTTTTTTCTGAATCCTCAAGACTACGTGATCAGCTTTTCTGCTATTGCTGGAAATTTTCCCAGCAGCACCTATTTTGATGTTGTGATATAGTGTACGCTTTGAAATTGTCACACAGACAATGAGAGCAGAAAAAGAAAAAAGGAGGAAGTGTTCAGTTTGTGACGGGAAACATGGCAGTGTGTGGTTTCCTTCTCCTTGTGTCAGTGAGAGTGTGACGTGACGAGGGACTTCCATCACATGAAGAGAAACATCGCTGCAATTTTTGATGAAAGCTGATCTGTTCCTGTAAAGCATGTCTCTAATAACACTGATAAGTATCACAGTAACATAGTGAAGGAGGTTATTACTGGTCAGATATATTAATAACTTGCTTGCAGTGGCTATAAATCTAATGAAAACTAGAGTTTCACAATTTTATATGATTTTTGCATCAATCTTGACTGCTATATGTGTACATGTTAAATCATACTGATCATTATTTTGCACATTCCTGCACAAAACTGTACAGCTCTTTCATTTAAAGATCTTTTTTTTTTTTTAGAATTTTTTAATTTTTATGCTTCTTGACTTGCAGTACTTGCTTTATTGTTTTTTATTGTCATATTGCACCAATATACCAAGGCAAATTCCTTGTATGTGACAACCTACTTGGCAATAAACCTGATTCTGATACAGATGTGAGTGTTAGTGTTATCAGTATCAGAGGAGTCACTTGTGGCTTCCTGTGCTTCAGCAGCCTCTGTCTTTTCTTTGAAAGCACGTGTGCTGCATGTAAACATTTCAATGAGGAAGTGCTGCAGCAAAAGGAAAATAAGCAGATGAGGGAGTTCGCTTTTGTTGTCTGGCACTCAACTGAGCTAATATCTTTGGGTGTGCTCCTACACTACATCTTTTAGAACTGTTATGTAGCCATAAAGCACGGGTTGCCATGTATTGATTTCTGGGCAATGCAGGGAGCCATCGAGAGCTGTAAATCCTCGGAGACATGTGTCCCAACAACACTGCTGCCTGAGCACTGACAGCAGTTTCACAGCAATTGAGGAGAGTGTGATGGCAGCTTAGGAGTCTACAATGATCACAGCGTCTTTGTGATGAAGTCGCAGAGATAAAGGCCAACTACAGGGTCCGGGTGTGGAAGTGAGGTTTAGCTCAGTAGTGTGAATAACGGGCCTGAGCGTTGGTGAGTGATGTGATTGGACGAGCAGTACGCTCCAAGCAGGGGACCCCTTCACTAATACCTGTGTCACCCATCATTAACCCTTTCAGCACCAGATTTACACACCTCTTTTTTTCACTTTCTGTTTTGTGTAACGGCTTCCTGTGAGCATAATTTTCCACACAGTGAGAGATGCTGTTTGGCGACGGCTTACCTGTTCGCCTCACAGTGCAAAAACACTGCAATAATAGATTCAGCCTATTAATATTCCAGGTGCCAGTGCCATCTGTCTCATGAAACTGGAGGAATACCTGGATTCATAAAATATACCCCATGTCCAAAATAAGTAAAAAAAAAAGAAAAAAAAAAGAAAGAAATGTGTATGAAATTGGTTGATTAATCAAACATTACCCAGTTCCAGCTTCTCAGTTGTGAGCATTTACTCCTTTTTTTTAGGGCTGCAACTAATGATTATTTTTTATTATTGACTAATCTAATAATCTTGATTAATCAATTAATCGTTTGGTCCATTAAATGTCAGAAAGTTGACATATTAAAATGTTTTGTTTTGTCAACAAACAGTCCAAATCCCAAAGATATTAAGTTTAATGTCATCGAAAATCAAGAAAAAGAGAAAATATTCAGAGAATATTTTGGTATTTTTGCTTTAGAAGTTAATCAATCAATCAATTATAAAAATAGTAGCAGATTAATTTTCTGTTGTTTGACTTATAAATTAATCAAATGCATTGGTTTTCTTTGTCTTACGTGATAGTAAATTGAATCTCTTTGGGTTTGGGACTGCTGGTTAGGCTTCAGAGCCATTTTATAGACCAAACCATTTATTAGTTAATTGAGAAAACAATTCAGCAGATGAATCGATTGTGAAACGAACTGTTACTCGCAGCCCCACTGTTTTAAAATCTAATTATCTATAAAAGCAAAGGTAGCCTAAACTCTTGATGCCTTGAGTGAGGCCATTCTTTTGATAGTCTATTATGCAATCAATAATATTATGTCGGGGGGGAGTCTATAGCACATCGCACCGATGAATAAAACATAGAACAAACGTCCTGGGAGAGACAATCCAGAATGCATTAGTCAGACAGCCCTGTGACGTTGCCAAGTAAACAAAACACAAACTGGCAGCTTTTCTTCCCCCCAAGCTAAAGACACATAGTACTGAGGACCAGTAGGAGCATACTGTATGCAGTGAGGGCAACCCAAACATAGTGCTTGTTTGTTAGTGAATGAATGGAAGCATTGAAAAAGGAACATTTCTTGTCTCAGTGTAGCGGCGACAAAGGAAAACAGCAGAGGCAAGTTGCTGAATTTATGAATCGTGCCTGTCTCAGAGCAGAACAACCGAAACTCATGAATATTACTCGGGCATCTAGTTCAGACGATCCTGGAAGGTAAAATGGGAATAGACTACTACAATAATCCTTTTATGTAAACAATCTATGTAAGGAAAAAAAAAAAACAGGAACTGCATAAAGGTCTTTGTTCCTCAGTCGTTCTTGGAAAACTGCATCACATTTCCTCACTCAGGTGGAGGGGAAAGGGAAGAAAAGAAAGAGTGACCTCTCCTTTAATGGGCAGCTGATGATGTCATATCACTACACACAGATTCTTTGGTCTCCAAGTAAACCAGCTCCTCTGCATGCTGATTGGCTGGCGGGCTGCGAGAGGGGGAGGGTGTGTTGTTTTTTGTGGGGGTTTTTTCTCTTTCCCTCTTGCTTCTGGATTAATCCCTGTGCCTGAGTCTTTTCTCTCAGTCTCTCTCTGTCTCATGTAACTTGTGTCAAAAAACAACTCTTATTTGTAGTCGTGTCCCAGTAATCTCGCACAAAATTGGACAATTTGGCGGACTGCATTGCCATTAGAAGATGATGAGGTGTGTGTTTTCTGCTCGGGTTTTAAGTAATCTTATTAACAAAACACTTTCTGCTCAAAATCCAATAAATTAGCCTTATGCATGCTTTTCCTTGGCTAAGTCTATTTCCTCAAGTGCTCTTTTATTCCTCAAGTCTCGTCCCCTGTAGCTCCGCCGCTTGTTGCTTGGCTGTGATGAACAGTGGCCTGAACTCTGCATTGCACTGGTTGCCCTCTGCAGTGAAACACAATGCCAAGCGCCTCTATCACAGTCATGTCTGGGGCTACAGGTGACCAGCTGTCTGCCTGTGTTCCTCTCCTCTGGGACAGCTGGAGCCATCAATCAGCTCCCCCTGAGCCCCGTTGCGTCAGTCTGCCTGGTCTGACCACCACCACCACCACAACAACAACAACATCAGATTGTCTCATCTGGTCTGTCGCTCCTCTAGGGGACACTTCTCGACTTCTATTAACACACATGTTGTTGTGAATGTATACTTTGCTTATTTCCAGGCAAGCTTTCTAAATCTCAGACGACAATCTAATGTGCCGAATGCTTTTATTTTTTTTAATCATGTCTATTTATTGATGGCTTTGGCGTTTCACTCCACGGCCCCAGTCTTCACCTCAGGAGCAGTTTTATGATGCCTCTGATGGCCATAAATTGATACATTGTTGAGCCCACTCCACGCAGCACGTGCAGTCACAGGCCTTTCTCCCTCCGCAGATGGAAAGCATTGAAGCCCATTATTGTGCTCTTGGAGGGGCGTCTTCCACCATGAACTCTCTGGCACACTTTTAAAGAGAGTGGCCTTAATGTATTCAGGCCTGATTCAGTGGCTTTGGCACCAGGGCTACCATCCCCCCATCCTGCACACACACACACACACACACACACACACACACACACACACACACACACACACACACACACACACACACACACACACAGCTCTTTTTCTTAGAAGAGAGAGTAAACATGTGTGAGTCCCACTGTTCCCTGGAACCTTTCCTTGTTTATCAAAAAGAGAATTGATGGGCCTGACAGGGGACTTCAAAGGGCAGCATAAAAAGCACGAGTTCCACCACCAAGACATTTCCTGTTTATCTCAAGAGAACTTCATGAAGGACACTTCATCAAAGACCAAAAACCAACACAAGAACTCACGACAAGTCTTTATTGCTACCCAGATTTGCCTGTTACATAATGTTTGTCCATCAAAACACCATTGTTGAGCCTGTGTCGGTGATCTGATGTTTGCCAACGCTGCTGCTATAATTAGGCTTTATGCTGAACCAAACCACAGAAGTGGCAGAGTTAGCAAGAATGTCTCCAGGCTCTCAGGGACTTGTCAGACAGAGGGCTAATTGTTAATATTGGTAATTATTAGATTTTTTTTTTTTTGTGAAGAGAGCAGAATTCTCCAGTAATGGTTGTGGCTGCTGCTCATGTGACTGCCGGCTTCTTCCTCGGGGCTGTGGATGGTTCATTGTTGTGTCTTAAAGGGTTGCAAGGCGACAGGGAAGCTAATTGGGTGGAGTCTGTCTGGACATACAGACTCCCAGGCTCGCACTGGAGCATTACCGCGTCACACACCCTCACCTACAGTATTACACACCTTGGATGCATGACAACAAAAACAACAACCTAGACGGTATTATCATTACAACATGTGCTGTCTGATCACAGATAACAACAAAGATTCCCTGTGCAGATAACACTGTTAAGTGTTTATTTACTCAATTACATATTTATTTACTTAACATTTGATTTTATTGCCTTGCCCTACCTTAAAGCAATGTGATTAGTTGTAAGCAGTTTAGCCAGGGTGATTTTTCCTTCTCAGATTGTTTTATTTTGAAGGATTTTAGCTACCTGAAGCAGTAAAAGTGTCCAGTATTTCGCAATAAGTGGGCAGAAATTAGAGATAGATAGAACCGCTCTCTACACCTTCTTCCATTTCTCCTAGTTGCAATAACAACAATGCAAAGGCTGCAATAATACTATAAATTGACCCTTCCCTCCTCACCTTAATCACAGTGTAATTAGGCTGTGACAGTATGTGATGAAATGGATATGTTATTTACCTTGATCTTGACTATTTACTGAGGAAATGTTATGTGTTTGAGCCATAGAAATCCTAAAGAAAAACATTACTTTTAGTGATTTCTTTGCTCATTTGATTTTTTCACTTAGCAGTCAGAATCTGGCTTTTAATGTTAACACTACCTTGTTAATGTCAGCTCAGTTGTTCTCATGTGGAACATTTATTTATATTCCTGGACACAGCAACATATAATACACATCAGCAGCTTTTCAAACATTTTCACTATAACTTCAAATGACTCCTCTGGGCTCACAAATAAGTTGCGTGGCCAGCGCTAATCTCTGTTATCTAACACGTTCATTATCACAAAGCCGTTCACTCCTGTTTAAATGCTAATTCATGACTCCAGTGAAACTACCACCTCCAAAGCAAATCACTGGAATCAGGTAAATCCACAGGCTTGCACACTGTATTTTATGTTATTTTCATTATGTATTACTTATAGACCTGGAAAACAGAAACACGGTGGGCCCAGTAGGAGCAGTAATGGGACTATTTCTACTGTAATTCAGCTTGATGTGCTTGTTTTGCCTCTTCGCCTAAATGGGGCCCTCAGGCTCAACAGGCCAGTGAGAAAAGGGCCCTCTGTTAGCAGGAGACAATTAGCATAGCTCTACGTACACAGCTTTAGGAAACCTCTCCCCAAATATCTGAGTCAAGCACCTGTATTGACATTGGCAGAACACTTTGCCTCAGTGTTCAGGTCCAGCTGAGAGTGAAAGCAAAGTATCTCAGTGCTCTCGCCGTGAGCAGCAAGACATGAAAATACCTGAGAGGAGTTCAGCGGATTGATGTATTTTGTATTTAACAATGTTGTAGGATAATAGCCTCTACCTCCACCTTTTAACCATGTTGCAAATTAGTGCACTACGGCAAATGTAAATGTACATTACCACTTTTCACAAAGGTACGTAGCTCACTTATATATATTTTTTTCTTTTTTGTGTGGGTGTATAAGGTAAAGTTTTATTGTTAATTGATTACTTAATATTTCATATTTTTATACCTGAATAATAAAGATATGAGGGGTCTTTTTATCCGCAGAAAAAACAAAAAACAAAAAGAGGATGATGACAGTCTGTGAGTGTTTAAACTAATAAGTTTCTGTGCGGTGATCGGAGTCTCAAAAAAGAAAAAAATCATTCTGCAATACTTTTGTGTGACACCGCTGCTTCTGGAGAAAAGTGTTGCAGAATGACTTGACCTGTGATTACAATGTTGTGGAATTTCAAACGTTATGCTGATGTGAAATCATTCATTCAGTGTGAACCTTGGAAACCATAGTTTCAGGCCCTCAGCCCACCAATCCCCCACACCAAAATAAAATCTGTAGTTTTTTTTATTTTTTATTATTATTTGGATTTTTCTTCTTCTCTATTGAGTTAGCTGTTCACAAGTTTTATTTAAAGAGGCAGTTATTCTCCTCCTCTGAAGATCAACAACTGCTAATAAATCCAACTAACTAAAATAAAACAAATTACAAAGTTCCTTCCAGGAAACCTCCTTGGAAATTATTAGGAAATTGTGAACCCGTAAAATAAAGACTTTCATTTTCAAAATAAAGGTCTAAATGCTGTTTTAAAGCCCTCTATATGCTGTCAGGAAGGATTTATTTAGTAGTTTTTTGGTGGCCTACAATTAGTCATATTTAAAGCAGTAGTTTGACATTTTGAAGCAGTAACTTCCTTCTGTTCTCTGGCAA
The DNA here is from genome assembly GCA_005408345.1 of Macquaria australasica. Lineage (NCBI taxonomy): Eukaryota > Metazoa > Chordata > Actinopteri > Centrarchiformes > Percichthyidae > Macquaria > Macquaria australasica. The sequence goes on along the minus strand of SEMN01000019.1, from coordinate 1,067,567 downwards.
CTACTCAAAGCCAAAAATAGTCTAGAACAAAACCTCCCGTAAAATGGCAAATCATCATTCTTACACTTTTGTACAGATTAAACAAACGAGATATAACCTATTAATTAGTGAGCTTTAGAGGTTCTGGTAGGTGGATTTTGTTACCTTGCCAGACTAGCTGTTTCCCCCAGTTTGCAGTATTTGGGCTAAGCAAAGCTAAGCTCACTGGCTGCTAGATGTAGCCAAATATGAGAGTTGTATCTATCTTCTCTTCTAACTGTCAGCAAGAAAGCAAATAAGCGTAGGGTATTTCCCAAAAGAAATGAACTTCTTCTTTAAGGGGTAAAAATAAAAGAATCTGCCTAACAAATACCCCCCATGTATATTTAATATAAACTTCCTCAAGGCTGCTAAAACTCCCAAATTTCCCAAAATAATGCAGAGGACATGAACTCAGCTACAGAAAGACATTTTGACTCAGTATCCATTTACTGTCATTTCATTGAGCTTTCAACTGTATCTCATGGTCTTCCTGAGTGGTTAGGGAGTTTTCTCAGATGCTGAGCTAAACAACAAGCTAGTGAATGGAGTTAGGATTATTTAGTCAAACCACTAATGAACTGAACTGTCATTATGATGCAAAACTATTACAGGTAACAGATTTTATATCAGATGAGTCCGAGTTCTTGAGATGTGCCATGAATCATTTTAAGAATGTAGTTTGTTATAGTAAAAGCGGTTGTTTCCTTTGAAACCGTACTTCACTTTTGTGTTCCATGAAAAAGAAACTGAGTCAGAATTTCATACAGCTTAGTCAGTGTTTTCCTTTGACTGGAAATAAGCCATACCACATAGCATTACAGCACCTCCCACGTCACTATTAGAGGCGATGTTATCAGTCCAGCCATGGTACGTCTTCTCACTGAGTATAGTATACATAGAGAAGAATCTGGGGATCCTCTGAGAGTGGCTTATAGAGGTTCCCAACAATCTTTTATTTTATGTGACGATGTTTTGGGGATGACACTGAACAGAGACTCAGTTAAGAACAATGTTATAAGACAACACTATCTTGTTGGTGCCCTGTTAAAACCACGTATCTCCAAAACATCAGCCCTGTTTTCAGCTTTGTTACATATGGGTTTTTTAATAGTTTACTTAGCTTGATAATTAGGAGAATTTTCTCAACCCATAAAAAAACACTTAATCCTTATACTACACTTAAACTAACCGTGCTTAGAATATTACCACACACAGCCTATAGTTTTTAGTTTTAGTTTGGTTTTTAAGTTAGGATTTTAGCTTTTTATAATTTTATTTTTTTATCTACCTATATGATTGTCTGTCTATCTATACAGTGTATTGTCTCTGTCCTGTGAAAACCACGTATCTCCAAAACTCACAAACTCAAAAAAGAAAAAAGCCTGGTTTTAGCTTTATGACAATGCATGTCTTGTAAGCAAATAGTTAATAGTTAAGTGTTTCTCAACCAATAAAAGAACACTTACCATGTACAGAATATTATCAGACACTATATATATATATATATATATATATATATATATATATATATATATAGAGAGAGAGAGAGAGAGAGAGAGAGAGAGTTGGAGTTTGGACCTAGTTCGGTTTTAAGTCAGCTATTTATTTAGTAGGCCTAGTTTTTTAATATAATTGTATTCTCTCAAGTGCCCTAATGTTTGTTTATCTATCTATCTATCTATCTATCTATCTATCTATCTATCTATCTATCTATCTATCTTACAAACTCACCACCAGCAGAGGCTGTTTAAGGGCTCAGGAGTGACTATTTTCTTATATGACATATTATAATTATTAATATTATATGAATACAATAGATGACCCTATGTATTTTTTTAATGCAGGTAGTACGGTTACAGTCACAGAGGAGGACAGGCAGGAAGCGGCGTGGGCAGCCTCCCTGTGTCACCGCCTGCGTCAGACCAGACGCCAGGAGGGAGTTTTCCACTGACGAAAAAGGCTGCGCTTCTCGGCAGTCTGCTACAGACAAGGGAAGCGCTTCAGCTGGTACGGAGCCCCGTGCGGCGGAGAGACACACAGACAATAGCACCGAGAGCTGCTGTCTATATGCGGGGATAAGCGCACCGTACCTATTTATTTGTGTCATTTGGATTACTTTCACCGGCATCCCATCGGGCTGTTTATCCAACGCTATTTTGTCACTAATGGTGATCGGATACTCGAACTGGTGGTGAGTAGAAACAGAATACGGGAGTTCGCTGTCGGGTTATTGAACACCGTGTTTTTAATGTGTTTAACCTCAGCGGAGGAGGGGAGCCAAATAGTTTGAATGTTCTTTCTCTTGTGTCCGAGCCATTTAAACGCACTATTTTGTGTAGCTGCGCGAGGAAATGCTGTGTTTGTGTCGGCTGGATTTCTCTTAAAACACACTTTGCATTTAAGTCGCGTTCGTTTAACTTGACGCTTTATTGTAAATATTGACACGGTTGGCTGCTTTGCTGAAGTGAGTTTTAACTAACTGTCTTCGTGGCTGCTTCACACACAGGTTATCACAATCTGATAATTGCAAAGAAATTAAATAATTTGTTGATTTAGGCGAGATTCCAACAATCCGCTCCATTCACTTATTAATTATAGCCTATCATATCGATCACTGATTATTCAGGTTTTTAGAAACTTCAAGGCTCGCACCGGGAGTGTTGGAGGCTACTTTAAATTACGGCGTGTTTTCGGCTGTGGATTCATTTATCTGAACTAGTTGATGAGGTCGGCTTTGTGTATTCAGCCCGTGCGGAGTTGTTCTTGTTCACCTCAGCGGTGCTGGTGCGCCTCTTGTAACTCGAGCGACTCCTGAAGGCACTACATGTGAGCACACACAGCTGACAGGGCTGCTGTCATTAGAATTAGCATTAATCATGAGGAATGATCGGGTCAACCGGGAGAGAGAGCGAGAGAGAGAGAGAGAGAAAGAGAGAGAGCGAGAGAGAGAGAGCAATTCCCTGGCATCACGACGTGCACGTTCGGCCACATTTAATGATTGATTTTTGATGGATGGGTTGATTTTTAACCATTCACCTTGTGCATCTAGCAGTTCAGGCTGCGAGCCAGGTGTGGATACGGAATGTTGAGCGCCTTCATTGTTTAGACTAATTTTCCATAACAGCACATGGTGATCTTTCCTTGACATAACCACAAATTGTGACGCATAATCGGTGTTAATTTCTAGAAAAGCAACGCTTACTGTTTTTACAATAGTATGATTATTCTCACCAGAAGGTGTTATTAATGCATTTTTTCCAGAAATGACACTGAGGCTCTTTTATTTTATAGAGCCAGACTCTTGTCTGTTTTTGATAGAGCGACTGAATCAATTGAATCGTCTCTAGCGCGACCTCACCCGGATCATTTTTGGAATCATGTTTTCTGGAATTAGGCTACAGAGAGCTGAATGATCCTTTGTTTACAGAGGGGAGGATATAGCACTTGATGCTGTGTTTTTCATGTGGCATGCATTTCCCAGGAATGTGCAGTGGTGTTGAATAACTCTTTATGTCCACTTATATTGTATAACTTTCCATTTTAGCTCACATTTTACACCCTGATGCCTCTGAAAATAATAACTAACCAGTGTGTTGCCTTTTCTTAACTTAAATGACATAAAGGCAACAAAAGCTCTGTGCAATATTTGGAGGAATTTCACCCACGATATATACCATCCATACCTCCTGACTCCCTACCCAGCTAACCTTGTGGTGCCTGCAGCTGTCAGATACAGCATAGATATTCTGGATGGCCACTTCCTGTGCACTGCAGTGTATGTTTCACAACCTCAGGAAGCTCACAGACACACTTTTAGTATCTGTCTCCCCAGGTGGGAGAGGCAGCAGCAGCGGCAGCTGGGTTCAGACAAGGTTGTCTGTGCCTGCTTCATTTTGGTCACGCAGGATGGCCCCACGCTTTTGTGCCTGGAGACAGAGGGGGGGGGTGCAGGGAGTCTGCTGATGGTCTCCCACACAGCAGTGGAGAGCTCCCATCTGCTTTGTCCTCTCCCAGCATTCCATACTGCAAGTGTCCCAGACTGGAGCACGACCCCTGAACCCACAACCACCTCCTGCCTTCCTTCACACACCCAAAGCTGCATGTCTCCTGCTACTAGGCTGTTATGCAAAGGAATGCTTTTTTGAGAGAGAGTTTCTCAACTCTTGCTTTTTTTTTTACACACTGCACAGTTTCACACAGCTACATATTTTTGCTTCTTTTATCTCTTTTTCTGCATGGAGATACTTACCCTAGGAATGAGTGCACTTAAAATTTGTTTTTTAGCCCTCTTTCTGGTTCACAATTTGAGTAAACTAACCCAAATCAATCGGTAACACTACACAGTCTAACTCCTGCAGGCATCACCTGGCCATTCAAGTTTGGCCTGCATAACAGATTAATGACAAATGAGGGCATGTGAGGGCCACGTGCAAGCTAATACCCTGTCAGGTGTGGCTAGGAAAGGTAGCTCGCTCCGCTGCCTTATGGGAGTAAGGCTTTCCAGTGGTTAGCAGTAGAAAACACATCTGGGTTAGATAGAGCCTGTGTTCTTCTCCCACTATTACAGCAAGAGTGGCGCTGCCAGAATGGAATTCCTGTGGCTTGGAGACATGACATTATTTATTTGTTTTGTACAATCCTCCCTCCTTCTTCCCACTACCTCTTTTTTTTTTTGGAATCAGTGTGTGCACGGGTCGAGGCAGAGGAACAGAATGTTTCTGTGGCACAGTCACGGCGAGCTTTTGGGGCTTCAGTGAGAACAACAGGCTCATAGAGGAGAAAGCAGGAGCTCTCCCTGCATTGTTCCAGCAGGTGGAGCGCTTCTGAGTAACAGCTGAGTTCAAGAAATGAGCCAGTGTTTCCCCAGCTGTGCAGGAGCTGGAATGCAGCCCCGCCGTCACCTTGATGGCTCCGATCAATTACCTCCATCTTCTCAGTGACAGAGCTGGAAGTGAGAGGTGCAATACCTTGAAGCCTGAAGGGGGCGGCCTGCCCAGACACGCTTCCACACACGCAGGAAGACTCCCAGGCTCATCATTATCACATTTTATGAGCACTCAACTCAGTCAGTCAGTCATTCAGACACTGCACAGGGTTGTCAGTGCGCCATGTAAATGCTCTCGGCTGACTAAGTTTAGTGCAGCTTGTCGCTCCCACCCACACTGTTATCAGCTGCAAAGGGGCTGGACAGGCAGTGCAAGGGGGCAAAGTCAACTGTGACTTGTCCTGTTGGGCTGCGGGGCAGACGGGGGCAGTTTAAATAGGCTGCTGGTTGATGTCTCTACACATAAAGGGATGCGTAGAAATTTTTTTTTAACTTTTGACAAATTCCTCGTGTTTTTCCTGTTTTTGTGCCTCTCCTGTAAAATAAATTCCTGTTGTCAACTCTTCCCTGTCGCATTGGGAAAACCATAAAATGAAGGTAGGGATTGTTCCACCTCAAAATCCTTTTTTTATTTATTTATTTATTTTTAATTACCTAAAGTGAAGTGAAGTGGTAGAGCAATGTTATTAGCTTATTTGCTGTTGAATGTCCTTAATGAGTGATTAATTAAACCTAAACTTAACATATTTAACATTCTCCCCTGTTCGAATAATTTAAGCTTCCTTAATAAGAACTTGAGTAGCTGTCTGCAGATAAAATAGAAATGAATTCATATTAACAGCCTGTAGCTGCATGTATCAAGATAATCTTATTCGACTGACATAGTTATGCATCTGACTTGAGCTGCGCAGTGCTTCTGGTGACAAATCTCCTCACCAGAGATTTATCTTCCCAACTCCGTGACAACTGGCTGGGGAGCACCTCAGCGGATGCGTCCTTTATCTGCCTGCCTGTGTGCGGTTGATGGAATGACAGTGATGCATAATTTAGTGCGCGTTGAAAACATGCTGTGCTCCCTCTCTGGCTCGGCTGTCCGATCACATCCATTCTCCATTTAGAGCAGACATTCACAGGCACTGCTTTCTTGAGTAGCCAGCTCTTTTATCTTTGTTCTTTTTTTCCCCCTTCCCGCCAATCTTTTGCAAATGAGTCATTGCACGATTGTTGTCTTTTTGCCCCCCAGTCCCTTGTTCCATCCGCTCTCCCTGCTCTCTTGGCCTTGTTCTGTGGGTGCAGCGGCTGAGCAGGCTGAGAACCTCCAGATTGACTACAAGCCGTCCCCTTGCCAGGATTAACCTCTCGCCATTGTTTCTGCCCGTTGAACAGGATTAACAAATCAATGTGTCAGGTAGACTGCAGTCAAGAGACAATGACCCAGTTCTGACACCACTGCCACCCCCCCCCCCCCAACCTCTCTCCCTCTCCTCCCCCTTCTGCCTCACTGCAGCTTTTAATTAAAAAGACTTTGCTTAGCTGGCGCTATGCACTCCCTTGAGGATGCCTCACAGCTTTGTTTTTGTTTTTTTAACAGGGAAAAGGGGTGTGTGTGTGTCTGTGTGTGTGTTGGGGGGGGGGGGGGGGATGGCAAAAATGTAAGGTGAACCCATGTGTGCTCCCCCTTTCTCGCACAGAAATATGTTTGCTGTGGTGTGGCGTTTAGAACACACTTGTTGTCTGATCAGTGAATACATAAGCAACAGATGCTGCACCCAGGTGTTTCTAAATGGTTTCAAGGCAAATCCCATGATGTGATAATATTATTAGCTGTGAAAGGCATTTGGAGATTATTTCCTGCTCGAGTAAGTTGATGGATGGGAAGTAAGCGGCTGCTTTTCTCATCAGTTCGGTAATGTAAAACACGCTTGCATGCTGAGGTGGTCACAGTGCAAAGGAAGCCTTTTTGTTTGTTGCAGAGACAGTATGAGCCAGCCTGACCTATTGCAAGGTGATTCATTCATCATCTGTGCACTAGGGACAACAATATCTGACTGCAGCAATAACAATAACCCCCTATACAGCTGCAAAGCTACCCCCACTGCCCATACAAAGGTGTCAGCCTCTTGCCCTTGACTCTGACTTCTCTTTTATCCTTGTCAAAGGGGAGGACTAATTTTGCATAATTGCTCCCTGTTCCAAGCTGAAAATGACCACCTCCTTGCTTTGGTTTCTTTTCTTTTTTTTCTGCTCTTCAAGTGCTGACACTTGCATAATATCCTGATAAGACAAACCAGGCATGCAGGTCACACACAGAGTTAAAGTTCCTCTCAAGCCATTGGAGGATCTCAGGGCATGACGTATCTTGCCTCTGACACATTTAGCTGTCCTCTAAGGAGTAGTGGTGACAAATTAGCCTGTTGGCAGGACAGCTTGGTGTCTGTGTGCCTGAGCCACGTTCGGTCTAATAATTGACATGGACATAAATTCAACTAAGTTAAAGATGTCATAAGAGATCAAAAAAGAGGAAACAGAAAGTGCAAAAAATGTCCTCTGACAGTTCCGTATAAACATTTGTACTAAATTATAGGTATTACCAAGGAAATATTTGAACAAACGCAGCAAATAATAACCAGAAGCTGAAGTTCATCCATAACACACTTGAGCTGCAGCAGCTGTAAGTGATTTGGCTGTGATTCTGAAGACAGTAAACAGTTTGATGGTGAAATGATCTCTTTATGGGTAAAGTAAAAGCCTCCTTTCTCATTCCACATCATCGGAGGGAGTGTCTGTGCTGGAGTTGAGCCCCCCCCCCCCCCAAAAGTTAGCAGGACCTCGGCCCCCGCACCGCGATGATGACCGGTCTTGTCTAGCAGTCACCATCGCCTCGCGCTTCCCAGAAGTTGTGAAGAAGTTTGTCTGTTGTTTGTCAGAGCTACGTGACGCAGTTATGTCCCATAACCAAAAAACACACCAGCAGTAAACCTTCCTTCTCATCCAACATGTACATTTTTCACGTCAGTGGTTTCTCTTCTTTTTTTTTTCCTGGAACATGCTGAGGAGACAGGAGGTTGACTTGGTTGAGCTATGAGAGTATCATTCATTGACTAAAATAAGATTTTAAGAAATCAACAAAGCTTGTACATGGAAGAGGTTGTACAAAAATGTGGAGCAGTGTTTTTAAAAATTAGAGGGTAAACGGCATTCCCTCTTCTCGTGAACTGGTGATCATCTTTTTCTCCTAACTGTCTGTCTGCCTGTCTGCCTCTCTCAAAGGATTGATTGTTTTTATCGCTGAACCAGCAGCCCTTCTCTCGGGAGCTCTGAAAGAATACATGCAAGAGTTGCATAACAAAATATCTTGAGTATGCATAGCTGTACATATTCACTATGAGAGCCATTAAACATTAAACGGGACAAGTGGCAAATTGCCCTGTCTTTGGCCCACATATTTGATAGTGAAGGCTGCTTAAAGGGAATGACTGAAATTAAATGTCTATGGCGAGATGATTTGGTCACCTCTGTGCTTGGTCCTTCTCTCTAATCAATGCATTTGCTGAGCTGATGGGATTTGGAAGAGGGTGAAGGGTCCAGTAATTGTTGACTTATGTGAATAGGCCTGATTGATTGCTTCCTGCGCCTTATTTCCACTCTCAGCTGAGTGCAGCACGAGATTGGGATGCATACGGTCTCACATGGCCGAGCACAGGACTCGCTTGTACCAATAATACTGTGAAAAGCCTGTGTGTGCACAATAGCTTCCATGCAACATACAGATAATTTTTATTTATTGGCTCTGGTTGTGTTATATTCAAGATGCTTTACATTCATAAGACAGAACATGAATCCTTCGTGATCAAAGCAGTTAAAATAAGTGTGAACATTTAGCTAATAACCCCTCCCTCTGCTCTCTCCTGCAGATTGTTCGCACTAACGCCATGAGTGGGCTTCTGAAGAGGAAGTTTGAGGAGGTGGATGAGGACCCATGCTACTCCTCACCCTCCTCCCTCTCCTCTGCCTGCTCAGGCTGGGACTCGGAGGGGGAGAGCTGCTACTCGGACACCCTGGATTCCACCCCCAGCAACCCCAGCTCCCCAGCAACAAATTTCAACAGTGAGTGTCCTCTTCCAGCAACAATAAATCATAGAAAGAGCTGATGGTACATGCTTTTTAATGCGCTCTCTCGCCTTGTCTTTACTGCTCCACGGAGGCTCTGATAACAAACCCATAAAAACAGGGGAGAGTTAAGGAATTTAGGCAGCTGGCAGCCCATGAAACACTTCACAGAAATTATTTCAGACTTCTGCAATGAATACCCCTTTTGATTTCATGCCCTAAAGCTGCAAAATGGCTAATCGCGTTATGCAGTGGCTGCACACCTTGGCTCCGTCTCCACCTTCTTCCCAGAGCCTTGCAGACAGACAGAGCCTCACCTTTCCTTGAGAGATGTGGGTCGAGCGGCTTCAGGGTGTTTCTGTCTGGACCTGGGTGCGTCTGCTGGCCTTTAGGGGACCAGTCGGGTTGGAGAGGGATTGTAGGGGAGAAGGGCAAACAGTTGTGAGGTTTCCAGGATGGTGGGGCAGGGAGCCAGGAGGAGAAACGTGGCAGGTTGCCAGGACTGGGAACACACAGAGCCTTGTCTGAAGCCCGGGCGTGCACCCAGCACAGGTGCTTAAAGAGGCTGGGTGAAGGGATATAAAAAAGGGGGGTAGGCCAATCAAGAAAAGAAGGCATGCAGACACATCTAGAAGAGCAGATTGTGCAGACGATTATAAATCCGGTGTTTGTGTTGGACAGAAAGTCGCCTGCCATTGTGAAGTGAAGGGGGAAAAACAGCCAGAAAAGCTATCCCCTTTTAGAGGCAGCGGAGAAGGTGTCATTTGTCTCCTGCGGGTGTCATAAGCCTGAGTGGATTTGATGGATGTGAAGCTGAAACTGGCAGTTTGTTTCATCTGTATTACCCCTAGCAGCAGATTAGTAAGGCTATTGTCTGTACCTGCATCAGGGTAAAAGGTTGCTTTTCTTCGTCTGAGCTTCAGTTATCACACCAAGTACACAGATTTTCCCATCCCTTCGCGGACAGTTGATCAGGGTGTGTCCCGAGAAAGCTGCATGGCTGAGAAAATGGGAATCTACAAGGAATTCCCCACCACATAATAAAGGTAATGCTCACCACATGTGGAGTCTTAGCATCCCTTTCTGTTCACACAAACACAAAAAAAAACTCTTAAGCAGAGGAAAAAGTTGCTTGTTTTTAAGCAAGGCTCAGAAGTCATGTTGAATATTCCTGGGCAGAGGAAGCGGAATTTATAATAAAGCTTGAATAATTGTTGGGCTTGTTCCAACATATGGTTCCACTTTGATTCCCATATGGTTTTATTGTATTTGTCTGGGTATAGAAAGATGGCTGGTTGCTGTGGGTCCTAAATGTTTTTACCAGAGAAAGGACCTTTGACTCCCATCAGTTACTGGGCCATTTGTGGGGATTGTCAGCTAGCAGGCAGAGCAGGGTGGGCAGTTTTTATTCCCGTCCTGAGAGCTACACTCCCACCCTCCATCTCTTCCGGAAGCCCCAAGTATTTACTCACCAGTCTGTGATCCTGGCAGCTCTGCTGCCTCCACTGTGTTGGCCACCAAGGGGAAATTCCTGGGCTCTGTGGCTTTTTTGTCGCATAGTTGGACAAGAAACAAGGCTGAATGGATTCTTGGTAGTTTAGGTTTCACTTAACAGGATGTAAGTGTGTTGGACTCCTGTAAGCAGTGTCTTTTAATTGGGTACATGATAAGGCTTGGTTGAGGACTAGGGCAATGAATCAGAGGGGTGTCCTTTTACAGTCTGTTCAGCAGGGTTTGCGCACATCTCAAGACTTCAAGTGGTGGGGCATTATGCCATCTAGTGGCACATAAAAGCAATTGAGGCAGTTGAAAAGAATGCACTTATTCCCTCCTGTTTAAAACACTAATCTCCTTCTTGGACAAGTTGTATTCTAAATCTACTCTTTCTCCATCCACAGCAACATCCATCCTTAAGAAATCCAAGAGAGCACGACGGGGCAACGTGACCTTTGACCAGGTGACAGTGTTCTTCTTCCCTCGGTGCCAGGGCTTCACCAGTGTTCCCAGTCGAGGAGGATGCACTCTGGGCATGATGCAGCGCCACAGCGTGCTCCGCACGTATACGCTTGCTGAGTTTGCTGTGGAGCAGCGGCTCCTACGCCGAGAAAAACTCCTCAACAGACTCAGGGAGGAGAGGCTGGAGGCTCTCAAAGTGAAGGTGAGCAAACTTGCCCTAAAATGTATTGGATAATTTGTAAAAATCACAAAATTCTGATACATAAATCCAGTGCAACAATTACACATTTGATGCCTTTTGTTCTCTCTAGCTGACTAACAATGGAACCCAAGAGAGTGAGGAGGCGGAGCGGCTAACGGTGGACGACATCCCTGAGCAGGACATCGACATCAGTGGAGCCAACTTGGACGAGGGCTCTTTCCTCCAGCCTTACCCACCTAAACATCGCTACACACTGCTCAAAGCAGCCGGAGTGAAGAAGATCGACAAGGAGGAGAAGAGGCAGCTGCATGAGCTGAGGATCTCCAGGGAGAACTGCGGTTGCGACTGCCAGGGCTTCTGCGAGCCTGAGACGTGTAGCTGCAGCTTGGCCGGCATCAAATGTCAGGTAAGAGCTGAAAACCCCCTAAAATTCGGACGAAGAGGTTCAACAATAAGGGCTCCAAATCACAATACGATTGGGACTCCTCATCTGTATTTCACAAGTAATTTAACTACTTCCTTCTGCTTCTCACAGATGGATCATTCCTCTTTCCCATGTGGCTGTACCAAGGACGGCTGTGGAAACACAGAGGGTCGCATTGAGTTCAACTCCACCAGGGTACAGACGCATTACATCCACACTATCATGAAGCTGGAGCTGGAGAAGAGACTGGAGGAGCAGTCTAGCACAGAGGAGGAGGAGGATAACACAACAGGGGCCACCTCTTTACCAGCAGTGCCCTCCTTCCCCTTTAGCTCAGAACTGGCGGCAGCTGGAGAGAACAGTTGCAGCAGCGATATGACAGACTCGGACTCTTCAGGTCAGAGTGAGGACTCCGAGGCAGGCGAGAGCCCACGTGAGCATCACACCCAGCTGGATGTCGATGAGAAAGGCCTGAGTCGCATTCTCAGTTTCAGCGACACAGAGAATGGCTCAAGAAGTAGCAGGGACGACGGGGACCGTAAAGACATTTGCTGCCCGGATCAACGGCAAGAACACCAGCAGCCATCTACGGAGGCTTTTAGTAGCTTTAGCATGGTGGACTTTGCTGACGAGAATGACAATATAGACGCTGCGCTGTTGGACTCTGCAGACCATCACACAGACAATCGAGCAACAGCCATCTCAGAACTTTTGGATGAGAACGCCAACCAAGGAAACGGCCTATTCCATAGCAGTAGTGTGCCACGCACGCCCTCCCCCACCGTCGATCGCTCTGCAAGCTATAACATGGACCTGAGCCTCTCCTCGGAGTCAGACCTGGAGTTCTTTGACGGTTTCCCCTGCCTGGGGCCCAGCTCACTCTACAACTCCCTCAAGGAGTACGAACACATGGACAACTTTTTTCAGTTTCAGTTGCCTAGTTACCCCAGCCTCCCTCCGACGAGTGACCCAGGGACCTGCCTCCTGGAGTCACTGATTGGCCTTTCAGAATCCGTCCCAGAACCCCCTGCCACATTTACAGACAATCAGCTGTTGGAGGAAGCCATGAAATTGTCTGTGATGGAGTCTGTGAAAGTTTGACAAAACATGAGAATGTGCGGACAGTGCAAGAAAAAAACCCCCAGGGGTTTGGGAGGGGACTGAACATGCACATAAGAAGTCAACGTCAACGTGATTTTGGAGGAAGCTGTGATTTCCCTCTTGCCTATTAAATGTTCAAATTCCAGACTTGCCTTCAAAACGTTAGCAAAGCAGTTTGGGATTATTGCTGTGTGAGTTGGCAGCTAGTGTTAAAGGTGAAAAGATACAAAATGGAGATGAATTTGACCAGGCCCATAGAAACCAATGATGGCTCTCAATTCCTAAGAAAGCTCTTTTAACCAAACCAAGATCACCAACCATATGCTAAACAGGAATCAACCGTAACCGGGGCCAGGTTGGGAATCTCAACACAGCTGAATGTGCACCTCAGGGATTTTTTCTAGCTTTCTAGCTTTTGGAGGCAATGTATGGTGACCATTGCTGTGATGGCCTTCATATGAAACCCGAGTCAAATCACAACATAGTCCTGTTCGTGTCCTCCCTTTGGGCTTACATCCAGATGACTTGAGTAGGTAGGGTCCTCCCTGTGTTGAATCCTGAAGCTAGTGGACTCTTTCTCCTCAAGATCTCTCCCAAGGGTCTTATATGGTACAAAAAAAAATCCCTCTAAAAGCTCCTCGATCAGCACTTTATCTGTGAAAATAGTTATGTATGAATAGGCATTGTTTTGGTTGTGTGGGGTCGATTCAACAGTTCAACGCTAAATTATGGAGTTTCTTATTTATGAGCTGGGTAACTAGAAATAATGCTCATACCATTTAAAGCTGTAGCTGTATTGTCTTTTATTACTTTTGTTTTAAATTATTTCCTATGATTTTATTTTATTTATTTCAGATAAAGCCTACTTTCACTCAAGAAGCACTGTGGTTTGATATTTTCACCTGAAAGTGCAATCTTCCTTCCTTTTTTCCATATCACCTTTAGGCGTTGTTATGGGAATGGGACCACAAGTCCATCAGAAAGTATTTAATATCTATTCTCTTATACATTTAACTTTTTTTTTTTTTTGGTAACTTATTATGTCATCATTTCATTAGTTATTTAATTTAAGACATTTTGGCAATAAAATGGGGTGTTGTGAAGTTTACTGGATGTGCCTGCTTATCAGGGGAGCCATGCCTGCCGATGGTGTGTGCATAGTGCTTCCATTTAAGCTTTGGGATTGAAAACTGTGGAATCTCCCTAATCACTGAAACAAAATTATGGGTCTATTGTATCGCTGCCTATAATGTAACCACAGAAAATTACACTAATATTTTATAACTAATTTATGTAGATTGACAAAAGAATTCTAATCACTGAAAAATTGAATATTTTATTAAGAAAGTAAAATGAGTAATTTTCAATCTGGGACAACCTTTGTAATATATGAATTATAGAGAAATGAAGCTTATCGCTCTAGCATTCTGAAGTATTTTTCATAGGCAGTCTTATGGTTTGATATCTTAGCAAAATGCCACTAAAAAAAGTAAATTGCAAAGATCAATTTGATTGTATTCTGAATTTTTTGGAAGTCTGTGACTTGGGTTACATTACGTTATAAATTACACATGTAAAGGGTTTTTGTGGATAAAAACTGCATATATTATACAATTTTTATTGCACACACAAACCCTGAAAATTGAAGTTGTCTCGTTAATTATGGAACAAGACTTTTCAAAGGTGATTCTGCTGTCACCTGTGTGAACAGCTGAGGACACTAGAGAGTTGATGTACATATCTCACCCTTTCTACAGCTGTTTCAACAGCCTTTCTGGACCCTTTAGAAATTATGCATGCAGGTCCTGTTTGTTAAAACTTGTTCTGATTAATTGTATACTTTGAAAAGTGCTGAGTGCGTTTTGGAAATGTATTATTCGCTTTTTGCCTTTTTGATTACTTTGAAATCCATCCGATATACGTTCTTATGCCATGAAGAGGGCACTGATTTTTGCAAGCAACCATTTTTTTCTCTCTTGTATAAAACATCAATTCTCATGAAGAAATGGCAACAGTGAGTGTTTATCAATGTAATGTATTACAGTACAGCTTTTTTAATTTTATTTTCAAAGAACGTGTCTTACTTTTTGCCTTTTGTGTTGTACATATTTCTGCTTGAATGGTCCTGCAGAGCAAACAAAGCTGCTTTATTTTTTACATATTCACACTTTAACCTGCTGTTCAAAAACAGTTTCTTTCATCTAAGCTATTTTGACAGCCTGTCCCTCCAAATAATAATAAAAAAAACATTTTCTAAAATGCTGACTCTGTTGTTTGTCATATGCTGATTTGTTAAAGTGAACTTTGGTACATAATAAACCTTAGTGAAGTTTAGATTCAGAGGCAGAGGATAAGCAAATATGCCAAATACACAGTTGCTTTGATTTATCTTGTGCATATTTTATGTAGTCTTGGTTTTCTAGCTGAAAACATTTTCAATAGTGTCATGTTTTAACCTACTAAAATCCATATATTTTCTATAGCATTAAAGGCAGTGGACAGTTCATACTACATGAGATGCATTGACATTCTTTTGAGGGTTTTTTTTGTGTGTAAACCACTGGAATTCATCTGTGGCTTCTGGTCTCCATGGTTAAGAGAAAAACATTTTAAGTGATGTCATGCTGTAGTCTCCTGACTACCACCACAGACATATGGCCAGAAATCCCAGATGGGCCAGTGACTGCATATAGCTCACATTTGGCCACCATTAAGAAAATTTGCTTCTTGTTAAGCCTTTATGTGGATGTTGCAAGAATTCTGTTTGGTTTTCTTTGATTCGGGCTACATTAAAAGGTTTTACCTCCATGCCACATTGACACTTAAGCCTTTTTAGCCTAAAAAAAGTACAGTCCCTTTGGTCTTTGGTTTAAAACATCCATCAAAACACCCTAAGGAATTTTCCATTCACTAGGGTTGCAGCTTGGGAGGTCAGAGATTCAAGATTGTAACCATTCCTGCTTTTGTTGGTATTCGTCCAATGACCCTTTAACTGTGACCCCATTTTCAGACTGGTTGTAAGCAAAGTACATCAATAAAAAATGCATCCAATAAGCAATACATTTCTGTCACTGTGAGAGAGTACAAGAGTGCCAAGAAACACATCAAAGCCTGAGAGGAGCCAGTGTGGTATTTAGTCTAAACATGAACTACTATTGCCACCCTTTGGCTAAATTAAGAACTACAAGCATGCTGTATGTAACACAATGGTGCATATTCATTTTATTTCACAGGTTCCATTCGACAGCTTGGACAAAACTCTGTGCCATCTATAGACTTTGTATAACCTGGAAAAAACATACAAAGGAATAAAAGTCTGAACTGAAATACGCAGACAAAATAAAGGGTGTCGTTTTCAGAATTGCATCATAGAGGCTTACTGAATAGATCCAGTCTTGGAAGGAAGAGACTCTGGTGAAGACGGTGGGCTTAGACACTTGGTTGCACCAGCCAGATGGACCATAACTGACAACACCATGGACTCTCCAGGCTCCGTCAGTGAAACAGCTCAGGGGACCTCCAGAGTCGCCCTGGGACAGGTAGCAATAAGAGCAGACACAAGAATAAAGGGTCCAGTTTGAAGACCGTACAATGAGAAGTAGGACTTTACCTCTTAGTCAGCCTCTTTTATACAGTTTTTCCTTAGCCAGAGATCTGCTGGGTGGCAGGGATAATTCCTGATACAGCTGCCATTGTTGTCAGAATGATCATCTTTGACAAGTAAATAAGTTGCAGGATCACTGACAATACTACTTGTCTGTGGAGTCACTTAAAGATCACAGACAGAAATCCACAAAAAAAAGAGCATTTGGATGGTCATGGACTTGAATTTATGGAAATTAAAAAAGGATTTTTTAAGAGCCAGAAATGAGATTCAAAACAGTGTCAATGGAGCAAAACATGAGTTTTGCTTCTGATGTTGGAGAGTTGCTACCTTTGAAAAAAAAAAGCAAATATATATATAAATATTTGCACATCCTAGTTTGGGGTCGAGGCAAACTGGTTTCAGGACAGAACTGCCCTTAGGCAGATGCACACATAATGTTTGCTGTACCTGGCAGCCTGATATGACTCCATCCCCTCCAGCACACACCATGGACCTCAGAGCAATGCTGCCCCACCAGTTAGGCTGGGAGCAGACTGAATGCTCTACCACAGCAATGGGAGCCACCTGTAGGATGTCAGGGACGCTCCCTCCATCTGTGAAAAGAGTGAGTGAAGAGGAAGTGTAGGAGTTTTTTTAATGAGATGTACAGAAATGGTGTGCATGGGACACATATTAGTATATGTGGGTGTGGGTCTCACAGTCCATAAGTCCCCAGCCGGTGATGTAACAGGTGAAGCCGTGAGGCAGCATCTGGCCAGGGCTGGGAAGGTCGGCGAGAGCCACGTAGCCGTTGTCATACACAGGATTAGCCAGTCTCAAGAGAGCAATATCATTTCTAAAAAAAGAACAAAACTGTATCGTGTAAAAAAATGTGATTATTATATGGTAGCCCAAGCTTTGAACTAGCAAATTTTCTAACTGTGTTGACTTGAAGGGGAGGAGATGCAATAGTTCTGTTCCCTTCTACTTGTGCAATGCACCTCATTCCAAAGTACTACAGCTCTGGGGCCAAAACTGAGGGAAAGTGGTAATACAGGATAGCTCCCAGTTGTAAATGTGAATGCATGTGATGCCCCCACCCCTGAAACTACCCCCTTGGGCCACTGCTGTTTTTGAACAGGTTGCCTTTTTAAATTGGGGCTAAATTAAGAGAAGTGGTCTGACTTGCTGTCACTGTACCCTTTGCCGAGGTCTCCAGTCCAGCCAGGATGGACGGCAATAGCTTCCACACGGATGAACTGCTCACTGCCGTCATACTCATACAGGTTATACTCACCCACCACCACACGGTACAGACTGGCATCCATGCTGACAGGAACGTAAGAAACAAAAACACACTATGCTTACTTACAGTCATTTATCCAGCAGACAAGGAATAAGCACAGAACAGGATTGTGCATTCATTAGTGCATTTATTTTCATAGACATCTAGATAAAATGACCCAAATAGTAGGTGGATATTGATGCCAATAACAACCAGATAGAGACCCAACCTGAGGATACAGTGAGCTGCAGTCATAATGTAGAAACTGTCAACGATAGAGCCTCCACAGATGTGGTAGAATGAACCGTCATTGTATGAATCATACTGGAGAGAAGCCTGAGAAAAAACAGAGACCAAATACACACTGATAAGGTAGAAGATTTAATGTTATTTCAGAAATCATTCAGTATGACGAGGACCAGTGGCTCAATGTTGAACCTATTTGCTCAATAAGAAATAAAAAAATTCCACAGCACATAAATAAAAATGAATAGCTTGAACATTTAAACTAAAAAAGTAGTGCTTGTAGGTTTTACCTGCCATCTCCAGGTGTTGGGTTTAGCATCGTGGCCTCCTATGACCCTCTGATTGTGCACATTATGGTTGAAGGGTGTTTCAGCACAAATCAGCCCTTTGGTGCACACATGAACATGGACAGAGAGAGTGCAGCAGTGACGTTGTTTTAATGCTCACAAAATCACTGAAACAACAGCACTGAAAAAAGTCTATTATAAATTGAGCTGGTACATTTCTTGAAAAACCTACCAATGCAGGACAGAAAAGCCACAAGCCAAATCATGTTGGAGCACCAGGAGGACCAGTGGCAGTTTGCTTTCAACTATTTATATCAGTTAGAGACTGGAAGACCTTCAGAAAGTATTAGGCAACCTGTACCTGCCAATATCAGCAATCCATGTGGATAATTCCAGATCGAATAAACACCATGCCACGTTGTACTGAGGAATGGAGGGCACGTTGGAGAAGTGTGAGATTTCTTTGAAGGTAGTCAGCAACCATATAAATCTCTCAAAACCCATATATATAGAGATATAGATATATAATCATTGTATTTGCATTTTAATTCATTTAGGAAACTTTCAAAACAGGAGCTCATATTTCTTATCATGGTGGGAAACGAGCAGGTGCATTCACATGCAGGCAAATTCAACTAGACCATCTGTAAAGAGCAGGAATCAAACACAGATTTCCCTACAGATAAGTGTTGTAACTGATCAACAACCGGTGAAAAGAGGAAATTTCCCACAGCCTGCTGACAGTATATGACTTTATCCAACCCCATACTGGGAATAGACAGATTCTTATTTCAGTGGAAGATACAGACATGATATTATGTAGTACAAATAACTCTATGCGTATAAAAAGTCCAATTAAATGTAGAAATATCTGGAGGTAGCTTTTTATAAGATCAAATAAATATTTAAAAAATATAATCTATGCTTTACCTTGTTTTTAATCCTCTTTTTGTGAGACACTTTGGCTGAATCTACATGAAAGGTGCTATACAAACGAGATTATTTTATTATTATTATGACTTTTTGTGGGAATAGTGAGTGATTTAAGTTGTTGGTGGGTGACTAAAACTTTATCCTGGTGTTTAAGGGCTGCCTGAACACATAAGATCTCTGTCCAGATGAGGGGGCAGTCAGTATTCCTAACTCTTTCCAGATATTCTGACCAAATTAATGCATTTTCATCATTTTCAGTGTTAACTGTATCTTAATGTAGCCTAATGTGAAATGCTCCCTTTTTTGTATTATACTCACATAGGTTATTATCCTTGTAAATCAATGAAACAGGCCTATGGGAGATAAGATGCTTTCAAAATATGTTAAAACAGTAAGTTATCTCCCTTGGAAACTCTGATAACTAACTAAATCAGATTACAACTCAACTCAATTTGTATGCACAACCTTTTGTATTAAACATCCAAATGTCAATTTTTCATGAACCGAGAATGAAACTTTTACGCCAGCGTTGTCTGTTGCCAGGCAACCGCGCAGAACACCCCGTCGAGGGCGGCTAATCGAACGCAGTCTGCGCTGGTGTCGTCACGGAGCGCAAAGCTCGGCACAGGCTCGATTTTTCTGGCATCTTTATTTATTAGCTTTGCCTAGCACCTCAAGCGTCCGCTATCAACCCGGCTCTGCTGCTGGCGCTAGCTAGCCTGAATCAGCTGCACGGCTTTCAGTAATGACTCCTAACATTACTCTGCCTCAGTGACATTCAGTCAGTGTTAGTGCAATGGGGCTGCCGCAGAGCTCGTTTTTGTCGGACGGGGGAACTAATAGCGGATACCACGTCCACGGGGTACGTTGTAGCGGAGTGCAAGGTTATACACTCGCCTCGGTTCATCCCTACAGCTCACTTTTAAGCCCACTGACTTGCTAACTACGCTACTCCCAGACGAGATATTGTTGCTGCGGTCACCTACGAGGAAACGCGACAGCTGGTTTGTAATTGTCAGGTTATTCTGGACGTTCAGCGACTCGTTTTAACGGTATCCGCCCACGATGAGGTGGCATCTGGCCGCCGTCCAGGCTGCTAAGTTCCGCTGCATATCAAACCCGTCCACCACGTGAGGAACACCAGCTGTGCGGTATCTCGCAACGAAGATCCCCAAATCCTTGCCGATGCGACGTCTTTAGTTGACACGCGGGGGCGACTGTAACACGGCGTCCTTTATGTCAAATCAAACCAAATCTCTCTTGTGTTTTTGTCCACGTTTCAGGTTCAAGAGGACTCGCCTGCTCTCAGGGCTGGTCTGGAGCCCTTCTTTGACTTCATCCTCTCTATAGGAAACACCCGACTTGTGAGTAGACTGGACGAGTATACCGATTAAGAAATCTTTTATTAAAGGTTTTTGTCTTTACAATTATGAACAGAATTGTGAACTAAAAGGACAAGGTGAGGGCTGAATTAGTTTAGAAGTATAAGCATTTTAATGTCTGCACTGAAATCAGAGAAGGTGATCACTCAGTCAACTGCTATGAATCCCAAGCGGTTAAACATATTTGCATGTGTTCACTCATCATGTAAATCCTATGACCTATCCTTTTTTTGCCAACTGAATTAACTCTTATATGAAGTTGCAGTTTTACATAATAATTTATGGTATAGCAAAGAGTAACTTCTTTGTTTTGGCCTGGTCCTATTAACTAATTTACACATGTTTGGACAGGTTAAGCGTATATTGTGGTGACTCGCTATGGGTTTTATGAGTTTTTAACATTTTATTGTGTGTTCTGTGCTGTGTTTTTACTGCAAACCCTGTTTGACAGCCAATTTTTCTTTCCCCACAATGAAGTTGAAACATCAGGCCTGAGTTATAGCCTCAGGAGAAAAAGTGGCCACACAGTCTGCTATAATCTCATTTCATGTTCTTTTACATGAAAACTAGTCCGCCATCTCTGTGCTGTCACAGCTGGAAAAGTCCATATTTCTCTGTTTCTCCAGAATAAAGAAAGTGACTTGCTGAAAGACCTTCTAAAAGCCAATGTGGAGAAAGCGGTCAAACTTGAAGTGTACAACTCGAAAACCCAGCGGGTGAGGGAACTGGAGGTGATACCCAGTAACATGTGGGGTGGTCAGGGTCTGCTGGGCGCTAGTGTCCGCTTCTGCAGCTTTGAAGGAGCCAATGAGAATGTTTGGCATGTCTTGGTAAGTCAAGTCTAGCCTTACTAGGGGCTATTCTTTAAATGTCTTTGTTTAACTCACATGTGGTAAACTCTTGCTGGCCTGATATAAAACAGTTTATTGGCAGCTTTGAGGTGGTAGCCAGTGCATTTTCTTTCAGTATTCTCTTTTAAGTTAGACACAATTAAAGAAGACAGAGGAGCAGAAAAGCAAATAATTGTTGTTCCAGATTTGCTAGGGGGTCCTAACCATTAAAATTCCTGAGGGTTGGTACTGCCTAATTTGGTACCACCAAATGGACAAATGTTGGTGTGTTATACTCGTACATAAATTCCTATATAACAGTTCAATGTTAAGTTATGTCTTCATTTAATTCAGACAGTGGTTTTAAACAAAAATGTCTTCATAACCTTCCTTTTTAGGATGTGGAAGCCAGTTCCCCTGCAGCTCTGGCCGGCCTTATTGCTCACGATGACTTCATCGTTGGAGCTGACCAGGTGTTGCAAGATGTAAGCTTTCTTGTGTTTTGCTGTTATTTATATAAGTGCATATAAAAAAGAAGATGCTAGAACAAAATATAGTGCAACATCTTAAATTTCTTTCTTTTTGTGTAACCCTTGCAGTCAGAGGATTTCTTTTCTTTGATTGAAGCCAATGAGGGGAAACCTCTGAAGCTGCTGGTGTACAACACACAGATGGACCAATGCAGAGAGGTATTGGTAACTCCAAATGGAGCGTGGGGAGGAGAGGGAAGGTAGGTATTAAGGTCTTTAATTTGAAGTACAAGTTTTAAATGGCTGCAACCTTTTCATATATTTTTATCTTTATATGTACAGACACAATAAACATAACACCCTTGTCTTGTTTGTCTTGAATTTTAGCTTAGGCTGTGGCATTGGCTATGGCTACTTGCACAGAATCCCAACTCGTCCTGCTCAGCCTAACACCCAGAACAGAAATGTTCTGCAGTCCATGGGGACTGGCAGTAGCGAAGATCTGGCTGCAAGTGACCACACTGAGGTACAGGATATAACATCTTTCTTTTAGTAAATGTTCTGTTGGTTGGGAGTTCTGTTTAGTTTTCTTTCCGAGTCTGAAACACAAGTTCTCTTTCCTCAGGTGCCTTTGGTGGCTGCGTGTAGCCCCTCTAGCGTCAGTGAAATAGATTTGAATCAAATCGAAGGAGCTGTGCAGGACTTGTGTGTAACCTCACCCACACAGCCAGCTGTAGACTTAGGTAACTAGATCTAAATTCAAGAAGCATGCATTTGTTTTCAGTGTCTGATTTAGTTTTCACACAAGATAAAATGGACATTTGTCCTTTGGGAATTGCAGATATTTCCAACATACCCGAAGCATTGACTCCGGACTTGTCAGACATGGGCCAGAGCTCCATGTTTGCTAATTATGGAGATGACTCTGGTGATCAGTGCAGCTTGGGTAAGTACTTCTACACCCTCTACAAGTGATTGAATTGTGCGGCTGAATAGAACAATTACATGCTTTCAATGCCATCCTGCTTGAAAAGAAAAATGAATGAATGAATTATTTTACAGATACCTCATCTGTTGACCAAAGACCTTCATCTCCAGAGAGGGAAGATGAATCAGACACCCAGGAGACCGAACAGGAGCGCGTTATTGACCTGATCGCTACCGCGTCTCCGAGCAGAGAGGCTGCGGATGACCTCGTAGGCCTTGAAGTCACCACAGAGAACCTGAGTGACACAAGTCTCCCAGAGGTGCAAGGTACTAGTTCTGAGCCCTCAAGCTCAGCCAATATCATGGAGAAGGAGACGTCGGAGACTGCTGCGTCAGACAGTTAAGAAGACTGCTGTAGTATAAGTAACCGGTTTAACTCATAACTGAACAAGTTGCATTAGAGGTGATTTAGAGCACACTATGATACAAAAAGCTTCCCTTATGATTGTAAGTTGCATCACTGGAACTATTCTTTTTCAGTTTCTAAGAGTTTTACTATTATACAGATGCCATAGCTGCATGCTGAATTGCACATTTAAGGATAGTATGTTGACTGGAAAGTAGGTCAGATGGTTAATACAATCTGAATCTATAATTTACTGTATGTCTCAACATCGAGCAGGATGAAGCCTTAAGTTGAGTCTTATTTGCTGCTAAACGTCATCCTAAAGGTGAATAATATCTTGTCTTGTTGCTCCTCCCATTATCACCTGCTAAATAGAAACGCTGTTAGAAAAAGAAAGTTTGAGCTGGAGTTCACACAGATCCATCATGTGGTTTTATTTTTACATATTTTGCAATTGGGTCGATTTGGGGGTTTTATTTTCCCATGGGTTGAGTTTGAGATGATGTAAACCAGACCTTTTTTCTAATCTCAGGCATTTACCATTTAAGCCTCTTTGCCTTATGTCGCATTTTAAATACCCTCCTTTCTTATGTATGTGCAGGTTTGACTTTTGATTGGTGTAAATGAGTGAGCCATGTTCGATGCAGCTCTCTGATTGTTTTCTGTTTCTTCTCTTTTTATAGATTTTAATTAAATTATGTTTCAGGTTTTTATGGATGGACAAAAATATTGAAATATTTATAAAGAGAAGATGCTCAAGATAAACCTGCAGCAGTTGTCTTTGTTGTCACTGTGTGTTTATTCTATTAGGTGTGTGCATAACTAGAATGCAAAGTCTTAGCATTTTGTGTAGTTTAATGATTTTACTGTTTATACATGGTGTGTGTGTGTGTGTGTGTGTGTGTGTGTGTGTGTGTGTGTGTGTGTGTGTGTGTGTGTCGATAGATGGATGGATGGATGGATGGATAGATAGAAGCATAACTTCATACTTTGAGACAGCAGGTGTCAGCAAACACCTCATTATAGATCCCAACCACAAAAGCTTCAGTTTCTGCCATTACAGCTTCAAAATTGCTATCAAATTAGGTCTGCGGTATCATATTTTCAATAATTAATGGAGACATGAGGTGTTTCTATGCAATGTTTTTTCAAAAATCACATCTCCTCTATGAACTCTAAAGTACAATTATGGGATTTATTTGTTTGATCTAGCAGAACAGGAGCAGCTTGCATTAGTGAGGGAAACTTGACAGCATGATGCCTCTCAGGCTGAATGACGTGACTCTCATTTGTACCACTCATATCATCCAATGCTGCACATATTAGGCTTTGACCATATATATGGCACCTGCTGGGTTGGCCAACCCACATGGCTGGAAAAGTGCTCTGCAAAATGAAATCAGAAGCAAGTAGGGGACATCAAATATTGAAATATAGAGATAGGGATGATTCTCTAGCTCATGATGTAGAGGTCAGTCTTTGCATTTCTTTTTGCTTCATCTCTGCCCCTGAGGATCCTTGTGCTCTGACACATGGGCTATATGCAACCATTAATCACAACGTACACCACAGTGCATTCTCAATATCTCTGTTTGTATCATTTAATCACTAAATAACCAAATATTGGTGAGACCTAGAAAATGAAAAAACTAAGAAGGGAAGCTACAGTAGCAGAGGGGGAGTATGCCTCAATTATTTACCAGGGCTCTTCCCAGTTGAAGGGGGGGATGGGCGTTCAGGGAAAGAAAAGACTATGTGGGGGAAGAAAGACGAGAGGGAGATGGGTTTGTCTTTATCCGCCAGAGAGTGTGGTGCTCTTAAGGAAGCCTTCCTCTGGCACACCTGTGTGTGCATGAAATGAGGGATTATATTTCTAAGATGGATATGTAGCAGCTCACTAACTTTGGCTTTTCCTACACACTGAAATTTAATGGTAGCAATGTTGAAATCTTGCAGAAAAATAAAAAACCTCAAGCTTGTCAAATCAACAGTATAGAGCTGGGTGGTGTTTATGATTATCTTACGTGTGACCTCAGGGTGAATATGCTGTTTCATATCCTCCATGTTAGCTTCGCAACATGAAGATAGCATTATTTGAAGAAGCAGCCTGAGGCAAAAGCCAGCAGCTGTGTGCCAGGAGGAGCCAAGAGGTGAAGTGTAAAGGGGGCCACCTCTGGATGAACATGCCTTGCCTTAATTTTCTCCCTTTTCTGAGACCGTTTCAAAGGACACTGACGCAGCTGAACCCACTTGTCAGCTTAGCTTTATCTCAACCTCTGAGAGGCTCGGCTCACAGGCACCAGCATAGTGCCCGTTGCCTCAGCCTGTCGTTGCAGCATGACAAATTGTGAAATAGAATAACTACGGAGAAAGAGAGAGGGCGGACGGAGACGTGGATGGAGGGACAGGATGAAAAAGGTATAGAGATAAGGCTGAAAGAGGGCTTGAAAAATCAGCGAGTAATTGCAACAACCACAGTGGTCACATATTTCCACATAAAACTCCCTGAAAAATTTCCTGATGTGTTTATGGCATGTATGAGTGAGATAAAATGCTATAAACAGCCATTAGTTGGTTCATATGTGTGGGCACAAATCCCCACCACACTCACAGACTTCTATTTTCAGTTTTTATCACCTTCCCATCCTAATCACAGATATCTTGGCGCAATGTGGCCTATATTTGGAAGTGCTGGGAACTGTATTTTCATGCAGGTGTCATGCAGTGTCCTTCACAGTGTGCACGCCAGAGCCTGGGAAGAATCTCAATAATTGCCCGTCTGTGTGAGACCACCAATGTACAGGCTGTAATTACATTCATTCATGCAAGAGGACTGTCACTCTGAGGGGCCTGAATTCATTAGGCCGTTGTTTTCACCTGTGGTGATTATCAGCTGGCTATATGTTTGCTTCTATTTGTACGGGAGACAGTAATTTCCTCACAGTAAACATTGCTTTTTTTTTTTTTTTATCGATTTACTCTTAAATTAATGTCCAACACATGCTGTAGCCTATAGGAATAAGCATCCTATAATAATCTGCTGCTTCCTTAGTTAGCCTACATGTGTACTGAGTGTTAGTAAACCAACTAAGGGGATAAAGAGAAGGGGAATATGCTTCAAAGGTCCCTGGCAAGACACGAACCAGGACACTGATGCTCAAAGCCTAGGCAGCCTGAGCTACCATCAGACCATGTTCTGATCTGCTGTTTCGATGGTTAAGGTTTGGTTAAGTTTAGGAAACCAAAACAACTTGGTTAAGGTTAAGGAAAGATTGTGGTTGTGGTTAAAAGAAACTAATGTTGACTGTTGTTGCAGATGGGATGTGGAAAGTGGTTTCTGCTGTCAAAGTCGGACATTTTTTAATATCAGACACATTAAGGTTAGGGTATGATCATGGTCACGGTCAAAGGAAACCAACGTTGACCACTAACCCAGACCTCTTCCACAGGTGGCTTTGTGGCTGTATAATGCCACCACGCTACTTCCGCCTTGCTTCTGAGAGAGGACAGTCATTATTCGCATGAACACCAGAGGAACAAATGGCCAATTCTGTTGTTTTTCTGGTGAGGACAGTGTTAATGATTCTGGGCACCCACAGTTGAACAGCACTAAGAGTCTATAGCATGCTAGCAGCTCTGTGAGGCTGTACTTAGAAACAGTGGTGCTTTGAGCTAAATACTAATGTCAGCATGTCAACATATTCGCAATGACATGCTAATATTTAGCAGGGAAAATGCCATGTTCACAATCTTAGTTTAGCATAGCATGTTAACAATTCCTAATGGTCACAAAACATTTCATTAGTTTTGCAGGTATTAGGTCATAAAACAAAGTGTTCCCACACATTTTTGACCCGATGATAACACTAGATGAAAAGTTAAGGGATCACCAAAGTTATTACACTTAATCCTGAGGGGAACATGAATGTCTGTAACAAATTTCATGGCAGTCCATCCAGTAGTTGTTGAGACATTTCACTCAAAACCACAAATGTTAACCTCATGTCAGGGGATCGCCAGGATACATCACCTGGGAACCATGAACATTGTGTGCCAATCTATATAATAGTTGTTGAGATATTTCACTCTGGAAAGTGGTGGACCAACCATCCAACATTGCCATCCCTAGACCTATGCTGCTAGCATGGCTAAATAGATCATCCAGTATGATTATTTTATCTAAAAAAATGTTGTCCCAGAATTCTTAGCTACACATCTGTGCGGGATCTTTGCCACCTCTCACTCTCTAACACTCTTTCCCCTTCCTGCTATCACAGGCAGCAACACTGCTAAAAGTAAATCTTTAATCGTGCACAATTTGTGCTGGTTTCCTGGTGACAACAGAGCAAGAGATAAGGCAAATAGGACGCAGCAGCCAATAAGGAGGTGAAGAGAGGGTGCCCTGCTTTTTTTCCAATACTAATTGCCATTCAGCAGGGGTGAGGAGCTGGCCACACAAGACAGCACACATTGTTCTACTGTCAGGATGACCCTGCTGATGTCAAGTCTGCACCCATCTGCTACTGTGGCTCCCAGTCTCTTAACCTGAAAGACTTCACTTTTATGTATGCCACCTTTTTGTTACTGCTCTATAAACATCCAAGGCGTGCAATTTGTCAAAGTCACATTGCTTCTTTAATTATCATCCAATATCTTTCAGTCCTTCAGGTGCTTTCATTCATTTTTAATTAACACAGGAGGCCAATGAATTTGATATTTAGCCATGAGCTGTTTTTCTGTTCGATGCTCCTTACATTTCATTTTTCCAAATAGTTTGGAAGTATGTTTTTTCATGCCCGTGGGGTCCTTGAGGCATCCCTTTGAAATTTTATAGCAATGTTAAAAAGAAATATTGCATCATGGCAGAACAAAAACAAGAAAAACAGATTTGTTTTGGCAGCGTTTCATCAAATACAGATTGCTCAAAATATGTCAAGCTGCTGCAACTTCATAGAGTCGGCAGTGTTTTTAACTCCCAGCTTTCTCACTTTTTTTTGGTCTGACTGGTCAGGAAGCCCCTTTTGTCCTGGTGAAAAGAGGGATAAAGGTTTTGCTCAGCCTCTCACAATGAATATGAGTGGATGGAGGAACACAACTCAGCACGTTCCCTGCTGTTTTCCTGTGTCTCTGGCATATTTGCTGTGACTTCCCCACCACTACCCAGACTTGGTTATGACCCGATAGGGAGCTGTCTCTTAGTGTTAACCTAATTTTCCAGCTAACCATCGTCCCACGGCAATGCATGCCTGGCTTTGGCCCTCCTCACTCAACATATATAAACATGCACACTATATGGCATGCTATTCACTGAAGAGCCCATAAAGCATGAAAAGCTGAGTTTTGCAGGATTAGCCTGAATGTCAGAAACACTGGGGTGATGTTTTTGTCATGTGGAAATTGTTTGGGTCATTGTTAGGTAAGGCTGTAAAACTGTAGCACAAGACAGTGTTCATGTAGGTGGTCTGCAGTTTCCAAACATTGCAGCTGCAGTGCCCATGCAGACATATTATTATGCTGTCTTATTTGCATAAATCCTAGTCAGTTTTCCACAGCACATCCAACCGAAAGAAATCTTGACGATATTGTCCATATCATGTTCACAATGTGTTCTGGCCCAGAGAGACGCCTGAATACGAATGTACCGATTTTCCTCTGTCACATGATTTATCATCCACTTACGCAAACAGCTCCAGCACTTATTTCCAATTGTAGCTCCTTCAATCAGCTGTGGCTCTGCTCTGCATATGTGTGTGCGTGTGTGTGTGTGTGTGTGTGTGTGTGTGTGTGTGTGTGTGTGTGTGTGTGTGTGTGTGTGTGTGTGTGTGTGTGTGTGTTCATAAACAGATGACAGCCTGAGTTTGACAACACAGAATGTGTGCACGTCACTCAGCCAGAAAAAAGCACTGATCTACCTGATAGCCCGAAGAGGTGTGCTTCTGCTGGGTGGCATTGCCACTATGGTGGAGGGGAATGAACTGTGTCAGCTGTTCAGAGCAAAATGGAGGCACTGCCTCACAGAGCCAGGGAGAGAGGGATTAGAGGGAATGGTGGCGCAGATAAAGAATGTAGAAGAATTATCCAGTAGAGCAGTCGGGGGTGTGCAGATGGGTGGGGTGAGAGGGGATGTTGCTGTGTGAATCTGATTTTTAAAGACCTGAAATTAACACATTTTACTAATTCACTTCGCACTCATAAAATATGTAAAATTCCTGGGTATTTAGTGTATCACAGATGGATAATACTCTTAATCTGGTCGACATGTATGTTGAATTTGAGGCACCATATACTGATTTTGATTGATAATCTGCTCTGTTCAGTCAGCTGCACGGGATCAGAAAGCAGAATATATCAAAAACCTCATTTCAGTGTCCTACATGACTAATATTGGAGTATCTGTAGGCAAGTGATGCTTATGTAAACATCTAAAGGCTGATAGAGCTAGCTTTTGCTGCTGAGCCTTGGCACTGTGCCTCTGTGTACACATTATTTTGACAAAAGCTGAGCCCCCAGACATGGAGAGTGTAATAATTCTCATTCAAACAGAGTAGGTAGGGGATGAAAATTGAAGGGGGACACATAAGAGAGCCAATGAAAACAATGGCCAAAATGAGAGTAACCCAGTGGAAATTTTTGTGTGCGTGTGGGTGGGTGGATGCATGTTTACTTAAGTGAAAATGTGCTGTTACCAAGTTAGGCCAGAGCCACATTCTCCCAGCAACAGCTGAGCTGCACACACACCCAGCCTCCCCTTGAGATTAACTTTTTTTGAAATTACTTTAGAGCGGAGCTTCCTCCTGCTTTTAAATGGTCTGGCTTCTGTCAAGAGCTTTCCAATCCAGCCTGCATCCACGTTAGTAATGTGCCCTTAAATGCGGCATGAAATCAGGGGCCATTTGTTATGCAAATCATTAAATTGCTATTAGAGTTTTACGTGACCGGCTATCAGTTGATGGCATTAACAATCTATCATAATTATAGTGATTGTATGAATGGGCAGGTTTTGCATTGGCAGATAGTGTAATTGAGTTTCCTGAGTCTGTGGGGACAAGCACATTTGGAGATGTCTGTGTTTTAGTGCAAAGCCAACACATGAAATGAAGACTTTATTTACCTAGCCAGAGGCAAACAGAGAATAGCAGGTGGGTCCAGGCCATTGCCTCCACCTGTGACTGCAATTACTATGATAAATGGAGATCAGAAAACTCTGGTGACTCAGAGGGGGCCGACTGATCACTTATCTGGTGATGAGTCATCAACAGCTCCTACTGTCAACACCGGCCCATCAGACGCAAGAGTCGGAGGGAGAATTGCGCATGCATCTGGATGTGTGTGGATCTGTGTTTGTGTGCGTGCATCTGCGTGTGCGTGTGTGTGTGGGAGGCTTTCAAAGCGCTGATGGCAAGTTTCCACTGTGGTCATCTGGTGTCCTCTGACAATGTGACTGTGGTCTCTTCAGTTTTCCAGCTCTGCCTGCAGACACATGTGTCACAGAAACATGTAGATGAAGGCACAAGGCACGGGAAGGAGCGCTTCACTGATTTAGATGGTAATTTCTCCTCAGTACATTGTGTTCCCTGCGTGCACTTCACCTCTGTGGACAAGGCTTCATGATATGGAAAGAGTTGCTGTTGTAATAACGGCGAAGAGGTTAATTAATCTCTTTGCAATTAACCAAATCACTCTGTCTCATCTAAATTAGTCCCTCTGTCATACTTTCAGGCAGGAAAGTTGTATAAGCACATCTTGATTATGTAAAACTTAAAAAAAGAAAAGAAAACAACAGTGTATTATGTGTGTTTGATTCCAGTATTTTAAATTAAGTGCAGCTTTCCGGTGCAAAAACACTATAATAATATATTTTTTTGTCATATAAACAATGCGATCTGCCTTTAATCTGTTAAACATTTTTGTCTCCTGCAGACCAACACGTGTTGTTTAACTGATTGCATTGTCACAGTCCCTATGGCAACTGGAAATTACCATGAAGGACATAATTACAGGGTGCTGCAATATGTCTGAAAATTCATGAAATTGTCTCTTTTTCTGAACCTCCCATTTTTATGCACAACCTCCACTTATTTTCTATTCATGTAATGCTCAGATTGATTTTGCAATAGATTTTTGAGCTATTCTGAGCTATAACTGCAAAGTGCAGTGTTCTTAAATGCCAACACTGCGAGAGGGGCAGGGATAAACCTAAAGGTGTTCCTGGTGTGCAGGGAGCTTCAATCAAAGCATTTTTTTTTTTCAGTAACACCATAATGTAGCTCATCATGTAGGCGTGACTACAGCAGTGTGCCCTGAAGTTAGCCAGCTGGCAGTAGCTGATTCTTCTCTTCCCTTACATTGCTATTTCCCTGCCCTAGATTTCATATCATGACATTTCAGACATCATGCAATTTCAGTATAAAGGATGTGAAAAGATAATCTGCACTCATGTGTACAGCTTTTAATACATAACCTTTTGCAGCAGTTACAGCGCTATGATGTCTTCATAACTCTGTCAGACACCATCTGTTAAATTTTATGTCGCAAGAATAAATTCAGACAGCGAGGTACAGTCGCACAATGCCGTGGAACAAATTTCACCAACAAAAGAGTGGATTAACAAAAATCAGCTTTCCTCTTTCTCTGAGCTGGCAAAATAACAGAAGATCCATTTCCTCTTCCCTCAAAAAATAACACCTCTGTTCAGCTATCCCCATGAGTAAAGACATCAAAGTGAATACAACATATCTTCAAAATGCTATATGTTTTCAGACTTGACCCCACAAAAACAGGGAACAATGGAGTGTAGTGTGTAGTGTATAACCTGCAATACAGTACCAAAGTCTATGTGCTTCTTTGTTAAAAATACATAGCATTACATTAGCAATCCCATCCTTGACCACATTGGCCATTGAGGTTACCTCTCCTTCCCTTCTGTGCTGATCCCTTGATAACCTATAAGAACTGCCTGTGCTCTAGTCAGAAACGATCAGTTGACCGAAAAGGCTAAGTAGGACCCATTTGCATTCAACTAATGGCTTCTGGCAGATTGCAGTGGTCCTACATCTGCATGTTCCTCTGTGGTGGTGGGATGCTTGAAGCTGCATCAAACTGTACGAGGTTAAAAATGGAGCATGAGCAGCTGGATGTAGACTCAGAGGGTTTGAAAGCTTCCAAATGGTGTGCTCCGTGTATGATTGCTGAATGCTTGGGTACATTCATAGTCAGAACCCTAGCATTTGTCCAAGTGTCTTATCTTATGATATCCTTCTTAAAAAATAGTTTACCATTTTGCTAAATACAGTTATTTGTTTCCTTGCCAATAGTCAGATGAGAAGATTGGTTCCACTCTCATGAGTATACACTAAATATGAAACTACAGCCAGCAGCCGGTTAGCTTAGCTTAGCACAAAGACTATCTTATGGATATCTGTCTTAAAACAATCAACAGTCAACAGAGTTAGACCACCAGAAGATCCATACCAGTCTTCTCTTGGCTAAAATGTTGAACTAATACTTTAAGAAAGATGCGTTCCAGTAAAAAGAGCTGTTATTGAAATATTACACCACACACGCAAAGAGACACAAAAGGACCTTTTTGAGACCCAATCAAAACAACTGGCTTTCATTTCCCTGATGATGATACAAATATAATATTGTGCTTGTTTATACGACTAATATGATGCACTCAAAACTGGATCAGAGAACATATTAAAGGCATTTGTAATACAACTGAATTATTTAGTCTGCTTTTGATATTTCATCTTTACACACAGTAACCAAATAGAGATATTACATTCTAATGCCTATATAGGTCCCTCATGTTAATTGGCCCTTTGATTGGATTTGTCTTCTCTGATAATGTTGCTCTCAGACTGCTGTCAGGGGCTTTTATCTCCACCTGCTATTCAATGTGGCCAAAGGAGCCTTTTATCTAGCCTATTGATTTAATAATAAAACGACTATAATGTCCGCTCGCCAGCACACACATGCAAACACAGACATGGGCAGTAGATAATCCATATCTGTGGCCCAGACAATGAAAAAATGTATGAAGCACGAAAGGTAAAAATGTGGTATGACGGCTAAACCAAATCAAAGAGATTAAAGTATGATATTTTATTGACATTTCTTATTATTTATTCTCATTCAATGACATTTTATTTTGTGAGTTTCATTCCCCACCCTTCATCCTCTTAAATAGGACCATTTTTTTCTGATGCATCAAAAGAGAAACAGTATGAACTCGCACGTGTTAGAAAGGTTATGCTCTTTCCACAGATCCTTCCATTTTGAATCATGTGTTTACCATCACTGAGCAGTTATATTTGTATTTACAGGTGCGAGAATATCTATCAACCCATTACCACGTTCTCCAGTCTCAGCTGTCAGTTGCTCTATTTATCATCTGCAACATATCAATAGCAAAATTATTAGAAATTGATACTAGTTTGACTAATGTGGACATTGTAGGAGGATAAATAACAATTTTCCCATGCTCAGTCTCTTTATATTTTGATATTCATACTGGGGTCACTGCCAAAAAAAGAAAATCCAACCAAAAGTGTTAATGCAAGTATATGTGGATTTAAAGACTGGTCCATTACTGTTTGATCTATAGGAGAAGATCCTGCTGAGAATTTAAACACACATTAAAAAATAATTGCTCCGCTGAAGAACACGCAGTTATAAGCTGCTTAGTTCTTTGCCTTTGCCAATACATTAAACCCAGTGCATGAGTCAGCTGCATTTAAAAACCTAATTTCTTTTTCTATTTTCACTCATTCACTTTTCCTCCTTAATCCCTGAAGATCTGAGGCAAGGATAAATGAAAATGCATTGAAATTTAAGACTGGAGTGAAGGCGATACTCTGGGGATTACAGGACACTAGTTATTTTCTAAAAAAAAAAAAAAAAAAGGGGGTGTTAGAAATGTTTCAGATGATATATTATATATAGACTATATGGCCTAAACTATGGGGACACCCCATCAAACTCTCATCAAATTACACTTTACAAACCACTGGGTTTATTCTGCTGCTATAACAGCCTCCACTCTTCTGGGAAGGCTTTCCACAAGCTTTTTCAAACCTAACTGCAGGGATTTGCTCCCATCATCCATTAGTGAGGTTGGCCACCGATTTTGGGCGATAAAGCCTGGCTCTAAATCGACTTTCCAGTTCATCCCAAAGATGCTGGAATGGGTTGAGGTTGGGCTTTTGTGCAGGCCAGTCGGGTTCTTCCACACCAAACTGGGAAAACCACCTCTTTATGGACCTCGCTTTGTACATTGGGTCACTGTCATGATGAAACAGGAAAGATCCTTCCCTACTTTGGGGCAACACAACAAGCCGTAAATCACCTTATAAAGTTGATATGGTAAACATGTTAGCCAACAATTGCCTATTTACACATCCAGATCTACATCAGATATGTGGCAATATTAGCTTCGAGTCGTGTTTCTGTCTCCTTTTAGCTCTGTTTTTGTTCTTCACCAAGTCCTGAGGGAAACATCTGGCTCTTTAGCTGCTATATGCTCCACTATGTTTATTAGCTAGTTGCTAACTTTATCTGTCTGCCGTCTGGTGCTGGCTAGGTATAGCACAGAGTGGGTTTTTGCTGAAAACAACTTCCTGCTGCTGCTGGAAAACGAGGTTATGAAAGTGATGAGAGTGAACAGAAAAGCTGCGGGATGTAAAACCAAAACAATGAGCTGAAAGATGCTAAAATGCCCCAAAGAGCTGAGGGGAAATAGCTGAAAGGTGATAATTCTAGGTGGATTTGTCACTACAAGCAACTTCTTTTACATTAAATGTGAAAATATTTATTAGAGCAGCTTTAAGATTTCTCGTAATTGAAATAAAGGGGCCTAGCCAGGGGTGTCCACATACTTTTGGCATATATGTACTACATATATGTAAAATCCTCCAATGTCATGATGCATCTAACACTTCAGACTTTCCTTTATCATAAATACAAAGTCTTATACTTTTCAACATTGAGTTGCAACAAAAATGCACTAACACTCTCTTTTGCATAAAGTAAGACTTCAACGAGTGAATATTTTCAGAGACTTCAAATAAATTCTGCGTAGGGGAAATAATGCCACATCAAACACCCAACAAAATGTACAATAAAAATGACACACAACACTTACGGCAGTTATCGATCCAGGATTCTTGCCTCTTTTTATTGCTCGGATAATGTTGCACATTTTCTTCCTGCCTGCAGTCTCTGGGTCAGTGGTTACATGACATGGGTGCTGCTTACCTGACCCTTCCATCTACGTCACCGTTCAACATGACTCATGCCTCATTTTGTCGTGACTATCTATCAGCTCTCCCTCTCTCGTGCTCCTCCTCTTTGCTCCCTTCCTCGCTCTCTCCCTCCCTTTCTTTCCTCGCTGTGTCCCTGTCTCTCTCACGAACACATTTGTAAACACATTACTGCACACGTCGACGCACACAAACACGCTCCCCCCTCTCATGTCTTTTTCATGATATAGTTTTGATATGAGCTAAACAGAAAGCTAGGGCAAAACACAAAATGATAGAAAATAGATGTACTGAGATGAAGATGCCATTTTCAGAGGGATAAGGTGGTTTGTTGAAAGTATAATAAAGCAGCATGACCTGATTACACATGCATTGCGCATCTACGCTGTTCAGTATGTGGCATGACTTATTCTCTCCTGAGCTTCATTTTTGCAAGTCCCAGAAATAGCATTTCACATTTCAGGCTCCTCTGCAGTCTGCCAGGCTGTCCTGTTGACAGCTGCCTGGTCGCATAAATAGGATCCCCAGGCCAGATCCACAGAGAGGAAAAAGAGTGAGAGAATAAGAGACAGAGAAATAGGATGATAACAGTTGGTAGGGCGTAAATCTGTCTCAATCTAACATGTGCTCAGGTCGCTTCATGATACAAAGAGGAGGTGTGCCAGAAATGAGGGCAGGCAGTACTTCAAAACCCACTTTAGTAAAGCCCAACACTTCTTTGTGTTGTGAGTCAGTATGAGAAGAAATGTCTCTGCCAAGGAAGAATCCTCTCTAATGAGGCCATTTTGGGATGAAGTAGCGGATAAATAAACAAATCCTCTCACTAACAGCAGACACTAGTACGCTGGCTCTAACAATATCTTCAGCAACAGTGTGTCTCTTACAGTCGGATTCTTCTGTCAGTGAACTCATTCTTTCTCTGCATCCATGCACATTTAAAAATCTCTTTCCCAGTGATTTCAGTGTCGGGCAGATAGTACTCCAGCCGTGTTTCCGATCAGTGGCAGATTTTATGTGAGTGAGTGGGAGGGAAATAATCCACACTTTTAGAACCACAGACTGTCCTGTGGCGAGTGGGCCAAAGCCTGTAAGCAAGTGTTACACACACACAAAAAAAAAAATCTTGAAGAGGCAGAAAACTACAGCAACTAGCAACTAATAGGGATCTATTTGAAACGGATGGTGACCGAAGCTGCCATAAAAGTCCTTAGGTTGGGTCGGGCTCCTGGAAATGATGACTTTAAATCTGATTTCTTTAAACAAGACTAAGAGCCTACAGCCATGCTCGCAGCTCTGTAATGGTGTGTGTCAGGCAGAGTGGTGCTTGGAGCACCAGTGCTAACGTCAGCATGCTACGCGCTAAACACAAAGTGCAGCTGAGGCTGATGAGAATGTCATTTCATTTTACAGGTATTGGTCATAGAGGAAAGTATTGGACAAATTAAAATTATGGCACTAAATGAAAAGTCAGGAGGTAATGAGCGTTATTACAGTTCATCCTGTGGAGAACATAAATGTCTGCACCGAATTTTATTCTATATTCTTTTATTCTTCTCAATTTCAAATAATATTGAGGCACCAAACAGGGGTGCCCACTTTACGCCCTTAGATTTGTGATCCCCTCAAGCTAATTTGTTGTATCTGTCTTTTGTCTGTATTTTACCACTATTATCATCATATATGTAGTGCAATGGTATGTCTGTTGGGTGTTCAAAATTTAACTAAGAAATGTTGATATTTCTGTTTTCATGAAGCAGAAAGTGGTTCCACCACTATATGCACCTCCTCAGGATGTGACCAAATCTTATCAGTCTTCTTCTGAACACATAATTGCCCAATGTCTGTCCTCTCCTTTTGTCATTGCTCTGCCTAGTTGCACACGGTCAGCGGGCCTCCCTCCGTAATCTGTGCATCCTCGCTCCATGTGATATCACCCATCTCCTCGTGGTCCATCTGTTCACACAAAGGAGGTGTAGGAGGTTGTTTTGTGTGCCAATGCTGACCGGCTCCATCTGGTAACAAGGCATTAAAGATAATGGCCACCAGGAGAGGTAGCCAGTCAATAAGGGCTATGGCTTGTTCTGCGGGTTGATGAGGTTTTCTGCCGGCTCTGAGGTAGAGGCGTGGGAACAATGATGAACAGTGTGCTGCGGTGGCCCTTCAGTGACTGGTAGTAAGCCTGAGGGAACAGAAATGCATTACTGGAGGGCTCCAAGGTCAATTTATTTAGACTCATAATGTACAGATATTGATAAAGTCTTGTGGCACCTTTATTACAAACTTTAGCTTGAAATTCAAGAGCTTTATGTACATTGCTGAAACTTTCTCAAACCAAATTGTCTTGCGCTGTGTGCATGAAAACGCTGCTATTATCTAGTTCTTTATTAGCCTACTAACATTTACTCAGTATGATTTATGACCTTCCTCTCATGACATTATTCACTGATTAAAATTCCTCAATGCATAATCTGTTTCGGCTTGGCATAGTGATGACATTTGTGGCTGTATTTTATTACAGCATGTTATGCTCGTCCCTGACAAGAAAAAGATGTTACTGCCATGCCTGATTGAAACGTTGCTGTTTACACTGGCTCTGTTATCTCACATCCTTTTACCTACTCGTTCTCATTTTCACTATCTGATTCTTGTCAACCTTTTCAGCACAAATGTAAAATTAGCTTAGCAATGGGTTTTGTGTCATGGCAACTGTGTTTGCAGAGATAAATGCAATGGGGTGACCTGACTACTCAAATCAATTTTCTGTGGTATCTGGCGACGAGGAGTGTTTTGAAGAAAATGTTCCCTTCAAACAAAATCAAAACAAACCGCCCTGCCTTATGGTCTAATACACTGAGAGGACATGTTGATGGGCATTTCAAGGAGGCACTATGAGGGCGTAATGGAAAATGCAAGCAGTCTTCCTGAGTTTAAAAGCTGAACTGAAAATACGTGTAGTCAGGGGTAATGAAGAAATGGCATACTACAGCCCTCTCTGTATTTTTCCCGAAAAACAAATAGCCTGGGAAATGGGAGCTAATAGAGAAAGAGGTAGAGTTGTTCTGAGTGACACATTTAAAGAATAAGTCTGGCGCTATTCTGTGTTTTTCTTATTGTCAGCAAATCCTGTGAAAAGACCAAAAGCAACAATGGATTCGTTTGTTTGACAGGACTTTCTGACTTCCCTCAGCCCCGAGCCCATTCATTCCTACTCAATATTTACAGACGTGTCACAAATATATAATTTCATTGTT
Organism: Macquaria australasica; assembly: GCA_005408345.1. Classification (NCBI taxonomy): domain Eukaryota; kingdom Metazoa; phylum Chordata; class Actinopteri; order Centrarchiformes; family Percichthyidae; genus Macquaria; species Macquaria australasica. Next base: position 1,029,062 of record SEMN01000019.1, on the reverse strand, counting down.
TTAAAGGCTCAGTAATGTCCTGAAACTGCTGAGCACTGTAGTTTTTCGCAAACATTACTCAAACAGGGGTAAATAGTTAATTTATTGGGAACTATTTTCAGCCGTGGAGTAATACACATTTTGTGCACTATAGGGATTGTTTACAGCACCAGGACAGTGTATGTGGGAAATAAACTACAGTGCCCATGTTCATGGTAATGAAGGAACAGGTCACTCTTTGCAACTGTGTGGCTCAATGATGTATTTTTAGCCATGCTCGAGGCTAGAGAGGCCCAGAGGATGAAGCTTAGTCACGTCAGTGATCTTCTAACTTTTCCTCTTGTACCACCATGAGGTTCACATTGGTGTGTTGACAGCTGTAGGATCTATTGACATGAAATGTAGTACAGACAGTTATGCCCCCCTCAGGATCAACAGAAATAACTTTGGTGATGTCCTGACTTTTCAATTCTAATCATTAGGTTAAAATTTGAGTTCTTCCGAAACTTTGGCTCATGACCAAAAACCTGCAAAACGAAGACATTCCCATGAGCTTTGTGTTTAGTGCTAAATGTCAAATTGTTATTGTGAGAATGTTAGCATGCTGATGTTAGTATTTCGCTCAAAGCTCCACTGTGCATAAGTACAGTCTCACAGTTGCTAGTGTGGCTGCAGTTTTGCAATTTTAGTCTTGTTAACAGTTTTTGGACAACAGCGGAGCTCCATGACAGTGAGTAATAAGCTATATTACAGGCTTTGGCTACACAGGCAGTACTTGTTAATAAGATCAATTAATTGTCGGTTTTGGTCTCTTTTCATGGGATTTGTTGACAATAAGAAAAATATAGAATTTCACAAGACCTATCCTTTAAATCCATCAATTGCAAGGAATCAAAATTATGTACTGACAACAAGCTTCACTGACAGTCCAAGCCTGTTTTTTCCCTCCCCATAAAACAGTTTGTCTTTAAAGTCTGTATATTCTCATTTCACGGAGTGGCAATATCAGCGAGACACGCAATGATGAATAGGAGGATTTTGATTTAAGCCTCTTTCGAGGCAGATGACCGCCGGTCGAGGCAGATGACCGCCCACCTTGAGCCTGGTTCTGCTCAAGGTTTCTACCTGTTAAAAGGGAGTTTTTCCTTGCCACTGTCGCATAGTGCTTGCTCATGGTGGGAACTGTTGGGTCTCTGTAAATATAAAGAGTCGGTCTAGACTTGCTCTATTCGAAAAAGTGCCCTGAGATAACTTTGTTATGATATGGCGCTATATAAATAAAACTGAATTGAATTGAATTGTTTCACATGGGGGCTCCTGTGAATCCATAACCCTCCCCAATAAATCAGGTTTCTCCCTAACCTTCCTCACTCCCACTGCTCCATCTTTAGACAACACTGACATGATGCAGATGATGATTAATTCTCCATCAAATAATGGGTTGTGCTCCTCGGATAATCTGGCCCCAGATTTGGCTGTAATTGCTGGTGTGTGTCACAGTGCTGTCACAGCAGTGACAGGCCAGTGTGGGAAAGGAGTCGCGTGTCATAACATCCTGCATGTCTTCTTCTCTCTCTCTCTGTCCGATTAGAAACCACATCAGGTATTGAATATGATAAATACGTCCCACACTCAACAGCTTGTTTTGTAGCAGACTAGTGACTCCACAAAGGACTTTGAAGGACACATTTATTCTCAGGTGTGGCAGTCAATCTGATTTCCATTTGCTGTTGTTTGAGATTGATTTTATCCAGGCCCTCTGTGGCAGTGGTGGTGGTGTACGCCTCAGTGGACTTTCCATGAAATAGCTGAGGTGTAAAACAGAATATCCGATTGATCCATTTTCCTCTTTCATGGCTTTGTACAAGGACTATAGTATAGTGATACTACTGTTTCACTTCTGATAGCAAAGCTGGTAGGTTATGAGGATTCTCGGAGTTTCCCCTGAACTGAAATGAATCCAGACAGAACACAAAACAAAAAGGCAGTATGAATACATGCAAATTCAGTGGTAGATGGCAGATCTAATGCTAGGAAGCCCAAATTGAGTTAGAAATTGAGTCATTTTTACAACAGGACATTCACCTCCTCACCCAGAAAAGTGAAACATAATCAGCTTCCAGCATCCCTCTGTCAAGCTCCTGTAATTCTCCCCACTAGGCATTTATAGCAGGAATAATATCCCTCAGGTGTCTGTGACCTTTGTAACTGTCTCATGATATCTGAACAAAAAGTTTGTAATATCTACATCCTCCAATAATGTGCTAAATGTCAGGTCTGGGTCAAAATGGTTTAACATGAAAAAATATATTGTGAAAGGATAGTTTTGGGCAGTCAGCAGTGTCTAAGCATCCCTCACCTTTAGATAAAGCAGTCAGACAGAAATATTATATATTCAGTTAAAACCACTTATCATCATGTCTGTGACTAAAGAACTGGACTAGACAGGCTCTCTAGTGTGTGAAGTGTTCCCGTCAAATGTGTTTGCATATCATTCACACCGATTTCACAGGTTGTTTTTTTTCTCCAAGTCAAGAAATCAAATGAATGTGAGTGCAACTTTCTAGCAGAACAACATTTAGAGTTAGACAGTAAGCAAGGGCAAAATGGAGTTAATCATATTGCGAAGATCTGATATGCTTGTTTGTTTCCATTAATCTGCTAATGAATTTCTCGATTGATCAAATAATCGCTTGCTCTATAAAATGTCAGAAAATAGTGAAAAATGCCCCACAGCCCAGTTTGATGACTTGCTTTTTTTTTTGCTTGATAGTTTGAAAAACAGTCCAAAACCCAAAGAATTTTGATGTTGCTGCTTGAAAAATGAAAGGTGGGCATTGCCAATTAATGTTTGCCATCATTTTCATGCAATTTTCAAAGCAAAATATGGAAGACGAACATTCACCAGTGAAGTCCCATAGAATTACATTTTTCAGGATTAGATCTTGAAACTGATGTTTGATTTTAGACAGTTTACATGTTTCTACTGGCATCAGATAGTTTTGGATACAAACACCCTTTCTTGAGCCAACTGCTGGCCTCATAATCAATACTATTGATGTAGATGCATCTAGTTTTAAGTGCAGGTGTGAGCTGCTGACTTGCACAGTCTCACCACAGCCTTAGCAGCACCTGCTACTGTCATGAAACACTTTATCAGTGTTGTTATTGTTCTGTGTTTCTACAGCAACTACAGCCTGCAGTACTCTCTCACACAGTGAGAGTGTGATTTATGCAGTCACAGTTTGATTCATTTTGCACCTCATAATTTGACTGACGCATCCTTCCTGCTCTTCATGATGGATGAATCCCGACTCTAAAACATGCTTTTGTAGCCGCTGCCCTGTGATGACAATAAACACAACACAGCTACCTCTTGTGCTGGCATAGCATATTGTCAACAGTCTTTATCTCTCTCTATTAAACTGTGCCAGAGAACAGACAGGGTTTTCAATAAAACAGCATCCATGGCAGCATAATGACCCATTAAGACATTTGCATAATTGTAAATCTAATAAATTAAGCGGAACATTTCTTTGTGAATCGGGATCAGAGGAGATGTAACATTTTAATGGACTGACAGATGCAAAGAAAAGGGCATTCTCATAAGAGGAGGCGTCCAGTCAAAAGCGTCACATGCATTATGGATCAGCAAACGCACAGTCGCACATTCTGTATCAGGCCTCGCGGGCCGGTCTGTGGCAGAAGTCTAAAGGGGTTGAGGCACAGGCTAATGAAAACCAGACTCTGATGTGAGGTTATACCACCTGGGGCAAAACTGGATGTTCCTGTTCCAGATGGTCTTGCCAATGTTATTTGAAGATAGAGAAGAAGGAAGAGATTTTTGTTTTCTAGAACAGTATATAAGGAAACATTTTGTTTCAGATGTTATATGTTACCCCTTAATAGACTTGATTTCATTTTGCGCAGCCTAAATAAGGGTCTCCAGTATAGCAAAGCAGAAATATCCACTCTTGAATAGGCACGGAGGTACAGTACAGTGGTTACTCACTCATATGCTTGACTTCACTTGACTAACCATGTATGAAACACACAAACATTAAAACCTGCGTACTTATAGAGACAAACACACACATTAAATGACCAATTACCCACAGAAAATAAATTAGGCACATTTTAAAGTGACTCTCTGCTGCTCACACTCCATCAGGCTAATCAAAGTCTCAAGGTACAGCCACAAGCTAGCTGTGAGACAAATGAAAGTACCACACCACATTTCTCCCAAATGGTGCTCTGATTCAAAATTCCCTCAGAAAGAAATGATAAGCTTTACTGACTATCAAGTTATGAGGAGTTCTCACAGGCACAGCAAAGTCTCAGCGAATCAGTAAAATAAAAAAAGAGAGAGAAATAAAGAAAATTAACAGCTGCAGGAGCTTCAGGATCCAATTATGCTTAGCCTCGGCTGCTCTGAGGAGCTGCTAATATCACAGCAAGCTGAAAATAATGTGTTAAAAGTCATCATCTGCTGCAGTGAGTACAAGTTTGATTGGGAGTGTGGGGAGGACGTTGAAAAAGTCTGAACTGCTTTCTTCTTAAGCCTGTTGTGTCTCGTCAACGTTGTTAAGTTTGTCATGTCCTGTTTTATTGTGTAGTAACTCTTTCCTCTCGTTTCAGACCCTGACTTCCTCCCTTTGTGTGATTTTCCCGCTAGTGTGATTGTCTACCCCGCCCCTGATTGTGTTCACCTGTTCTCCCCTATCTCATGTATTTATAGTCTGCGTCTCCCCTTGTCCTGTGCCAGTTCGTCTTGTTTTTGTTCGTCAACAGACCCCCAATCCAAGCGTACCAGCGAGTTCCCTTCATGTCAGGTTTATCTGTGTTCATGTTTATTGTTCCTCTTCGTGAGTGTTTTTGTTGTACTTTGAATATCCTCGTTGTGAGCGCTTTTGTTTGTTTATTTAAACGTCTCAGTAAAGCTGCTGTGAAACGTAAAGCCTTGGTCTCATGAGTCATGCATTTGAGTCCGCCGGTCCTGTGTCGAAGTTCGTGACAAAGCCTCCTTAATAATTGCTCAGATATTTTTTATTTGATTTAAAAGTGCATCTTTTGATCCTTCACTTGATTTTAGTGTAGCCTACTTTGACTGCACAAAGGCTTAATGAATTGGCAGAATTCAGAGCAATGATCTTCAGAGGTACTGTACGTGCTTTCTCATCATTGTTTTGTCAAATTCAAATGAATGCGCCATATGGCCAATGAACTCCTCCATGTGCTGTCTTCCTCTGGTGTGTGTTTGGGTTCTAGTTGAGGTGATACTTAGGTGAGATAAGAGTTTATTTTGAGTCTTTGTGAGAAGAACTGTTGGCAGTTCCTCAAAGTTTTCTACTTAGTGTTATCTGGATTAAGTTTTACCGCTTAATGTTTGGTTACCTGTCTCCAATACTGCAGCTGGTGGAATCATTTGGATGTCTGAGTCCATACAGTAGTGTGGGCTTGCTTCACCAATAATTTTAGAGTGACTTGGTGAAATAAGTTTGTTTCTCTTCGCAATATTTTTAGCCATGCTAGCGGGAGTCAGTTGTTCCACTGCTTCGGCCCAGACAGACTGAAAAATATAATAACTATTGGATGGTTTATGACTAAACACCTAGTTTAATTAGCAAATGTTAGCATGCTAATATGCTAAACTAAGATGGTGACAATGGTAAACATTTTACCGGCTAAAGATCAGCATGTTAGCATTGTCATTGTGAGCATGTTAAAGTAGCATTCTGACTTTAGCATTTAGGCTAGCTCAAAGCACCACACCACTGTGCCTAAGTATAGCCTCGTGCTAGCATGGCTGTAGACTGTCTATTTTAAAAATAAAATAAAAACAAAGTTATGATATGCATCATATTGTATGATCTATGATTACACATGCTCATGGTTATTGTTTGTGACCAGATACTTCTTTACACCATGTGAACTGATACAGGGAAACAATTATTTCGTTTTCTCTTGTTTTCTTGTTTCGTCGTATTTGAAGACACTATCAAAACCATAAAGGAAGCTCCTCTCTGTGAATGTAGGAATCCTCCTCTGCTCATTCATAATTAAAACAGCTGGATTTAGAATAAGCTGCTGAGTTGGCCCATTTATGATTCATGGAAGTATGAGGTGCTATTTGGTTTTGGGTTCAGCAAATAGACAGAAAACAAAAGTAGTGATAGCTTGCCAACAGGGATGAACTGTTCTCAGAGCAATGTTTGCAGGTAGCATCATGTTGGAAAAAGTTAGGCTTGCTGCTTGACAGCTGGGTGAACAGTAACAGTGTGTTCTGTCAGAAAACGTGAAAGTCTAACAGCCTTCAGCTTATCTGAAGGATCTTTGATTCATTCACTGGCAATCCACGGGATCTACATTCAAAGTGTACAGTACAACATACCTTTCAACAACAGATGCACAAGCTAAAATGACAGGTAATGTGTTTTTAATTAGTAAATATTGTGTGTTAAATATGCATGTAGATATACTGTATAGCACTGGTCTTGTTGGTTAATAAGAAAACTGTCAGGCATTCTTGATCATATTCACTATGGTACTTGGTTTCTTCAACCCTTAAGGTGAACAAAACAAGAACCACATCTATTCTCTCACCACCCACACACAAATTGCCTATTTAAGCCACCATTTTCAATTCATTCCACTTTATTTGCTCCATGTCAGTGACAGCCCTGCTCTCACCTTCCCTATTCTCCAAATCCTTAAATTGCAGTTCAAGCCTGCCAGTCAAGGTACAAATAGAAGGGATGGTAGTTTGTCAGGTTCTGCTCTCCAGCCAATAAAACGGAGATATAACTGCTTAATCAATGACAGATGGCCTAAGCCCCAGACGGAAAGTAAATGAGCCATGTGTGCATCGCAAAAGCTTTTTAGAGGGACAAAATGAGCAGGAGAGAAACACAGGTGATCAATACAAAACCCACCTCAAGGCTCTCATATTTTCTCCAGTATGCTCACCAAAAAGCCAATAGGGCTAATACAAAATTCCATTTTCAGTAGAAAACAACTCGTTGAAAGAAAATAAAGAAAGGAGTAAGAGAAATATGAGGTGATGGTTGCAGAGACAGGTAAGAAATTATAGAGTTGTTGTGCGCCTTTGAGTAACTAGACTGCAAAGGTTCAGCCACCACTGAAATATGTGATAGCAAGAAAACAGCTTGCAGATATGGAAATGAAAATGCTTGAAATGCCAACCTAGCAAAAGTCCCAAGAATGAGTTTCAGTGTAAAAAAAAAAAAAAGTAAATCTTGGTGTTGCTTTGTACTAACCAGTGCACAACCTCATGAGTTTGACTTCTTATAGAAAAAGTACCAAGTTTTTGCACATGACTTCAAGTTCAAGTGGAGTGTTTGTCACAAATTATCAAATTATCAGTTATGAATGCTGGATTGTTATTGTCTTGAAATCTGTTGTGATGCAAAGAAGTTGCACTGAAACCTGCTGCATCACAGGGCGTAATAACTAACTTGACCCGCTATAACCAGTGATTAGTCTTCATTATGTTCTCACATCTGTTTTAAATTGTCCTTATCCACACATCTAGCTGATGAGCTCAAGCAATGTGAGGTATATAAGCTATGTATATCTAAAAAGACTAGTACTTTCCATACTAGATGATATACAATGCAATCAATATACTTTTATTTTAAGGAAAGTGGAGCCAGTTGAGCCTCTGCTAAAGCTGTCTGACATGAAAATGATGTAGTCAGGATTAGGGAGGCTTAACGTGTGGCGATCTCCCTAGAGATATTTAATAGAGCAGATTCATTCCCCTGTTAAATGACATAATAAAAAAAAAAGCAAACCTCCAGCATTTCACTTGAACTCCTCTTTAACCGTCTGAATTTTTCTTCAAGTAAATCATAAAAACCCTCCATGAATTTCTAATGGTGAGATTATGCACCCTGGATGGTAAAATGAATAGACACGGCGCTATTGCTTCCCAGTTTCATTGTGGTTCAATGAGCTGTGAGGCAGTTTAGAGTTTATGGTGTTTTTGTTTTCATCCCTCCACTTAATCCTGTGGCACATGCACTGGATGATGTAGCGGTTACAGCTTCATACACACCCCAGTAGTCATTCTGAAAGTCACATGTTGTGGAAAATTGAGGTGTTCTCTTATTAGTTTCGGGACGAAAAAGACATATAACCAATAAAGATTACAGAAAGGACTACACAAGCTTAGAACCAGTAAACCAATTACCCAGAGTTAGATGTGAAGATTAATACCACTCATGTCTGTGCATTAGTTATGAAGGTTAGCTTCACATCCACCTATATAATGAGATATAACATGTTTATTAGTGAACTTTAGAGGTGCTGGTAGGTGGATTTTTTTAAGCCTTGGACAGAGCCAGGCTAGCTGTTTCCCCGAGCTGCCAGTCTTTATGCTAAGCTAAGCTAACTGTCTCCTGGCTGTAGCATCATATTTAACGGACAGCCATAAAGGGTGGTGTCGACCTTCCCATCTAACTCTCGCAAGAAAGCAATTAAGAGTATTTCCCAAAATGTCGAACTGTTATGACAAGTCCAGATAGTTACATGCCAATAATTCTAAAATATCCATCCTCCATCATAGTCAAATGTACTTTAAACATTCACTTTATATGTAATGTGACATTTCTTTATTCTAATGCGTGTCGGACAGTGTGTCCTCAAAATCACATTCATTTGCTTATATTAAAGACGCATTATCTCTTTATGTTCTGCAAAATTGACTTGCTTACTGTTCGTTTGTCCATAAGATAATGAAATAGCCATATACTGCAATCATTGCACCTATAAGAGGTCAGTTATATCCATTAAAGTTCAAGTTCCATGACGTCTGATTTATGGTGACTGTGAATAGCTTAATGTAAATGTTGACACAGAGTTAATTGCCACAGCATCACAAATCACCTTCCATGGTGCTCTGTATTGAAAACACAGTCATGTTACAGAGCCAGTGGCAGCTAGTGGTAGTATATTACCAGCTGAGGTTCCTGTTGCATTGCCTGGGGGGTAAAACTCAACAATCTAATTTTAGTGCTTCAACTTCCCCCATCTTGAAGTGACTATAAATGTAGGCCTGCCTTTCATCAACCTGCAGTCAACATATGCCACCTCCCCTTCACTTTCGTTTGAAGTTGCTGTACATTCAGTATTCAGTGCATTTTATTGTTCTTGGGGTGGTAGTGAAATGAGTACTGCACGCAAGAGAGAGCCACCGGTCTCATGAGAGCCTTCTTGGAGCTAATGAATGGATCCCACAGAGGATTATGGATTATGGGAATCCCAATCACTTCAAGCTGCAAAAGAAGTAGCCTAGTCAAGTGCATCCAGAATCTATTTGCAGATGTGGGCCCAACAAAGATGTTGCAAATATGCATATAAATCAGCAATGTAGCAGGGAGTGAACCCCATCCTTTAAACATGACCTACACCATAACAACACAGTGTATGTCATATAAAGTTCAATTAAACTGATGTATGTTGAAAATGGGAAACAAAAGCAGAACATGGTTGCAGTCTTCTGTTTCCTTCATCTCAGCATAATCAATTCAAATATTTAGGAAAATCAAAGTGGTTGGGTTAATCTTATGAACATGATGATGATGATGACTGACCGACGCACGTCCCTTTTCCCTTCTGAGAGATGACGAATATGAGCGCGTCTAGGTGGGGAGCAGTCTTGGGGAGGGGGAGGAAGAGGAGGAGGAGAAACCACTGGTTGTGACAGTGACAGTTGCTTCTCTCCACGGCTACCCCCCTCGCTTCAGCTTCATCCTCATCATCGCCACCATCACCCTCAGCAACAGCAGCTTCAGCAGCAGCAGAAGCAGCGTCCATCGACAGCGTGGAGAACAAATAAGCAGCACGCATCTTCAAGAGGCGCTCCACTCGAAGGGGAAGATGGGGAAATGGCAGTTGCAGTTGACCGAATGTAAGGATCAAGAAATCAAACGAGATCTTCATTTATGATACGAACCCGGGTTTATGCACCAATAGGAACTATTCAAAAAACAAAAGGTAAGATGTTTGCTGATATTGTGTTTTTCTTGCTGCACTCAGTCAATACTACAATGCAAAAAAATATCCTTAAAATATCCATTGATAACGATTTTACAGACTGTAGGTTGGAAAGACGACTGCAAATCCACGCTCTTTGTACCAGTTTTAACCTGAATTAAACTACATTTTAGTAATTCACGTGACAAGATCTTGCATTTATCGACCTAAATGCTCATCTTAAGGAGAAATTATGATTTTTGTTCGTGATTTTCTGTCTGAAAATAATATTTTTGACTGTTTTTTGTCAGCTGAAGATATTAAGCCATCGTTAAATTGGCTTTAAGTGCTCACAGCATTGCTTTGATGTGTCTTTTCAGACTCACAAAAATAGAAATGTTTCCTTTTATATTATCATAGTCGTTTATTATTAAGGATCAAGTTATATTAATGTATATTTCAAAAAGGAGGAGCAACCGCATGTAAAAGGCAAGTGAGAGTATCTGCCCCCTTGTGGTTTTGATTAATGTTGTGTCTTAAGGAATTGACAGAATGAATGTAGTAATAATAATAATCTTGAAAAGATTTAGTACTAAAAATAGTATTTGCTCCTGATATTTATATTTATAGGCTTTTTTATATATAATTTGTTGATTTTATTATAACATTTGGCAATCTCACCCTTAAGCCAAATCCCATCCAACTGCATCAGAAATCTCTCATGACTAAAGGGGCCATTCAAACTATCCAGCACCATTTAACCCTTTCATGCAGTCCCTTTTCCAGGGTTTGTTAATTTATGGTGTGCAACTCCATTCATCTCACAAGTGGCCCACATTCATGTATCGTCCCCTCTGTGGTTTCCTGTTATGTAATTTCATCCCCATCAGACTGCATCAGCCTCAGAATGTTTGCTGCCTGGCTTATATGAGCTCGCATGGGATATATATAGAAGTAACACAATACAAGTGTAAGGCTAGGCAGAGTTAAGAAGGCAAGAGAGATAGGGGAGGTAAGTGTGTGCTTTATCTGTGTGCATGCATGTGTGTATTTTGTATGCGTGGGTGTGAGGGGTGGATACAGAGAAAACATTATGCAAACATTTCTCTCTGTTTCAGAAAAACTCTGTTTTGACTAATTAGGGAAACGAAATTTAGACCACAGGGCAACAATATTTGAATATTATTTTAGTACAATAACACTACAATGATTTTATTTCATTTTTTCAGATTACCCCTTCTGACGCGAAAAGAAACATGGATGTATCTTCATCCTCACTGCAGTACGGATCAAAAAAGCGGGTTAAGATTCACCCAGACACAGTGACAGTGAAATATGCCACTCACTTCCCCCAGCCTGGCGATGAAGGGTACGATGATGCACCCTCTTTTGAGGACTTTGGCACCTTCGCCGAGGCTAATGTGGGAAAGAGACTGGTGTCAGACAGCAAAGGTGGCAGGACTTTCTTTGGAACAATGGAGACCCAGCCTAAGCCGCCAAGTGTGCAAAAAGACAAGGGGGTCGGGGGCCAGCTGGCCAGCTTTGGCGAGGCGAATGTGTTGGCCTCCAGGGTGACCTGGATGGCCTTGTTTGGGGCAGCGGTGGCTCATGGTTGCGTGGCACTGATTACTCGTTTAGCAGCCGACCGCTCTAAAGTGCCCTCCCTCGAGCTGCTCTTCATCCGCTCCGTGATCCAAGTGCTGTCCATCCTGGTTGTCTTCTACTACCACGAGGCCCCCTTTGGCCCTAAGGGCTACCGGCTGCGTCTCTTCTTCTATGGCGTGTGCAACGTAATCTCAATCACCTGCGCCTACACCTCTTTTGCCATAGTACCACCCAGTAATGGCACCATCATGTGGCGTGCCTCCACCACAGTCTTCAGTGCAATACTGGCCTTCCTGTTGCTGGATGAGAGGCTGGGCTACACAGATGTGGTCACAGTGGTGGGAAGCGTGTTCGGTCTGTGCCTGGTCATGGTGCCAAACGTAGCAGACGAGGAGAAGTCCAGGCTGGGGTTTTGGAAGGAGGCCTTTGGCTACACAATGACAGTGATGGCCGGCTTGACTGCTGCCCTCTCTATGATCGTCTACAGAGCCATTAAGGAGCGTGTCAGCATGTGGACGGCACTCTTTACCTTCGGCTGGACGGGCACGGTGTGGGGTGCCTCCACCATGTTTATCATGCAGGAGCCCATCATTCCTCTGGATGGGGAAACCTGGGGCTATTTAATTGGGATCTGTATCTGCTCCACCGTGGCGTTCCTCGGAGTCTACTATGCTCTAAACAAGTTTCATCCAGCCTTAGTTAGTACCGTGCAGCACCTAGAGATCGTGGTTGCCATGTTACTCCAGCTCATTGTTCTGAGGATGATCCCATCTATCTACGACGTCATCGGAGGCCTGGTCATTATGATCAGTGTGTTCACCCTGACAGGAGTCAAGCTGTACAGGGTGAGCAGGGCCATTCGGCAGGATTATCAAGAGATCCTAGACTCACCCATCAAATGAGTTTTGATATGTCAGTCTATTTGTTTACAATGTTGCTTGGTTGTGCAATTTAAAGAATGTCTGGATCTTCATCTGATGATTTTGTATTGTTGTGTTGTTGGAAGGGTGTAACTAATGTCTTAATATTTGTGTGTGAAATAAAAGACAAATGTAATATGGTAACCATTTCCCTCTGATAGTACTGCTTTAATGTCAAACTGTGTCAAAGACCAAAATGTCAGCAAAGAAAACAAGAGTCAGTTAAATTTTTGTGATTTATTTTGCTCCAACAGTTTAAACCATATTGAATCTGGTCTTGTGAGTGGCAGTGTAAGATGATCATTTTAATGATATGCACCCTAACATCAACAAGGTGTGGTGTATCCCTCTGTTGTCACACTGCCACGCTTGTCACACTGTGTAAATGTCAGCCCAGAAACCGTTCATACTACATACAAGGAATGAAAGAATAAAAATAAATACCACCCACGTTTCATAAAATAACTGGTATTGCCTTTATTAGCCTTAATCTGTTGCGGTGTTCAAATAAATTTCTTCAAATAAAATTTCTTCAAATAAAATGCCTTTATAGAAGAGCCAGGATATGAACAGGGATGGATATAGTGACCTTATGTGCTGGGATAGAGGCCCTGTCATATACAATATAAGTGGCATTGTTTTTATCTAAATTTACAAGTAGACTCTTCAAGTTTTTGGGAGATCAAACACAATTTTCTGCACAGGAAAAAAAAAAGCAATCTGTATTATTCCATATACTATTTTCTCCCAGCAACATTTTGTGCACCTTTCAGTGCTTTCTTACTGCCTCTCACATATGTTATGGTGCCAGCAGCTGCTTGATATTTAACACTAGTGATAACATCCCTGGACACTGCCTCTGTTTACTTTCAGACGCATATCAAACTAATGCCCAGAGGCAGGTGCACTGTACTGAATTAAAGTCCCCTTTAACAACAGGAGACTGTCTGGTTTTTCTGTAGTGGACGATTCAGTGGCTCACCAGCGATGCTTCCTTTCTCTGTGTTAAAAACCAAGCCGAGGCAGTCAGTCTCTGTGATTCCCCCGAGGCAAAGCAACAGTGATGGAATGAAATAAAGACATGATGATGCAGAGCGGATGGATGTTGCACGTTGCGGTTCAAAACTGACACAACATGGATGTTTCACTAACAGCCCAGCAGGTGGCATTCACAATCCACTTCATTACTCAGAGTTAGCTGAAGTAATACTTTATTACAGCATATTATGAAGGTAATTAGTGATAAATCCAGTGGTTAACAGTATTCAGCTAAGGATAATTATTTCATCAAAACAATTTAAACACATGCTATAAGACACCCAAGTCATCCAAGTCATTCTCATTTAATCAGCAGAAGCAGAGTAATTGGACAAATTTATGGCTGATTGTACACACAGTATATCACCTGATAGTGTTGTACATTTATGACACTCTGATGAATGTTTAACATATTTCTACTGAAACTGGAAATAATCAGACTTGTGGTTATAACCACACAAATCAAATCATTCTGTGTGATGACAATAATATCGGTGATGTCACAGTAAATAAAATGGTGAGTAAACCTCAAGCCATCCATTTATTTACAACCAAAAGTTGAGCAACCACCATCATCAACACAGAATAAGGTGAAATGTATCTTTTACTTTGAAAATGCAAAATTATGTCTGTCATGTCACATTTTCTTTTAAAACACTATGGTCAGTGGCTAAAGTTTATTTTTCAAACTAAAAAGGTGAATAAACTGAGATAAAGTGGGTTTAGTCTATGTTATATGTTTTGTATTATAGTCTTGTTTTGAGATGGGGTTTTGGGTGCAGAAAGCAGAATACATGTAGAGGAGGCCCATCTGTCTGAGCAGGAAACAGATTGCATCCTGCAGCGAGCTGCACAACCTTCCAAATTACTCTGCAACCCTTTTCACCACAGACATGTTTATTACAAGTACCATCATTTCCCAGGAGGGGCCTAAATGGAATTTGATGATGAGTTATTGTATGTATGTGTGTGAATGTGTCTGTATGTGTGCTGCACAGTACAGATGACTGAGCATTTTTTTAGAAAGCCTCAAAAACACCAGACTTTCAAACTATTAAATATATCTACCTATTCATTATATAAGGCCATACTTGTTCAAGTACAGACAACATGCTGCCAGCTGCTGCCAAGGAAAAGAAGATGCATTTCACTTTTTATGGGAGCTGGTCGTCCACAGTGTTATACTTTTATACATTTTCGTTATCTTTATCTAGTTATCTATTAGAAATAAAGTTGCAAAAAGTGTAAATTATCACTTTCACTAAATTATACAGCATGACACCTAAGCCCCACTCAGTGCTTTGAGCCTTGAATACAACTTTTCATTTAGACAGCTGATTCTGAGCTAAATTAATTAATAGATATTACATAAGTATAAACTAATAAGATATCTCTGTCTATCTATATCACTCTTCACACAAATGTTTCTTTTAAAGTAGTGATCAGGTTGACTGTTTAGCCTCACAAGGCGAAAAACATGACGGATGCTTGTGGGAACGCCAAACACCAGCAGCTGCAGTACGATTGACTGACAGTGGCGCCGTCCAATCAGTAGAGGCTCGGTTCCTCTGCAGCCAATTGGATGCGAGTGGGCGGGACCTGGAGTCTGAACAGCTTGTGAAGCTGCTGGCTGGCTGGCTGGCTAGCCTAGCCGTGCTGCTGCTGAGCAATGACACGCTTTGATGTAGAAATGCTATTCCAACGGGGCACAGCGTCTCGTCGGCTAGGCTAGCTCGTTGGGGTGGAAAAATAACCGCTAGCTAGGATCCTGGATATCATTTGTGCGTGCATCCAGCCCCGGTTCGCGTGACGCTTCTACACGTTGAATATTTCCTAAAGGAGATAAGAAGAGGTGGCCATCAGCAGTCGGGTAAGACAGGGTATGAGTCTGAGCTGCCGCACTAACGTTTCTCACGTTTCCCTACAGGCTAGCTCCTGTTATCCTTGAATCCACCGAGTAACCTTATAAGTCTCGTCGGCTAACAGCTATCTGTTAACCCAGACAAAAAACCAGGCTGTCGCCTTGCCAACATGGCCAACATACTGTTACCCAGCTGGCTAACGGTTAGTTTGGCTGTAACCGAGATATTTCTAACCATTTTTTTGTGTGTGTGTGTGTTAATTTTCTTAGCCAGGAGGTAAACGTTAGCCAAGTTGGATAGCGTGACACGCTGTCAAGCTTAAGTCGTAAGATAAAAGCTCGGATAAAAGCTGCTGCACAACCTGTAAATGTGGCTACACTTCACGTCGTGCAAGCGCACCACGTTAACGCTTTTATTATAGGTTGGAAACGGAGAAGACGCCTTAACGGTTTACAATGCAAACTGCATCTTCTCATTTGTCGCATTCACAATGCCGTGTTGTGTATATTCTGATGCTTGTTTTATTTATGTCACGTTAACTAATGCTGAAGTTTAAGCTGTTGGGTGTTGAACACTGGTGGACCCAGCTTGGTCATGGTCACGATGGAAGCGGTGCCTGACCTTAATTTATGATTCCCCGCACAGCCAGTTAGCTGTGATTGTACACACATAAGTGGTTATTGTAGTCACTCCATCACCTGTTGTTTGCCCACTCATATGGCCTTTTGTTGGTGCATTGGAATTAGGGACAATTTTCATTATGCATTTATCTCCTGGGAGTCCAAGGCGATGGCTTCAGATATCTAACAGTCCCACGCTCAAAAACTATCCTTTTATAATGATGTAAAACACAACGAAACAGCAAATCTTCACACTGGAGAAGCTGGCACTAGAGAAGGGTTTGTGTGATTTTATTACATCAATTATCATGATTGTTGCTGCTAATTTTCACATTCACAACAACTGCATACTAGGAAGAAAATGTTTCTTTTGATCTACCTAGGGAGACCAGTAATAGGCAAATATACTGTGTAAGTGAAACCATTTCTGTTTTTGGGCAAGGTTTTAGATAATTGCTCCCTCTGTGTTTATCTCCTAACATTGTTTCTACCTTACACAACCAAAGCCAGACTAAATGTCATGCTTCAGTAGAACAATGGGCGATAAGGCTGTATAATTGTTGGCAAGCTCTTGCGGCGTATGTTTGCGTGGCCCGTTACAAAACTTGTTCAACATCACTGTGAAACAATCAGCAGATGAATCTGGCTGGAGTAGTATTTTATCTCACAGATATTAATTTGTAGATATGTGGTTGGTTAGATCTGAATTATTTAAGGGGGCAGCATGTGTGTCTTTCCAAATGCCAATGGGGGGGTGGGAGGTGGGTGGTGGGAGGGGGGGTCTTTTGCAGCTGCTGAATAGTATAGTTTGTGTAATTATTGTCACACTGACAGACCTCTTCACAGTCTCTCATTAAGGTTGCAGGGAGGTGAGAGGGGGGAGAGAGACATTTGGTCTGCTGTAGCTCTGTTCTCAGTGGGAGTCAGAGGGAGGATGGAGGCCACAGTTTGCAAAGAGATAGGTGGTGGAGACCTGCTTACCAGCATGATTAGCTTGAAGGCTGATATTATATTTCTCTGGGGTGTTGAGGCCAATTTGTAAGTCATGCGAAAATGGCTATTAGGAGACCTATGGAGAACATTTGCACCCATCAGCTGCCAGGTCATGAGCTCAGGATAGAGGACTCCCCTGATCTAAAGCTTTCCCTATTCAGCTATGCATGTTGATGTTGCAGTGATTTGGCTCTATTTTGTCCTATTTATAGTTACTGTTGACGTAGATACCCTCTAACAGCGCCCTTGTTTAAATGTTATGACAGTATAATCCTATGGCTGTGCAGTGATGAGCCCTTTTGGTGTAAGATCTTTCGCAGTGCCTGCTATGTGCTACCAGTGGCCTCAAGCAGCCAAATCTGTCCCCACAGCCTAGGGGAAAATACCAACTGTGCATTTTCATGATAGCCAAAAAACTAATGTGGCTGAAAGTTTCCCTGGTCAGATGACAAGCCCAGGAAACTAGTCGTAATATTAGTGTCGTAAGGGTTTTACTGAAGTTTAGAAATGGGGGATTTTTTTTCTACAGTTGTCTCTTCTCTCTTCTTATCTCCCTAATCTCAGTTATTGCATACACTCACTTTCATTTCCTCATTTTCTTTCATGGTTTCGTCGTTTTCTGTCTGACATGTTTTCCTTTGACTGCCCATGCATGCTTGAATGTTTGAACAGTCAATTTACAAAAATGTACTTTCTATATGTTAACCAAGGTCACCTGCGGAAAGAGGAATTTAGCTCTTTGTCAGGGCACAAAGAGCAGCAGCAATATATATAATAATTACTTTACCGTTATCAGAACCGACCTGAGACCTGAATACATATATACAAAAAAAGTTCTGTTCAGCCGTTAATGCATGCAAAAGCAAAGTCATTAAACACTGCACAGTTCTGCAAAACTTTACAGTCAGGCTGCGTGCGGTCAAAATATTTGCTATCATTTCTCATTTGGAGTATGTGATTTGAGTTCCTCATGTAGGAGAACAGACGTGTGCAGTTTCAGTGGTGTTTTTCTCTATTAGTTCATTATGGTTTGGGGCTTTCTTTCAGTGGGTTTGGCAGAGTGAAAATGAGGATGTGTGTACTTGCAACCGTTATAGTGATAACAGAAGTCCCATATCCATGACAAAAAAAACATATGAGAACATTTTTATATGAGACTACAGCATCTTTCAAACTATTTTGATGGCGCAAGTCTTTGCTTGTAGAAGAATGCAACCATCCCGGGAAAATTTGTTTAGTCATTGTGTAGCCTCCAACTCATTCCTTCGCAGTGTCCCTGGCTTCGATCCTTTGGAGGGGTTAATAACATGCATTGTCCTCTGCCTGTGTCTTGTCACTGACAACTTTTTCTTACTGTACAAGTGGTGGCTTTAAGTAAAATGGCATGAGACAATATTCTAAAAGAACTCCCAGTTTTTGAAGTGTGTGTAGGCTGTTTCTCAGTCAGGCAGCACAGAGGTGAGGGATTCTGGGGAAAGTGTTTTCTTTCTTGTCTCTCTCCTATCAAACATCTCATTGATCCTGTTGGTTTGTGCAGACCCCAGATTTTTGTGGCATCACCGTGCAATCTGGAATTCCTCCTCCTCTCAAGATGCTCATACACAAGTTCCAACACGTGGCCGTCCCGGACCTGTGTCTCAAGTGGCTTGTTTAGTCCTATTGTGACAGCACCCTAGGGCTCATATTTGCCAGGATGTAGGAAGACTAAGAGGAAGCTGGTGTATCCATTTCATCTCTCTGACACAGGCTGTCTGGGATTATTATCTTGCGGTTTACAAATGATCTGCTATTTTGACTGCAACAATAGCTTTCTCCAAAAGTCTGCAGTTGCAAAGAGGTACACAGCTACAGTACAGTTGCGTGGCCGGATTAAAATTTTGTGTGGATCATCTCTTTTACTGACTCCTTACTGCTACTAGTAGTTTTAAGTGGCTTGACACCACACAAAACCAAACCATAAACAGATTTATTGTGCTGTAGTACTTTATGTTAGGAATCCTCCTGCTTTGTAAACTTGGATTAGTCATTGGGAAATCCCCAGGAGTTCTCAGAGTTGGTGAGGTAACCTGAAGGTTTATTTTGCTGTTGCCTTGATCCCAGATTGCTTGGATGTGGCCATCGTTGGACCTGGTAGCTGCAAGCAAATAGGCCACCCAGAACAACAACTGGCAACTCCAGCAACTAGCAGGGCGTGGATGCGGATGTGTAGGATCTGCTGATGTAGGTGGGGTCTGAGGAAATAGATCCTTTCTTACATAGAAGTATTATGTTCTGGTAGGTATTTGCTTACAGAGAGGGTGTAAGTGTTTTCATGCTGGTAGGCTGCTGCTGAGGCCAGTTGTAGACTATATTAAATTCATTTAGTCTAAATACCGGAAAGTAATTAGATAATGTGAGTCTGGCTTATGTTCAATTTGTTTCTTCAAATACTGATGCGGTGGTCTTATTTCTAAATTTAGCCTGTTCTACAACATTGTAGGTTTCCTACAAGCTCTTTAGTTATTGTTGTGGTGTATGATAAGGATGCTTTGACCAGGCTTTCCAGGGCTGATACAGATCACTCATTTACTTTATTGTGACGATATTGGTTTTCTTTTTCTTTTCTTTATTTTTTTTCAGCAAGCACTCATAAGAGACTCTGTGAAGCCACTATTGTCTCATATCTGTGCCATCCTTTTTATGTTGAGCTGTTCTCATCATTCCAAATTAAAAGACACTAAAAAGGGACTTTTAGATGACTGCATTAGACATTTGTTAAGTATGCAGACAAAGGCATGTTGCTAAAATTGGATTTTTATCAGCTGCTTCTTGCTGTGCAGCATCTCATCTTGTTTTCCAGCCAGAGAAACAGCAAGTCAGTTCACCAATGCGATCTCTCTGTGACCTAGACGGTAACATCCCGCTTCAAGCTTGTGAAGTGGAGAATATACAGTCGTAATCAACTGGGAATTGAAAATGGGGAAGTGAAAACGCTTGTTGATTTGCCTTATCCATATTATGATACGTTTTTATGATTGTCAAATTTAGTTAAAAAAATCCTCTCATAATCTATCAGAATACGTAAGTCTGATAAAAGATTGATACCATAGATTTGAATAAGGAGAATAGTCTGTGATTAAAGTTTAGTACACGTGGCTCTAAAGCAATAAAAGAGGTATTTGGTTATACATTATCATTTGGATAAGATTCCACTAAACTTTATAAATATTGCTCTTGCCTTTTTAAATAATTTGTCTGCACAGTAAGTTAGAGTGGCCGGGCTAGATTTTGCATGAGACTTTTGTGGCTAAATTATTTCAAACAGGGGCATTTGTGTACGCTTCTCACAGATTTGTTTTGAGCATAGAGTGAACCATTTGATGTGAAGTTGGCCTAAAAGACAGCTTGAAACTCTCGGTGTTGGTCGTTGCTATGAGAGTAAATCTCTGGCAATTCTCAAAGGACATGAGCCCCGGTCTATTTTAGGCCAACTCAACTGCTGAGGGTGATCCCGAGGGGTGGATAACCAACTGCTTTCACACAGTCATGAGCCTGTATGCTTAGCCCAAAACACTAGAGGCCCCTCTCCCCTTAATTAAGTTTTAATATGATACTGGAACAATACAGTTTTCTAATGGGGAACATCATATTTTCTCCCAGCAGCAACACCGGTGTTTAAGTTTAAACTAGTCCCGAACTTGAGCTCTCATCTCTTAATTGAGGTACATTACATGCATCAACGCAAAGCAAAGATAAGTTATCTGAACTCATCTGAACTCAGAGGTCAAGCCTGCACTCTTTCAGATTGCATCACTTTCCCATCATCCGTTCACCCTTGTATCCACACTTCCTGTCTCACAGCTGGCCTGCCAAGTCTCCCATGACCCTTTGCTGCTATGCTGCTGTTTTGTTTTGAGAGAATCTAGGACAGCTGGGATGAGATGCAGTCTCATGGGCTTTAGTTGCTTGGGTTTGATGTGAAAAAGAGCACAGGCATCTATTCATTGGTCCGTCGTCATCCTGCACTGTCCGTTTAGGGAGCAGACCCTACCCCTGTGGCCAAAATGTGAGTTTTGGTGTAAGTTGGAGGAAGTGCTGGAGTGCCGGAGGGGCTGAGTGAGCAGCGAGCATACAGAGCACATTCCAGAAGGCAGCAGAGGCTGTGATTTTAGCAGGCTGTCACAGGGATTAGGTTACTCTGTCTGCCTCTGTGAGCTCATGCTGTTGCTGTCTCAGTGCCTCAGCAATCCTGTCGAGCAGCGGTACACTATTTGCTCCCGCAGCGAAGAGAGACAAGGATACATAATTGTTCTTTTAGACTTGTTTAGATTATACAGTATCCAGTTGTTGTGACTTCATTTTTACAAAGTGACCTCTGATGTCAGTCTGGTAAATAAAGTCAGAACCATTCACTGGAATCCATGCACTAATACTATTCCAGCCCTTTCCTTCTTGTACATATCTCCCTATATCCCTATATCATGCATTACCACATAAGCCACTGGGTGTGCGCTTTGACTAGATCTTTTTTTTTTTTTTTCTGCAGAGACACAAAGGGTTAGTTATGGCAGCAGCTGTAGACTGCAGGATGTGGTGAAACTCATGTCACTGTTGTTTCATAGTAACTCACAAAGTTGCACCTTGCATCTCTATGACACCACTGATGTGCAGTAGTGGTTTGTGGTTTAGAGTTCTGCTTAAGGCTCTTCAAATTTTATTAACTAGCAAAAAGGTATTTTCTGAAAATCGAAGTAGGAGATCTATGCTTTTTAGATCTTCGAGATAACAGTTCCATATTTGGGTTAGTGAGGTTTTTTGCTGATGGGGAAACAGTTGTGACCAGTGTTGGCACTCTTGAGAACATGAGTGGATTACTGATAATAACACTGGCTGACCTTTCACTGGCCCACAACTGCTGCTATGGCAGTAGATAAGATTGGCCCACTATCAGCTTGGTATTTAGTAGTTAACAGTAGTGTATGTGTGCATGACACAAATAGGCTCACATCTAATTTGTACACCTATTCTGTCTTGTAGTATTACCGCACATAGAGTTCAATCTTGTATTGCTGCCAGTGAATTGAAGTTTCTCCATTATGATTATCAGCTGATTGTGTGAGTCATTTTTTAAACATGTTTTGGTCCCAGCTTCCCAAGTGGGAGGATTTGCTGCTTTTCTCTGATTTATATGATTGTAAATTAAATATTTTCTGGTTTTGGACTGTTGATCGGACAAAACAAGCTGTTTAAGTAGGTCACCGGGGGCTCTGGGAAATTGTAGTGGGTTTCTTTCATAGTTTTCTGACATTTTTGTAGTGTAAACAATTGATTTATTTATCAAAAGTATGATCCAGAGTTTCATGGACAATGAAAATGATAATTAGTTGTAGCCTTAATCAAACATGCTGCTATTAAGTTACCCAGTGTTCCCCTACCATAGTTATCAGTAGGTGGGCCACTCATTTGCAGTGTTATGGGAGCTGTAATGAAGTCAGCTGCTGTTAAGATAGTATTGATGCAAATGGAATACCTTCTGCTGCTGCTTCAAACTGCTGGTGAACCACTGGAGAGCTCTTATTGTGAAGCAGCTACAGGAAGTGCTGCCTTGAATTGCTGTAATGTTTTCTTCCGTTAAAAACAAAATATCAAGCTAGGGACGTTCTTTTGGTGCTTTTCTGTCAGCACATGAGTTGTGAATATTGTGAGGGAGGAGTAGTCCTACAACAAGTGGCCACAGTTGGCTGGGAAAACCCTGCCGTTACCACTGGCCACCAGATTCGACCACCTGTCTGTGTCTACCATCCCATGCGATCCGGTCGCCCTTGTTGACAACCACAGAGCTCGTGCATACAGATTCTGTTTTTGCTTTATGTCTGGTACCCAAGTTATTTTTAGAGTTGGACTCGCGTCTTCAAAACATCTATACAACTAGTTACTCATTACAAAGGTCATATGCTATTTGATGGGGAGCAGTGATTCATGACATCATTACATCTGTGACAATCATTTCCTAATTTGCAAATCAGCAACTGTGTCCTCTTCACGCGCCTCTGAATAATCCCTGAACAGGTTTTTCTACAAGTCTTTCAAATGTTAAAGTGTCAAATAGGAGACAACATTGCAGATGCTGTTGTCACTAATCAAACTGGCAAATAACAGGAAGACAGGCCCACACTTGTTGCATCTTAGGTTCCACCATGGTTTGGATGAGACGTGTTTTAACTCAAAAAGCTGCTCAAAATCTGATTCTAACATGTTTACTTTAGCGGTAAACATATGAAACTGAGTTAAGAGATGTATTGATTATGTACGAGAAAGCAAGTTAAAACAAATGAAAGCACAAAAAGTATCAGACTTTGATCAGACTTGCTGAACTATGCCCTTATTTAATGTGCACTGTGGGGTTGGTGATGGATTGGGTACCTGTTAACTCTGCCAGGCAGCAGGGTAAACAGAGATCCACTGTGGATATGACACCATTTGAGCAGTTTGACCTGTCTGACCTCGTGTTTGAGGCTTTGGAGTGGCGTGTGGCCTTGGCTCAGTCTGGAGCTGCGCGATTAGCTCAGAGCATCTGTCGCCCGACTTTTTGATCCTCCCTCACATCTGCACCATCGTAAGTCACTGCGGTGTAAATGTGCACTTAGTGCTCAGCCACCCCTAGACGTGGGGGGTGATGGCAGTTAAAAGACATGAGACTAGGATGCAGTGTGCTTTCTGAAAATGGGAGATAGCTGGGAAAAGGGATAGTCCTACATTGATTTTTTTCATGCACTGGTAGGGAGAATATAAAGTGGGGAAAAAAAGGATAGTAAGGGAGGGATGTTGTAAATGGAGAGGGAGCACATACACACACTTGTCAGCCTGTTTGGCAGACAGTTATCCAGCCCAGCCCAGCCCAGGGAGTGGAGAGATTGTTGCCTTTGTCTTGGTGAAAGAGGCAGCACTCGAGGAGAGTAAATCAGCTCTTTGTTTTTGTGTGCCGCTCCCCAACATGTCTCCCAGTGTTCATTAATTTAATTAGACATGGAAAAGGAGCAGGCAATAACATGCCATCAGATAAAACCACAGTATACACCCTAATGTGTTTTGGTAAACGAAGTCAACAACACCCCACATGGGGAAAGATAGCCCAGACCACAGGTGTCCCCTTAAAACATGTTGTATGAAGTGCAGAGCCAGTTTGGGATCTTTATATTACACATTTTAACTTTAGGCTCTTGTCACGGTCCACTTTTCATTCAGTGAACAAGGGGAAATGAGATGTGGCACTATCCTCCACATCTCATCAACATCTTGACTTTTTCTCCAGAAAAGCATGAGTAAAGGTCTTCTCAGCTCTTATTTACTGTTTTTTTTACTCCTCTTGGCTAATCATGCTCAAAGTTAGCTTGGCTCCTTATGTTTGCCTAAGATCAGGTTCGGGGCCTATCTCAAGGCCAGCTGCAGCTGAAACCTAGACACGACCGCTTCAAATAAAAACCAAGAGCTCTCGATCAATGAGGTCAGTGTCTGGTCCCTGAAGTCAGTCGGGGGGGGGCGACGACGACTCCATCCACTCCCATGACATCAGAGCAGCTAAGCAGCCGCTTCAGGAGTGCCTCCCTCCTTCAGTGCTGCAGTATTAACCTAAGCATTAGCCTAGCTGTGCTGATGGCTACATGGGTCATAAGACCAGTTGTTGTGAATGTGCTCATTGTTGAACACAAACAAGTTTTTTGATTGTGGATCACAGTACTCCCAAATCATAATTTTAAAATGCCGGGGGAACTTGAAAGTTCTTGTGATAAGCAACAATGGAGCCATGCTTGTAATGCGGATAGCATAGTCACAGCATTTGCATAGGCTGCACACTTACAATTATTTATAGGCCTGTGCCAAATTTAAATTATCATTAGTGCTCAGTGAGAGCTTCCCTCCCTGCTGACGCACAGTGCCCCTCGTCTTTACTTCCCTGTTACAGTAATCTCTACAGTCATCTTCCTGGCCCCCAGCTTCATGTTTGATGCCTATTACAATAGACAATCGTTGGACTGCTCCTGAGGGGAAATCATCCCCTCTGTAAATGTGTGAAGAATGTGGATACTGAGAGATTGGCTCTATACTCTCTGGCAGCTGTTTGTGTTGAAGATTGAAAAGAATAGTCATTTATATCTGTTATTTCAAGAGTACAATTGATGGGAGGAAATGATGTCTGAAGAGACTAAACTGTTGAAATGGTAGCTGGCATTTCTTCAGGATTCTGGCCTAGCTGTAGTATAATTGGATAACACTGTCTATATATTGGCATGAATATACCATTAGTACAGTACCATAAGGGCAGTGGCTTTCAGGTCTCTCCAACACTAATGCAGATACAAGTTTGAGTATTATTAAGAAATCTTTGGGCAAATTTTGAGTTAATGTGTAATTCTCTTGCATTGTCTCTGTTCTTTTCCTAGGTCAACAGAGAGGTATCGGAGCCCTTGAAGTTCTCAGCTTTGATGCAGTACAGGTACAACTATCTATTTCCAAACACAGTTTCTAATTTTACTTTTGATGTGTCTCTTACCTAATCATTGTGTCTGGAGCAAACAGCACAGTTGAAGGATAAAATGTGTATGAAGGCTGGGCAGACATATGTCAGTGCAAAGGGAGGTTCTGTGAAAATTGGGTTCCAAATAAGTATTTTTAGTTAATTTCCTAGTTATGTTTATTTACTTAAATGCATATCAAATTGTCATTTTTGCAAAAGAACAAGAAAAGAATGTCAGCATTACCAACCAACTCTGCTTACCAGTTTCCTGGAGGAACCCTGTATTGTTTTGTTTACTGTTTTAGTAGAAATGGAGGCTAACTGCTGCACATAAGCCAACACTGGCCCAGATTACATTGTACAATAGAAAGACTTTGTGCAGATCAGTTAGTTTACATATTCTGTAATGTTTCTAGCCGCTCTGACGTTGTTTCTTTGTCTTCTCCTGTCTCTCCAGTGCACCTGCTGCAAGATGACGGAAGAGGTGATTGTCATCGCCAAGTTCGATTACATGGCCCAGCAGGACCAGGAGCTGGACATCAAGAAAAATGAGCGCCTCTGGCTCCTCGACGACTCCAAGTCCTGGTGGAGGGTTCGAAATGCCACCAACAAAACAGGCTTTGTGCCGTCCAACTACGTGGAGAGGAAAAACAGTGCCAGGAAAGCTTCTATTGTCAAGAATCTCAAAGACACACTTGGTAAAAAAACAGCTATGGTTTCTTCAGTTTGCAAGTATTGAATTCAACATGTGATGGTTTAATGAGCGTTGGCTGGAAATCGTGTCTACACTCTCCAAAGTCTGTGTTTATTTTTATTTTAGGAGCTCACAAGATTCCAGATAACCTGCATAATTATTTGCACGCTAAACATTTATGTCTTCAGTCAGTCATACCATCTTTTAGATTGAGACTGACGTGCTTTGTGTTTATGCTGTTGTTTTTTGTTCAACCGAAATAGAGAAGATCCTTTATCTAGGCCATCACAACTGTACCTCAGTTTGTTTTTGACCACATTGCTGTGGTGTGTAATGTACAATATAACAGCCTCCACAGGAAGGTGGTCTCAGGCTGATGTCTGATTGGTGGAAATGCTGAGAGCTACTTTCTTCTCACAGTGCACAGACTGAAGCTTTGGTATCTGCTGAGTGTCTATAGTGTAGTGTCTAATGTAAGGTGGCGTTTCTCCATTTTTACCTTGAAGCATTTGCACAGGTAAGACAGTAATATCTTTCTTTGATTTCAGATGTTTTTTGGAGGTTAAATACAGATACAAAGTTAGATTTTTTTTCTTTCATATCTGTGGCACAAAAAAAGAGAGAACTAGCCAGTCTGTTTAATCTACATCTAAATATCTCCACTTTCTGTTTGAGTAATTGCTACAGAGGGGATCCTGCCCTTTTATCATGGCCAGAATTGATACGGCACAGGTGTTGTCTGCTCTGTCAACACAACAGTAATATTTCTGGGCACTGCCATTCGCCAAGGGCCTTGTACTGCCAGGAGCAAGCCAAATGTAACTGTGTATGTAAGCCAAGGTTACCATTTGTCTTAGCCTAATTCTTCTTGATGACAGACATTCATGATAATTCGGGATATAGACTCTGACCACTGGCATCCAGCCTGGAACACAGCCAGATTCATTCGTTTTGCCTATGATTTCCCTTTTTGATATTTTCTCTCGTGTGTTTTTATGAAATGTGAAGGCCTTGTCTTTAGTTTCTGATGCTTTTCACACTTTATTCCAACTCGTTTTGCTCTGCTGGGCATCATTGTCTCAGTTAAGAGCACGATGGGACAGCCATGTTTGTTGACATTTGTAAAAAACATAACATGAAACCACACTTGTGAGACTGACAAAAGATCTCCTTTGGTTATCTTTGAAGTGGTGATGATGACTTACAGCTATGCAGGGTGATCTCTGCGAGGAAGCCCTGGTCCC
Organism: Macquaria australasica; assembly: GCA_005408345.1. Taxonomy (NCBI): domain Eukaryota; kingdom Metazoa; phylum Chordata; class Actinopteri; order Centrarchiformes; family Percichthyidae; genus Macquaria; species Macquaria australasica. Next base: position 1,001,617 of record SEMN01000019.1, on the reverse strand, counting down.
CAAAGTGACTTTTCCCTGCACTGAGGGCCCGAAAGAATGGGGGCATTTTGGGTGCAGCTAACCAGAAGTGTGTCATCAAGTTATAACTGTATCGCACACTGCAGTGTTTGCAAAACACTTATCTGTTGGACACATGAACTTTGTCTTCCTGTTAGCTGCAGTGTTGTTTTTTATACAGCGGGTAAAATAAGTATTGAACACATCACCATTTTTCCTCAGTAAATATATTTCTAAAGGTGCTATTGACATGAAATTTACACCAGATGTTGGTAACAACCCAAGTAATCCATACATACAAATAAGTTCAGAAATGAAGTTGTGTAATAAAATGGAATGACACAGGGAAAAAGTATTGAACACGCTTACTGAAATTGATTTAATACTTCGTACAAAAGCCTTTGTTGGTAATGACAGCTTCAAGACGCCTCCTGTATGGAGAAACTAGTCGCATGCATTTCTCAGGTGTGATTTTGGCCCATTCTTCCACACAAACAGTCTTCAAAGCTTGAAGGTTCCATGGGCCTCTTCTATGAACTCTGATCTTTAGTTCTTTCCATAGATTTTCAATTGGATTCAAGTCAGGTGATTGGCTGGGCCATTCTAGCAGCTTTATTTTCTTTCTCTGAAACCAATTGAAACAATTGTACCTGCTAATTCCAGGTCTTTCTGAAGCTCTCCACAGGTGGTCCTTGACTCTTAGACAACTCTTCTGATAATTCTTTTCACTCCTGTCAAAAATCTTGCAAGGAGCACCTGGTCGTGGCCGGATTATGGCCCCCACAGTGCTCACTGGAACATTTAGAAGTTTAGAAATCCTTCTGTAACCAATGCCATCAGTATGTTTTGCAACAATAAGGTAGCGAAGGTCTTGAGAGAACTCTTTGCTTTTACCCATCATGAGATGTTTCTTGTGTGACACCTTGGTAACGAGACACCTTTTTATAGGCCATCGGTTGGGACTGAACCAGCTGATATTAATTTGCACTGACAAGGGGCAGGATTGCTTTCTAATTACTGATAGATTTCAGCTGGTGTCTTGGCTTTCCATGCCTTTGTGCACCTCCCTTTCTTCATGTGTTCAATACTTTTTCCCTGTGTCATTTCACATTATTACACATAACTTAATTTATGGACATCTATGGTTTGATTTCTTTGCATGTGTGGATTGCATGGTTTGTTGCTGACATTTGGTGAAGATTTAATTACAATAGCCCCAAAAAAAAATGGTGACGTGTTCAATTCTTATTTTACCCACTGTATGTGAGTGTGTTATGGTGAGGAGAAGCTGGTGACATTCGGGCAGCGCTGTGTGTTGAAATGCTCTGACGAAAAATGAACATAAAAAAGAAAATAAGAACAGGAAGAGGTTTTTTTTTTTTTTTTCATATACAGCTCATTCATTTTTTGCACTTCTAGACATGTTCCTGATAACACTGACTTTCCTATTTGTTATTGCTTGACTCAAGCATATAAATTGTTCTACAGCTGCACTTTTAGTCAGTGCAGTCCAGGGATGGAAATTTGCACCAGCCACCAGCCAAATGCTGGTAAAATACTAAAGTGGCTGACACAAAATAATGATTTATTATTGAGTGGCTGGTGAATTTGAACATTTATCTGTAAGTGGCTGGTAGATGTTCACGTTTTAAAAAGTTAATCTCATTAATTTTCCTGCTCCAGTCTGTTTTGGCCTCAAGTGTGTAGGTTTATTTGTCTATCTGTTATGTGTGTGTGTGAGATTGGGTGGGTGTGTGTGTTGTCATGCACCACAGACATGAGCCTCCCAACAACTTCCCACCTGCCACTACATCCATTGATCAAATAACCTCAGGTGAACAGCTGCACGAAAGACAGACACCAGCTCAGGTCTCACTCACACGTAAATCCAATAAAACATGGACTATTGTAAAACATGGACTAATGTAAAACATGGGGTAAGGCAAAACTGAACCTCGTTAAACACTAATACAATCATAGAAAGCTTGTAAATACTTCACCTTCATTTGTCCTTTTTTATGATCTATAAGTAGATTTAAGACATTTTAACTGGCAGATTGTGGGTGGTTGTGTTTTTCTTTGAGTGTGTGTGTGTGTAGGAGAACAATAAGAGAAGCAGCCTGATGACCACACGTTCAGATGTTATGTGGGAGGGAAAAAAATCTCTTCTCATTTTTTTCTTTTTCTGTCTTAAACAAGCCTGTTGCTGGGTGTGGAGTGGTGTCGTCGGTTGAAAGAATGTGCGAGGGTATGATCTGTCGGCAGATGGCTGTGTTTTGGTGTGTGACTCTGTGTTTGAGGACTCGTGTTTCCTGGGTTTGTTGTAACGTTAGGAGTGCGTCTCTACAAACAACCGCAGTCATGTGACACTGAGCACTGACTCACTCAGTCGTTGCAGCGTCCCCACAAATACCTATTTGAGTGTATTTTTTTAAAGATCTACCCTCTTACAGATACCACTCTGCTGCTAAACGTTGATGGAATAGCTCCGTCACTTTCCCTATATCTCTCTTCTTTCATCTCTTTTTCTTTGAGTCTGAGCTTCACCCCCCCTCACCCCCCTCCTTCTTCCCCTTTCCATGAGGCCTCTGTACTCTGCCTTCCAGAGCTGAACTGGAGGCCTCCCTATCCCGCGCTCTCATTGGCTAAGCCTGACCACATGGTCACGGAGTGGGCCGCCCTGCTCTGCTATCCGCCCAGCTCTCTGGGTGTTCACATGGAATAACTCTACAGCTGCAGTGGGAAGAGAGCAGGGGCCGGGAAAGAGACAGAGAGAGGGGAGAGACAGCGAGCCCAAAATGGACATGGCTAACCTATTCAAACATTTCTTTCGTGAGTTTTCAACTTTTCTCGTCTTCTGTAGCTCCTTTTTTTAAAGTTGTTCTGACTTGTTTGTTGTTTTACAAGTGGTGTAGAGAGCTTTTGTCTGAACTTTGTGCAGTTCTTTTTTCTCTCTCTGACTGTGCAGGAGCGGTTGTCAGTTTTTTTTTTTTTTTTTTTTCTTTTCCCCCCCCCCCGTCTTCCCTTTCTGATTTTACACTTTGTAAGTCAGTTTCAGCTTTAGGTTAGCCAAATGTGTCATAATTAGAGCGGGCGGAAACTGATTTTTGTGCTAACATGTTGTGCTGGCGGGGAAAGGGAGCTTTTGAGGCTGTGTCTGTGTGAGCGGCTGCAAAGACTGGGTGGATATGCTTTTGAAAAGCCTTCTGCTGAGCTGAAGCCTGTAATTGCCCCAGCAATCCTTCTCTGTCCTTTTTAAACACACACACATATATATATATATATATATATATATATATATATATATATATATATATATACACACACACACACAGTAATCCTGCTTCATTTTTTTCGAACATTTGTCCTAGAGAGTGGGCTGCAACTCACTGGAGTACATTGTCATGCTTGAAGACCCCATCTCCACCCGGTTTAGGAATATCTCAAGACATAGCCAAAGTCTGTTTTCTTTTATGCTACCCTCAGGGCGAGCTCGCTCATTGTGGGAGGGTCCCTCCACCCCACCACTACCAGTCATGAGCTACAGTTGAAGGGACGCAGGGTGCTCATGTAGAACACTGTAGTCATTGTGCCGAGAGGAGGAAGGGGTCTCTGCTGATTGATGGGACCCGGGCTCCCATCTCCCGCACCTCGCGCGGCTATCAGAGGAATGTCATTACCTCGGCAGCTCCGCGAGCCACACTGACATACTTTGGCATGGCACACACCCATGCTGTAATCTCACCTTGTAACTGTTGAGTGGTATCTCCCGTCTCTGCCTATCTTCTCTGTGTGTGTGTGTGTGTGTGTGTGTGTCCGTGTCCGTGTCCGCTGACGTACCTGCTTGTAGTCCAGAGAGTGTAAAGGGCTGAGAAGAACGTAGGGATGAGCTCACAAACCTTTTGCTTGTGTAAACTGAGAGTTGTTAGTCTCCTTTCTCTCTCTGTGTTTCCCCTCCCTCTGTTTTCCTGTTTCTCAGCCTCCCCAGCGAGCGGAAACTCTAATTTGAGCCACATTTCTCCCTGAGCTTTGGAGGAGTGTGGGCCAGAGAGGAAGTGAGAAGTTTGAAGGAAGTTGAATCATTGTGCGGGTTCTGTCTGTTGGACTTTCTGGCACTCTCTGTCACTCCCGCTTCTTTTCTTCAAACCACGGTTTCCCCGGCCAGAAAAGCAAAAGACATAATCATAATTAAGAGATTGGCGGGAGAGTCTTCAACGTCACTTTAGGCCCGAGATGTTTTTCTTCTGTAAGGCTGTCCTCATCTTTGTTTTCCTGTCTTGTCTTCTGCCATTAAGAATTGCTTAAGAGGAAGTGAGCAGTGGTCTAGGCTTGTTGAAGACTAGCCAGCACTGTAAACATGTTAGTAGAGAACAGTGGAAACGTCTACAGCACAGCTCCCCGTGTATAATGAACCTAATGTTCTGCAGGGCTGCAGTAATGATTGTTTTCTGCAACTGCAAAAATTAGTCGATTAATCGATTAGTCCATCGACAGATAATTAATCTACAACTATTTTGATAATTGAATAATCATTGTTTTAAGCAAAAATACCAAATATTTGCTGGTTCCAGCTGTTTAAATGTGAGGATTTGATTCTTTTCTTTGTTGTACACAACAGTAAACTGAATGTCTTTGGGTTGTGGACTGTTTGTTGGACGAAACAAGACATCTGAAGACGTCATCTTGGGCTGTGGGAAATTCTAACAGGCAATTTTAACAATTTTCTGACAATTTATAGACAAAACAATTAATCTACTAATTATTTTCTTGATTGATCGATACATTTATAATAGAAATAAAAGTTAGTTGCAGCCCTACTCAACAGAATGTCAGCAAATGGCAGAAAGTTCCCAGAGCCCATGGTCATGTCTTAAAATGTCCACACAGCCACAACCCATATTCAGTTTGCTATCATAAATTAATAAGAGAACCAGAAAATAACCTATTTGACAAACTGGAACCAGATAAATTTTGCCATTTTTGCTTTAAAACCAATTCATCAATTATCAAACAGTTGTAGATTAATTTAATTGTTTCAGCTCTAATGGTCTCATTTCCTGATTTGAGTGGTTTGGTTTGGGTGGTTGCCTGAGAGTAATAACCTCCTGTTAGGATCTGAATTGGTATGTGTTGGGTCTAGCAATATGTATTCTATGTCTTTCAAAGTTTTTCAAAGTCCATGTCATGAGTAGAGCTGGCTGTCGAACCTCAGTACTTTTTTGTTACTGAATGAAATGTGACACTGAGTATCAGAAATGGTCAGGTACTGAAAGCTGGCATCACATGTGGTCAGTTTCGTAATCTTATTGACTTACGGTATTTTTTGATCGGTTAGTTTCTGATTTTAATCAAGGTTTATGCCATGTGTGGCTTTTCTTCAGATAACATTTAAAACACTTTGGTTTCTATAGTCAAATGGGAAAATGTTTTGTAGAAAAACACATTTATTTATCTTAAAGTAAAGTATCCATTGTTATTGGTACCAAAACTCAGCCCTTGTCATATGACAGATTTTTGAAGGGGCCACAAAGGCTAATGAGTTTAGCTTCCTAGCATTTGCCACTGCTGCCCAAAATAATAGTCATAGAAAAGGATGAAGTTAAGGAAATCCTTTTGGTTTTGAACTAAGGTATTGGTACTGAAGTGAAAAAAAAAAGACTGGCTGTAAAGAGTGAGATGATCATTCCAGTGTTGCTGCAGTGATGTGTAGGTACACAAATATCAATAGCCTGGCTTGAAGTTAATAATTGCTGGAATTAATACAACTACCTGTTTGTTTTACTGTAATGAAGGGTTCTACTTGGCATAGCCCCTGACAGTAATGCTGCGCTGTAAAAACCAAATGGAGCACCGTGCCTCTTATCCGTCCCTCTGCTTCATCACAGAGACTGCTTTTGATGTCTCAGGCGGCTGAAGTTGAAAAAGCTTTGCACGTTTCCTGTGCAGCCATCAGTCAGCCATGCTAGCAGCTTGATTGAAGCCGTCGTCTTAAAAGGCAGCCCAAACCATCCCCACTGAAGAATACGCCAACTCACTCTTGCGTGCGTTCCCTTTAGTTTTGTTTGACTCACTCTTTCTGACTGCATGTGGTGTCATTACATTTAATGTGTAAGTCTCATACTGGACCATATGGCTGAGGTTGCTGCGTTGCGTCACGTGTCTGGTGAATGCGAGTGACACATTGTTGTTGAATTGCCATGGACACATTGAGTGCTTTCTGAGAGTCTATAGTCCCACCAGTGACTGCATTACTATATATAATAATAGTAATAATTAGGCAACCTGGCTTAAATTACTATTTAGGATATGATAGGGGCTCACTTGTGTTGTGTGGCTCTAAAATATTTCTTTGTGAGCAAACAAGCCATTTAACTTCTGCTGATCTTGTCCCAGTGAACATGTTGTGTTCAAGTGCGGGGATGTTCAGACACTGTCAGACAGCCTGACGCGGGGTGTTGTCGTCCACAGAGGAAGAGCCCTGGAATGGAGGGAAGCCGAGGGGTCGAAAGGGCCCTGGCAGACAATGGACAGCCAGCCAGCGTAGGCAGGCCCGAGTTAAAAAACAAAACTAGTTCTTGTCTGTCACTGGTAGCCAAACAAACTCCCCGGCACTTTCTTCTCCTCCCCCTGGTGCACCTCATCTCTGAATAAAAAGTGAAGTTTTTGGAGGGGTTTAACATATGTGTGTTAAGGTCTTTTGTCATTGTTTGCAGTGATTAACTGCCATCTGACGCTACACGATTTCCTTCCTCCGCATCCTTCTCTCAGGAAATGCACAGGAAAAAGCATCTGACGTCGAAACCGAAAAGTTTCCAGCCCACAGTGCGTTTTAATCTCTCGTCTGTCTTGAAGAGCTTTCCCAGGTAGCAGTAGAAATAGCGGCATGGTTTGTGGGTTTCAGGGGAAATGCTCAGCTACCACATCTGCGTATACACATGCAAAGTTCATGCATTGGCAGTGTTCAGGGTTAACTTCAGGTGGAGAGATCATGTATGAGAGGAGGACTCTGCTTCCCTCAGCTAGAGAGGAGTCGGGGGAGCCGTCGGGGGTGGAGGCAAAATGTGTATTTTTAGTTTTTCCCCTTCTACCAACTACTATTACTGTATGTTTATGCCAGGCATTGTGGAGTTAGTTATTTGAACTATTTTGTTTGTGTTACCCTTTTCATGTTACAGTATTTTGGCACCAAATTGTCACATTCTGTTAGTTATTGACTCCCTTTTTATTGTTTAATTAAATTCTACCCGTCCTCACAGGGTTGTGTTATGGTAAAGGTGGCAGGTCTGGACAGTACTGTGGCCTGCTGGTAAGATGGACCGTCCCATAATTAAAGATTCCCAGCTTCAGTCCTGATAACAAACCAGTGACGTGTCTGTCACAACTATGAGTCCTGTCTGAAGTGCTTTACCTCAGACTGCCCAGTCATGATTGTAACTTTTAAACTGTATACAGGGTTTGTGTGTTGTTGTTTTTTTTAATTTTAATTTTTACAAGACAATGGGTAGCCATATAAACGCTAACATTACATTATAGATATTGCACTAAATTCACCTAGTTCTTTTTGTCATTTTACACTTATTACTATATATTTTGCACCACATACACCAGATCACTCCTCCTCTCTTCTTGTTTGCAGTCCAATGTGTTTCCTACAAACAGTCAGCCACTGGACGTGCCTTGTCCAGAGATTGTCCCCTAAAAATCTGGCAGAAAAACTTGGCCCTCAGCAATTAACCTACAACAGCATGACAGATGGGCCCTTAGAGAAGCATATGCCCTCAATAGCAACCCCTTATCTTCTCCCAGTATCATCTGCCTATAGCTGTGCAGGCAAATCCCAACTTCCCTTTATTACCTTGGCTTAGATCGAGCATCTAGTCAAATGCAGTGCTCTTGGGATCTGTGCTTTTTTTAATGCAAAGTGTTTCGTGTGACTGTAGCAGGAAGCAGCAAATAAAAATCCCTGACGGGGACACTGATAAGGGCTGTGTTACCTGGCCAGAGAGATAAAATAAGCTTTCAGTTGACTCCCTTCTCAGCTGGAGCTAAAAGATACTTTATTTATGCAGGATTGACCCCTAACCTTTGTTTGGAGCTAACTAGGTCATTTCCAACTGTGCACAAAATACATCCTGGGGCTTGCACCTGCACGAACATGTTGTCTTCCTCAACATGTAATATTTTAGTCATTTCTGTATCATTTTAAACATTGAAGAGGAGTGAGCTGTTTGTGTGCTTTCTAATTTGACTATTTCATCTATATGTAAAATATGTATGTTTGTATATAGATTTATAGATATATAGATGTTTTGATCATGTCTTTGCAGCACTCCCTTTGAGTTATTAAGACATGCACAGAGACATAACTAGACCTAACTTCCACGTACAGACATCAGCTCTTAACACCCTGTCTGGAGTCTGTAGTTATATACAGTGGTGTGACTAATAACAGGGTCTACCTGGAAGCAATTTCACATTGGACTCTCAGCACTACCATGAAATTTGTCTGCAGTCCTTGAGTCACGGGGCACTTTTCAGTTACGATTTATCTGTGGTGAAACAGATTCAGTATGGCGTTGTGACAAATAGTAGTCATGTTCCTCGCTCAGAAAACACACACACACACACACACACACACACACACACACACACACACACACACACACACCATCCTCCCCTGCAGTACTGGAGACTACACCCTGCCTTCCTGTATAATTTCACCTAGCTGACTTTGGATTATGCAAGCAATAGCCTTGCAAACGTAATCAGAAATAGTCACTACTTTAGTCTGCTAGCTGTGTCTGGTATCAATGTCTGTCTCAGCTTTAGTCTGGTTTGCCTACATCATCAGTTAGGCCGTAGATCTGTGATAATAACAGTGATGTCCTTTCAGCTTTGAAAGAACTAGCAGAAAGCTGTTGCTTTCCATGTTTCTACAAGTAATGTATAGAGAGATCAAGCTGAGTATTAGAGCTGCTTTCTGGTCTCTTGGAAAGTTGGAAGAAGGTGTGATCTCACCACTGCGTCCACTGCTAGCTACCCATGTGTTTCATACAACTGTTAGCATGCCAGGCTGCCAAGTGGAAATTCTTGTCCAGTAAGATGATGACCACATGCCTGCCAAAGCTCGGCCTCCGGGCTCCATAACCCAGGAAAGGGCTAAAGGGCCTGGTAATCCCCCTTCTGTTAGCCTCTGGGCTGTTTAGAGATGGCGCCACTGAATGCAGGTCTCACACTATGCCAAGAGGTTGACTGCATGTGTGATAAAACTCACCCTGCAGTCATTCCCCTGTTTGTCTTGCTGACATTTAGCCTGCAAACAGAAAGGAAAACCTAGTTCTCTGCTTGGCCACAGTCGATAAAGTCTTAATAAATATGCCCTTTTAATCATCCCAGCTCTACACTGAAGTCAGCTCAGCGGGGTGCTTGGAGCGTTGGGGGGGATGGGGGAGTTGAGAGTTTGTGTGGACAGAGGGGGGAAGGAGAGCTAGAAAGACTGTTGGCAGAAATGGGATGGAGTTTGGCATCCAGCTGCTGTGCAAGCAAGGCCGCAGGTGTCGGGGCAGCCGAGGTGATTAGCGCAATGTGATTAGCAACAATGAAATGTGACTGAGCCCTTTTGCCTACAGATTTCAAGGCAAGTGTACTTTGTAATTAATCTCAATGTTAGGTAGCAGCACTTTGATAAACTAGTGTACATATTTTAGTTTCCACAGGATTTATAGGCCCGTGCCAAAACAAGTTTTCATCCCACTCTGATTTTTTTTTTTTTTTTTTTTTGCAACCACACCAGCATTGCTTTTTTGTTTCCTCAGCATCTAGGCCTAATCCCCAAGAATGTATTTGGATTTGGAGTGTGGGGGGTTAGGGCACTGTAATGTGAAAAGGAATGATTTTTAGCCCTACTTACCCACCCTCCCTGTATTTCAGCACAACCCCTAATGCTTATTATCGCTGCCTGGTATTTGTGTGGGATGTGGGATTGAGGTGTTTTTAATGGTGTGTGTGTGGTTTTTGTTTTTCTGTTAGGACTTGTTCCACATCAGTGGAAGGGTGTGAAAATGGAATTCCAGGGACTTGTGTTTTAGTAAAATGGTGACTTCTAAGTTTTAATGTACACAAAATGACCTCAAGGCCTGTGTGTCTGCTAATTCAGGATGTCTGTTGCCTTGTAATTAAGTTTCTGACCTAACTCACCAGACTTAATTTTAGTGTAGATGATGATGATGTTTTCTCTGTGAACTCTTACACCTTTCCTTGATTATTTTCTCTAGGAATTGGGAAGGTGAAGAGCAGGAAGGGGGGGATGAGAGACACAGCCTCCAACGCAGACACAGACATGTATGCAGACAACGGCGAGCGGCTGTACGACCTCAACCTGCCCGCCCTGGTCAAGTTCAGCTACACAGCAGAGCGCGAGGACGAGCTGTCTCTGGTGAAAGGCACGCGGGTGGTGGTGATGGAGAAGTGCAGCGACGGCTGGTGGCGCGGCAGCTACAACGGACGCTCTGGCTGGTTTCCGTCCAACTATGTGACGGAGGACGTGGATGGGATGGCGGGGGGAGGGGGCATGGGTGGGCTCGGAGACCCGGCCGGATCGCTAACGGAGAAGCTGGCGGCCGTGGTGAACAGCACCACGAACGGGAACCGAGTGCTGCACACGGTTCAGGCGCTCTACCCTTTCAGCTCAGGCAACGACGAGGAGCTAAACTTTGAGAAGGGCGAGGTGATGGAGGTCGTGGAGAAGCCCGAGAACGACCCGGAGTGGTGGAAGTGTCGCAAAGCGGATGGACAGCTGGGCTTGGTGCCTAAAAACTACGTCACTGTGCTGGACTCCACCTCCCATAAACCCGTAGCAGGGCCTGCTGGGCCACCCACACCTGACTGTGACTACATCTCGCCCTCGGGCAGCGGGCGCTTCGCGGGGAAGGAGTGGTACTATGGAAAGGTGACGCGTCACCAGGCGGAGGTGGCCCTCAACCAGAGAGGCATAGAGGGAGACTTCCTCATCCGAGACAGCGAGTCATCGGTCAGTAGCCTACACCTGCTTACCAAACCCCCATTGATTAGTTGTCCATGGTTTAGACATTAAGGCCCCTTTACACTGTGGTAAAAATCTTTGGTCGTCTGTCCTAGATTACACTGTGAGACACATCCACAGACGGCAGATTTGGAAATTTGGTGACCAAATATGGCCTGTGGCAAAATTCTGACAGTTTCAGAAATTTAGCACCAAATTCTCACAATGTGACTGCTACTACGAGCCAAGTCTATAACCCAACCAATCAGAACGTTACATGAAATGACCCAGAAACACCAGTGTGACATTTCATGAGCAGCAGTTTTGAATAAAGTTTAGGTAAATGCAGCGTGTCCGCACTGCAGCCAAAGGTTGTTTATTGTTTTGCTGCATTTAAAACATAAGAGTGGCGCAGATGGATGACGTGCCTCTGCTCACATATACTTTATTCTATTAACGTCATAGCGCTATGATTCATCTGCATTCATTGCACAATGTGGATGGCTCAAATTAAATCCTACAGTCTGACAGACTGCGACCAAGATTTTATTTGACCCATATCACACAGTGTGACATAAACAATTGTTGTCTTAAAAGCGCCATCTGAACACTGATAATAAAACCTTGTATTTCCTTTTCTTTCCCCAGCCAAACGACTTCTCCATCTCCCTGAAGGCGCAGAGCAAGAACAAGCATTTCAAAGTGCAGCTGAAGGAAAACCTTTACTGCATTGGACAGCGCAAGTTCAACTCTATGGAAGAGCTTGTTGAACACTACAAAAAGGCCCCCATCTTCACCAGTGAGCAGGGAGACAAACTGTACCTGATCAAGGCCCTGGCTGCCTCCTGATCCCTCTCTGTTACACACATCCACTTACACACAGACACACAGACACACAGACATACATATATATATATATATATATATATATATATATATGCATACATACATACATACATACACACACACACACACACACACACACACACACACACACACACACACACACACACACACACACAGATACTTACGCCAGATCACACACTAACATTTAAACTCCCAGCCTGAGGACTTAACACATCATCAGGACTTAAATGCCCGATTTGTGAGCATTCCAAGAGGAGGTATGGAAAAAGCATGGGAGAGACATGGAGGAATGGAAAGGGGAGACAAAAAGACTATGGACTCCTGAGAGTTGACTACAGACCTCTTGGTCACCTATTTTAAATTATCCAGATGTGTTAGGTCATAGGCAATGCCATGTATTTCCATCTTGATATCCATTAGAGTTGCATTTAGTTTCATTTTTTTGTTTTTGTTGATAATATATAATCTTTTTAACAGTTTCTTTTTAAAATGTGATGATTTTTAACTATATCCAATACACAACAACTACCACCTGTACAAGGCATTTTTCAGATGTTAGCAAAATTCAGAGTCTAGAACCTGTAGAGGTCTACATTGCAACTCATTTTTGTGTCTTAATTTGTTCTTTATGGTTGTGGACTCACTAATCCACAATTTCTGCTAATTGCTAATCATGAATAAAAATCAAGTGACCAAAATATATTTATTGATACAATTCTGTTAGGATCATGGTGGTAGAGATTGGAGTATCACACTCACATCTGTTTTTTAGAGGATTTTGGAGGATTCCTCTTCTTGTGCGAAGTCAAACTAGTTGTCAAACTTTCTTTTTGTACAACAGAACTGCTTGTCTCACATATTGCTGTATCCGTATCATGTGAATGTTACAAAGCCGAGGCTTCACAGACAGCGAGGGGCTAAAAAAAAATCCCATGACTTTGCATGAATGCATGCAGACAGAATAGTGTCCACACCTTCACTGCATCTCCCAAAGAGAGACTGACAGTCCGCATGAGTGATGGGGAGTTTAACCATGTCTCTAGAGGTCATGTGAAGAGTCAGAAAGTATTCTCCCTCAGAGTCTGGTGACTTCCTCGGTGCAGAGCAGACCCTCCCCCCCTGCTGGAGTGTGACTGACAGCTGATGATCTGTCCTCAGTGTTGCCAAAGGGGATGTTTCTCTGGAGATGAGGAAGAAGGAGGGCAGTGGGATAGGGGGGTAATACGCTGACAGCAGTGTGGCTTCCAAACACCCACCAGCTCTGTGGCACTGGGAGGGGAAATGGAGGACCAGTCCAGGCAGTCCAGAGAATGATGTCACTGCTCCTGAATTACTGATCACTGGAGGGAATGGAGGAGTTCAGGGTCACCCAGGGGTAGTGTTTGTGTGGTTGCAGCGCATGTACATGAAGCTAGGAGACGCCCTCTTCCTCAAGGATTTTCAGAAAACAATCCCTTATGGCTAAGTACTGGTTAAAGAAAAGCAAACTGGTTTAAATGCTTGATGTTTTTTTTGATATCTGGGCATTGATTTCCATATGCCCTAAGATGTTTGGGGAGTCCGGCTTGTTTTTCCAAATGTATGGTCAGTGTCAAGTTAGAATTCAGCGCATCTAAATGTTTTCAGCAGAACACATGGTTTATATTTACAGTATAGGTCTAGTGAATGGGTGTTTGTTGAGTGAAAATGGACCAAGTAGTGTTGAATGTAGAGGGGCAGCTAGTGCCAGCGCATGCAATCAAAGCCGCAGCAGCGTCGGCAGGGAGCCGCTCCAGCAGTGGGCTCAGGGAGATGATGATGATCACGATGCTTGATGATGAGTTCTCCAGCTGTGGCCAGTTGGACCCGAGTGCAGAGAGAGAGGGAGGAAGAGGGATTTCATAGGAGGAATGGAAAAATGGACCCTAAAAAACAAAAGTAGGATCTAGGGAGGAGACTTTGAGAATCTGTTCCACTGAATCGAGTATCTGGATTACCGCTCCCAGTCATACACGGGTGGGGAAATGAACTGAGGCCAACGCTGACGTATCATAGCAGAGAGTAAAGGATTTTTGATGGCAGTATTTAGGGAGGGCTTTGAGATCTAGTCAATCCAAGCATGAAAAAAAAAACATGGGTGTGAACCATTCCCCAGGTGACTGACAGAGCGATTCATACAAGAGCTGTGTGAGTGTGTTTTCTCTGTATTGGAGCTGTAAAAGATGAATTATAAACAGTGACAACAATTAGCTTTCAGTTTGATTTATGATGGGTTAAAATGGCAAGTTCTAATTATACACCTACAGAGATCTTTAAGTGAGACTACATCGTATTAAACAGTACAAAAACATTCCAGGATTAAAAAGCTTCCGTCAGGACTCGAGAGGTCTTCGTTGATACCTAACAGATTGATGAGTGCATGGTTCAAAATGTATATCACAGGATTGTTTATCAGTATGAGTGATTTTTTTTTTTTTTTTTTTTTTTGGTCATTTCGGGTCCCAAGATTTATTTCAATTTAACCTGTAACCATTATTTCAAGTCGTGTAGGACATGTGTGCCTGTATTCCCTTCATTTTCAGTTATCCCCCTTTTTTGGTTTCTGCATTATCAGTCACCAGATAAGTATTTGGGTTGCAGGAATCTTGTTGCACGTCATTTATTTCACCCAGTCCCAGGCTGATGTATCAGTGCCATTTCTCTGACGCTTTATCTGAGATAGTGTTTGCCTACAGTGGTAATCGACGATCAGCAACCCAGTTCTTTAGCGAAATTTCCTCCCTGACTTCCAGTTCTCCAGCATCTGCAATATTACACAGCATTAAAGTGACAAACGCCAACGCAACGTGCCCCAGTTTGAAGGATTTAGGAGATTTTAATGTGCCTTCACAGCTTTCTGTCAACCAAAGGTTTAGTGTTCCCTTTTTTTAAACTTCTTTTATCTTGTTCTTCCCACTTGTCACCGCTGCGTGCTATTTGGTTGAAGCTTTGCATGTGCGTCAGTTGAGTCTGATTAATGAGTGATGGGTGTCTGAAAACATCCTCGTAGAGAAGGGTATTTCCTCGTTTAGCGCTCACTTTGTTGACACAGGCTGAAAATGTCATTGTCTAACTTTTTTTTTTTGTCATGCATATAATGCCCATTAGGTGATATTGTGTGTAGTTTCAAGTGACCTTACCTTTGCTGATTTCATCAACTTCTTAATTGAACAGTGAATGCCTACATGTACAGTATAAACTATGTGCTGTTCATTCAGAAACATAACCCCAGGTGTGATGTAATCATGACCTGAATCTCATGTATGAGCACCTCAAGTAACGGTATCACATATTGTTGGTTGTGATGAAACTGTCATGGTTTCCAAGGAAATAGTTTTTTATGTCTGTATGTATTTCATATAAGACCTAGTGTAAGACATTCACTTTTGCAGTTTAGCCACTTAAATATGTAAAAAAAAATCCTCAATACTTAAATGTTTTACTTGATATTCAAATACAGAACTACAGTATCTCCCTGCATAGATATTGTTATGAACTGGGATCTCTTTCATTTTACACCAACAGAGGCCGCATGAGCAGAGCCTTGTAGCTGTACAGGAATGATTTTAAATCTGCTTAAAAAGACATGGAAGTCAGTTGTGAGGGATATTATCAAGAGATTGTTTATTAAACTATTTTTCACTATCATGAACTACAATGCAGCTGGAAGTCTCTCCTTCTCGACTGTTAAACAAGCCTGAGATAATCTTGAATCTTAAAGAGTGATTTCTTGATAATATTCCCAAACAAATGACCCGTGTTCAACTTTGGTGCTTTTGTGCTGCTTACATTTCTATGGTGTTCTTTGTCTCACAAAGCTTTTTTTTTTTTTCTGTATGAGAGAGAGTGAAGAAAACAGATCCATGCTGTGGAATGATAAAGGCAGTGCTGTGAAACTTAATGTCATGCTCTTAATACTGTTTTTATGGAGGGGAGATCGTCTTCAGGTGTAATAATTTAGAAGAGTTTATTAGTGTTCAAAAGACGTAATAAACGACATAAAAATGATGTGTGTTTTTATCTGCCACAGAATGAATTGTTAAATGTTGGAACTTACACTTTCATTTTCTCTTAAAGCAGTATTTTACTGAATTGCGAAAATACATCATCCGATACTAATCAAACTACATGAAAATTGGGCAGATTCTTTCTTCTCTGTGCTATAGCTTTGTTATAACGTGATTATAATGCAGCTGAAATTGGGACATTAACATTATCTGATTCACAGCAGATGATTCATGCATGAGGACAGCAGTGGTAGTTTTGTATGATGCACGTATGCCACCTGGCGGTCATTTGTATCATTACATTTACTGGCACCACCCAGGCCTATCTCAATTGAGACCTTCAGCAAAACAGGAGCACATTCTGGTCACTTTATTTCAAACCATTCTCGGAAAATGATACTGTGATTGTAATATTTTCAAAGTAAAATGCTCTATTCATTCACATCATTTCATGTACAAAGTATTTTTCCTCAAAGTAGGTGGGGGCCATCAATCATGGCGCATGTGAGACAAAGTGGGCTTGTTTTGTTGTTACGTAACTTTGTGGTTAGTCAAGCCAAATCTCAACACAGTCTTTACAGTAGCTGACCTTGGTTTTTTTCCAGCGTCAGCCACAACAGAGCAGCAGGAGCCTTCTCTTGAGCTCTACCAAGCTCTGGTCCTCGTGCCAGTTGGGCTCCAGAGGATTTCCATAAGGCAAAACATTACATGTATCGGGGGAGGAAAAAAACATAAGGGGACAAACACAATGTTTTCTTTTTTAAAGATAACACCACAGCAAGCAATAACCATGCAGAATGTATAGTTACGAGTATGTCATAGCCCTGCTGATATCCAATACAAAGTAGTTGCTACTTATCACGGAATATATCTGTATAGATAAAGTTATGATTCATGTCAGACATAGAAAAAGCAAAGTGCAATAATTTACTTACAGTTTAAAAAAACCAATAAGTTTTAAGGCTTGATCAGTGAATGATTTCAAGTGCTGAGGATACATAGCAGAGACCCCTCTTCAGGGTAAGTCTGTATATCTGCGTAAGCACTAGATAGTTGAAAAATATGCTATCTGTGATCTGAGGGCTGAAACAGAGGGAGCTAGAACAGGAACAGCTCCTTTTAGAAGTAGAGGAAGTCAGAGATGGCGCCCGGCAGATGCGTCATCAGCTGCACTCTGATCCACCAGTGTGGCTCCATGGGGTTGTACCGTGTGTAAGGACGCTTGGACGTGATGGCATCAGTGATGTCATCCAGGACAGGGGCCACATCCTTCTGTCCGCTGTTGCAGTAAGAGCGCATCAGAGCCATTTGCTGCTCAAAGTGGGCTTTCTTGTAATCCTCCTTCACATGCGGGGGTGCCTCATTCCACAGCTTATTGGCCGTGCTGGCCACAATGTCGCGGGTCAGGATGCCGGTGGCCACAATGAAGTTCCCCGGTTCGATAATGGACACTTTCACTCCCCAGGCCTTCATCTCATAGCGAAGGCAATCGGAGAAAGCTTCCACACCGTACTTAGACACACAGTAAGGCGACCGCATGACATTTCCCATCCTCCCGTACATGCTGGCCAGGTTCACAACACGGCCTGCAGAGATATAGGCAACAGAAATGTAGTCAGACTCCTGCAACCAACATCTGAGGACATTTGTCCTCTGTAAAACAAATGCTCAATTAGAATGAATAGTATGATAGGATGACAATTTAATGCAGTACTACCAGTGATAAAATAATGTAAAATTAAATTAAGAGCCTTTGGTGCAGCTTCAAACTCAAAGCCTGTTAAGGTCCAAACCGCCTTTAAAGACATTCTTAACAAGCACATGACCTGGAGCTGCGCTTAGATAAGCAAATAATGTAACTACATCACTGTTTTTTGATGAGTTACTCATTGCCAATTTATTAAAAGCAGTGCTCCTCACTGCTGTTCTGCTGGCTGCTGATAAGCTTTCTATTTGCTTATTGCTCCACTTTAAAACATTATCTATCAAGTTGTTACAGCGCCTAAGCTGTGGAATGAACAACCCATTCACAGTTCACACCACTGCCTTTATATTTTCTATTAAAGGTCAGCTAACAACATACTTTTTAAACTGGCTTTTAGACGACTAGCCTCATTTATAACTGGAATATATTATTGTATTTCTTTTTATTTACCATTTTATCCTGTTTATCCTGTCATGTACTTTTCATTGTATATTTTTTATTGCTGTCTCTTGTGTTTCTTGTTTAAGCACTTTGTTAAAAAAAAGTGCTATACAAATTAAGTTATTAATATTAAAAGTTTAATTTCACCTCATGGAGAAAGGCTTTAAATTTGTCTTTCAATTTCAGGCTTGTTTGCATTGTTAGCATTGCTCACAGAATACATGTGTTGGTTGGCTGCACCGTTTCCTTTTAAATAGGAATTTTAAAAATGTGTATAATCCTTCCTAAAGAAACTGGGGGAAAATGTGAAACAAGTCTAGTAACAAAGTTACCCAGGTGAAATCTAAGCTGCTTGGATTTTAAGATTCTTGTAGTTTGGCACTGCCACTTTGGACACTATTTAACTCAGTCATGTTTATATGTCACAGAGTGATAACGTGTAAAATATAGTGTTGTTTTCCAGCTGCTCACCTTTTGCCCTGCGGATTAACGGCAGAACAGCTTTGGTGACCCTGATAGTTCCCCACAGGTTGACCTCTGACACCTGCTTGTAGGTGTCCATGGAAGTAAACTCCACTTCTCCAAACGTTGACACACCAGCGTTGTTCACCACAGCCCACAGACCTGGGTCATGACCAGTGACAGATTGTCAGAGAAGGAAAAAAAGTCTGTGAATGAACACACATACTGATCTTCTTTAATCTAAGTAAGCGAATACAGGTGATTGCGCTTTACAGAGTTTTTTACAGTACCTCTTTCTGAGTCCTCCAGGTTGTCTTTGATATATTCCACAGCCTGGTTCACCTGTTCTTCACTGCAGACATCCAGCTGGACTACCTTCATGCGATCTGAATGAAATTCCTCCAGTTCCTTTGCACCCTCTCCATCTTTATCCTGCAAGGACACCTCAGTTACACCAATGCACCCAATTTAATCCCAAAGCTTTGGAAAATGCATTCAAAAACGCAAACAATTAATAGTCATTTATTACGTTTTTCAACCCTAGAGGATTCTCTTTTTGCTTGTTCCCGTTCAGGAAGATCAGAGGTCAAGGTCAGCTACAAAAATAAGGATGCTGGTGGGTAGTCACCGATTTGTTATAGGGTATCCCTATTGAAATGTACAATATATAACGGGACAGTCACACATTTCAACTCAAAATTAGAGGTCAGTCTGGATAAATTTCAGTAGGGGGCGGTTTGTAGGGCTGTTGTGTTAAGTGAGTAGTCACTGCATATTTCATCCTTACCTTAAGAAGACATCCAGCGAAGACCGTGAAGCCAAGCTTGTGCAGATGTCTGGCAAGTGCATGACCAAATCCACTGTCACAACCTGTGATAAACACAGCTTTCCCCTTCACCTGCGGAGATGGGCAGAATGTGTATCAAGAGATATACAAAGCTATAAAGATATACAAAGGGACAAAAGAAAAGCTACATTCATATCTATAGTACCTAATAAAATGAAAATATTCCACAAGGAAATATTTAAGACATTAAAAGAGTTGTCTATATATATATATATATATATATGTGTGTGTGTGTGTGTGTGTGTATAGCACGTATATAAACGTTAACAGGGCAAGTTATTTATGTACAAAATAGTACAATTTCACTATTTACAGCAATTTCTATAGCTAATACGCATTATTCCATGTAGCAGCATATCTCCTATGGTGCTACTGAATGGCTTTCCTCTAAGTTACAAGCCACTCATTAATTTCTACCTGTGGGAACTACGTGACCTATTAAACTGATGCTGAGATATTTGTATCTTAGGATCATATATATATGCTATATATATATAGATATATAGATATATCTATATATATATAGGCCTATAGGACATTAGTTCATTTTCGTGTTGGAAACAACAGTCCATACTGTAACATTACCTCCACCAATCCTCTAGGAATTCGAGGCGTCGCAACGTACAACACAAAAAGTAAATACACCACAACTATGCACTCGGTTACACTCGTCTCCGGTAATCTCAGCATCCTCATCGCTGCGTTCAGCAGAGCGGGCAGTCCGAAGCCCAACACCACGGTCAGAAACACTGAAAACGACACCAGAAGTGCCACTCGGAACACGGAGAGCGGGGCCATCTTGACGGAATGGTGTGTTTACTTTCCTGGCGAACAAGTCTACACCACCCACCGAGGGGTCACGGCACGCCCCCTGTACCAAACATCCCTGGACCGCATTTAAGTTAACGGAGAGGAACGGTTTGGAAAATACCTTAGTAGAAAGCAACCGCGAGAAAACGTGTACGCTTCAGGTTGCTGTTTACGAACAAGTTATTGCCGCTTTTGCCTATGGCAAGCCAAAGGGATCAAATGTCGTCAGGTCGGCACACGTCCCTGGTACATAAAACGGCGTAAAATACGGCGTCCTGACGGTTTTCACGCCATTTTTTATTTACAACGCCGCTTTTTACGCCGTTACATTTTAAAACTCCGCTTTTTACCCCCGTAAAAACCATACAAAACGCCGCTTTTTTACGGCGCTCTAGTGAGGTACATTAAGCGCCGCTCTTTACACCGTTAAAACCTGTCCAAGACGCGCGTTACTTACACCGTTTTCTTGTATGGTAATGAGCCCTTCCTCCTGTTTTACATAGCCAGTAAATCCAGAGTTTTTGTAACCAATCTGTGAAGAGTAAAGCCGGACCAAAGCAATGCATCCATGAAAGATGCT
The DNA here is from genome assembly GCA_005408345.1 of Macquaria australasica. Lineage (NCBI taxonomy): Eukaryota > Metazoa > Chordata > Actinopteri > Centrarchiformes > Percichthyidae > Macquaria > Macquaria australasica. The sequence goes on along the minus strand of SEMN01000019.1, from coordinate 980,863 downwards.
TGCCATTGCTAGGCAAGATTGCCATCTGTGTTGTCTTTATAAATTGTACAGTATTTAGATTCAGAGGATTATGACAGAGAACTCCCTTTTGGACATTCTCCCTGAATCGCATCAATCTCATCAACATGCTACAAACTATTAAAAATGTTTAACAAAAACTCTGTCTCTTTACTGGCTATGTAAAACAGGAGGAAGGGCTCATTACCATACAAGAAAACGGCGTAAATAACGCGCGTCTTGGACAGGTTTTAACACGCGTAAAAAGCAGCGTTGTAAATAAAAACGGCATAAAAAGCAGCATTGTAAATAAAAACGGCGTAAAAAGCGGCGTGAAAACTGTCAGGACGCCGTATTTTACGCAGTTTTATGTACCAGGGACGTGTGCCGACCTGACGACATTTGATCCCTTTGGCTTGCCATATTTGTCAGCTAACTCACCCAGTTACATTTTTGTATTAGTAAAACTAAAGCTTTAAACTAGGTAACTGTTAAACTAGGTAGCCGTTAACGGTTGTCCGTACTTGTAACGTTCATCCGTAAAATAATGCATAAATTAGGTTGAGCTAGCGTTAGCAGCGTCAAACCATTACGTTTGAGGGGTCAGCTTCGAGTGAAAAATAAGAGGCGAGATTAAAATATTTTAGTGAACTTCTCAGAAATTAATAGACTTTATTAAAGTCCAGTCTGGCTGTCAACGGGATTAAAGCAAAACCGGAAGTAGCCAAGAGAGAATTTTCTTGCATCAAAACCCTTTGGTCTGTGATGCTTGGTCATGGTGGAAGAAGCACTCAGATATTTTACTTAAGTAAAAGCAATACGACAATGTAGAAATGTTACATGTAAAAGCCATGCATTCAAAATTTTACCGAGTAAAAGTACCAAAAGTAAAAGAAGCTACTCATTATGCAGAATGGTCCATTTCAGGATAATGTACTGCATTACTGTATATTGTTGGATTATAATTATTGATGCATTAATGTGTACATCACTTTAATGTTGCAGCTGGTAAGGGTAACTTCTGAATTCCAGTACTCTTATCTTATAATAATAAATCATAATTTATTATATTTTGTATTATTAATCTAAATCTGGAAAGTAACTGGTAACTAAAGCTATCAAATATATGTAGTGGAGTAAAAAGAACAAATCCAACCTAAAAATTGGACTTGAGTAAATGTACCTTTATGTTTGTGCATGTACATATGTGTACTTAAAAATAAGTTAGCTCATGTACCATTCAGAGTGAGCAACCTCACTTACAGTACGCACAATTATTCTCCTGTAGCTCATGTTGAGAGAGCAACTCAAGAGTCAGAACTGGTTTGAAAACTCTAACAACTGTAGCCAAAGTGGTTGGTTGGGTCGAGTATGCACACAAAATTGGTTCAATATATGCCTCTGCCTTATAACCTAATTTGCACACAAATATAAATGAACATACTCCAGTGGTATCAGTTCCACCAAGACCTCACAGATGTTGAAGAAAAAAAAACACCTGAGCAAATCCAAAACTTTTAATGATGGTTTTTAATATTTCCAGATGAAAGATTTTGTGGTACAGCCAACATCCTGGTCAAGTAAAATGCAAGAAAGTTTAAAACCCAAAGTCAGCTGGGATCGGCTCCAGCCCCCCAAGCCCCTCTACGGATAAGCAGTTATAGATAATGGATGGTTAAAAACCTAATCACCTACAGAAAAGCTGCTAGTAACAGAGATAGGATGATGGCAATAGAGAGAGCCAGAGACTAAGGCACTAAGGATCTAGTGTATATGTATGGCTAAATGACCATACCATGGCCTTTAGAAGTGCTGTAAACATGTTTTCATATCTATGTTAAACACAGGCTGTTTCAATTTAAAAGCAAGAGAAATCAACTTATGAGAAAAGAAATTATGAATGCTCAGAAGACTGTTAGATGACTTAATAGTAAAAAAAAAAAAAAAAAAACACAGAAGAAAAATGTAAAATGTACATGTAAGTGACTGCTAATCTTACACACAGATACAAAAGGCCCAGTCCAACTCTTGTTGCCATCTCCTTTTTCACAAAAAGAGCATTGACATGAAAAAAAAAAAAAGCCAAATTTTTAATGATTCAAAAAAATGTATGTGTTAAGGTAAATCTTTCCTGACTTTCTAACCGATACCTGTGGCAGGGTAAACTGAATAATGATAGTCTTGCATAGACAATTAAAGCCGTTGATAATATTTAACTTTTTATTTCCCATTTAAACGGCGCTGTCTTTGGAGTATGGAGGGGGTAGTGCTGGTGGAGGGAGAGACTCAACTCATTTCTAGTTGAGAAACAGGTAGGAAGGAAAATGTAACCTGTTTTACAGTATTTTCTTGAGAGATCTGTGGGGACTGTTTGTTAAACTGCAAGTGCTCTTTTGATATCCCACTTCACTGCTTCTCTATTTGAGAAAAGTATCAAGCTTTCTCTTGATATTGTCAAATGAGTCCATTCCCATGTAGTCTGCCTGACCTTGCTCCCATTTCTGCTTCCGTTCTTCTGAGGACAGCTGGGGTTGGAGTGCTTGTGCAAGTGAAGAGGGGCTCTCACCCTGAGCAAGAATATAAAAATAATACATATTAGTGAAACAAAGAGCACGAAAACAGAAAAACGGCTCAATGACAAGAGACACAAGCAGCACAGTACACATCCTTTGCCTTTATTGCTTTTTGAAAGCACTGAACTCGCCATATGTAGCCTTTCCAAATTAATGGCCACATGCAAACTCATGTGAAAGAAAGCTCTGATTTTAGAGGAAGAGTAGTATTAGCATTAAACCAGGTGCCAGGTGTTATTGACTGCTAAGCTATAGAAAAAACACCACAAACTCATACCTGTCCACTCTCAAAAGTGACCGTGTCACTGTACTGGAACTTTATGAGATGAATAGGAAGACAGAAAAGAGGTATCACCCAGAATCGGAGCAAAATGAATAAGTAAAATAAATTAAAGGTGAAAAAGAGAACACGTATGTGACAGCAAACATACAGTATTTTCCTGCATAAACGATGCAAGTACCACAATCAACAAATCATTTTATTATCTATAGAGCTGGACAACCAGGAAACCTTGGTCAGTGTGTCGATGGTCACCAAAGTTGTAAACTGTAAAAAGTTGGTTATGTTACAGTTTGGAAATCCTAAGGAAGCTGTTCGATTGGCTGTGAGTTTCCACTGGCAAGAAAGGTTCAATATATGTATGTTTGTATACTTGACCATGAATTTGACAACAAGTCAAGCTACAAGCTAATTCTATTAATTTTCTTGCAAGGTTTTGAATGTCCAACTCTAGCTATTATCTGATGGAATAGACTGATATACCAAGCTGCTTCCAGTGTAAATGCAGGGCTGTAGGTCCAATAAAACAAATGTGTTCATTCACCTCAAAACATCCGGAGTGGAAAGGCTGGTCTCCATATTGCTCCTGCAGCATGGGCACCACAGCGCTGGAGTACAGGGTCCACCAGTCCAGGAGGAAGGTGGGATGTGTGGAGGCCTCAGCCACACTCCTGGTGATCTGTTTGGCTTTGGTGTCAAATGTGTAACTCCATGGCTTGGTCTTCCCCAGGAAATGGACCACCTTGGCATTGCCACCATATCTGAAATGAGCAATATAGTAAATGAGAATTAGAATGTAGACACCTAAACATTTGTGTTGTAGATGCTTTAATAAGGTTAGATTTAGTGAATTAAGTTCTTAGGAATTATTTGTCTCCTTCAAATTGTAGCTACATGAGTGACTTTCGTTCAGAAATCAATATTTTGCAAGAAACAATGCATAATTATAATTATACTGATCATAAAATGGTCCCAAATTTAAATTACATTAACATTAACCAACATAAGCTAGTGGTCCTATCAGACCAACCTAGGCTGTAGCAGCAAAACCGCTGAGAGTATTGTATTGAGAGATGGTGTGTTTAATTACCTATGAATTCAACTTTTCATTTCCAAGAGGAACAATGTGTTAGAAAGCTACATGGTATTGCTTTAAAAACAGTATATCCGGGTATTCAAGTTCCTTTTCCCTTTTATGATGAATGTAGGAAAAGAAAATGAGGGGTCAAAAATGCTACCTGCTAACTTAGTGCTAACAGACCAGGAATCACCATTAGTCTAACACTGTTAATCCATACACCACTTTATACGTGAGCATTTGTTTAAAACAGGAAAATGTCTGACCAAGCTGTATTGTGTGGTTGATTATTCTGAAACACAATATTAGCATTTGCAGTCTGCAGAAAGTTGTGTTTTACACAAGCAGAAGTGCAGTAGCCACATTTTTATAATTTTAATAGAACAACAATTATATGGAGTTTTAGAAAAGCTCTGCAGGCTTAAGGTTGCACTTTGTGTAGTGGTATTCGCCTGCTTGTATTGGACTACATTAATTAAATAGTGACGCTATTACAAACCATGCCAACCCTTACAGATATGGATTTTTTCTTAGTAATGGCAAACTGCATATGTACACAAATAAATATGAATCTGGCCAAGGGGGATTTTTTTTGTTGTGTTTGCCAGACCTCTGAAGAGCTACTATTGCTGACAACTACCAACAAGTGAATACATGTTTATCACCCCTGTCATCCCTTTTGGTTGCCAGGAAATGCCAAACCTAAGAGCTTGTTGATGAGGTTTGTTTCTATGAGGAGAGGGGTTTGGACACAGAGAGGCAGTGAGAATGGGAGGGGGAGCTTAAGACAGAGTCCACAATGACCAGTCCGACAGGCGAACATAAAAGGTCTTTAAATAACCGGCTCTATTTTAGGATTTGGTTTCAGCTGTTGGGAGCTCAGTGGTGGATATCCAACCCAGCGCTGAGGCCAGCTGGGGGATGCTCCGGCAGAGCCGCTGGAATCTTACTGCTCATCTCGCTCGTAACCTGATGTCACGTCACGATGTGACTACACATTCATGTGATTGAGTATCTGCTTACACCTTGGCTTTGCATTTGATACGCAAGATTTCAGTCACATTGACAGACTCTCTGCTGTAGTGTAATACAACTGTCTTGTGGAAGTACAGTATATACAGTAGTAGCTTAAACAGTAGAAACACACCAAAATAATGTTCAAAATAATACCCCAACTACTGTTTGAATGTTTTTTTTTAGAAAAATGACTTCCTCAGTAGACGGACACTTACTGCTTGAAGGCTGGAAGGTAAGTGTAGATGGCTATGCTGCTGAGGTTGTAGATGAAGGGGAGGTGTTTTGATATGTCAGCTGTTGCCCAGTTGCTGAAGAAGCCATTTAAAACACCTTGGTCTCCTCCTGCAACAGAGAGTGGGGGAACATATCAGTGTATGATAGTATATTAACAACATACTGTACTTATCAGGAATAATCTGTCCAGATCTACAAAGGTTTTACAGTTCAAATAGTCTAACATCTTTAGATGGATCTTTTATATAACTTTTAGCTTGTAGTGATGCTCACTGGGATTCTGCAGAAGTACAAGATTGGCGTTTTAAATTCATTTTGAAGGGCATTTTCAAAAATTCTAAAACGTTTTCAGGGATGGAAAGCTTCAGGTGTCAATAAAAGGTCAAAGGAGAGAGCAAGGATGCTTTTCTTGTCCAATTTATTTGCATTAGTAGTGTGGACACTGTGAGAAACTCTGTTATGGTGACATAACAGCCAACTTGGCTTACGAAATGCAGATTACAAAATTCTTTGACAGGTTTAGCGTATGACTGGATATCTTTTTTGAAAGAGGAAAAGCTGAGTGAGAGTGCAGTCAAATGATCGGCACACCTTTGACAGCCAGATTAATTAGTCTTTCTGCTTGGTCTACATTAGTCAGCAGTCAGTCGAGACTGGTATAGACGAGAAATGTTCCCACACATTCAGAGCACGGAGATGGATTTCCTTCCTTTACAAATTGCTTTGGTTATCTGAAATAAAATGATCTGACTTGCTAGAAGACGCAAGCAAATCTGAATATGTTTCCCTCACTGGGTTTTCTCCCAGAGTTTTCTAAATCATACCCTCTGAAGCCATGCATGTGCACAGGACAGATTGATAGAAATCACAGTAGCTGCACAGAGGGTAAAAGTACACAACATGTCTGTCTGTCACGTGCATTACTGTTGACACCCTACACTCCACTGATGGCAAAATATCAAAGATCAGTATGTTGTAGAAAGGCCCGGTGGTGTGTGTGTGTGTGTAATATATATATATATAGGAAGGCTTATCCACCACAGCAGTGAGGATTTATTCATCTCATATTTGACAAAGATTGATTGCCTGCTGTCTGCCCACTGACCTCCAATACTCGGCTCAGTTCAAAGTCAAAATCTGCTCGGCAACACCAGAAGCCTTTCAATAGGCTACAGTATCAAACCCTGTTAACAGATGGCGATGCTAGGTTGATTGCTCTATTGTGCACTTACATCATTCATATTGTTGTCAATCAATGGAGCTAAATGAGTAAAGGTCTGGGTGTAAGAGACAATGGATTTGCACATCAAATGCAAGAGTGTATGTAACCATGTTGTCTTGTAACTTCTATACCAATGCAATATTAAAACCTCTAAAAGTAGTAAGAAATTGTTAAAAAAAAAAAAGTTGCAACACCTATTCATTTAAATGTAGACAGGTGTAGAAGAAGTGTGGGAAAATTATCAACCATATATTTGCATTTCATAAGGATATATAAATTTTGAGAGAACTTGCAGTTATTAATATTATCTCAGTGCTTGTGATGTCGACACAACGATGTCATATTATCACCATATAAAGTTGATATGGCAAACATGTTTTCAAACAGTTGCCTATTTACACATCCAATAGAATGGAGCAACATTAGCATTCATCTGAAGTCGTGTTTCAGGTGATCTGATAAATGTAAGTCCACTATTCACTCTCCTTTTAGTTTTGTTTTGGTCGCTCTATAGCTGCTAAATGCTCCACTACGTTCACCTGCTGGTCGCTAACTTTGTCCGTCTGTCTTGTGGTGCTGGGCAGGTAGAACGCAGTAGGTTTATCAGAGCTTTTTTTTTGCTGAAAACATATGCTTGCCATGTGTGGAAACAATGCTGACGGGAGCGGTGAGACTGAACCAAAACCAGTTAAGTTGCAAGCCACAAAATAAAAACAATGAACTGAAAGATGCTAAAATGCTCTGTAAAGCTGAGAAGAACTGTTGAGTTGGGTAATAATTCTCGAGTGACCCTTTCACATTACACAAAGTCATTTGATCCATTATTGAAATAGATATATTGATTTGTACAGCTTTAACCCTCAATGCCCAAATTCAAAATTCAAGTCCAATGGAATGTTTTTGATATGATATTGGCTGATATGCTCCTGCCCTAAAAGGTGCAACGCAAGCAAATGAGTCAGAGTGATGTCAGTCATGCACAGCCTGTACACACCCACACTGTCTTGAGAAGAGAGCTAATTAGCCTCAAGTGTGGGTGCACCCTGGACGTGTAGAAACTCTTTATTTTTGATACGATTCTTCACATTTTTTAAAATCGCTTTATTGTAAATTCGGTGTACTTAATCTAATTGGCACTTTGCATCCAGTTTAAAAAAATGAATATTATGAAAAACATTTGAGAGTGAATAAGAATACTATTTGAACATACTGCACATTTACATGGATTTCAAATACCAACCATGTATAGTAGGTGATAAGTCCTTAAAACATCTCTGTGTTGAATGCCAATAGGAGTACATCATACAGCATAGATATACAGTATATCATGCAACATATTTGAACTTGTGGAACATTATTGCTTAGTCTCCAATGCGCAGTATATGTTTGACAAAGGCTGGGTATCGAACACGAATACTTTCTTGGTAACGTCCAAAATGTGTCCATAGCAAGTACTAAAAATGTACCCAAAGTACCCAGAGCTGGCATCGAATGTCTGGTCAGATTTGTCGTTACTTATTCTCTGATGACAGTTTCTGATTTGAATCATCACATAACCACTCCTATTTTAGCATACAGTACATCCGGAAAGTATTCACAGTGCTTCACTTTTTCCACATTTTGTTATGTTACAGCCTTATTCCAAAATGGAATAAATTCATTTTTGTCCTCAAATTCTACACACAATACCCCCATAATGACAACGTGAAAAAAGTTTGAGATTTTTGCAAATTTATTAAAAATAAAAAACTAAGAAATCACATGTACATAAGTATTCACAGCCTCTGCCAAGAAGCTCAAAATTGAGCTCAGATGCATCCTGTTTCCACTGATCATCCTTGAGATGTTCCTACAGCTTAATTGGAGTCCACCTGTGGTAAATTCAGTTGATTGGACATGATTTGGAAAGGCACACATCTGTCTATATAAAAAGGTCCCACACTTGACAGTGCATGTCAGAGCACAAACCAAGCATGAAGTCAAAGGAATTGTCTGTAGACCTCCGAGACAGGATTGTCTCGAGGCACAAATCTGGGGAAGGGTACAGAAAAATATCTGCTGCTTTGAAGGTCCCAATGAGCACAGTGGCCTCCATCTTCCGTAAATGGAAGAAGTTCGGAACCACCAGGACTCTTCCTAGAGCTGGCCGGCCGTCTAAACTGAGCGATCGGGGGAGAAGGGCCCTAGTCAGGGAGGTGACCAAGAACCCGATGGTCACTCTGTCAGAGCTACAGCATTCCTCTGTGGAGAGAGGAGAACCTTCCAGAAGGACAACCATCTCTGCAGCAATCCACCAATCAGGCCTGTATGGTAGAGTGGCCAGACGGAAGCCACTCCTTAGTAAAAAGCACATGGAAGCCTGTCTGGAGTTTGCCAAAATGCACCTGAAGGACTCTCAGACCATGTTAAACAAAATTCTCTGGTCTGATGAGACAAAGATCAAACTCTTTGGCGTGAATGCCAGGCGTCATGTTTGGAGGAAACCAGGCACCGCTCATCACCAGGCCAATACCATCCCTACAGTGAAGCATGGTGGTGGCAGCATCATGCTGTGGGGTTATTTTTCAGCAGCAGGAACTGGGAGACTAGTTAGGATAGAGGGAAAGATGAATGCAGCAATGTACAGAGACATCCTGGATGAACCTGCTCCAGAGCGCTCTTGACCTCAGACTGGGGCGACGGTTCATCTTTCAGCAGGACAACGGCCAAGATATCAAAGGAGTGGCTTCAGGACAACTCTGTGAATGTCCTTCAGTGGCCCAGCCAGAGCCCAGACTTGAATCCGATTGAACATCTCTGGAGAGATCTGAAAATGGCTGTGCACCGACACTTCCCATCCAACCTGATGGAGCTTGACAGGTGCTGCAAAGAGGAATGGGCAAAACTGCCCAAAAATAGGTGTGCCAAGCTTGTGGCATCATATTCAAAAAGACTTGAGGCTGTAATTGCTGCCAAAGGTGCATCAACAAAGTATTGAGCAAAGGCTGTGAATACTTATGTACATGTGATTTCTTAGTTTTTTATTTTTAATAAATTTGCAAAAATCTCAAACTTTTTGCACGTTGTCATTATGGGGTATTGTGTGTAGAATTTTGAGGACAAAAATGAATTTATTCCATTTTGGAATAAGGCTGTAACATAACAAAATGTGGAAAAAGTGAAGCACTGTGAATACTTTCCGGATGCACTGTAGTTCTACAATTTCTTGTGTTTAGACAATATTTACCATCTCAGAAGTTTGGTTTATTTTATTACATGAAAAAAGGGTTTTGTAAAAAAAACTTTTGTTTCTCAAAGTAAGGCATCAAAAAAAGTAGGCCTGTCATTTTGGTATCAGTATTGAAACCTAGGCATCTGCACTTGTATTGAAAACTTTCAAAGATCCCCAGCTCTGTTCATGACTACTCAACTTTAAATAATACAACTAGACACGAGCATTTAAAATGTTTTGCCTCCCTCTGTGCTGTTGAATTGAATTAACATTGCCCTCTGGGTTAAGACTTGTTTTAAAGTTTGCACTTGAGTTGCCTCAGGTCCTAGGGGCCCGACTGGAGGGCTGGACAGCCACTTGACCTCGCTCAATTTGGCTAATTTAGAACTAGGGCATTGTCATGGCGGTGGCTTACGTAAACACAGGACTCAGAGGACAGTTTGGGGCACAGGGATACATTTGATGTTTAGTAGGTCAGTTACTCTTCAAGTATACAACCAGATCTTACAACCACAGCTTTATTCAAAAACTTTTTTTCCAGTGAACATCTCCTCTGTTACATCATGAAATCTGCAACTGACCAGCCAAAACACTTAATTTTGAAACCAAGCAAAAACATGACACACGCTCATTGACTATTCATGCTGAATTGCTTCACCTAGTAGCCATATAATAAGTCATTTGACTGACACTGGCACAAGATGAGATGTTGGCCTTTAATAGAACTTTCACATGTAGCTCCTAAAAAGCACAGGACTGTACAGTCTGTGAAACCGCAGACTGCTGCAGTTTAAAATAACACACATAGCTGCTGTTTGTCCGAACCCACAACCTCCACTTGGGATTTCAAAACTTAATATGGGGCAGAGGATCTTCATTTTGAGGGGATGAGCAGAGCTGAGCAAGAATGTGCATCTAACTGTGCCAGTTTGTCTTGGCAGCAGACAACACTGGAGCCACGGATGAAGAGATAGAGCCTCTGGGTTCAACCACAGAAATTATTTTCTTGTTGTCTTTCCTCAACTATTTTTCAATATCATCCATGGAGAGATAGAGAGATAGAGCCGCACATGTACATCAAGTATTCCTTACAGTAGAGTGGAACTGAAATGCTAAAGGTCAAGGCAATTTCAACTCATGCCCCAGTGCACATGAAAAGACCATCCATGGCTATAAATAAGACAGCTTTACTCATTAGCATGCCATCAGGCATACAGACACTGGTCACACTGAATATTGGATATAAAAATACAAAATAAAATGACACTGGCTATCCTGGAAAAATTAAGACAATAATGTCTTTTGTCTGTGGTTGTGATGGAAGAATTCTTGCCAGCAAACACTGGTGGCAGCCAGAATGAGTCGGCGCTTGAAAGCATTGGCCACTATTAAGCAAACTAATTGGTTTTTCCAATGAACTCTCCCTGACGGAAACTCTTTCACAGTATCACACAGGAAAACAGCTTGTCATTTAATGTTGAAAAAGGTTCACTGCTACTAACAAGGACAAGCCCCGGCTCTTCCGAGCCGTACTATGAGTCGCATCCTGTTTTGTTTATTCCACAACTGTTTCCTTTGTTAACTAGAATTTTTGAGGTCACAGCATCCTGAGGACACAATTAGTTTGATTAGAGCCCAACCAATATATAGGCTGGTGTGATTTTAGCTTATCACATTATCTTAACTTAAGGTCACTTTCTAGCTTTTTTCGGGGCGTTCGACCACATCTTACGGTCTTCAACACTGAATGGAGTTTTATCAGTTGTCATGGTGTTATCACGTAACCTATGTTTGAAATTACGTGATTAAGACCGTGATATGTGGTTGAAAGCTCTGGGAAAAAAAAGCTATTAAGTGAACCTTGAGTTTAGGCTATTTTGTCAAAACACAGTTAAGGTATATTGTATTGCCATATATGTTGGCCGATAAATAAGAAGAAATGACAGCAGAGAAATGTCAAAGATACGTTTGAGGTCATTTTGAAAATGTTGCAATTACATAGTTTGTCCAGCAGAGAACACTGACAAGTTTATTTATCAACTGTAAAATGTCTCTTTCTTTCTTGGTCAAAATGTATTAATAACACATTTAGGCAATTTATACAAAAATAGTCCTTTACATTATGTGCTTATTGATATCCGTCTCAATAATCTAACATGATAAGTTTATAGTCTCATTATAGTTTATAGATTCATACATTTCACAACTCTCTTTTGCATCTCTGCAGTCAAAATAAAGGTTGACAGAAGCAGGACACTGTCAGAGATGAGGTAAAGAAGTAACCTATGTACGATATATTGAGTTATCAAGATCCAGGTTCTGGTTTTACATTTGCTAAAAATCAATGAAAGCTGCTCAACACAGCATTGTACAAACGTTCTCAGCTAGCGCATTTGAAAAGGTATGTAAAGCTCGACTGCAGTGACGTAATTGTATACTTTAGCAGGTCCAAGTGTTTGAAAGGATATTGATAAGCCTTACCATGAATTAATGTTCTGTCATGGTAAAATGTTTATGGAATATTTTTTATTTTTTTAAATGGCAATGTCTGATTCAAGTGTCAGGATTCTAGCAGTTTTATGTAATGTTCAAAAACTGCTTAGCTTTTTCCAGAAAGCAAAGGTGGTAAACCTGCAGTATATGTGAACCAGAGCACCCGTCAAGTATGGACCAATGAGCTTTTCAGCCGCTGATTTGAGCTGTTCCGTAAACTTGATATGGAGCCAAAACAACAACCACAATTCAGTTACAGTACACCTCACGGAGAAGAGTTGTTGAATGTCAACCAGTGCTCTGTGCAAAACAGGGCCTCTCAAATTTAACCTCCACCCCACCCCGACGAGCCCCTGAGAATAACTCAGCAGAGCTAGACGGTCTGTGACAGGAGGGCCTTGTGTTCCAGCACCAGGCTCGATAAAGACTTTACTTAGAGCAAAAAATAAACAAGCTCGGTTTAACATCATGTTACCAAGAACTCAGTGTTGCTCAAAGCTGGTCAAAGCCTAAATGTTTGAGTATGACTGAAAAAAAGATTGCTGACATCAGAACTCAGTGGTGTTTAACCAGAAATACTTGCAATTCTAGACATATTAAATCTTTTGCATTTGGCAATGAAATGTGAAGTGTCTGTTTTGAGGGAAACTTGTAAATGACACAAATATTTTTTATCTAATACCAACATGTAAAAATAAGTTCAAAGGACAACTGATAATGGGTATATTGAGTTAAAGGAATAGTTGGAAAAATGTTGGGGAAATACATATGCTTTCTTGTCAAGAGATAGATAAAAAAGATTGATACCACTCTTGTTTAGTATAATGTCCATTAAATATGAAGCTACAGCTACAAAATGGTTAGCTTATCTTAGCATAAAGACTGGCTCATCCTAAGGTTAGAAACAACACCACCACCAAACCAACCAGCACCCCTAAAGCTCACTAATAAACGTTATATTTTGTTTATTTAATTCATACAAAAACCAAACAAGTAAACACAAAGTTTTGGTTTTATTGGGGGTTATATTTGAGCTCATCGAACTCTCTGCAAGAAAGGGAGTAAGTGTATTTCCCAAAATTTTGAACTATTCCTTTAAATAAAGTAGGGCTGCAACTAATGATTATTATTGATTAAACTATGGGGTATTTTTAATTAATGGTTTAGTCTGTTAAATGTAAAAAATGTGATTAGTCTTCAAATTGTTTTGTCCAACCAACCAACAATCCCAATTCCCATTATTTTACAATATTAAACAGAGAAAACGTATCGTTTTAGCACAAAACTAAAGCATTAAAATGTGTAATTGTTGACTTACCATCAAAGCTGCCGTGTTCTGTACAATGCTGAAGCAGTTTGCCATAAGTCTCCATAGAAGGACGAAAAACAAACACACCGGAGTTGAAGCAGTCAGGCCAGCCAGGATCGGGAGCAGCTGACAACTCTTCTCTGTCAAACAGCTCATCTATATTTGAGAGCACCTAGGATGCAGAAACAAACAAATATAGACAAAAGGTTCACACACGTATAGTTACAGAACAACATCTTGAATTTTTCTTGCTAAAGAAAAATGCTCAGTTAATTCTCACCAGTGTGTCTGCGTCCATGAAAACACATTTGGAGTAATGTGTGAGAGTCCAGCAGTGGAGTTTGGTGAAGGTGACGCCCAGGTCAGGCCTCTTCATCATGGCCAGGTGTGCCGTGTCGCCGCTGTCCAGCACGTCCAACACCCTCACCTCGTCAAAGATTCTCTTCAGCACGGACCTAATGATTCACAATACTATAGAATGAATCACCATCAACAACCCAGGTGGAAAACAAGACTCGACAAGAATGCAGACAGGTGTGATTCAGACATGTTGTAGCACTGGTTGGAGGTTAGGTTTCTTACTGGCAAGGCTCGGATACTTGCGGACCAATGAGTGCCACCAGCTTCTTGGATGTATTGTGGTTGCGGAGGGACTTGCCCAAAACCATGGCTCCCCGAGCATAGCCGTCATTGGTAGCCAACGTCACAAAAGCCTGGTCTGAGGAGGAAACAAACAACAAAGATGATTCCACTCTTGGACAATGTGACACTATTAGAAATTGATTGCTATTGCTCAAATGTAATGTTCACTTAGATCTATGCACACTATATAATTTAAAAGGACCAGTGTGTAAGATTTAGGGGGATCTATTGGCAGAAATGGAATATAATATTCATATAAGTATGTTTTTGTTAGCGTATAATCACCTGAAAATAAGAATCGTTGCATTTTCGTTACGTTAGAATGAGCCCTTTAGATCTACACAGGGAGCAGGTCCTCTTCCATGTTGCACCGCCATATTTCTACAGTTGCCCAGAACGGACAAACCAAATACTGGCTCTAGAGAGGTCCTTTCCCGTTTTTCCCGAGATTCTCCTACACACTTGGAAGGGGAGGGTGAGCGGACAGGTTGCAATCTGCAACCTCACCGCTAGATGCAACTAAATCCAACACACTGGTCCTTTAAGGCAAGATATCTGATGGTGGACTTCTCTCACCTTTAGACAAGTGTGTCCTGTTTAAAGATTGTATAACTTTTTCTAAGTCTCTTTTTTTTTTTTGGATTTGCCCTGTCCACTTAGTGAAATCACACATTTCCCCAAATATTTCAACAAAATCCAGCAGACAGGTTTCAGAGCAAAATGTAAGTCAAATAATACCAGTAGCACAGCAAGTGCACAGCAGTGAGCTCCACTTGAGATCAAGCACAATGGGGATAAATGTTTAGTCTAAACAAGTAGCCATTGTTATTTGACTGTCTGACACCGAAACTTTAAGTTTGATATTGATACTGTAACTACATCGTAACGGCGCTACAAATGCCTTGACGTGAAGTCGCATCTTTCATATTTGGTCAGTTTTCTGTAGGAATATGAAACAGACTAAACAACTAAATTAGCCCAAAACACAAAGTATAACTTCAATAGTATTTCCCCCCAATCACTAGTTAATAGTATAAGTATTTTATGGGTGGATCCTTTGATGTCTGAAACAAGTAAAAACATCTGGCAACTTAATGTTCCAATCAATCCATATGTTTGAAGAAAACTGTCATTTCAAATACTCAAAAACAACCTGAATTTCCACAAGCACACAACAAGCACCATGTTAGACTGGCCTCAATGGAAGATTTCTCACTTGTTTCAAGAAAAATAAGATTTTAGTAGCCAGTACCAGATTAAATGTCTCATTAAGGCGACTTTTATTTGCAGCGTGGTGCCTACTCTGTATACCACCACCTCTGATGGCAGGGAGGAAAATCTGTCAGCTACCTGCCAAGTCGTGTCTCAGAACAATGACTAGCCTGTGAGAGGGCATATAAAGTGAGATGATGAAGTCAGCATGGCCGCTGGGGAGCTTGTGTGACTGTAGCATGTGGGCCAACATGAATCCCACTTGGCCTGTATATGAACCTCCTGGTACAGTACTGTATTACCAGTAATGGGCAAAGAAAGTAAGACAGAAGGTACAGTATGTCTCACTGGCTGTACACAGCGCCACACCTCCTTTCTCTCACACCCCCTTTTCAATTGGTACAACCAGTGCTGTGGTTTTAATGCATGTAGCCTAACATGAAACACATGATGAAGAAAGTTGAATAAAGGCTTCACACACCCTCTTCCATTTTCCCCAGTAAGATTATACCACAAGTGGGAGGTGAGTTATGGAAAATCATGACATACAGTAGCACAGTGCTTCCAAAACTAAGGTCCAGGGACTTGAAAGGGGTCCCCTGGAAAATTATTTAATTTTGCGCTTATTTCATTCATTAGAAGTTGTCACCAGGAGAGAATATAAGCCTATACAGTTAACAAATGTTCCTAGACATGGTTCATATGACAAGGGTCTCTAGACTAATGCATGCCTAACTGTTTTTTCCTCAACATGTCATATGGAGTCGATCACACAGTTATAGAGGCTAACTGATGGTCAAATGACAAGTCACACTGTCATTTGGCTGTCAAAATATGGTAATCATGTTTCAGATTATGGCTGGCAGCTTCATGCTTTGAAGCTGGCTGGTCACTCTGAACACAGATGAGAGACAGAATGTACTTTTACTTCAGGAGGCTGCTGCTGCACAAACAGATTCAGAGCAAGAGACTTGAACGACAGGGAGTTTTTCCTTGCCACTGTCGCCTAGTGCTTGCTCATGGTGGGAACTGTAGGGTCACTGTAAATATAAAGAGTCGGTCTAGACCTGCTCTATACGAAAAAGTGCCCTGAGATAACTTTGTTATGATATAAGTAAAGTATATAAGTAAAACTGAATTTAATTGACAGACAGCCATTTTCACTATAGCTAGGCTACACACTGATATTTAATACCGCTAAAGTCCGCGAGACTTCATACTTTGAAAACTTTACAGAAAACGCGTTTTTAGCATGATGGCAGCAACTGCGCAATACCGCGGGTTTGAAATGTTAAAATGTTACATACCAGCCATGACTGAAGAAGAAGTCGAAGCTACTTTGTAGCCTGGACTCGGAAGACACGGCAGCTTTACGTGGAGAAAAAGGACTGACTAAATACACAGAGGTGAATTTATACCAGCGTGACAGCAGCCAGCCGCAGCGTCACGTGACGGCCCCCACACACCCACCTGCTCCCAACATGAGCCTCCACCACCACCCCCAGCAGTTCAGGGAGTTCAAGTTACATTTGATATTTCTTTTTGCACTTGTTTAAGTCAAATTGAGTTTACAGTTTGTCTCAATGGGGGGGGGAAAAGCCCAAACTTTTCTTGAGTCAGACATGATTTGACGTTCCCAAAACATCATTCTGCAGCCTTGACCTTTCAAACAACTGCCATGTAGCTCCCTCGGCTGGTGTCGTCTTACTCGTGATCACGTTGTAGAGATGATGGTGATGCTGCAATGAGGTGCTGGGATCAGGAATAAGACGTTCAATAATATACGTTTGGTATTTTGTCGCCATCTTGTGGAATAAAGACGGTATAGCAGGAGAGCGACAAGACGAGCAGGCAGTAGTTGAGGTCCCTGCTCATCTTGTACTGGATTACAAACAGTGAATTATTTTTAGTGGTCTCAGTAGACCCCTTGAATTAATTCTCAGATCAAGTGGTGTAGTGGTACTTTTGGAGATGGGTCTAATATTTGAGGAAGGGGGATCAACTCTACATATTTCTTTTTTACACTTAAATAAAAAACAATATTAGGTGTGCTACTTTAAATGCACATATAATGGAATATTCCCTTGACTGCATTACTGATTTTCAGAAAATTATGAACACATTAGGAAGCCTAGCCTAGAGAAAAAAATAGCCTGCAGATAATATGAAACCTTTAATTTAAAAATGTTTACAAATTTGCATTGGTCATAATGTTACAAAAGCAATTACTGAACTTTACGTTTCTACCTTCTGCTTCAGAAATGTGTGCCAGTGCAGTTAGATTCCCTGCTGATCTTTGGCTCTTTTATTTTGTCCACTCGGGCAGATGCTTGGCAGAGTGGAGACGCTGCCAAGGAATACTCTGCGGTTGTCACGTACTGTGCTGGTGGACTGAAATCCTTAAAGACTGATACCCCCACCCGCCCAACCTCCACCACTGGAACAGTGCCAGCTCAACAAGAGGGATCACCAGGGTTCAAAGGAACTGATACAGTAAATTAATAGATGCCTTTGTTTCTTGTGTGCTTTTTTGAATGAGAAGCATTGTCTAGTTTAAGTACGTAGACACTAAATTGTTAAGGGCAACACACTGAATGGTTTGCATTGTTAAACTTCAGTGTCTCACTATGTTTTCTTGGACCATGAAGGCAGCAGACAAGTTTTCTGGCCTATTAGTGATGGGCTGTAAAGTGTAAGCATTATTTTATTCACCATTCATCCCTGTTTTGTTGTATATGTTCATACAAATGACAACGGCTCAGTCCATCAGACACCTTATTATCATATACACATAAAAAATTTGATTCAGCATGTGGGGATGGATCATTGATTTTATTGTTTGCACTCATCTTGACATTCTGTCAGGCACAGCGAGGAAACATGGCGGGTGGTGCCCGTATCCATGGATACCGGCTGGAGATGGCTGAGAGATTGGAGGGGCTGGGGGCTGGTACAGAGGAGCTGAGTTGGCAGGGGTCCTGGCAGTTTCGCTCTTTAATAGAGGTTCTTCTGCACGTAGGCGGCAATGTACTTGACGGCCAGCATGGTCTCCTCGCATGTGGGCTTGATCTGAGACTCGGGCAGCAGGAAGCCGTAACGACCAGTGTCACGCAACTCGAAGGTGTAGGAATACTTCACTCCCAGGTCGTAGGCCCAGTCATCAGAGCCTCCAGCAGCGGGGTCTGAGGGGCAGATAAGGAGAGGGGGATTATTTAGAGTGGGATATGCTGATCACCTGGGACAGCCTGGATGTGTTATGCTTTCAGGGGCCCCAAACAAAATCCTTTGTTTGCTAGAAATAGCTTTCTCTCATGATAAGTACATTGCCTTTTGTTGCCTCTAGAGGCCATATCTCTAAAAAGAAAGTTTGTGCATCGTGACCACATCATAATGCATATTATTAGAGGTGGAAAATAGACTATCAAGCTTCCTCTCAATACACTATTTCCCCATGGACAGAAATGCAGCTGCAATATTCACTGTACTTACAGATGGTTGCAGCACCGGGTCCACTGGTGTAGCTAGTACCGTACAGACTACGCAGAGCAGCAGAGGCTCCCTCAGCAACCTTCAGCTACAATACAGAGAAGAAACAAAGGACCAATCAGAAACCATTAAAAGTACAGATATTTTCATATATATTACTGAATAATTACACGGCAATATCGCTCTAAAGTTAGCTAACATTAGAAACCATAAGCTACTGGTCATACCAGTAGTACCACAAGTAAGGTTGTATCAGCAAAACACCTGAGTTTAATTAATTAAGCAACGGTGCATTTTATTGCTTATGAATTCAACTTTTGATTTGTAAGTGCAAGACTGTGTTATTATTTTATAAGTTAAATAGTCTGGCTTTAAAGTGAAAAGAAGGAACAATACTATTAAAATACAGCTGGTATTAAGAATAGTAAATATATGTTTTTTGCCCTGCAGCATCCACCATCCATTGCACTAGTTCAAACAAAACATTTTTACTGATATTACAGAAAATAGTAAAAAGCTTCAGTGACAGGAAATGAAACCCCCAGAGAAATGCACAAGCAGGAAACTATATTTCTGGGAGAACAGATGAGTTATGACAGATCCCCGGAGTTTTTTTGTTCTGCAATGTGTCAGAAGAGAGCTTAAATTACAAGTGAGTAATAGAGAGGCAGAGATGTGTGATCTGCCTCAGTTAGTGTGAGAGCTGGAGCAGGGGTGTGAATGTTAACTGTGCAGCCCTCGGACACCCCAGTGAGAGGTAAAAGAGCCATGAGAATGAGGCATATGAGCAGGGAGTAAATGATTTGCAGCAGCTAAGTGTGGTCTTTAGATAAGAGTCATAATGGGACTGGGTTGAATTTTTGCTTAAGCTTTTGGAAAGACCTTTAGAAATATTATAATCAGTTTCTATTATATTCATTTATATCAGACCCTTCATTCTGAAAGTTGTGATTTGCTGCTATTCTTTGATTTGAAATGCACATCTTACTGGAAATGCTCCCCATGACAAAGACATTTATTTTAAAAATTCAGCAAATTAGTGATTTCCAAATGTGCTGTCAATATTATCCATATAATGACACTACTTTTACCTTTGATACTTGTCAGGTGATCATTATATAAAGAGCCAGATTGAGCCAAAATTTAACATACCTATGTCTGATGCAGTTCATTTATTGTCATTGCGTCCAGCAAGGCTGTATGCACAAGGCTGCCGCACTATAGCGATGCATGTGACACTGCCATGATGAATAATTATACAGTCATTGTGACTGACCACGCATGTTAGTTAATATAGTCACTGTCCTCATTCAGCTGAATGTACAATACAGACTTTATGGCAGATAATGATGACTTACCAGCTCACTGTGGTGTGCAGCCAGCTCATAGGTGTAGGAGTAGGGGAAGAGCAGCAGCTGGGAGTAGGAGTGGATGGTGATGTAAGACTTGATGATGGATTTGTTCCTGCGGATGAAGTCGGCAACGTTCTTGACCTCGATCTCAGACTCAGGAGTGTACCCACAGAAGGTGTCGCTGCAGGGGTTGCTGGAGGCTCCAATGGCTGCAATGGAAATTACATTGTGGAAAACCATCAATAGATCAATTTTCTTTTTACTTCTTTAAATGCATTGTGACTACGCTTAAAGGTGCACTTCACCGATTTTACACATGAAGTTTAATTTACTTGTCATGAGGAGTACTATACAGCCTGTGAAAACTGTTACATATGTAATGTCTTCTGTGACTCTGAAGGGAGTTTTCTAAAGTCTGAGAAAATAACCCTGATGATGTCACAGTGACGTCATCTGGGTGACCTTTGTTGAAAGATGTGGGTGTTTACTAGTCTAATGACAGATTATGGGAAATGTAGGATTCAAGGTTTTTGGGGTGTGACTCATACTAGGCACTAAAAGTCAAGCTATCTCAGCCTCTGCTGCACAGATTTTAGCCATTATTTTTTAAAATCTGTTTCATTTACACACTCCATCTTTACAGAAGTGCAATATAAAATTGCCTTTAAGATATAACCGTGTATATGTCACACTTACTGCACCAGCCAGCATTCCAGTTCCTGTTGGGATCGGCTCCAATGCAGCTGGATCCAGATTTCCTGGAGCGAGTTTTCCTCCACATCCTGTTCTAAAGTCCCCAAGTGGACAAAATAAACATATCAGACATGCATTTAATAAATCAACCAATTATTTAAGATACAGGACAGCATGGTCTCTATTAGGTTAGACTATAAACTTTGGTTTGAAGTTGTAACATACGCTCTTGTGGGTGTAGTCATAGCCATCAATGTTAAAGACCGGCAGAACAAAGACATCCATCTGGTCGAGCAGGCTGGTCATCTGAGAGTCACTGCCATAGGTGGACAGAGCCTGAGGAAGATAGGAAAAAAGATGATGTGCTGTAATGGTGGAAGCCTCTGCATAAATGCTTGCCATGCCCATCCAGGTGTCTCCCTTACCTCCTTGACAAACCACTGGCAGAAAGCAGGAGAGATCCACTCTCTAGCGTGGATACCACAATCCATGAAGATAGCGGGCTTGGTGGAGCTGGACTTCTTGCCGAGCTGTGGTTGTTAAAGTAATCGCAAAACATTCGTTAGATGTAATTGGTGGTATATGTATATCTGAAATTATTCAACACGAGGGACTAATATTGCAGATAAGTCTTGAAATACCTTGAGAACGGTCATGGGGCGTCCCTCGTAGGTGCTTCCAATCACCTGCTTGCTGATCAGATTAGGATTGGAGGAGGAAATGGAGGCAATCCAGGACTGGACCTGAAATTAAAGGGAGAACAAATAAGATCAGGAAATAACAGTCCAGTCGTGGTAGAGATTGTGACTGATGATCTTTTTGCCTCTTACGTTGTCCCAGCTGTTGTACTTGGTGTAGCTGTGGGTTCTGGGAGAGATCTTGTTGTCAGCCTGGGCATCAACAGCAGCCTGCAGATCCTCAATAAGGACCCTGAAGAGGAATTTAAAAAGTGTTAAAACATCATATGTAAATAACAATAAAACCTAGTGTTCAATATGTTTTAATTTCACGAGTACTGATTAAGTGCAAATCAGATAAATGCTTTTATTCAGCATCTTTCTCTAGTGACCTACTCATGCTCTATGTCACTCTGCTGCAGGATGGTGTACACCATATCGAGGTAGATGGCAGGCACACGGATGTCCACATCAATGTCGATGGTCACCAGCTCAGCGCTCTCAGGGCTCCAGAAGTCGACCTGCAGATGGCGCCAAAGCCAAACAATTGAGTATGTTGAGATATTCAGATATGAAATCTGAATACAGCATTTCAGCCTCTCATTTGACAAACTGTGATGAGCTGAAAGAAATCCTTATTGTGAAGTGAATATGAGATGATGCCAAAGAGCCAGCAAATACAGACAAGAAGAAAGGCGCAATTAGATATGACTTTCATATCTGAATGGACATTAAGTGAATAATCAGAAAGGCCTAAAAAAGTAGGTCAAATTTAGCCTCTTTCACCATTAGCAAACCAATCAAACCCCTGTAGTGAGGGAGGAAAGCATTATAAGTTGTGTGTGTGAGAGAGAAAGCAACAAGGTACCTCGATGCTCTTAGCCAGTTCCTTAATGAGGGTCACATGCTCATCAAGCACAGGCTTCAGATGGAAGACTTTCTCTCTAGTGACAAAAAAAGAGAGAGATCACAAATACAGTAGCCCACGGTTTTGGGCTAAATACTGTCTTCTAATACATAGCAAACAGGTCTTAAGTCATAGTACAATGTATCATCACGCTTGCATCAGTCCATAACTTAATGCAGTCATAATTAGCACTGCAATTTGAACATTTTTATAGCAATAGTGTTACACATAACTGATAGAAATATAATGTCTTTTTGCTTTAACAAAGATTAGAGATTTACCCCTCGAAGCGAGTGATGTCAGCCAGGGCAACAGCCACCAATCCAAAAAGCAGGAGGACCCTCATGTTGTCAGTGAGGCTGATCTCGCCCCTTGAAAGCTCTTATAACCCCGACCTGCCGCCCATCCACCAATCCCCGTCTGTGATACAGCAACATGTCATACATCCTCCCAAAAAGCTCTTGCGCTGAGCACCTGTTATTTTTACTACGTGGAGGAACAGAGGCCTACATGATGCATAGTCAATGATTAATAGGTGCTAGAGGTGCTTGGGGAAACTTTGAGCCAAAGTCACTTGATTTTGATTCCTAATAGTTACTTAATCTCAGATCAATCGGTTATTTTTGGATGTTTTGGTAACTAATGACACGTCTTCATGACTAATCAGGATGATTTATCTCTTTTTATCATGAGGTAATAAAAAAAAATCAACTTAGGACTTAGGACGTGGATTTTTTCATTTTATTCATATTTTCATATATTCACAAACTGTACACTTACAGAGTAGGAAAAAAAAAAATCAATAAACATGTTTAAATACCACAAAGACAACCACCAGATATATTGACAATGATCACCCTACCTGGAGTGTTTGTTATTTATACCGCATGTTACTCCCAGGTTAGGCAACATGTCAGCATTTCAATCTTATTATGCAAACATTTATTATACATTTTCACAAGGAGCACATCATTTGACATTACCACATATAGCGTACAGGCACTAGTAATCGTAGTCAAATATGTTTTTAGCTGATATAAACTGACATCACATTTTTGCTACACTTTTACAATTTTTCCATGTATACAGCTGCTGGCAGAGTATGCATGGGTGGCTTATGTTTTTTATTTTTTTTATTTTGGCATCTTTGCTGAGCACTTGATCACTGTTCCAACTGGTGAAAGACCTGCTGAGCACACAGAACGGTTATCACTGGACAATATATTACTGCACTGTTTCCTTGAGGCAAAATGGCGACAAAATCCTGCAGTACATGCATATCTTATATAAATAATGGGATAAGCGATCTGTAATTAAGTATAGTCTTTTCCAGCAGGGCAATACTTTGATGTAGTTAGTGCCTGGATTTCTTTTATACTTCACCAGATTTCTTTTTTACTTGTGTGACATTGACATTCATTTCACAGACTTGAAGCGAAACATTTGCCTGCATGAATGTGACAAGCATGAGTGCTGTGTGACATGTGATGGTTTATGAATAATTAGTCTGCAGATAAACATTGTACAAGGAAGTGAATGTCTCTTGGACTTACTCACAGAGGGACGTGAATACAACATTTCAACCAATCTGCTTGGTTCAGTGCTTGGTTATACAGTTGGGGTTTTAAAAGCATGGAATGTCTCCATCCCCGGCCCCTTAACCACAGACTCAAAGAGCGTGGAGAGTGAACTTGTACCCTCTTTATTTATCTTTTATTTTTTTCACTTAACATCAGAGGAGGCCTTACTTTTGGTTGTGAGGCTTAGCGCCTCAGAGGCACGAAAAGAGAGGGCGCTCATCTTTGAGCTGATGCTTGGGTGAGGCCCTGTGGCTCCTCCTGGTGAGCAGTGCAACAGACGCAGTAAATGTTTGCGAAAGTTGCGCCCAACAAAGCCGTACACAATAGGGTTAACGCAGCTGTTGAAGTAGGCAATGCAGATGGTGAAGGGCATGGCGGTGTCAATGATTTCCAGCATGGCACAGTTCTCCGCCAGTATCAGCTGGGTGAGCACCTGCATTAAGTGGAACACCTGATGGGGCACCCAGCACAGGAAGAAGGCCAGGACAGCTGCTGCAAGCATGCGCAGTACCTCGTCATCCCGGGAACGGGAGCTTTTCTGGATGTGTCTCGCCCCCAGCAGCGCCCGTCCGATGAGGCAGTAACAGGTGATGATGATGATGAAGGGCACCAGGAAGCCCAGCAGGCTTTTCATGAGGCTGATGGCCAGCAGGAGCTCCTTCAACCTCATGGTATTTTCAATGCTCGTGTGCAGAATGCCACAGAGTGTATTGTTAGAGTTTTTGATGTTGTGGACATCCCTGGTCAGTGCTGTGGGCACACTAAGCACAAAGGCAAAAAGCCAGATCACTACACAGGTGATGCGTGCGTACACCACAGTGCGGAACCGGCGTGATCGCACTGGGTGGACGATGGCAAGATAACGGTCAATGCTGAGTGCTGTGAGGAAGAAGATGCTGGTGTAGAGGTTAAAAATCACCAGCCCTGCACTGGCCTTGCACAGGAATCCTCCAAAGGACCAGTGATAGCCCGTGGCGGTGAAGGTGGCCCACATGGGCAGAGTGATGAGGAAGGTGAGGTCAGAAATAGCAAGATTGAGCACAAAAATGTTGGCCACCGTCTTGAGCTTCATGTAGCAGTAGATGACAGCCACTACCATGCTGTTTCCGACAATGCCGATGACAAAGTTACAACCGTAGACGATGGGAACCAGGGTGAAGATGATTTCATGGCTCCCAGACATGCCGCATGTCAGAGATATCTCTTCTGTCGCTCCTGCCGTTATATTCTGCATTTTCCCTTTTTAGTGCCAGATCCTGGGACTTTTTAACAGGGGGCCCTGTCGGCAGGGTGCGTCTGTGGTGACTGATACAGGCCTTGGGCGAGGGCCTCAGCGAGTCCTATAAAAGAAACACAACAAAAATGTCACAGGCAGTCTAGGGGAAGAGCCATCATTACCGCTGGCATGGCCCATAAACGCTAATCCACACGAGCACCCATGAAAGTGCTCACCCTACACCAGCTCATTAAAGACCTGCACATTAAAGCCATCCTGACGCTTTATGTTATTTCTGTAAAATAAGACGGCATGAAAAACAGATGTTGTATGTTATTCAATATCCAAAAATGCCCTTTGAAACATCATTATTCAGACAGTCTGCATTCTCCCTTCTCCTTTAAATCGTCTCTTGGCTAATGAATGGGAACAGTAAAACTGTACAGTGTTTATCAAATGGTCCGTCCATCTGGGTGGACTGTCAGCACCCGGAAGGAGAACATTTATGCCTCGTGTTACGACCTGTGTTAATGAAGGCTGCATGGCATAGTGCGAGCTTGGATAACAACACCATTAAACACTGAGGTACTGAGGGAGCAGGGAGGAGAGAGAACGAAAGGGTTGAGGCTCCAGTCACTGTAAAAGACATTTCACGTTTCAAACCCTTGGTGTGCAGAGATACATTGTACCCAGCATGAGAACTTCTAATCAGCACACACCTAAACAAACAGGACAGCAGGGATTCGGCTCTGTGGAAACTTTGCTCTGTGAGAAAATCAAACCTGCGTGCTGCGGAAAATTTGCCTCGGGGGTAGATTTTGCTTCATTTGTACAAGCAGAATGTGGAATGGGAGTAAAAAACAAATTCTCGCCTTTGTTGAGAGTCTTTATGTTTAATAGAATAGCTTAGTGAGCGTCATTAGTGGGGCTGATGTAATAATATTAGCATAAGCCTGATGTATACTATTACTATAGCTGCAAACATAGTTTCTGTTACTAATTACATGAAAACGACAACATGTTTATGGTTACATTAAAACCAAACAGATGCCAGGGGAAAACATGCTCGGAATTTGGAGCTCACGAGTGGGAAAATTGCATATACAGACAGTAAAACAACAATTTTATGGGATGCTTTTTAGAATATGAAGGTGAATATTTTGTATAATACAGATAAAATTGTGGACTACTGTTTAAGCTGCCACAATAGAATTGGAATTCCTCTGATTACCAGTTTGACTAAACTAAGCAGGTGTCTTGCCACCAGATGGCATTCTAGCTTCAACATTTTACTCTCTTTCCATCTCACGGCTGACACAGTACAGTGATATCATGATGGAAAACTTATCGACAAATTTAGATTGACCTCAGCTAGTTCAGATATATATGTATTTTTAAAAAATTGAAAAACTGCCTTTTGCTTTTGCAGAAATCCAGTTGCTGCTGTTGCTCTTACAGCCACTGTGGACTGCGCACTTCTCTATCTGCATTCCTATTGCCCTCTGGTTGGCATTAAGACAGTCTGAGCCCTTCCAGTAGAACTATTTTATCTCAAAGATCTCCTCATTTTCCACCATGGTTTCAGTAGATGAATTGAAAAAACCCCTCAGTGCACTAAAGCAACAGCCGTATCGGTTGCAGATGTGGGGATTGTTGAGTGTGGAAGACGTGTGGGTGCCAAGGGCAACAGAATAATGAAATATCTCTGCGAGTTTCCTGCACAGACCCTGGTGTAGTAGGCAGGGTAAAGCACCAACACAGATGTCACTGCTTGGATTTAGTGTACGAGTGTTTTCTTTCTTTAATGATTATAACAGCGGGTGGCCGTAAATTTAAACTATGCAGAAGAGAACGACAAAACACGCATCAGTTTCACAGTTTAGGGATTTAAAAACCGTTTCAGACAATCTCTTGATGCTAAGAAGATTTCTGATGACCACAAATGGAAATATGGGAGAAAATCCACACCACATGCCTTTTACCATTATTGGTACGGTTGGCATTTAAACCGCTAGTATTTTTCCATGAGGGAAATGCTCAAGTTGAGGAGATGTGTGCGGGGAGTGAATATAAACAAGGCTGAAAGTTATTGCTGCCTATATATGTAAGTGAGCCCCATAATAAAGGTTGAGGTGGCGCGGATACAAGGCGAATCGGAAGCAGGTGATTTAGTGTGGCCGTGTCCAGTGAGCTACAGCACGGAGTGAGATGGCACATTACTGAATGATAGCCATAAACCCTGGGTGACCACAGACAGGAAGGTAAACACCTGCTTCACAACGTCCATGAGCAAGCTGCATCCTCTCAGACAAGACAATGGACTGAGAGGCCCTGCACTGTTTGCAAACACACAGCTGCTTACAATGACTGATAAAATCAGGATTAGGAGGAAGTTTGGGGACATTTTTGCTCCACAATACAGAGGCTGACTCCTGCATGGCACTGTAGTAGCCACATTCCATTTCTAATCCTATTTCGGGGTAGTAAAATGCAGCCTCTTCCTGGGATCATGGGAATTTCTTAAAAAGTTAAACCTAGAAAAGTTCGAATCACAGCCCGGGCTAGCCGAATTGGACTGAGCTTAGATAGAATCGTGGTTCCCATCAACAGAGCTATCTGAGGCGGCCCTTGGCCTGAACACCCGGCTGCTCTCACATGAGCACCACCATCTGGCTGCCCTTAGAGAGAGCCACTAAAATGTCTCGTTGATGAGGTTAATGATTTATATCAGCCCATGATGAAGTGAGGTTCATCTTAATGGGAACACACCACCTCAGCCTCATGATCATCCTCTCATTCAGGCCTCGTTTCAGGCCTGTTCGGCCAACAGAACGTTACAGCTGGTGCTTCCCGTTGTTGTGAACTCAGCTTTTTGCATCCTGTATCTTCAAACGTGTTACAGGAATGCAAATTTAATACCCAGCTACCCACCACCAACAACAGCATAACAGCTTAATTTGTCACCATTACTCCCTGTAGAGTAATAATATGGGTGTCTCAAAGTGTGGCGCACCTCAACCATAGCCTCCTGTAACTCACTTCCTCCTCTGTCTCAACTTACAGGGTGTCACTTCAGCTGAAGAGTTTTTGAAGTAGGAAACTTGACCAAGAGTAAACTGCTAAAGAACCTCTTAAATGTTAAGTTTGATGGCGCCATGCAATGAAGTTGAGTGCAATTTTTTTTAACTGCGCCAAACCAACACACTTCTCCATTTAAAATATGTGCTTTTTTACACACATATATTCAGAAAGAGAAAGAACAGAAGATTTTGATTAAGCGCACACACGTGCATGTTTGTGTGTGTGTGAGTGACAGTGTCCATGAACTAAATGAGGACCTGACTTTTGCTGGCTGGAGAGGAGCTAATGGAAACATTGGCTTCAGAAATCATGCCTGCATTTTTCTGTTTATAAAACTGCGCTTTCATGTGACTTGCACAATTAAACAACACAAACTTCAGCCTGTGAAGCTTCCTTTCATTTCCTGCACTGTATTTTATGAAATATGCCACAGGCACTTTCAATTATAATAACATAACAAATTATAAATCCTTTTCTCTCCTGCTTATTTTCGCTCATCAGGATAGTTTGTTAGAAGATTATTTCACTGTCGAACCTGAGATTATATTAAATCACACATTTACTGGCTGTCAGAGTAGCTTTTGTCACCAGCATAGAAACATTAGGGGGGAACGTAAGCACCTATAAAAGTGAAACCCATACAAAGCTCTTGGTTTAAGAGCATGATGCTGAGCAGCCGGCACTCTGAACAGCCCAGGTCCTCTCTTCCTCAACAAGTTCATTCTCCTGTCCATCACTTTATTTCTCTTCTCTTCAACAGTCTCACTGAAAATGCTGAAAATTAAATTTCACCCGTTTTTCCTCTTCTTTTCTTCAGTTACCTTTCCCTGCTGTTCCACAGCCACGCTGTCGCCCTTTTTCCTGCCTGTTTCAGGAATAAATTCTTCATAAGTGAGGATTTTTTAGGGAGCGCAGGGCTACTGTTTATCAGGAAGTGGATCCAGTTCTCTATGGGGACATGAGACAATGTAAACTTTGTGACAGACTCTATCCTTCTCTTCGTATAGTTTGCATAATGCAGTTCTGGATTCTTCCCATCTCCACTGCACAGCTATAGTAATTGTTTTAAAGGCTCTGCACACACAGGACTTTCACATGAGCAGCCTGAACAAACAGCAACAACAGGTAGCACCGATCAAGTCAGTGAATACATCCAATATGTTGTTTTTTCCTTTGCATTCCCTACATGTGCTGGTTACTAAGGTAATATCAGCGATTTTCAACAAAGGGCTTATGAGATAAATATTTACACAAACCTTTTTGTGCTGGTGTTGGAACATTAGAAACGCCTAAAGCAGCCGTAATGAGTTAAGGTTTGTTTATCCAGTGAGAGAGGCTATTACAGAAAGTTAAATTTAGTTGAGTTTATAGACTTAAACTGCCAAATATTTTTTTTTAAAGTTGGTATTACATCTTCCTGAGAATGAGGTAATGTGAGCTCTTACCTGTGGTGCTGAACCAGGAGGCTGTTGATGCTTTCAGAGCAGGACAGACAGAGAGATAGAGAGACCACCGCAGTGTGCCAGGGACTGCCTCAGATTTAACTTAACTGGTGGAGCGAGACGAGCAGGAATACCGTCTGACTCACAAAAACACTAACACACACCACCCCCCACTACTCTCTCTCTCTCTCTCTCTCTCCCTCTCTCTCACACACACACACACACACACACACACACACACACACACACACACACACACACACACACACACACACTACAATGATGAATGAATTATATTGGAGTCAGTCGGCTACGTATTGTCCTAGCCCATCTCCCTCTGTGGCCAACAGCCTGTGAGCACACAAACAAATACACACACACACACACACACACACACAAGATCTTACACAATAGCACCTCTCCTCCTCCTCCTCCTCCGCCTCTTCCTTCCCTCTCTCCTCCTCCTCCTCTCCTCATTCCACCCTACTCCCCAAGTACCATCTCTCTTCCCTCTCTCTTAATGTCTGCTTTTAATCACTCACTTTCTCTTTCATGTGAAATTTATTGCTGCTTTTGACAGGTAGAGCTGATTAAAGCGCAGAATCTAGACCTGTTGCACAATCTTTTGAGGGCGCTCAATTCAGCGTTGCAGTTTAATTAACCAGACACACACATGCACACTTGCACAGAACAGAGCGATGGTTAATCTTACTTTAATATCTCGACCACCTCTCTTCTTCCACTAGCGGTCATCTCTCATCCTATGACAGACCCCTGTCCCGTGTCCTCTGCACAGCATGAAAGGAATGGCCAGGCTCTGATTGTGATTGGACCTGTCGACACACTGTATTAATAGCTGCCACAAGCTCGCCCTTGGCTTGGATTAGGGTGTATCATGGGCTACGAGAGTTGGGTTACCGCTTTTCTTTCACTCCTCGCTGGGCTTCCTAAGAACATTTCCTGTTTTCCAGTGTGATTCAGCTGTCACTCATTTGTCAGACTTTTTTTTTTTTTTTTCCAAAAGAAGAGGATGCATTGTTGGAGTGTGTGTGTGTGTGTGTCAGGGTGACCTAGCTGACAACTCCCTGTGGTCAAGCTGGCTTTGTCGAAGATGTTTAAGTGTGATTGAGGCACTTACAGATGAATGTGACTAGTAAAACTGTGCTACAAAGAGTAATTTCATGTGCAATAAAAGAATTTGATTGGTGGAAAAAGGAGGAATTTGAAGCCTGCACACTTTACGCTTATGTAATCCAGCTGTAATAAGACAGGATTTCTATTTTTAGCAACTGCAAACATCCATCAGACACACCTAAGCGCTAAAGATATTTGTCTCTCACTATTCTTTTCTTTCTCCAGGTCTTGACAGGTGTTGAGAAGTGGGTCACATGCTCACCTCTCCGCCTCAGTCCAAAGCAGCTATTGCAACTGCCATGGAGATGGATATTGATGGATGAGGCGGCATGGCTGTCATCCGCTAAATCCTCTCAATTTCAGTGTCAGCAGTGTTGATGGTGAAGAAAGCCATCACCTGGCCTAAAGACAAACAAGGAAAGAAAGGAAAAACAAACACTTTGGGCTAAGTGGAGGTCCTGTTTGGTGGCTTTTGCTCACTCATGTGTGACCTAGTCATTTGAGAATGATCACGTTTACTGAGATTTCTATGTTTCACAGCCTCTTGGAGGTCACACAGGGTCGAAAGGCAACAGGTACAAAGATCTTTACATAACATGCACCGGAGTGCTCTTCAGTCAGTCATTTTTCAAGAAGGGCAGGTTACAGAGAGGAGGACAGTATGTCACTTTGTCTGAAGCACAGCAACAGAGCCATTTACACCTCCAGGGGATTATGATCAGGTTCCATTATATCTTCAATTACTGTGAATGATAAGAATCATCCATTAGGCAAATGTTATCTTGTTGCGTATCCTGTCACAGCAATGAGCTGCCGTATGGTATCAAATCGTCTGCACAGTCTTGGTCTCGCTGCCACGAGAATGATCAACAATCTGAATCTGACCCACGAGACCTCTCAGGAAGTAAGGAGAGTTATGTATCAAGCTCCGAATCTGCACTGTATTTTCCACAAAACAAATAATTCTCAGCAAGGACAGCCAGGATGTTGTTGCAACACCCCGCACTACAACAGTGATTTACACTCCTCAAGTATAAGCAGAAACAGATGTTGATGATTTAAAAATGGAGATCTGGGGGGACAAGATTAGTTGGGAGATGAAATTTCCTCTGGGACTGTACCTTTTTAGAATGGATGGGTGGTGTTTATTTTAGGTTGTGGTTGGTGCGTTTACAAAGTCCATGTCCTGAAAACTAACTAAAAAAAAACAACACATGTATGGTCATTTCAAGATTATTTCTAAATTCATGTTGTGCAACAATTGGGAATCTGTTGCAACTGTAGTAAAATCCAAGGAATATGGCCATTTATCATCTACTGGGCAACGCATCATTTCTGGGTGAGTAAGGCGAAAAAGAGGACAAGGATTCATTTCAAGTGCTCATACCCTGGAGGTGTGATAGTGGGCGATGTGCTTGCTAATCAAATCACTCTAACAAGATTAGCTGTGTTAGCACTTAAGCTGTAGTAGAATGAATTGATGGCTGAGGTAATTACTGGTAGCACAGAGCACTGCGGGGAACGGCAGACCTTTTGCACCAGAACAACACAGGCACTAAAATGCCAAACCATCACATAGCCACCTGCTGAAGAAAGACAATACCCTGCGAGGTCTGAAGACTGAGCTCAAACTGTAAACTGCTCACCTGTATTGAGTGACAAGTAGTCGAGTCATCTCTTGTACCTGTATAAATATAGTCTTCATGTTTACATGTTAGTGCTGCATGGTTTCCATCAAAAATCCATGTGTGAATTTATTGCATTTTTAAACTAGTGACAAGGGGCCAAGTTGAATTTCATTAAAATAAAAACAAGAACATGAGCTGCATGTTTCTTTCCTCACATGTTCCTCGTTAGTTTCTGTTGAAAAATGCTAAGTTAAACTTTGCCAAACTGCCAGAGTTTGCGGAGCAAGACAGGCTTCCTCATATTTTGGATTTGACAGACATGTTGTCTTAATGAACATCATTAAGAGTCTGTTCATCTTGTACTTGTGCATGTTTTAAACCTCGATATAAAACTCCTTTCCGCATCATTCCCAAATGATCATAGACCTGTTTCACAACAGCAGACATTTTACTTGTCACAGCAGGAAAAAGCACAGGTGGAACCAATAACACTATGTTCCACCAATCATTGCAGTGAAATGCAGCAATTAATAATGTTATTAGATACACCTGTGTTTGACAGGTCCAAATGTATGCAGCAAAAGAGGTCGGTTCAACTTTGCCTTTTATGGTATTGCAAGGTCTCTGACTGTGTGACATGAATGTAAAGATAATCCATGAGAGGCACAAACTGGGGCTAGGTGAGTAATAATGCTAAGTTGATACAAAACATTAAGCTGCTTTTTTTTTATTTAAACGGCCTCAAACCTGAACTTGAAACCAGAAGCGACGTTTTCTGTCCTTGCTGTGGAAGTTTGTTTCTTGCCAAACTCTGATATGCCTGGTATCACTGCTTTGCTTCATTAAGGTAAGAACCTGCTGCTTTTGCTAATATATATTGTGCCTAGATGTGTTGGCTGTGTTCAGTTGGTGTTTATGCTGAAGCTGCTTGCTGTTTAATTCCTGTCGGACAGATGTTTGTGACCCCATGCCTTGACTTTTGCTGCTGCTGCTTCCTTCCACTTTCATGCAGTGTTTGCATAGATATTATTTGTGATTTCATTTGTTGTTTTTTGCTGAGCTTGGCTGTTATTTTCACATGGTAAAGTTATGATGCTCAGATGTTGGTATGCATAGCTGAATGTGTACTGCATCATCCTTCCTTTCAAGATTTTGCTGTTGTTTTGAGATGGTTTCTTACTGCATGTCTCGCTGCAAGCTTGGGTCTCTAGGAGATGCTAATATGTATTATACTTGGCATGTAACTATTGTCTTGCAGCCTTTTCACATTGTAAATGTGTTTAAATAATGTTTACTGCTGAAGTCCTGTTATGTGGTTTACGCTGCTGCTACTCAGCTCCACACAGTATGCATTGCTACCTTAATCTTACATCCATGTCCTGTTGCTTATCAGTGCTGCATAACATTTCTGAATAAGAGACTGCTTATTTGCAAACTCTGCTTTCAAACTGCTGCAAAAAGTGGCTGCTGTTGCTTCCATTGCTCAGTATACATGCTGCATTTCACAAGCTCCACCTCCACCACAGCATCCACGTGCATGGAGTCTAAGTTCCCCTGTGAGGAGGAAAGTTTATTATCATTGCTCCCCAGTTCCTGGTGTGCTGAACTTGGTGAATGCTTGTGGGGAGTGATGAGTTCAGAGTCTAGATGCCAAATATCAACTCTGTATTCACATAATAAATCCCTGTTGTGTCAGTTGGCTAACTGAACCACCCCATATCTGCCATTTTAATGCCCAAATGCTGTGATATGTACAGCAGTATGCCGGACGTTACGTTGTGCTGTCTGTCCAAGGATTACAATTTGGAGCGTTTTGCCATTTAAATCTGTTATTGAGGATAAACTGATTTTTCTTTTTCTGTACTTTTCAAAGCATAGTGTATATCGAGAAACAGGCTGATATGGAGATGGATGTTAATTAAGACATTTATCAGCTTAATTAGCCACCTAATTAACATAAATAGTCATGGTTAAAATATTGCGGTGTTACAATAAATAGGACATGAGCCTCGTGTTTAAGACTGATGTTCATCGAGGGGAGCCTGGTGGTGTAAAGTGATTTACATCTGGTCTGGGATGTTAAAGGTTATAAAATAAATTCTCTTAAAAGGATGTTTTGTGGTGTTTTTGCTTGTAGTGTAGATGATGTGGCAGGAAGGCTGGACTCCAGTAAGTCACCAGAACATCTTATAACATGTATTTTATCTAATGGACACTCAACGCTCTTGCGCTTTATATAGACATAACAAACATCCATCTGTACAGAACTAATTCTGGGCTCCTGACAGTCCTAAACATCCAGCACTACATATATCACCCTCAAATGGCCCACAAGGGTCCCGTCCAATGTGACTTTAACAAGGCTTTTATTTTCTCAGTGTGCTGCGTAGGTGTCAAGGACAGCTCTACCACCATCCCTCTGGTGCAGTCAAGGCTCAGAAAATATTTACTGCATCTCTCACACTGAATGGACCTGCCTTGTTAGCGTTGTTGCCTGCATGTGCCTGACTCAAAAACTGTGTTTGTGTGGGAGGACGAAAGGGCCGTGGACAAAGAGTAACAGAACAGAATGTGTGTTTTGTCACAAACTGTGTTGTTTTTTTAGTTGGTACGGTAAGGAGTCAGGAATACGTGTACAACCTGTGAGCACACTGGTTTGTGGATTGACCTTTGAACCGCCGAGCTTCAATTCCTGCTTAACGTCACGGAAATCACTGACCCAGAGGTTGACTCTGGAGATGTAAAATTATGAGGCCGCCACACTCCTCTTGATCGGAGCAAAAGAACAGATATGTCAAAGACAACAAATCTTTTACACAAACAGGAAGCGTCTGAGAAAATGGGAGGAAAGTGGTGGGAAGGCCTGTAACGGGCCTCTAAGAGTCACATTGTTTAGGTCTGGGCTCCCCAAGGTTGCCTTTTTACATCGACACGGAGGGAGGGATGGGAAAATACTGAGGGGGATGCAGAGGGAGGCTTGCTACTTCTCTGTCTTTAGTGTAACCTCTCCCATGAATATTTTAAGCTCTTTATTAGATCTGTGGAGGATAGAAAAGGCATTTGTACTTCCTTCCAGTCCTGTGAGGTTTATCAGTAGGATGACATTTGAATGACTCAAACAGTGAGCTGTCGTGCAGACGTATTTTGCTTCCTTAAGGTACTATCTGTTCAGCCAAAGGAGCGTTATAGACCAAGATAATGGAGGAAGAGGCAATGTTGCCCTCAAGCAAGGAAGTGAGTATGTTGCTCTGGAGGTTTGATGCTGTTTTATTAAAGAGATTTGTCATTACATTCAGACATCAGACACAGATTGTAAGAGCGTAAACAAATACATTTGCCTCCATGTTCTTTCATTCTAATAGTTTCTCATCTTTTGACTTGGTAGCAGTGGGTTGTATGGGTGTGTTCAGTTAAATACTCATTATTACTCTTACACAGTCATTGTCACTTAACTTTAAAGTAAATATAGGTTCTGTGAGTGTGTGTGTGTGTGTGTGTGTCCATATGGGGGTATGGTTGTATGCTTTCTTGCTGTTACTGTATGTGTTCCTGCAGTGAAATTCAACGTGTGTGTGTGTGTGTGTACGTGTGTCTGCATGTGAACGTCTGTGCGGGAAATTTTCACGCCCACACTGTTCGTATAAGGGTCTGGAACCTGTTCTAATCCTCAGCCAGGCTTTCCTTATGTAAACAGCATGTGAACAGCATTACGTTCTCACCCATGACCCTCTCTCTTGTAAAAGAGCCATAACATTTAACCCAGACAGGGAAACATTACTAAGATGTTTTTTGAAGTAATGTCAACCCCTATTAAATGCAAAAATAAAACAAATATTAATAATAAACATCCATTAAATCACATCTGGACATCTTTTAAGATGCATCTGTCCAAGAGGGTATGTACAGTCTCAGCTTGTACCCACTTCCTCTTCAAACCCCCTCCGGCCATTCTGTTTCTCTTCGGGGTTGTTGGAGAGTTTGGGGCTCAGCTGAGTCAACAGCCCTGAGGGCCTCCAGACCGTATAAACACCCCTGTCCTCCGGGAAGAGGGTGACTTGCGCCACGCTGGTGATGTTTTGTCATGTCCTCATCTCTGTAGTAACAAACAGATTAGTCTTTGACAGATGTGTTTGGAGGGAATGGTTCTGTCTTTGAAGACCCTGTCGTATCACAAATAAACAGGATTTCTTTTGTTATAACATGATTCTTAATGGGAGCAGTATACAGTGCATTTAACACAAATCATGGTAAACTTTATTACTTTGAATAAAGCCGATTATGGTGCTGAAACAATATGAAAATATAGAGAAATCTTAGAGAGCCATGGCTGGGGTTAGCTTGGATTCATGGTGGCTGCAAAGAAAAATGGATGAAAACGTATCAAAACGTATGTAAAATCCAGTTCTCTGTTCTCCACCAATATGCTCAATATATTCCAAACAGTCATATTTTCTCCAAAATATTGCTAAATACATAGCTTCTGTCTTCATTTTGAAATACAACCATTGTGTGAGTTAAAGAGTCCTCTGCTCTTCCATTGGTCAGGAGAACTGCTCTGTCGGTTGTTTTTCATGGTAATCCTTTTATAAATATCCAGTCTGTAGTTGGGTAGCAGTCTGTAATATCCTGTTAGCATAAATACTTGTTCAGTGCAGAACACACCCTGCATGATTTTGATCACATGAAATGAAGCTAAACTTCTCCAGGACTAGGAATGAAATTAGACATTTCAGGACAGTATTCTCATATTTAGGATTATTGTCATAACACAGCATCATTGTTAACAAAATTGGCAACTTCAACAGGCACCTACCTTATTTTTCTTTTTTTTTTAACAATTTCATATTAGTGCAATGAGTTTGGATTTTGTGGGAAATCTTCATTTTGAGAAACGTTTGCACACAATTTGTTCATGGTAATTATGGCAACCATTTTATGATGATGTAACTCAAATTATTTGAGAAATTGAACAATCAGTTGTGTCACTGTGGCATGTTTGGGTGTCACATTTTAGAATACATGACTCTTCTTACAAAATGTCACAAAACAGACATGTGAAAGGCTCCGTACCCAGTTAACTATTTAATGAATCGCTGTAATGAAACGTTTTGATGATCTCACCAAGCAGTGAATCCTTTCTGTGATGATAAAAGTTATGTTATTAAGTCAGTAGTGATGTGATTCTCTTTTAGTTGCAGCTATGAAAAGTCACAAATGCACAAGCAAGAAGCCATATGATTAGGCCTATTGCCTTAAAAGGAAACTTAAAGATTATGATTCAACTGTGTCCTTCTTTGCTTTAATACTCTTTGTACTGTAATAAACTCTGTAGAACTTCTACTGGTATATTTTCCTGTAATTCTTCTTTAGATCTCAATCCCCTGTGTGTTATACGGGCCATGACTCAGTAAATGGAGCCATTAACATTTTACAAAAACATTGCTGTAACAGAATTCTTAGCTGAGCTTGACTGCTGACATTGAGTGCAAACAACAATTTATAATCTGGAAACCAGACTCTTAACTTGCATCTTTCAGTCATCTCTCTCTTCGTCATCAGGTTCCTGCATGTTTGCTGCGTATTCTGGGATGCTGAGTTCACTTGACCTAAAGTAAGCAACAGGTCAGGAACTTTGTTCCAGCCAACTCGAACAGTCTTCTTTCCATCCCTCCAGTCCTGTTTTGCGCACTGAGAACAGACACGATAGAAAATACAGTCATCTAGTTCCTGTGATAATTAATCTTAATTCCTTTGATGGAGAAGCAGCAGTGTGATTTCCTTCTGTGTTTGCCTCCTTTTTCTACCAAAGACCAGGAGTTATTCTGTAAATTTTTTTCTGCCCATTCCCAGCATTTTCTGCTGAGGTGGCCCTGCTTAGGGAGTTTGTCTTGGCCCTGTTTTAGAGGAGTGCCAGTTTATGGATGGCACCAAGGTCTTGTAATCAGCACATCGTCCCTGGGAAGGAGGAGCTCATACTGGTTTCAAATTTTGTTTTCTGTCCTGTTTTTTGTATTTGGACACAGAGAAATGATAGAGCATCTTTAGCTTCTGTCTATGACGTATTTCCAAGTGAAGTGGATTATGTGGGCATGGGATAATTTCATGAAGGATGTAAGCACATCGTTGAGAGGTTTTATTTGGTTGCTTGAAAGTGGGTGTGACACACAGAACATGACTCTCTGGAGAACCACAAGGATTCAGTGCGCCATTATTCCCATTACCCCTCTTTGTGACCCCTCCCTAGTGTGGCCGTTTTCAAGCAGATATTAACACTTTTGCCTTTAGGCGAGGTTGGATATACACACACCTCCAAAAGGCAAATGTCGTTTTATATAATGGAAGGGGTTAGATGGTGGCACTAAAATGACATTTTATTGGATAAAATCTATGTAGACGTCATCAAAACATTTTCAAAAAAAAGAACAATTTTAAAAAGGTAAAGGTATGAATGCTGAAACATCTACTAATCAACATTCAACCACAAGACAGAAGAATAAGATAATGGGCACCAAATGACATGTTTCACACATACATATATTGTTGGGTAAGGGTAAGTAAAACCCCTTAGTTGTATACTGGATACATACTGGATTATGTCCCCTCGTTTCAACGAACAACTTGGTC
Source organism: Macquaria australasica (assembly GCA_005408345.1). Lineage (NCBI taxonomy): Eukaryota > Metazoa > Chordata > Actinopteri > Centrarchiformes > Percichthyidae > Macquaria > Macquaria australasica. Next base: position 941,775 of record SEMN01000019.1, on the reverse strand, counting down.
AAAGTTTTAGAAACTAAGCCAAGGAATTCCCCAACTGGAGCCAAATGGCCCAACATGTTTTCAGTGGCAACGACCATTTTCCCCCCATGACTATACATCATGGTGACAGACTTCACAGAGCTAATTTAAACGCAGGGAAACACGGAAAATATTTGTAATATTTTAATACATGGCATAAAAGTATTTTATAGAGATTTAGTAGCAAATTGATGAATCATAAGTGTCCTTGTACATCCATGAGTTTCAGTGTTTCGCTTTTAATTTGTCATTAACCTTGAATGGTTCGTTGGCTGGCTTTATTAAACATCGGCTCATCCAACTATTGTCTTATCTGTGTGAATCATTTGACTCCGAGGTAACTAATAACCACAGGTGCTAGCACAATAGGTCAAAAAGAAAAAAAAATTTGCTTTCATATTTTATACCATTATTACCATGCATTGGAATCCAAGGCTCCTAAATTGGTCATAAGATGCATGTACTTTGTTATTCTCCCCTGATAATCACAGAGGCATTCAGCTGCCCCATGGGTGCTCGTACTGTGCGTTTCTGAGGTCAGTTAACCCCTGCTGAGAGAGCTGGAGTGGGTGGGAGGAGGAGTACAGCTAGAGGAAATAACATAGCAGTGGGGTGTCTCGTGCCAATCAACATACAGCAAAGTGAGAAGCATATGCCAAAAGACTGATGCTTGCCGATTTCCCAAGACTGTGTGGGTTGATGTTTTTACCCTTGAGAGGAGAGAGTGGTTAATGTGCCTACTATAGCTTGAATCATGTTGTCTCAGTGGGGTTATGCTGTGGTTCCTTTTGATATTTTTTGCCGTGAGTTTAGCCTTTTTATGTTCTGAGGCAGTTTAATTCCCATTACTGTGTGTGCGTTGATTGACTTCCTCTTGTATTTGTCAGGATTAAATCTATAAGCAAATGAGCATCTTATTTTCTGCCAGGTGTCTGTATTGTCGCTGTCATTATGGCATTTAACGCGGTTACTACATGACTTGACATTAAGGGTCAAGTTTCTGAGTACTCCCACTCTCTGCATGAGGAGGGAGGAGGCAACTCACCACGAGTCAACTCCTAATGAAATCCCTTCCTGGGAGCTCTGTAAATATTTTCATCCTCTCCCTCAGCATGCTGATGGACTAATTTCACTCACTTTCCTAATTAATCACTGAGGAGTGGAGAGAGGCTGAGACGGGAGGAACTGGATAACTGGTCATCCAGCTGTTGTTGGAAACGGTCCACATCAACACCCTGTATGCAAGCCTATCCTGTCCTCTAATCGCAAACGCATCTAAACACACGTGTGCACAGGCAGGTAAAAATAGCCCTTCATACTGTATGTGTTCAACAGCATTTATTTTATAAATATAAGGCAGAAATTCCATCTAGAGCTGAAATGATTAGTCGATTAATCTATAAATCAACAGAAAATGTATTGGCAATGATTGTGATAATTGATTTAAAATATTTTAAGTCATTTTTCAAGCAAAAATGCAAGACATTAGCTTGTTCCAGCCTCTCAGTTTTGCTGCTTTTCTTTGTCTTATATGATAGTAAACAGAATATATTGGACAAGATAAAACTTTGGGGTTTAAATAGTTATGATAGTTATGAAAATAATCTGTATATGATTTGATAAATGAAAATAAGTCTTAGGTGCAGCTTTTAATTCCACCTTTCGTTATATAGTTAGCAGAGTTTTCTTAAACAGTTGCCTCAGCTGCAAACATAAAAGTAATGTGATTATCAGATCTTATTGGATTACATCTTCAATGACTTAAAGCGATTTTCCTAATTAAAAACACCTGGGATCAATATGGCTTAATCCTCATAGTGACCTTAAAATGCCGGAAACATCTGTCCTGACACTTTTGCAGTATGCAAGCATCATGTGTGATTTAAAGTAAATACTTGTGTTCTTAATTTGTTTGTTTTTTGTAAATCCAGTGAATTTAATACCTGAAAAGTCAATATCATCATCATTTCCATAAAGCAGTGCTGTTCATTGGTTTGCAACACTGACAGTGACTTCATTTAACCATAGCTATTAAAAGTATAGCTGCATATATACTCTAATCTCTCAGCCTGTGTCTATTTTACACCAAAATCACATTATTCTTGCAGTGACTATTTATTAAGGACATGCTGCTTTGAGATTCAAAATCTTGTTTTAGTTTCTATCCCAAACAGGCATTTATAATATTTAATTGTCTCAATAGCCACAATTATCATAGCAATAAGCTGCTGATGGCCTCACATAGAGGAAACACTACTCTCTATTATAAGACGGTACTGTTTTCTTTTAATAAAGATTAATCTGAGGGATAATGGGGGATGTGGCAGAACTAAGAGGAATATTACAAAACTGCACACTGAAACTGATATTTTTCATTTCAACAGATGAATCATTGCACTCCTAATTGAAATAATACACTGACTTTGTTACGGATATATACTTGGACTCGTCTCTGCACAGCGTATAAATACACACACTCGGACACGTAATCCATCTTTGACAGGTGAGATGCATCACTTATGCTGAGGAAACTGCTGAATCTTCCAAACTTTTGCAGAGCCTAAACTCCTTCAGTCATCCTGGTTATTTGAAAAGCATTACTTACTGATGGCAGTAATACTGATTGATGAAGTTGAGTTTCCACATGAGCCTCTTGTCAGTTACTTGGAGTGAGCCACACCGCAGATGGATAGCATGTGGGTCTTCCTCATACCTGATGGAGACCGCTCGTCTTATTTTCATAGTTTCCAGCCCCTTCTATATTCTGTATAGAATCAAATGTGAAGTCTATTTCTCTTTATCTGGAATTATTTAGCTCATGAACAGTATTTGTATTTCATATTTTACCACTAAGTAAGTAACCCATGGAAAGGTGTGAGCGAGGGTCACACCTTCAGAGTGTAAAACGCCAAATTTGATGGTAATAACACACTGTATATACAAGCACATGCTAAACAGACATCACAGTTAATAGGTTCTCAGAAAACTGTCCATCATGTTTATTTAATCACTCCTGATGGGCTTTGGGTGATGCAGGCAGATATTGGTCTCAGAGCTAGCGCAGTTTAGCGCAGTTTAAATCAGGTTATCTCTTACACTGAATGTGGAGGAGGCCTGCAAACCTGGTCCCTGTTCCATTTCCCCTGGCTACATTATCCACTTCTAACAAAGTTACAGCACACTTCTCATTTTTCATTGGATTAAAAGGGCCATATAGATTTGGACATGAGACACCATGGTACATCAATCCCCAAGTGCATCTGCCCTACTGTGCAGACCGTCGCGCACACACACACACACACACACACACACACACACACACACACAACTTTCTCCTTCACACACACTTTCTCACTTTTCCTCACACAGGGGTTTAGTTTGTCGCTGACCTCCCTCACAACAGACGCTGCTCATTAGCCTTTTGTCTCTGCTGCCTGCTTAATTACATCAGAGAAAGGACAACAGCGCTAACAATGATCACTTACAATGACTCAGACCCATTAAAAGCTAACAAGGCAGACAATGGAAAGTAAGGCCACTGATAACTGCATACATTATTTTTTGTATTGTTTTTGTCTGGACTTTGGCTGGACATTGTGGATCGTCCTTCGACAAACAAAAGCATGTTTATTTAATGTTGACTAACACAATGAACATGAACGTGGAATTAGTTTTCCTGCATGATATTTCTGTAGTCCCAGCTCTAGGCACTTCCCTTTTGACACAGATGGTAGAAAGCCAACCATTTTTTCCCTTTGGCATGTTTTTGGATTTACACGTTTCTTTATGTCAGCCAGTTCATGTTTTACTTCCCAGAGGGCTGGTTTCATAACAACATCTTCATCCAAGGAGTTTTGGTCACGTTTTCTAGAAATGCATTTAGCCATCAGCCATTTTTACACAGTTAGGTAATTCTTTGTTGTTGTAATCAGTTCAATAAGTATGGGTGTAAACCACAGTCGGAGTTAAAAAAGCGTTATGTATCAGACTCCATTAACGTCACATTCTCATTTTCCAGAACAGCAAAACTCAATAGATCCTCTACATTCAAACAAACTTAAAACAGACTCTGTTATGCTTCCTCTCATGGGTCATTTTCTTTACCGTACATCTGTTTCATATTATGTATAGCACAAGTTACACTCCCCAGGGCAAATTACTTTAAAGGAACTCTCAATAACTGTGTTCGAGTGACATTTGAGGGACATCTTCCCATATTCCTCTCAGCAACGGACATTTAGGTTTTGTTATCATGACCTCTGCGTTTAGTCAAGGACATACAATATGTTAAACATTCAGGAGAAACAGTTTCCCTCCACGGTTTAGTGGGGCTCCTTGGCCAACCATGCAAGATTCAGCCTGTTTGAAAGAGGCAGTTTCCCATGTAGGTTGTGCAACAGTTTGTACAAAGGAAATGTGGGAGTCTGGAGATGTACTTCTCATGCTTCCAACAGGTTGCATGACAAACCTATAAATTGTGGAAAAGTCAGAAATGAAGTATGTTTCAAGATGAGATGTGACTTTAATGATTAAATGTAATTCACTTATTGTATTTTAGGTGTCTGTTATTAGGCACGCTCCATCATATTTGATATGTTCCTGATCTTCCTGTAATTGCCTGAAGCCAAAAACACATTACACGATATAAAAGGCTGAGGATCATGACTAATTTACGAGAGCCTGGCCGGTCTGCACTGGTCTATAAAAAATGAGGAAGGTCATCATGGACGGTTGCACACATTATCTCGAGGTGTCGTGATTATAGTAAACATGTTTGATTTTTAGGACAATCTGAGTGTTTAATGTGTCATTTGAAAAAGTCAGTTGATTACTTTTAAGTGTGTGATCATGACTCTTTTGAGACAGTCATGGTCATGGAGTCCTCTTATGTGTTCAAGACTTGAGTTAACTATAGGGAAGACATGAATTGAGGAAGGAAGGGATGAAGGAATAAAGGATTAAAGGAAGGAAGGAATAAAGGAAGCAAGGTAGAAACTAATTAAGAAATTCAGGTAGGGATCAAGGAAGGAAGGAAGGAAGGAAGGGAAGAATGAATTAATTAAGGAAGGAATGAAGGAGTTTAGGACGGAAGGAAGATATTAAGGAAGGAATTGAGGAGGGATGGGATGAAGGAAGAAAATAGTTAAGGAATTAAGTAAGAAAGGAATCAAGGGACGAAGGAATTAAGGAAAGGGTGAAGGATGGAAAGAAGGGAGAGATAAGGAATCATGAAAAAAGAAAGAAATCAACGAAAGAAGGAATTATGGAGGAATAAAAAATAAATAAATTGTGTTCAATCCAGTCTTCAGTATCCTCCTCTCCTTTTGATTCTTGAATTTAAAGGCCATTACACTGATATCATATTGTCAAAAAAGGGTGTCACACATATTGATTAATGGGCTATTTAAAGTACACTGAAACAGTTTAGAGTATTATTCTTACTTTGCCTTAGCTTGGCTAAATATTTAAAAGACAGCGTCAAACACTGCACCGTACCTTAGCCATGCTGTATACCATTATACAGCACCAGGGTGGCCACCTGCTCAGACCATGCAATAAAGAGGACTCCACAGACGTCATCTAAAGGTCTTCAAAGTCAGGCACATGAAAGGACCTTACTGTACCATTTTTCACAAGCTTTACATGCATTAAAGACACTCATCTGGAGCCTGCTGAAACACAGAGAAACAAAGGCGTCACCAGACAGGTTGTTAACTGTGTGTGTAACCAGGCTGCGCTGATGTCACTGCAGAGGATGTTTAGCACAGCGCACAAAAAACACTGTTCCTAGAGAAAGCAGGTTCTGTACTGTTTGATAGGTGGGCAGTAAGCCACTGGATCACTTCCACTCTCAGCTGGCGCTCTGTTGTACTTGTTTCCACTGATAAGATTTGTAATTTTCCATACTCTCCACAATGTGCCCACTTTTATGCCAGTGCCTTGTGTGTTTTCTGCTACTATGAGGAAAGATATAACTTTTATGGTCTACATCTTTCCTTTTCATGTGTGGAGTATTTGAAACATACAGCTTACATAGCTTTAGAAAATTTTATTTGTCCATGATGTACATACATGATTTTTGGTGTATATTTAACGGTGAAGTAAAATGAAGCCGTTCTACTCCTTTCCACTTGATCACCTCTTGTATGAAGTCTTTGCCATGTCTCAACTCTGCCCCATGGTGGACGCATGAATTAACAGCTAAAAGACAGCCTCTCTTTGCTTACTTTACTTTACTTGCTTAATACTTTCTCCTCAGTAACTATTTGTAACTCAAGTTTAAAGTAGTAATCCTCCATCTCTAACAGTCTTTTGCAGTTCTTAATTCCCTAGGAAAACAAATGGATCTCTGGCATGTTTGAAAACGATGTTTTTCAGAGGTAAATTTAGTGTAATCATTGAGGCATTATTTTTTATTAAAATATACAATATAGTAGGATAATCACTATATACTTAGAAAGCATATTGGTATTTAGCACCAGTAATTGCAGCCATGAACATTTGGTGCAAGTAAACCTTCTAGAGTTTTTTTTTTTTTTTTTGTTCAGTAGAGATCTACCAGTCTGAAAATCAATTAAACAAAAGCACAAGTTCTCACAAGGGGATTGATATCTTTATCCAAAATTAAGACATCACAACAGATCGTTATTCAATGTGCAGCAAAGCAGATTGAATTTAAGATGTGAATTGGATGGCTGCCATCTTGTGGTTTTTCATCTCAATTACACAGAAAAAGATCCAGTCATCCATTCAGTGAAAGGTCATTTTATAAAATGAAGAAACTATTTCACTTCAGTAGCAATGTAGTTAGAGATCTGTTTTGTTCCAAGTCCTGAGATAAAGCAGGTTCAGTCCCTGCTTGATGTTTACTTAAATGTTGCTTTTATTAGATGGTTTGCAGTTGTACAATAGGAAAGGTGGGAGACATGCGAGGTCCCATGCCAGGACCAGGACACCCTAAACACTTTCCAGAAGGTCATGTCAAATTGAGATTATTTCCATTAGTAGTTCAGACTGCCTCTGACCTTTTGTTATATTCATTATTCGTGGCCTTATACTTGCTATAATTAAGAATCGTCATACAATTTCACAGCAGTGAAAAACAGGCTTGCAGTCTTTTTTTGTCAGACTGAGAGATTTTTTTTCTCTCCCTCATGTTCTTCACATTGTGCTAAGTTTTCCCCTACACATTAAACTGCTTTCCACTTTTCTGCTTCATGAAATTTCTCATTCTTGAAATTACAATGACACTTAAATGACCTCCTCCTTACGCGTTCAGTTTAAGGTGCTCAGCAAATAAATAGCAGCTAAATCACTGGAAGTGTATGCAGTGATAACAATTTAGTTTGACCACACCACTGGAGTTCAATTGATGCGTTGTAGCATGCAGTTATAGGCTGAATGTTTGCAAGTCCCATGGTGAGAAGTTAGGGATGCTAACTCTGTGCCTGCACACCAAGCACATCAACTAGCTAGCCTTGGGCAAAGGAAGCAAACATGCTGGAGTATTTGAGTCAGTTTGCATCCCTAATGTCAGAACAAAACGGTAGCCCCGGCGGTAACACTCAACGCTTTACTTGTTTATTTATTTCTGTATTTTTGCCCCCTTCTAATCTCCTGTTCCCGAATTAATTACTCAATTAGCATAGTAAATTAGCGAAACAATTATGATGCATGGAAAACTTCCAGCACACACCATCACAGCCAGTCTGCTCTATGGATACATTTAGTGAAGTGAGGAGAAAAAAAATAAAAGGGGAGCAAAAGCAGGCGGGGTGGCTCGGAAACTAAAGCCAGAGAATTAGAGAGTTTGTAGTGAAATAAAACATTTTAACAAACAGTGCTGCCAGATGAAATGTGATATCCTCTCCTCAGTGTGAGATGTAATAAACATAGCAGTGCAAGTTTATTAGCAATGTATAAAAGTAGCAATGAATTAATTCTTCATGCTTCTTAGAAGGTTGCATGGAGTGCACAAAGAATTAAATGCTTTCCGCCTTCTACCCCATTGCTCACACACACGCACACACACACAGTCCCACACACACACACACACACACAGACATGCTGGAGGTGTTGGAAGGATGAAGCTAACAAAAAAAGTTGTGAAAAGAGAGGTTTTCTTGTAATTTTTCTAAGTTTTCTTTATCAGGTTTTTGAGTTACTGCTGAAAGCATACAGTAACTTGCATTTACATGTACAGCAAATACATTGTGTGTGAAATCCGTCTAAAGTTCCCCATTTTAGTCTTCACCGGAGCAGTGGGAAAATTGGCCCTTTGGCATCCATGTGTCCCACAACTGGATGACAGTGATGCCACCCACTTTGTCTCTTTTTCTGCCAGCTGACAGCAGGAAGCGTGCTTCTGTGTAGCAGAGGACACAGTTGAGTATTAACACATACTATTCCTCCTGGCAGCCCAGACTGTGACAGCTTGTAACATGTCCCTGTTTGATATGTCCCTGTACACTGTGACACAAACAAGAAAGCCACTTTAGCCCAAGAGATTCAGCTTCTGGACAGGTTAATCACATGGCTTGAAGAGGGTCAAGGATGCGGCCACTGAATAATCACCACTCTTAGGTTTTGGAAGAACCCCAGTGGTTCTCGCACCTGGAATAAGTGAGAGTCCCTCTAAACTGGCACCTCCCCTGGTATAGAAGACTGCTTCCTGACCAGCACCAGCTCGACCTGTATACTAAGAGCAACTGTTTGTGGGATGATGAAGCACCATGACCCTCACTCTGCCTGTACCACCCACCTCTGAGACGGTACTGGACCAGAACCAGCCTGCTGTTAAGGTGGTTTGAGCGACTGACCCCCTTGTGTGTGTCATCCCGTGGCTCCTCCTGAATTCTGACAGTGGTGAAAGAAGCAAGAAGCTTCTGCTGCACAGAGTTTACATCTAGGTCCTTCACAAAGTTGTATCAGGAGTGCTGCATGCTCACAAAGTGGCAGAATCACACTCTACAACTGGGCTTCTTACTTCAGTTGCACTGTATACCAGTTTTGTGGTGTTAAAGAGTCTGTCTCACTCAATTTCATGTAATTTGGGAAAGTCTGCTCGAGAGAATAGCTTTGTCATTACTGTGGAGTTTAAGGAAAAGGTCTCTACTTTTGTTTCATCCTGGATTTATGCCCATTGAACACTGAATTGCTTATGTGCTACCCCATTTGCTGTCTTTGAAGAAGGTGCTGGAACTTTTTTGTCCAGGTGACTGGTTTAGCAGTGCTGTTTCCATGGTTCCTCGTGCTGATGTGTTGTTTGCTTTAGTCTGATGCAGGCCCATCCTGCTGTTAGACTTCATGTACTATGCCTCGCCAGCCTGCCCAGGTGTGATTGTGTGTCTTCAGTTTTTGTGAAAAAATTTGAATTTGCAGAAACCTGTTGTCATTCCTCTGTGTTTCAATGCCTTCCATATTGTTTAGAAAACATGCGCTGTCTAGGTTGTTTCTATGGAGACATCAGTGTGAGAGAATTATTGAATACTTAGTTGTGATTGTGTAGTGTAAAGTGGGATCCAGAGTGAGTTTAAGGACACAAACGGTGCTTGACTGTAGCCTACTTAGACTGTTCTCTTGGACACAGGAAGGGCAGACCTATACGCAAAGATTAAACTTTAATTAAATTAGGAATAAAGCAAAATTGAATTACATTTTTTTTCATGTTCTGCTTATGAAAAGTTTAGTTAAGTGCTTAAGGCAGTGATTAACAGCTTTGAATCACCACTTCAGACTCAAAGTCTGAAGTCCCACTAGCAGAAGCTGCACTGTTCATTATACACACATGTATATTATTATATTGAGATTTTTAGTGGCTGGGCTAAAATGTTATATTTGTCATGATGGTGAGACTTGAGGAAAGGTCATGAGGTCTTTAAAGGAATAGTTCGACATTTTGGGGGGAAAGGGTTTGATAATACTCTCATACCTGTCCGTTAAAATATAAAGCTACAGCCAGGAGACGGTTAACGTAGCTTAGCACAAAGACTGGCAGCAGGGGGAAACGGCTAGCCTGGCTCTGACCAAATCCGCCAAACAAAGGAGATATAACATGTTTTTTTAACCTTTGGACAGAGCCAGGCTAGCTGTTTCCTGCTAGGCTAAGCTAACTGGCTGCTGGTTATAGCTTCATATTTAGCATACAGGTATGAGAGCGGTATCGACCTTCTCATCTAACTCTCAGGAGCCCAAAATATTTCCCAAAGGTCGAACTTTTCCTTTAAAATCAAAAGGGTTGTAGATAAAGTATCCGCATGATTAGTTCTAAACGTATACACAGAAAATCCATAAGGTTTTTGGATTCAGAGTGATGCAGCCCAGCAGCCCAAATAGCCCAAATTAAACAAACCAATTACTCGGATAGTTCTGAAAATCACATTATGTTTTCGCTGTATGTGTGGTCTCAGGCAGGTGTGGAATGGTGGCATCACAAATTTCCATTGGCATGCTCCCAATGGCATAAGTTCCTTGTGAATATCACATACCTCATTACGCTCCACTCAGTTTAGGTTCAATGTGTAATTAGTTTAATGAGTGTTGTCCACTGAGAGTTCTGTGGAGGGACCCATCTCCTAAGCTAATGTATTTGCATGACAGTATGAGAGGAGAGCAGATTGCACATCATAGTCTAACAGTAGGCAACTCTCCTACGTGTAATAAAAGATCAAAAAGTCACTGATGGTTGAAGTGAGTGGACTGACATTACGTACTCGACAGCTCTCTCCGTTTTAATTGCATTACATTGTTTGGCAAATATCTGCTTTAATTTGTCCAAGTTGTTTTTTTTTTTCTTCTTTCATTTATCTTTTCCAAGGCCGACGCAATCTGTTCAGTCTTGTCATGTAAATAAAAGCGGCATCGCGAATAGAGGAAATTAAATCCGAAGTGTCCCACTGGCTGCCTGGCAGCTACATCAAATGGCTGAAACAGGAACCTCTGTGATACTTTCATTGTTTGTTATGTTTCGCTTATGAGCTTAAAGCCACTCCAGGGATAAAAGACACTCAGCAGAAGTCAGTGGCGGAAGTGAAGAAAGATGAGGCAAATGATGTTGATGAAGCAAGTTGATTAACATACCAAGTGCACTACATTCTGCTCATTTTGGCACAGTGTCCAGTATTAACAAATGTTTTCAAAAGCTTTAATGCGCTAATATGTGATGTGACTGAGAGAAGCCAAGAGTCGGATATATTATGTAGAACTTATTACAGTGTCTTCCTGATCCACTCAGTGCTCTTGCAGTGGCAAGCCTTTACATTCCCGCACAGACAGCAGAAGTCCAAAACATTATGACAAGTTGTGTATATTTAAGGACTAAAAAAACTCAATTAAAAATGACTACAAACAGTCTTCTTGCTGGAAAGAGACAGGCTGTTACACTTTAATTCAAAACCCATCTATCTCGCTAAACTGCTCGAGATTGCAAATTCAGTGGTCTTCTCTCTTTCTCTCTCTTTTCTTTTTTTTTTCGGGAGGAAAGTCAGCAGTCGGAACGTCACCAGTCTTCGCCTGTCAAGGCTGTCGCAGCTGGACTCCGCTTGTGAGTTGATTAAAATAGGAGAGTCCATAGCTAATTAAAAAGCTCTTCCCTTTTAATGCAGAGTGTTAAATAAAGGAGCGAGAGAGGGGATATAAACAGCCTCCTGACAGATCGTTCATTTGCAGAAACTCCAGGCTCCCTGTTGGCTTGAGCAGTGTGTGTGTGAGGAGAGTGTTGATTTGGAGTGGAGATGCAGTGTCAAAGGTCACCTTTATGGAGACATCCTTTAATTGAGTGTCCGTCCTGGGTATCCCCAGTGCGTAAAAGTTTTTATTTTGTGATTTCATTTCAGGTTTTGACATTATTATAATCTTTTTTTTATGTTATTGGTTCCCCTACCCACAGTGAAGATGGGGAAAGAGGTAAAAAGCAGACTTCCTGTCTGCATTTCCTCTCCCGGCTCAAAGGGCAGGTAAAGTCTTCAGCCTGAATTTTGTGTTTATTTTACGAGTGACCCCCGCTGCTGCTGCTGCTGCTGGTTAGAGCTACCCCTGGAGGTGGAGATGATAGGGTGGGTGGGGGTTAGTGTTTTCCAGTTTAGAGTTACAGTACTTTTGGACTCTGGTCTTAGTTTTCTACTGTAATTCCTCCCTACTGCACTGTCAGAGTCATCATGAAGTGACACCCTTATGACAACCAGACCTCTTTGAAAAAATTATAAGGATTTAAAAAAAAAAGATGCTTCACTTTTTTATAACATTTCTTCAACCACATTTTGTGACTATAATTTGGAGAATGTAGCTCCAAATTATAGTGACATTTAATACACATGCTCAAACACAAATAGAAATTTACCGTATACTGTAGCTTGTTTGAATTTCCGAGCGCCTCTTTCCCTGGAAAAAGTGAATATGATATATGGTTTAGTTGGTCGTGAACTTTGTCATTTTCAACACCTAAGTGCCACAAGTTACCCAAGAGGCTGAGGGGTAACTGGTGGTGAGATCATTATTCAGTGCAGTGGTCAATTTTTTCCGTTGCTCACATAAAGTAGATGTTGACCTTCGGTTCTACATTGCCCAAGATTCATTTTTGTTGTTATACTTGCACAAAAACTATCCTTATTTTTGCTTACGTGAGTTTTAAAAGGAGAGCAGGCACATTTATAGGTATGTTTTTCAGCTTATTGTGTCCTCCAGGCATGATGGCCTGCAGGAGACATGCCACGTTGCACACGCTGGCTGTGTAGTGTTGTGCGGCTGGATTCCTACCAGTGGTCCAAAAAATAAACAAAACACTATAGGAAAAATAGGTCAAACAAAACACGAACATTACTCAGTGATGATGGTGACAGAAAAGAAATATTTTTGAAGTCATAAATCTTACCCAGTCATTACAGCTACAAAGGTGGGCAAGAAAGGAAATATTGTTTTGAACGTAAGAAAAAGCGGACAACTTGACTTCAGCATGCAGTTGCATAAATAAAGCCGGCCTTACAAAACAGCAGTCTTTGAGAGCTTTTGTGTGGCCGTAGAGTTTTATGATCCTAATTCTTTCGCATATATTGCCAACATAAATATGGCACTTCACCGTGGGATGCTCCACGGAGGGTCGTTAAGACCATAGGCTTGGCAGCAACAGGTTCGGACACACAACTTTTACTGCAGGCCCTATGAATTTCTCCCATCAATGCCTTCTCGGCATGTTTGGGTGTGAGCGTAGGCCGCATACTGTGTATCCTTTAAAAAAGTCTATTTCTGATGCTGATGGGAGATGATTTAGAGCTTAAACACATGGGACAATACCGACTCTTCCTGTGTATCTTGATTTCTGTATTTAAAATGTTAACAGTGTAATTCACACCATTAGAACAGATGTGCCCAACACATTGGAGTGAGAGATATTTCTTGATTCAACCTGGAGAACCTGAACAATCATCCTGTGCGTACACACATACATGCACATACACACATGATCAAGAAGAGTTTTTCTCTTTAACTGTAAGTTTTGCCAAAAAACAGGGATATGAAGCTAGTGCATTATGGTGATAAATCAAGCTTTTTAAAAAATCCTGTAACCAGGAATGGATATATTTGACAGGAGACAGTTAAATAGAGACATTTCTGTTCAGTTCAATATACTACATAAAGACTGTCGCTCAGTGCATGCTATAAACAAGAAATATTGTGTTTATGAAAGTAGGAAAAAGCCACACTCGCAAAAAAAGATTAACATTCCACTTTATCCAAAATATTTAAGATCGCAGGCTTCGAGAAAACAGAATATGAGAACCTCAAAGGCTATGATGCACAACAGGAAAAAAGCAGTTGACTATATCATCATAACCCTTTGGCAACAACACTGTGGTGGGTGATTCAGAAACATGTGCTGCCATTTTATCATGCCGAGGGCCAAGTTTTGGAGCCTTAAACACCCCGCCAAGGCTTGATAAATCTGGCTTGAAAAATCTCATTTGCCGAGAGTTAGGCATCTGCAACAATATTTATCTTCTTCCCTGTCCAAGGGTAATGGGTTAGGCAGGATGGATGAGGGCACAGTCCTCTTGCCTTCAGGTGCAGCGATCTCACAGAGGACCCGTAGACAGGCTGCTTATGACGAAGCAAAAGGAAACACATCAACTCCCTCAGTAAACATATCACCATGGTTGAACAATTGGCTATTAGCATAATTAGCCAGCTTGATCTTAGACTTTTTATGTATGAGAGTGTGTACATGTGTGTGTGTTTGGGGCTGTTTTGCTGTTGTTCCACAGCAATTAAACCCATCTAATTTCAAGAAGAACAAACATTCTTTGGTGGCTGGGGGAAAGCTTCAGGGCGCAGAAACTTCAGCAAAAATAAAGTCCTTGGTGGCACCAAGTCATGTCTGATGATGTTTGCTAATTATGCAGCCAGGCACTTCCTGGGAAAACACAAAAAGTAATAGGCAAGGGTCTGCGCCTGAAGCTTATCAAGAAACAAGCAGGCAACTCTATCTGGATATGGCCTTTTGTATCTTGTAAAGAAAAGAGGAAGAAGGACGGAAAAAGAAAAAGAGCAAGAAAACAGAAAATCTAAAGGTCAATTTCCAGTGAAGGACTCTGTCTCAGATGTAATTAACCTTTTGATTTAGGACACTTTGCCTTGTAAATAAGCTGGCAATTAGTTTATTTGGCTATCATGTGATAGTAATGACTCTCATTAGCATGATGTGACCTCCTCTAATCTGTTGCCTCCCAGACTCTTTACTGGATTTCTTTTCTGGTGCCTGGTGAACCGGCCTCTGATGACTGCTGATGTGTTCCCACTGATAGAACACACAAGTCTAATGTAAAAGGAAGAGTTGCTGTGAAGTCAGCACTTCTGTCATCTTTTTATTTCTGCCACATTCAATCTAATTTTCTCTCCATCACCCTCTTCGCTCTTTCTGGGACTTTCTCTTATCTGCAGAAAGAAGGAGGTCAGAATTCGGCATGTTCTTTTATAGTAAATACTTGACAGCCAACAGATGCATGAGCGATCAAATGCTTTACAAATACTTTTCAAATCAGCTCGGAGATACCGGTCATTTCTTTTGTCCTCACGAGGCATGTAAGTTCAGATATTAGCTGGTAAAGGCAACTTGGGTTCTGTGACTTCTTTTTTCTTTCTGAAAAAGTAAATTGGGAAACAAAGTTGGACAGATAACAATCAAGAACAACAGAGCAAAGTATCTTTTCACACTATCAGGTCTGAGTAAGAGTTAACGAGGCAGAGCATACAGGAAAATGTGGAGAACATGGACTCAGACTGTAAGCCAGGAAACCACGGGGTAGTAAGATGTGTGAAATGGTCTTCCCTGTGCAGACTCGCTCAGCAAGGGCCACAGATGTAAAAATATGGCCTGTTTTTACAGCACACTGACTTTATTGGTGAATTTTTGATGTAAATGGTGGCGGCAATTGCCTTACTTGAAACTTTCTCACTTTTCTCAAGTAAAAAAAGCTTTTATGCCGTCGCTCGCTTTGATTTTCTGCAAAACTATAACCCAGGGCATGATTTGGTTTCTGTGATGCTAAGTGATGTAAGCCTACCTATTAAACTTCCAATGATTAATATGATTATACATATTTAAATTACTGAACAGACAATAGTGACACTGTGTATACATTTTGAAAACACTGCGCAAAGCATAAATGTGATATAAAAGTCATACACTGAAAACTAAAACTCTCTGCTGTGTGTGTGTGCAATATATCACTGAATGCTTTAGGGTGACAAGCTGCAATTAACTGTGGAGTGAGAAGACATTTATAAGCATTTCATATCTCATTAAATACATTTATTTATTTTACAAGAAAGGGCATTTTTGTTTTCAAAGTTTTTTTTTTTTTTTTTTTTTGTGAAACTGACTGATTGATAATTCAAATGTCACACTTGTTTTTTGGTGTCATGTCCAAAGTTGTGGAAGATTAGTAAGTGGAAAATTAAAAATAGAGAAGAAACCTGAATAAATAAATGAATGTGAACAATATATTTTGTATATAGTTTGTTCATGCTTGAAAGGGCAGATGAGAATGGAGGATTTACCTCAGAGATACCTTTTTTATTAAGTAGTATAAAATACTACTTTGGGGAATCTAAAATTCACAGATTTCCTCTGAGGCAGACACTGTACCAATGAAACAATCCCCTATAGACACTATTTCTATCAGGACTGTTTATTATAGCCCTTTCTCTCCCACTTTGCCTTTCCATATCACTGTGAGATCCGGCTTTATCTCTGAAATAGTCGTTTATGTGGAATAAAAAAAGCAGCTGTGGCTGGATGAGGACCAGAAGGCGGTGGCATAAAACCGTTGCTCCAGTAAATGTCAGCGCTACTAAACGGCCAGGCTTGCGGCCCTAAACCCCCACCCCCACCCACCCCCAAATGACAATAATCATAAAACCTGAAGAGGTTACCAATCTCTGCTGAAAGGCTTACATGATCAAATCATAACCTCACTGACGAGTCCCAAAAGAGAGATTGATGGACGAATAATTTCTTCTACTCAGAAATGTCCACCTCCTCAGTAGACGGTACTGACTGACACACCCTCTTGGTACAGATAATAAACAGCATAATAAATACCTGCATATATTTTACTAATTGTATTCCACTTGATTGCTGTTTTGATTCAGAGAAGGCTAGCAGAGGGAAAGATTATTTTTTTGTATCCCTGAGACACCCTCAGGCTGACTCATGCTGTCAAAGAGGCCCAATCACAGACACTGTAAGAAGATGATTTTACACAAGACTGACGATATGTACTGGATGTATGCAGAAGATGCACAAACAGTCTATCTTTAAGAAAGAAACATAAACACTAAGCAAGAAAGATCAGAACGTTCCACCTCTATACCACTTTAGCAAAAACAGTATTCAGGCTCTGTAATAAAAGAGCCAATAAAGAGCTGATTGGAAACAGTTGATCCAAAGAAAAAAAGGTGTCTCTGTGTGTTACTTCAAAATATCTTGCTTGGCTTGTTTGCATTGGCTCCAGCTCGGTGTCCAGATAATCATCCTCGAACATCAAAGACGTCTAGCTCCAGCTGAGATGTTTATCTGCTTCCAAGTCTTGAAGCCACCCAGCCAAAAAGAACAATAGTGTTTTCTCACCATCTCGGTGTCCCATGCTTGCTCACTGCACTGCTCAAATGGTCAATATCCCAGAGTTCGTAACTAGTGCAGCCATTAAACATCCCTGCTCTGAGAGAGCTATGTCGACTGTGTTGCAGAAAAACTTAAAAGCTTCTCATCCGTAATCGCTTTGAGCGAAGAGAAAAAGAAAACTTCCTCGTGTTTGAGTCCAACTATGTTTCCAGATGTGCCAGGGGTCAGGGGGTAAAGATAAAAGTACCAGGATGTGGCGTACCCCAACTAGAAACCGGTTTGCAGTGTGTGCATTCCTCGCTGGAGGGGGGCGATGAGCAGAGTGCCTTGTGTTTCTTCTTTCCACCGCTCCCAGTGAGCGGCCTCATTTTGCGGTGGTGAGTTATGACACCACAACTTTCGTGCTTGCTACTTTGGCAATGTTTACCGGTGGCACCAAGGCAAAATGTCAGCCGTGTTAAACATAGCGGGTGAAAAACAAGTGGGGAAGTTGTTTTCGGTCTTAGCTGGAGTAGAGGTCTCAGACTTGCCTCTGACCTCCTCCACAGGGAGTCGCTACAAGTGTTAAAATATTCCATCTTTCTTTCCAGAGCAAATGAAAACATTTAGCACCACATCCTTGATTAGAAATTTCAAAAAGGAACTTAAAGTGCAGTATGTAGCAGGCCGAGCAGAGAGCAGGGTTTGACTGATAGCTCAACCGGCCTTCCCACCCCCTGCATGGTGCTGAGCAGCAATAGAGACATCACAAGTTATGCCTAGGAGTCTATTATGTCAATTCAAGAATGTCTCCCAGAAATTGGGCTAATTTCACAAAAAAACGCTAATACGATTATTTCAAGTGTGTCAGAGGCTTAATAAGTGTGGAAATTGGTCTGTCATATAAGACCTGAGAGTGGTGGTAAATTGTGTGATTACAGTCGCAAAGCCTTGGCCTCCCTTATTGTTTCTTTACATATCATAATCTGCTAAATGAAAACGGACTGGACAACTTCATTAGAATTCTAAAAAAAAAAGTGGGTAACATTAATATGACAGAGACAACTTTATTGTGGTATTATGGTAATAATGAGCTTTAGAGGATGTACAAAGATTACACGTCCCTTGAGATGGTTTCTTTTATTATTAGGCTGCGAGTGTTGGCTCCAAAAAATTGTTTTATTACCCCCAGCCTCTGGCAGACTGGTCCTGCAGGAGCACGACCACAGTGGCCCCAGCTATTGAAAGAAAGAAAAACTACCCAAAATATGGTATAAAGATACAAAGAATAATTGATTGTACAAGTATAGACATGTCCTGTAAGGTTGAATATATTTATATTTATAACAGTTTAGAGGATCTAGGAGGTGAAGTAGTGTGTACACAGCTATAGGTTGAGTCTGGTTTGGGGTGTCGTGTATGCTGAAGAGAGCCCGCAGGGCCACTAGATGGAGTTAGATCCTACAGAAGAGCTCTGGGACCTTGGCAGAAACAAGACAATAACAGCAGAAGTGAAGCAGAGGACACGTAGCCCCTTCATGTGCTCAGACCTTGGGAAGCAAGAATGCATAGTTTCCTGCACAGAGACCACAGCCCAATCTTCCAGTGGCCTGGTCTTATTTAGTATCCTAGGAGCACGCATGATTCATAAATAGACTATACACATACATACCATGGGAGCAGCTACCTTTTATTAAAATGAAAATGATAACCACCTCGAGTGCATCCCCCAGCTTTCACCCTCTCTCATACAGTGAGCTAATTACCTATGCTAGTGTTTGGATTATCCATACAGCTGTATGTAAGTAGGCTCTGTGTGACTAGAATGGGATTTTGTGTTTTCTTACTTTAAATTTCAGAAAGTGAACAGCGACAACCTGAAATATTTACACCTGCACGCTCCCTTTTTAAGTGTCAAACTGCTGAAAAACACAGTAACATCTTAACTCCTTCCAGGATTAAAGGCTACACAAGTTTGTGAATTTAACAAAAGGTGTAAAACCCACATCTTCCTAGAGCTAGTAATTTCAAACAGTTTTATAATTTTATAGGGTTTTCTGTGAGATGAATGTCGAGGTCCATCATTATCATGATTTTTATTTTCTTGGGAGGGACAGATTGAGCAAAAGAGAAAAAAAAAGGAATCAAATGCATCATGAAATGGGCTGACGGCATGCCTTACTGTGTGATATGATAATGCTGATACAGAAGCATGTCCCAGTCTCTAATGGAGAGAAAATTATATAGTTAGATACATCGATAAGGGGAAAGTGACATGCTTTTCTTTTTTTTTTAATCCTCTCTCTCTGCTTTGAATCCAAGAGTAGCATTTCACTGTTAATGGTGGATAAAAGCAAAAAAATTATTGTAATTGGCGAGCATTACCACTCCACAAAGATATAAATAGTACAGTACAGTCTGTTCCAAAAGAGTAAAAGAAATAGAAATAGAAAGAAAAAAAAAGAATAATAGAATAAAAAATGAAAAGTTGTATTGATTTAGGTACAAAAAAGACATCTTTTAGCATCACTACATTTATTTGAATATTATGTACAATATGTCTGGAGCTCCATATGTCACTGTTGAGTTACAGACACCGGTTCAGTGTCTTGACACAATGTAACGTTAGATTGAAGGAAAACAAATTTAAGTGCTAGTCCCGCAGGAGTAAACGTGAACTCTGTCAACAGATGTTTAATGCTGTGAAAAAGAAAAAAAAATCACCATTTCTCTTGATCTCTCACGTGAATTGCACCATTTAGCATGTAGCAGTTGTGTCAGGTAATTGACTTCAGAATCCAGCGAGGAGTATTTGTGTCATGGTAAATAATGCATTGTTTCGGAGCCTTTATGAATATTCATAGTTTATGTTGATAGAGAGACATTAAACAAATGCTTTTACATATGTTTAAGTTTGTTTTTCTACCGGTTCTAAGATAAATCTTTTTTAAAAGGGGGGTTTAGAAGTCTTTTCTAAGCACAAAAACAAAATTTCAACATCCCTTTTCTGTTCAGCTGGCGTTTTCGTTCAATAGAAAGTCGACTGATACATTTAAAATACTGCAATGAATTAACCATTGTTGTTGGATGATCTCATTTACGTCCTGCTTTGAGCTCAAACTTCTAATTCTCTTTATATACTGAAATATTAAAAGCCTAATATGTCATCTGTCATGACTGTCATTTATCATCTTAGCTGCAGCGTGTCCTTTGGGCCTGTAAAGATTTCCTTCAAATTACTTTTTATTAAATTGCCAGCATTTGTTCCTGTTCATATGCCTGTCCTTGCCATTTCATTTTGAACTTGGCTCCATTAGCAGCTGCCTATCTGCATCTTGAGGTTTGCCCTTCCATGCCTTCATTTACCAAATGACCCAACATCCCTGTTTCTGTCAGGCTTAGACAGCTGAGCTGATTAAGAAGTTGCCTTTTGAACACTAATTTATTCCACTCCACCATTTTGTTATATGGCCATTGTTTCATTTAAAGTTTACCCTGCTTCTCCTTAGATGGAAGTCACGCTAATTCTGATTTCCTTTTGGAAAAGCTGTTTAGTTTTACAATGTATGATGGATCTGATTAGTCATTCAGGCCGGCCTCTGCTTTTATGCTTACATTAACTAACACAAAGAGCCCCCCTACAGGTTAAAGTTTAAATGTGGATTAGCAGATAAAGCAACTCCTGATTAGGTTACTGCGGGGCTTAGAGGGAGGAAAAAAAAAAGGATTTTCCCCACACATTATTTCACAAACATCTTCGCTCTGCCTTCTTTCTCTCCCTCTCTTTTCTTCTCCGGCTTCATCCTCTCACACTCACTCCCAGCATGGATATCTATTTTGGCGCAAAATCTTTGAACAATTATGCAAATGCATGTAAGGCAATGCACAATACAGTATGGAAATGGCTTGGAGAGAAAATGGACTCATTAAGGACAGATGGCATGAGTGCTAAAAGCCATTTGTTATGGAGGCAGGAAGACATTTCAGACAATGTCAGAACCTGAGAGACATCAGATATGTTTTTCACACCAAGCACTATTTGTTGTGGTGCTGTAGTTTTTGATTATTTCAGCATGTTGATGATTATAAATGAGCTACCTCTAAAAGACGATGAGGCAGAGGCTTCTCCTAATGTGTTATGACTGTGGCGTATAGATATGCATTTGTTGGAATATACATTTTCTGTTTTTGTTTAAGCGATGACAGACTTGTAACATTTCATCATCTCGCCACATTTCCTTTTACTGTTGTGTTAAATGATATTATTGATCACTACAAGACCTTTTAACAAAATGATGTGCGTTTGATCAAAGCTTGAACATGCTTCCATATGTTAAATATAGAGGCATGTATTGTGATAAGATCACTGAGACCAAAATGAATAGGACTGTAGAAGCAGTCATGATAGCTTGTGAAATTACATGCACCATATGCACGACTTCTGCACTGATATTACATGCACGTCATTATCACTTCATACAACATGAATTGAACTGCATATAAAGCAGAACCTAAATGCTTCTAAGAGATTACACTTTCCATATACTGAGACGCTCTTTGAAACGGCAACTATGTGTGCGAGACACACATAGCGAACAGTGGGGTTTTTCACAATTAAAAAGAATTAAGTCTTTCTATTGTCTGGTAAGGATAAGATGGTGCATTATCACTGAGGCCAGTGTTTATCCGCAGGTGGGAGAAAATTATTTGCAGCAAAGATTAAGCTTTACAATCTATTGCAGATGGCAGCAGAAACACAACAGCATGGACGCAGGATTCACTCTGAAGACCTGCAACAGTAACGCGTCTGAAGGGGGAGTTCTAGGTGGAGATATGTGGGCTTTGACATAGCCACTGTTTATTTTGTCTTAGGCCCTCTGTGGGCTTCCCCAGTACCACTGTCTGGGCCTTTGATGTCACTGAGGTTATTGTTGACTATTCTCTGCTGTCTGCCTCAATATTCATCTGAGCTTCACATGGTACACAGAAGAGAGAGGCAAAGACTGCCATTTATTTCTACACTAATTTTCCTTTGTGATGGATGGCTTTCTTATTGTGTCATTTGCGCCTTTGAAAAATGCTCCTTGGAGCAGAAGAAATTACCAGCTTCCAAATCATACAATCAAGCACAGTTCTCTGGAAAAAAAGCAAAAATAAAAAACAAAAAAAACAAGCAAGACTATGCAAAATTATCTAAATTACAGAGGAAATGTTACCATGTTGGATTTAAAAATGCTTTTATTGCTCTAAATTAAACAAATTAATAAATGAATCTGTAAAAATAAAACATAACAGGGCAGCTGTAGGTCAATATATTCTGAAAAAAAGATTTAAATAGCAATTTTAATACACAAATGCTGGGTTTATCTTCTACTGAGCGACTTTCTATTATAATGCATATCTATTAATAACACAATAAGATTTTTGTGGCTTTGATACAGTTGAACTGCTCAGTCACAAAGTAATACAAGAAATTATCTCACAAAAATCTGCATGTCACATGTACTGTAAGTACAGTATACAGTAGCATGATAAAATAATAAACATACATAATGATACAAATAGTACAGTGTGTACACAAAATGCAAAGCAAATAACTTTTTCCGTGAAATGTAACATTTCTGATCTTAACTTTTTTTTTTTACTTTAAACCAAATTTTAAAATGGGAAATTATATCTTTTTACTTATGTACTCTTGACATTCGCATAACCAAGTGTTACGCTGCAAACCCAAATATTTTAGCATCAAAGTCTGTCATGAAAAACAAATCCTACAAAAAGTCACAGAACAAATAAATGAAGGGTATCAAAGGCTTTCATATTCAGGACTTTCTCTTTGTTGTATTCAGGTTGTCTTTTGTCCGTCCTCCAACTATTGTGACACGACACAGAGACTTCTAAAGGCCAAAGTTTCTTATTAAATTATTTCTGGGTGAGATGAACCGAGGCTGAATAGAATCATTAAACTTCACCAGTTATAGGAATGCATGTGCCGCGCTGCCGTCTGCTGCGAGATGAAAAGCTGTGCATTTTCATGCTCCTTCAAAACCTTTAACTTGCTATGAAAAGATATGACATCAATCCTGGCAAAAACACAAGGGAGAAATGAATGATACCATTGTGGTCTCTAAACATCAATCATGCTCAATACTTTGGAAAAACAATGCATTTTTGTTTGCATTTCAGAGGTGACAAACAACACTTGTGACTGGCTTAACATTGTCAATTCCCATTACTCAAAACCTGAAGCAAATCAGAATTAAACTGTGGCCCTGTTGCTAGGCAGCTGAGTTCTCTTGACATGGTGGTTAGTTTTTCTTTCATTGCTTGACAAGAGCGAAGTGAAAGGAGTTTAGAAAAACTTGCTTAAGGCGCTCAGAGGAAGGGGATAATTGGAGTCTGTGGATTGTGTAGTGGCCCTTGTGTGGAAACTTCCAGAGCTGGAGACAGAGAGAGTCGGACGCAACAAAATTTAAACTCTTGTATACAAACTTGACCCCGGGACTACTGCGGGGTTTTCCACACTTCGTTTGCAGAGTGTTTGCCCCAGTGTGGCCCAGGGCCCAGTGTCAACACGGCAGTGTGTAGAAAAACAGGTGAGGGAGCGATGCTGGAGAGCAAGTCATGACAACAATGACGGTGCTTCAGTTTTATCTACATTTTGTGTTAAAATAGAAACTTGGGGGCTGAGGACAATTTTTACAGGACGTTTGGGTTCGGTGAGAACACACACATCATAGCTCAGATTTGACATTTTCTCTTTCAGACAAAACACAATCAAGTGAGGTCATCTTGATACTGTAGCCATCGTCAATTTTATTGGTCTGTCTCGTGAAATATAGAAGAAGCCAGTTAAGTAAACAATGAGAAGGGGTCTATGCCTTTAATGACCCGCGGAGGAGCCCGGCCTGTGAAAGTGCACACCCAGTTTAAGAGGGAACCAATTAATGCTGGATTAACATTCATGGTTATTTACAGTTGCTTTTGTGCTTGTTTCTGCACTCCGACTTCCACACAGAGGAGAGAGAGAGAGGGAGAGACCACGAGAGAGAGAGGAAGGGAGGGAGACAGAGAGAGGGAGAGGGAGCGCTGAGGGGCTCGGAGGTTGTTTGGACGCAAGAGGTGCAGCGAGGTGGCTGGGTCCATTGTGAGGACACCACCTCTCTCATTATGCCCTCTCAATCAACACTCCTGCTCACAGGAAGCCCCTGTAAAGCCCATCTGCCATAGCTAATCTACAGGCAGCCCCGCGCTTGCGTCTGGGCCTGCTACCCTCAGCCGCATTATTCTCAGATCCAAGGCTTCGCCAGGGATCAGCCAAAGCCCATTAAAGTAAATAATAGCCAGAAATGACAGGCTTAGCGAGGATTGGGGAGGAAGTTGAAGACCAGTTTGAGCTGTGAGCTCTGATTAATAGAGAAAAGCATTTTGGGGGAGAGAGGGGGTTAGATGGAGAGAGAAAGTGAGGGAGAGAAGGGGGGAGAGAATGGAGGAAAAAAAATGACCTTAGCCTGCTGCAAAGAATTCCTCAACCTCAGGGTTGTTAGGACTAGTGCTACCATCTGAAGCATTAGCAATCCTTGAGCTACTTTTGCTTTGATGAAGCTCAAACAGGATGGGGTGAAGGGGGGAGAGGAGGGAAAGGGGAGTACGGGTGATGAGGCAGGGGGTGGGATGCATGCCACGGTCTTCAGAGGGCCCCAAGACCAAGAAGTGTCAAGAGTCAGTCTCAGCAGTGAAAAAACAAAGTTTGTGGGTACACACGCATTAATAACACAAACTCCCCAGGTTAAGAAGTTTTTTTTGCACTTGCCCTTTAAGGGTTAGGGGTAGTTCTCTTGCTTATTAAGGTCTTTCTCAGTTATATTTCAGGTGATTAATTGACTACAGGTTTGATAGCAGATTAATCCTTTAAGTCAATTATGAATCAAAAATAGGTAGTATTGTCTGGTTCCAGCTTCTCAAATGTGAGGGTTTGCTGCTTTTTACTTTGTTATATAATTGTATATTGAACATCTTTAGGGTTTAGACTGTTGGTTGGACAAAACAAGCAATTTGAAGACAGCCTCTGGGACTCTGGGAAATGGTGATGAGCATTTTTGTTTGTGCTATTTTCTGATGTTTGGTAGAATAAACGATTAACAGAAAAAATAATGGATGGATTAGTCGATATTGGCTAGATTAGATTCAACTGAATTGTCGTTACACCAAAGAAGCACTGGTACAACAAAATGCAGTTTAACCTATAACCAAAAAGTGCACATAGATTAATTAATTATATTATGAGATGTACAAAATCAACAATAAACCATAAATTGAACACAAATCAAAAAAGATGAATATTTATGTATTTTTTATATATTTTATTCTCCACAAGGTTTAAAAGTCTTGACATGATGCTGTCAGTGTGCCGTCACTGTCGTAGTATATTTGTGTTGTATATTTGTCATTGTGTGTGTTTTCTGGGCTTGAATGCCATTCTCACCACAACATTGCTATTTGTAGTGGAAGTAAGCCTGTTGGCTAGTTTGAAAGGGCTACTTTGTCATGGTCAGCTTAAGGTTAAACAATTGAAGCAGCTCCCTAGAGTCAAGTTAGTGTCAATTTAGGCATGGAAACCAGTGGTTAGAAGTTAGTAAAAGAGGAGAAAAAAAGGTAAATAACGCGTCTTGGTTAATAGTTAACTGACCTGCTGACACCCTGAGGTATCACACCAAACATGACCCCTAATAGCTTGAGACTGCAACCTAACACCACTGATCAAATCCAGCAGAACATACTGTAAATGCTGTCAGAACATGCTGTTTTAGCTCTGAATTATAGTTTAGTTACATCTGAAACAGGCACAATAAGTCTAGAGAAAACAGGCTCAAATTAAACATCCATTACCACAAGCTGTGACTTGCTGGGTAGAGGATGTTTTGGTGTGCTGAAAGGATGGATAACACTGATCGCAGGAGTGTTTTCGCTGTCCGTACTCGGGTGTTTATTGCCACAAAAAAAGCTTATTCCACTTTGTGGTTGAGCTCAGCCTGGGATTTAACATGATTTGTCACTGGGCCGACAGTCGAGACGGTCTAAGCGAGATTATGTGAAGCAGTTCCACCTCTGCTTAACTACTGTAAAAATTGCTTATACGCCTGTGAAGGAATTGGAATGCATTCAGGAAGCGAATGATCAGGCTTGTGGTCGGTCGGGCCGCTTCTTATGGGATCCTCTGATTGGACGGACGCCCCAGTCACCTGGGGCGCAGGAAGAAACAAGTTAGCGCTGCATGAAAGGTACGTTCACTCCTCTAAGAATATTGTCTATTGATCTATCAGTTACCTGAATCTTCAAAACGTTGGCGAGGGGGAGAAAAAAGACGCGTGGAGACCGCTGCCTCAGACGTGTAATGAAGAATTTAAGATCCTCCGAATGTTTTATTGACAAGAGACCATAAAAAGATATGATACATAGAAACCGACAAGGCCTCTGGGGAAACACTTAAGGTTTCTTAAAGAAGTGTTTAATGGTATTGATTTTTATTGTTCACTGAACAGTGTGAAGACTTTGACTGTTTTATTGAACGGATTTAGACACATGCTCTTAAACACAGAGAGGAAGAAGACTTTTCAGTTCTTAGATTTAATCCATCAAACAACGTGTGCATTGAATTTTAACAAGCTTCACATCTATGAGCCACACTATACACAGCTGCGCTCGGATTTCAGACGTTGCTGTTCTGCTTATTTTACAGTAGCTACTTCCACCAAATGCCTCTTATGTCATAGTCCCCTGTGTAGGATGTGGTTTGTTTCCCACTCATGCGACAGATGTTAGGACCTCAGCAGCCAGTAGAGGCCTCTCATGTCTTATACAACCTTTGATAGAAGTGAGAGAATTGCATGAGTGAAAGCTAAATAGACATTTTTGAATGATATGATACAAGTTACACGGCAAATATCACAAGCGTGACAAAATATTTTTGAAAAAGGAAGTAAAACATAAGATTTTTGTGTTTTTTAAAGACCCTCAGACAAGCCCATGCTCTTCACTGGCTTGTTGGCTATTTTAGGATTGAATGAATCAGTCACCTTTCTTTTTCCGGCTGGTGAATTCAGTGGTTGGAGCCGCATCACAGCTCTTTGACCAAGGCCTCTGTCTCCCTCCCTCTCTGTCCAGCCTGATCTTTCCTCTTCAGAGGGCTGAATACTCATCCTTGACCGGCTCGCCTAAATGAACCCTGCTCTCCTCATGTACCACAAAAGTGCCACTGTGTGGTGTC
This sequence comes from Macquaria australasica, assembly GCA_005408345.1. Classification (NCBI taxonomy): domain Eukaryota; kingdom Metazoa; phylum Chordata; class Actinopteri; order Centrarchiformes; family Percichthyidae; genus Macquaria; species Macquaria australasica. Next base: position 914,395 of record SEMN01000019.1, on the reverse strand, counting down.
ACCCAGGCTTTCTTCCCAGGAGACAGTGTGATTTCTATATCCGTTGTCATGGCGATGTGGCAAGGAGGGAGGAAAATGGAGCTCTAACCTCTGGCTTTAGCTGGCTCCCAGGCCAGACGGTCCATTTGGGGAGAGCAGGAAACAGCACTCTGCCTGTTTGTTTGTATGCTGACAATGGCGGCACTTGAAAAGGTAAAATGGGGACATTGTGACGCTATCTGTCAAACCTATGTAGCGCTCATGAGGCCATACGGGGGGAATATGTGATGCAGTAAATGGCAATAAGGACGATGTAGAATTATTAAGTAGATCTGATTAAAAACCAATCCATAAAACCAAAACACTGAAGCACCTTTATCATAACAAAGACATAAGACATCATCACAAGGCAGAGGGAGGTTCACTCTATTTCAACACCCCTCAGTGAAAGCAAACTCTATTTCATGGAAGCTAATACAATTCCTCAATTTCAGAGGATTGCCCTCAAACACTCCTGCCAGACACACCTGATACTCCTCGAGCACAAAATCAAAAGAACTGAGAGGTGTTTTTATCTAAGTTCCTAAATGGGGGGAAAAGGGGGGGCTCTCTTCTGTATTGCATTTACCCAAAACCCACAATTTAAAGAGGCTGGGAGGCAAAATGAAGACATTGGCATTATTAAAATCAAATCTGCAATGGCTCACATGCACTTCCCTCCTAATGACGAGGGAGTGCCATGGCCAGTCGAGAGGAAGAGAACACCATTTTCTATTCATTTGGCAGCGTGCCCAGATCTCATTCAACCAAAAAGTCTTCTCAATCCAAACTTAATCCCAGCCAATTAAAAGATAGTGTTGCCTTTCCTCCTCCGTCGTTATGCTGATGAGACTGCAGTTCATCACCAGGTAGAGGTTTGTTTTTGGGGGGGGGGCAGAACATATGGGATGATTTTTACAAGGCTCATATATATTAAATATTTGTGTCAAAATGATCATCACTCTGGCCTGATAAACCATAATGTGTTGCAATGTAATGACAAACTTGAAAAGGGACTGATCTGAGCAAAAAAAATTTATATTTATTGATGTAGGAAAGTATGCTTTGTGTTTTTCCCCGACTCCTAGGGGGAAGGTGTGAAATCTAATAAAGCCATTCTCAGGAGGGGTGGCTTTGATCAGAGATTCTCTAAACAAGCAGCAAGTCCCACGAGAACACAAGATCTATATGCTCCAACATGTGCTATCTTTACATCTCGACTTCTGTTTTTGCTAAAAGAGGGCTGTTGTATTGGAAACAGCTGAACCATTTCATTTTCAGCCCGAGGCAACATTCTCCTCTCAAAGAAGTGTCTAGATGCACCGTATGTGTCAGAAATATTTTCCACAAAGTCTATCTGAACCGCTTCTTCAATATAGCTTCCCAAGGTGCAAATGTGCTATTTTTCAAAAAACTTGTTTTTATGTTAATAAGCTCAGATAAGTATTTGAAATGTATTCTATTCTAAACTAGCAAATCTGTAGAATAAAAGTATTGTTTACCTTTGTTAATGGTGTCAAACAAGGTGTCTCAGTGGAGGTTAGGAAACGCGTATAAATATGTATATACAGTACATTTTTCACACTCAACAACACATGGTTCATGTACTAATTACTGAAAGTCTGTACTTGTAGAAAAACAATAATAGAGGTGAAAATGATACAGTGATGCTCTGGGTTTTATCACTATACTGAGCTCTAGCATATAGGCAATGAACTCCCAAAAAAACACACTTCTGCCAAGTGACAAACTGTGCTGGTACTGGTCATTAACATAAGATGCCACAACTATCAGAGAGGGGAAAAGGAGCAGTAGTAGGACATGTCAGGGTTAAAATAGCATGCAGAAATGGCCAAATAATGTGCTGAGGGACAATGTGTGATGCAGCAGAAGTGGAGTGATATGCTGATCTGATGATGCAGAGTGGGCAGCGTTGGCTGTTGCTCCATGCAGAGTCGGTGTGTGTCTCACTGTGCCTCCTCTCACACTCCAGAAGGTCACGCAGGAAGTGGCTTGCGCACATGCACACACACTTGCATGCACATTTTGGGCCAACCTCTTAAAATAGCAATAGAGGTCTTGGGCTCAGGCCACTCATATAGCAAACAGATATATATGCTACATAGTAAACTAGCTCTGATTGTGTTAAAATAATGATTCATTATCGATTAAGCCATTAACATCCAGTTTTGCCCTTTTGGTTTCACCTCAAGTAGCTTTAAGGTTAAAATCATCTTATTCCACACTGTCTGACAGTATCATACATTCTGCATTGGCTTGTTCAAACTATTATTGATGGTATATGATTTTTTACCTTTAGCAAAATATTCAAACCCAAGACTCAATGTTTTTATGGCTCCTTCAAATAGAAATATTTGATGTCTTGTGCATCATTTTATACACATTTCATCAAAATTCATCCAGACATGTTTAGTATCTCCGGAAACTTGTTAGTTGTTGATAGTTGTCTGCACAACATGAGTTTATGAATGTCCCACTGGCAGGTCAGTGCTTGTTGTGCTGATTATTTTTCAGATTAACTTATTGTTGAGGCTGAAATGGATATCGATATTTGGGCCAATAGTAATGTTTTTATCGTGAACACATAACGTTGGCTAATATCGGCCAATATATCGGGTCTAGTTCTACTGATTAATCATCTGGTCTATAAAATATCAGAAAAGGTGAAAAATGTCATCCGTTTTCCAGAAGCCAAGGTAACATCTTCATGTTGCTCGTTTTGTCTGACTAACAGTCCAAAACAATATTCAGAAGATATTCAATTTACGATATGAAACAGAAAAGAAGATAATTCTCATGTTGGAACCAGCAAATGTTGAATATTTTGGCTTGATAAACGACAAATTATCGAACTAATTAATATACTAATTATTTCAGTAGCTATTGTGTTTTAACAATTAAACAATTAAAATTTTGGTTGTGTTTTCGTGTGAAATGCCACACTATAAAAAAATAACCCCTGAAATATCGCTAGCTAAGAAGAGGAGAAAAAAACCAAAGCAGCCACAGAACATGTTCCAGTGGGATAGCCATGAAGCCCTGTGACAGGGCAAACACACTTAACTAACAACTTCCTTCACATTGGATGCACTTTGACAAACAGCCCTGCTCCTCAGCGCTTACGCCATGTGCCTCAGCATTAACGCTAACGCCCTGTGGTATGGTCGGCTGGACAGGCACTTGACTGATGGCTCTATTAGAGCCCCCCACCACGGCACCTAGTCCTATCCTGGGCCTTTCTCTGGACTGGACGTGCTGCTGACAACGCACTGATGGGCTAAAGGGAAGACTAAATGGAGGGTCTAAACATACCAACAGCCACATTCAGAGGTAGCCAATAGACCAACACACATAAAAACAGACCCAGGCACATGCGTGTTAAGGAAGATACATGGACGCGGCTGTGCGCACGCACACGCACACACACACACACACACACACAAGAACCACACAAGGAAGTAGAAAGGACTTAGCCATGCTTCACCTTTTGTATTTGGTTGGAACAATGGCTTACACAAATACAACACACAGCTGATCTGCACCCCTCCGATTCCGCCTCTTTGGAGGCTTGTTCCTGAGACCACCATGAAACATGGAGGCCACTGAAAGGCTGGCTCTCGATAATCAGCTCTGAAGGGGGTGGAAAATACAATTCATATCTCTACTCTTCTTGGGAAAGCAACCACTGGAGCAGGAAATGACAGTGGATGTTTTAATCTTCAAACGGTGAGCACCACGCTCCCTCAGGCTAGATGGAAGAATCTGCTCAAATGTGACGGAGCTGCCTACCCGTTTGAGCTGCCTGCTCACTACAACAGCTCAGACCTCTTTTTTTTTTATGTTCAGAAAATTAGATGTCTTCCAGAATAAATGTATATTCAACTGCAAACATAAAAAACAAAGAATTTCAACAGAGCTCTTGGTTTGTTTTTCCTCAAGCCTCCATGACATTCTCAAGCTCTGCACCTAAGATGGAGAGCTCCCTGGGTAAGACGGGTAAGACAGGCAGACGGCGCTGTCTCTCGAGGCCCAGTCCGGCACTACTCTCCTGGGCGACACCATAAACACCTAGCCCCCCTGGCACCTGTCATCCACGGCTGCCTGCTCCCTTCCAACAGTACTCGCAGGGAATTTGGAAGGTGGAGAAATGACATGACAAACAATTATATCCAAACACCCCTCGATGAGTATGTTGCTCCTTTCAAGACTTCCCTAATCCCTAAAATGAATCTGATGTAGAAGATTTCAGTTCTAGCCTGAAGAAAAAGGGCAAAACAAAGAGAGAAGCAAGTGGAGAAAAAGTATTAACAGGTGACATTTGACCAAATGGAGTGTCTCTGGTCCAAATTCGGATCGAAATGAGCTCAATTTATCAACGTCAATAACGGCGGCAATCCCAGGATAGAGAGACATGCATATTAATTGAAAATAATCAGATTAAGCCACCACAATCTGACATTTTGAGATGGGCACTTTATCTTCAGGGCTGGAGAGATGCAAGATTGCCTACGTACAAATCAGAGAAGACTGCTTAATTGCATGTTATCACCCTATGATTGCCTTGGCATTATATAAAACAGTATGGTAATTACTCCACAGATAGCGATGTAAATAGCCTCAGGCTGCTGCTCCCATAAGAGGAAGTGGAGAGAGGGCACAAGGCTGAACATCTGGGCAAAGAGGTAGCACAATTAGAAGTGTATAGTCAGGTGATTAGCTATATCACACAGGCGTTAGGAGAAACATATATTTGACAGCAACATTCACACTTCACTGTGAACACTTTACTCTGAGCCTTAAGCAGTGTCGGCTTCAAGAGATCCTTAAATGTACATAAACATGAGTTAAAAACTGGAATCTATAGGAGGACGTGTGAGAGCTTGATGGAGAAGAATGTAAGTGGCCCTCATGGTGTCACTGCCGCCCAGCCCAGCGAACAGATGCACTATGGGCCAGCTGGAGATCCCCTCCCTCAGCAGAGGCCCCCCAGCCCCGGAGGAAACACAGCTCTGAGGGCTGCTGTCATATGTTTTCAACGTTTGTACAACGCCTGATAAATGTAATGTAAAAGGGGCTTTGTGTGCGGGGGGCAGTGGGGGTTGACTGTGATTGCTGGTAATAACTGACTAATAGAATAAAGCAATAACGCACAGCCTCAGGGCGAGAGCTCAGTACCGACAATTTCATACTGCAGATTTATCATCGTGTGGAAATTAGCATTTCAGTCTGTTCACTTTCCCATCTGAAGGAGCTCCGTCATGAGACTGTGTGCCCTGAAAAGATGTCTGTCAGCTTCAGGTCTCCTTCGTCACGACCCTCCATAACTCTCCTAACACCCCACGGAGAGAGACATCTCTAAGTTGACAGGGAACAATAATGACGGAGATTTGCAGCATGGTTTTGTAGGCACTTCATAAACAATTGACTATTAAAATACAATTGCAATATTGGGCACCAATACAGAGATGATATTTATATTTGGTTGATCAGTGTGCATTAATATAACAACCCATGTATATCACTGACTCGGTTTCTTACCATTTACATTTCTAAAAGGATGAGAATATATTAAATTATTCACTCATCCATCACTTTCAGCTCAAAAGGGGCTGTTCTGCATATTTTGCGTACTTGCAAGAAGGATTGAAGACTTGTAAGACACTTAAAATCTTGATTTAATGAGATATTTTGAAGTTATAACTGCTTGTAGCTCTTTATTAAGACTGATTTATCTAAATATGCACATTCAAATACAATTTAGTAGTACCAGATAACGTAAGTTTTGCCTGTGGTTGTTCATTTGAGCTTGATAAGACAAATGACTTTACAAAGACAGTGGTAGCTAACAAGATCTCAAAACTGGTGTTTATTTGTTTACCTACTTTAGATTTCTGTTATGCCATATTGGTAAAACCAAACTAATACTGCAGAATTCATATAAGAATTTACAAATCCTCCATATTGTTCCCTTGATCTCCATTTAGTGTTAAATATCTATTTCCTTACTTTTGATGCACTTTCTATTTGTGTCAAAAACACAGCAGAGATGAAAAAAGACATTTCGACTGTGAAAAGAGATTGTGCCTTTAAGTTAGCCTTTACGTAGCGTTCATTTTCTCCAGAGTGGTTGTTTCTCACTAACAGAGTCAACGAGCGACTGAATAAGCAAATGTTACTCAGTGGATAATTTTGTTTACAATGTTCCTGAGGCCTATGATTAGAATATTAATTAGGCCCATCTATGACGGTCAGATAATAACAATGTCAGTGGGCTGAATGGATTCTGTGACCTGTAAAAGGCCTATTCACAATCTCCAGTCTGCCATAGTTCATTCTTTTGGCCACAGGCAGCAGACTTTTTCACACCCTTTCTAAATGTTCTGATTGTCCCTCGCTGAAACACTGTGGAAGGAGTATGTTAAGAAATACAAAAATGTTAGAGTGCGTGTTTTACGTCAAACAAAGTTGAAATCCACAGCTCATTTGGAACTTTTTCTGACTTGACGTAGATTTTCTGAAAAGATGTCAATTAATGTGTGTCCTCCCTGCAAAAGAGTTGACTTGGTGCGTTTGGGCTTTAATTACATGACACGGATCACAAACACCAAAGCAGAGGAAACATCTTACCACACCCATAGCCGATGTTCACTTGTCCCGCTAATGAATTAGTGATGCCTTTTCTGAAAGTCTAGTATCGTACCCAACCACTGGGACTGAAAGTTTTAGAAAAGAAAAACATAAGAAAAGATCATCTTGTATTATGTGTTGCAACTTTGGTTCTCTTACAGTTTAACCATGTCGTGAAAATGACATCACATGAGCTCCATCATAATATGCAGCCAGAACACTGCATGATCTTGAATTAATAGTCCCGATGTAGAGAGTATCCCTTGTTTGCCCTATTAATGTGAGAACATTACTCAAGTTGTGTCTCCTGGGACGTCAGTGGGATGCCTCTGTTCAGTTGACGGGATGCCTCAGTTAGGGAGGCCAAAGACATTTGCTGTACAGGCTACTTACAGCAATCGGAGCACTTAAAAAACACAGCCAATAAAAACATGACATCCTCACACTGACTAAAAAGAAGGGTTTCAAGGGTCAGTAGGTTCATTGTATGTATTATTGTTAAGTCTCTTGGGAAAAGGCAGGATAAGCTTTTTGGTTTTTTTCTTGAGCTCAGTGACAACATCCCGTGAAACGAGATAGGTTAGCCATCTTAATCCACGTGTAATTAGGAGGGGAGATTTCCAACGGTAAAATTATTTTAATTTAGTTAAAGAAAAGTTTTTGTGAGTTTTTGTGATGTTTCACAGTAAGTGAACTCCAGATATACATTTCTATATCTGGATTTTATTTCTAGATATTCAATTTCAAACTGAGTCTGATTAGTCATATTTTCTAACACTTAATTTACTTCAAGGATAAATTTAAACTTGTCATGGCATTGTGGGGAAAATGCAGCGTGGGACTGAAATCACAGATGACAGTCAGACTTAAATAATATCCAGCAATACAGTGTATGTTGTAATAAATAACCTTAAATTCATTCATGTAATCACAGCAGTGTGCTAGCTTTGATTAAGTCTATACTGACGCATGTTTGTCATAATTGCAAAGCTGTATTATGGGTAGCATTTATGCCACAGGTGATAATGGCATCAAAACGCTGTGTCGTACACGTGCATATCATTGCACCAGAAACGACAAAAGGTACTAAATCGTTGTTTTTTTTAGCAATGTGGGGAAAGGTTGCACAGATTAATGATGTAGGGCGCTGTTGTAGGCTTCTCCGATGGTCCATCAAGGCCGAGGTGGCAACACTAGATCTAAAAAACTGAGAAAAGAACCTTAGCAGCAACTACCAGGAGCTTTACAAGTGAAAACATGACTTTGTGGCCTGAAATCCATAATTTAAGTATTGAGTCCTCAGCAGATTTTGAAAATGCTTGTTTGTGTGCCACCAACGGTCCAAAACCCAAAGACATTCAGTTTACTATGATATAAGACAAAGAAAATTATCAAATTCTCACAGATGAGAAGCTGAAACTAGGTAATGTTTGGCTCTTTTGCTTGAAAAATGACATAAACCATTAATCCATCATCAGAATACAGTAGTTGCAGATTAATTTTTTGTCAATTGACTGGCCAACTAATAGTTTCAGCTTTTAAAAAGCACTACAAGTGTATTCCCCGAAAGACAGCCAAACCTCCATTTGAAGGAAGCAGACAACACAGAAAGTATAAAATACACATTTACAGTAGCTACAAACAAGACCTCAAAGTGCTCTGAGCTAAATTTCTTTAGGATGAGCTCCCTAGAGAGCGTTAGGAATAAATCAAGCCATTATCCCCCCCCAAAAAACTTCAATCTTTGTGAATCGAGTCAAAGAGGCATTTTGTCTCCTCATTTCAGGAACACTTAGTGTTGTGTTAGAATTACTGGGCTGGCAGGCATGTGGCTAGTGGCAGTGGACTGCGGTGAATGAGTTAAATCGGTCCCTTGTGAACTCGACCCTGTGTCGTCACGAGAGGAAAGAGGCCAAAGACTCACGCAATGAGGGTAATCCAACAGTGAGCCGGTGTGGCAGCGCTGCTTCCCGCTGGTCCCAGAAAGGCTCAAATAACTCCCATGTGCACCCAAGGAGAGCAGAGGACAGGCATACATCAGAGGGGGGAGCTGGAGGTTGAAGGAGTGTGGATTTATCCTGGAGTTTCAGAGAGATGTTCCAATTGCAGCCTCCACCTAGTTGCTTTAGTGCCATCAATTCTGCCAATAGTGGAGTCATTGACTGTTGAGGTGATGGCTTTGTGTACTGTCTGCTGTCACAAAGATTGGTTACCATAAAGCTAGGTCTAGCTAACACTTTGTTGTACAATTTCGAACTAAATACCTTGTTTTCAGTATGTGATCATATTCACACCCAGAAACATGACAAAATTCCACCTTAAAATAAGGCTGTCCAAATGAGTGATTCCTAGCTAATGATTAAAAACCAACAAAACAAGTTACTGTGAAGAGTTCTGTCTGATATATAATGCATAACAGTGGAACACAGTTTATTGGTTTGAGCATCAGTTTAATTATTTTTATATGAACATCGGACAGGAAAAAGAACAGTTAATGTAGACAAGAACATAAAGCCATTAATCCTTAGAACAACATATATGCAAAGTTTTTAAATTTGAAATTGGGAGTAATGTCAAAGTCGACAGGACATACCCTGCACCAGTTACAGTAAATGTAGTACAAAATGATACAGCATTATAACCATGCATCTATGGATACATAAACACAAAATATACATTAACATTTCTGTTAAGGATCCCTTAAAATTTCTACAGAAGTATGACCAAGATATGTACTATGTGAGACATTTTACTCTTGTAAAAACTTTATAACGGCAACACTCTTTCTAAGTTACCTCAAACATATCTTTGGCGTGTCTGTACTGCAGTTTCTTGTTATTTGTCGGCCCGACGTACACACTGATACCGAGTTATCTGCAATAAAACACTGGCTGATATGTCGGCCCATCTGAGATATTTGTCAGGCTCTAATAATTTCTTAACTAACTCCCAAAATGTTATACAATGAAGATCAATACCTTTTAGAATTTATAGTATTACTATGGTGAGGCAAATCATGTTGTCAAAAGTATCTGTATCCACTAATTGCTCCAAATGTTATATTCCAATAATTTCTCCTCTGCAGTGTGTGTCTACAGTGTGTTGGCTTACCAGACTAATTAATTTGAACTGAAGATTTCCCCAAGCTGCCTTTCCTTCCTCTAATGAGAGACAAGTGCCAGTCAAAATGGGAGCCATACTGCTGTCCAACATTAAAATAGAAGCCTTCAGCAGTCTGTCTGGGGCGTGACGGGGGTTGGAGGGGTGATTGCTCCGACCAGCAGCCACCACCTGCTTTGCTTGTTCACGCTGTCATTGGTGCCCTTTTTTGGTGCGTGCAGAGTCTTTAAGAGTTTAGCTATGCCTTTGATGCCTTCTTTGATTTTTAGAATATGCACAGGATCAATAAGGAGCACAGACTTCAAAGCTCAGGCACCCCTCACCTGCTGCTGGTCACCATTTCTGAAGTGTTTCCAGTCCCGCACAGAGACTAAACAAACAGTCAGGAGGGGCAGGGAGGAAGCTGACTTCATGATCAATAAAAACTAAAACCATGCGTGGAGAAATTTGGCAGCATGATCAGACCAAACAAAATGTCTTAGCCACTCAAGGTTCCTTTTCATTTGAACATGATATTTCTTTGCATGTAAATAAGAGTCAAGGACAGGAACAGCAGTAAATTTCAAAGTGAGAACATGCAAGACGCTTTCTTAAATATCATTTACAGCAACGGCCTTATTTTACCAGCCAAATGTATGCTTATAATTCCACTGTAGGAACACACACACACACACACACACACACACACACACACACACACACACACACACACACTTCAAAGTGCTTAGATTAATGCGTAATCTCCAAGAGCCATAACGATTTAATAACTCACTCAGATGTCTCTAATATGTCATTCAAGTCTCAAACACTAAACATTTGATAATAACGCTTTTTTTTCTTTTTCCTCCTACAAATCTAGTAACCTAAGTGGCAGCAAAGTTCAAAGAAGCAGATTGTAATGCATGTTATGGAAATAAACCCGGGGCTGATTATCCTTTAAATCTCTGGCTGCCCCAACCCCCTCTAAAAATGGCTGTCATGATGAAATGACTATCCTTTATTACATTCTTCTCCCTTAATCCTCCTCAATTTATTAGAGGGGGAGTGCCTCGGCACAACAATGCCAAAACTCATTTCCATGGGAGCCCACACGGCATGATGTCCATGAAGGGAGAGACAACTGATTTCCTATGCAAAGGGACCTTTTGAAAGGGGGGGGGGGGGGCAACTGATTCTTTTATTGCAAATGACTTCAGTGTTTTGTTTAGGGGGGCTGAGGGTAGTGAAGCCAGCATGACTTCTGCTTGCACACTTTAATTCAGCTGATGCAGGTGCATGGCTAATTGCAGGTGTGGCACTGGCCAGCCTCCACCTCTCTGCATATCCTCATCCACACACAGAGAGAGACACGCACTCAGACACTTGGCTTTCTGTATAGACATTAGCCAGGTACTGAGAGAATAGATCAGCAAGCACCTCATTTGCATTTTGCCATTCAAACTCTGCTGTAAGTCTGAGAGAAACTGAAGGGCCCTATTCAGAAATGTTAATAGTCTAGTGGGTATCACAGTGTGGGAAAGCTAAGCACAAACTTTCTGTGTGAGGAAAATTTACAAAAGACTTACTGTGAACTGTTAGCTTATTGTCCCTGTAATAAATAATAGGAGGAAATTCAGATCCTGAAGGAGAGGCTGTAATATGGCAAACGCCAAGTCCAGCAGCAAATGTGGAAGAGCAAATCCTATAATGGAAAGCTTTAATTTCCATTTTATCAGTTAAACAAGATTTTAACCACACTCACTTTTCGTCTTTACTCTTTTTAACATTTCATTTTTGTACTATGCCATCATTTTTTCCCCCCTCTTGTAAATGTGATGTGAGAAATACCATAAAAATGAGAGCGGGAGGGAAAAAAAAAAAGAAACTTCTTAATGAAACCTCTCTCTCCAAATCCCAAATGAGAGGAAATTACTCATCAAGTGATTATGAAACTGTTGGCATTATAGAAATCAGAGTGAAAGAATAGAGTCAGGAGGAAAGGAGGGAGGGGGTTGGCAATTTGTTCTCAATGGACAGCGGATGAAGAGGTGGCAAGTTAAAGTCTCCAATCTGAAGGGTCTCCTTGTAAAGCTAATTCCAGTTAATGGCCAGGGAACAAGGCTCCACTAACCCGCTGTATCTGACATCCTGGCTCCAGGTAATCAGACTGACATTAATGCAGGCTCCAAAAGAGACACCTCGTCATCAGGAATTTTCCTCATTGGCACCGAAAATGCCAGGCTGCACACCTCTGACTGCGTGGCCCCCACATCTATTAACCTTATTGATTTGGAGCCCTGCTGAGCCCCTCCAGAGCTCCCGCCCCCCTGCTGCTGGACTGAAGTGGATCAATCCTACGCCGGGGGCCACAACTCGATAACAACCCAGTGCCTTAGACTACTGTTTACAACCTGAAATGAATACACACATAGATGCTGCTCTGTATATTCACTGCTCATCTATGGACACTTTTGCATCTTAAGATAGTTTACAAGTTGTTAATTATATCTAAATGACGATTGATAACTTTGATAACTTTACTGGAAACTAACCATTAGTATTCAGCCATGTCCATTTTATTTTAAATAAAAAGAGATAGAAAATACCAAAATATGAAATTAAATATGGATATTTGTCAGAGGAGCACATACTGTACGGTATATTAACCTCTGCTGCTACCACCAGCGTAGTCAAAACTATTCTGCTCATTGATTTTTCAGTGCAGTTAATTTACACTAACAAAGTGCCCTTCAGAGTAAATATTCTGCATCAAACACTTCAGGCAATCAGCATACTCTGCCCCACAATCGTACGTTTAAAGTTTAATCAATGCAGATTACATGTAACAAACCATTGGGACGATAGCTGTCGAAGCTCATCACTCTTACCGTTTTGTGCAGTGGAAGGCCACGTGACCACACAACTGTTTACTCAGTGCTTTTCAAAATAAATTTGCTAGCTAAATATTGCATTGTGGTGTCTGTGAAAGTATCATTCTCCTCTTCACTAGTAATATAACACTATCTGTAGGTCTCCATAAAGTGATTCACATACATAAAACCAAACTTTGCTCTGCGATGAGTCAAGTTCCATTCTCTTTTGAAGTGGGGTCTCAAGAAAAAAAAAAGAGGCATCTGTGAAAACAACCCACTGTGTCTTTAAACTTTGAGCACATTCTTACTGACCAGCTGTAACAACTCCAGCAGTACAACAACACTAGGAAGTCACTGATATCTACTGTAACACTGTGGGACCTTTGGTTGGAGACTACTATCAACATCAAGACTGATGCTGTTTAAATGTCTCAACAGCATTTCATCTTCTACGCCATGCAGCAAGTACAGCATGACAGAAGTGGCAGCAGCAGCAGCACTCGCATTTTCAGCAAATGTAAATAGCTGGTAATACTGTACCATTTACTGTGCCAGAGTGGGAAGCACCGTGTGGCAGTATAGTGCTGGATGCCTGGTAAGCCACTACAGGCTCTGTGTGATGGAAGCATAAGCATCAGTGTCGAGAACGGTTGGTCTCATCTGCGACTCATCATCAGCCAGTGGAGCCCAGCAGGGGGAAAAATGTACACCCAGGGCAAATCTGTAAACACCAATTTAATCTGCATGGAGAAAGTTACTGTCATCAGCTGTGACAGCAAAAGCCTCTGGGCCACGCCAGCGTGCAAAGACTCACTATTTTTTCCCCAATATCTCTGTCAAATGCAGACATTAAGCCATTATGGACGTCAAAAACCTGCCATTGAGAAGTTCTTTTCTCTCTGCCAGTCAAAACTGCAGAGTGGATTCTACCAGGCCACAGTGTAAATGATGTGGATACCCTGCAGTTCCTCCTTTACATTAATTGCTGACAAATTGCTATTGACCTTTGGAATTAGAATTAGAAAATTTAGCATTTTATCACCATATAATTATTCATGTTTCACGAGCTGATTTGGGATTTTTTTTTGACAATTATGAGGCAAGCAGCAGTGAGGAAAATTTGCAACCCTTAATGGTCAGATCTTGTTGTAATTAATTTAGGGTCACACTCAGACTTAAGAAGATTTTTCCCATATCTGTAGCTTTTAAAACTGACTGCGGGTGTAGTAGTCATGTTGTTTCTTGGCAGCGGAGCCAGACTAAGGCAAAGTCAACACCAGGGACGATGAACATTTAACAATAATGAGAATTACTAGCGGTCCCTCCCCCGTTTTTCATACCCTAACATCCTGATTTCATGGGTGACACTTAGGGACCCCCCAGGCTCTCTAATGTGCGCTTGGGGACCCATGTGGTAGTCATAGCCAAGGCTTTTTACAAACACAAGGATAAGTGTAGCAGTACAGAGGAAACAGGGAAATGTAGCATGTTCTTTGAATTTGATTCAATGCAAATCTCATGCAAGCTGAATTTAAAAGCATTTTCTTTAGCTAAACAGTTGTTTACACATAACTAAAGCCATCATGTGTCTGGATTTTCTTCATGTCCTTCCAGTATTGGCATTCTGTAGCTGATTATCAATGCAAACCTCAAATTGTCAATGTGACCACTTCATGCTAGCAGTTTTTTACCACCAGTAGAAACTGATGTCACTGGACTGGTGGCCTAGCATCCACGGTCTGCGATCTGTCAATCCCGTTTGGGGTCACCATGTTTGCAATGGCAGGGACTTACACGGTTCAGCTGGCTTGGGTCCAGAGAAGGGAAGGGGGCAGGCCGAGCGGGCTATCGCACTGCCCCCTGGGGCGGCTCCTGACAGACTAGGAACATCAGGACAGATTTGGGAAGGCAATGTCGACGGGGGAGCATGGGAGGGTCCGGCAGCGAGGGAGCAACCCTGCAGCAGGACAGCTTCCCAGAATTCATTACTCACAGCTAATTTACAAACAAGGGAAAAACCTGGCTGCAGGACAGGCTTCAGCTTGTGGCCTCCTGCTATTGCTCTGCAGCATTCGCATGACTTCTCAATCCTAGTTTTCCTTGGCCGGCTTGGGGTAAAGTAAAGCATTTGAAACTTCCATATGGGTTGATGGAGTTGAGACGGGGATCGCTTATTTCTTTACCACAGCCCTGTGTACTTTCACCCGCTCTCAAGAGCAGTGGATGTGGGAGCCCACTGAGTGAATCCTGTACAGTATCTGACCTTACAAGATACAGTCTACTCATAAACATGCATATAAAGTAGGTGATTTGATTTACCTTACACTGTGTATATTTTCTATCTAATCAAATTGCAGTCCTGCAGGTCCTTGATTCACTTTAAAGATGCTAGAGGTTGGGGAACGTCTCCAGGAGAGCCACATATTGCATCACCCCTGCTGCTTTAACCCATTTACTTCATATCGCCAAGTCAAGGCCAGGGATTCCAGCACGGGAGTGGTTTTGCGTAGCGCTGGGCTAAAATAATTAGATGACACCTTCAATTGTCTCGTCACCCCCTTTAACCAAGGCATTCACAGCCGCTAATTGAATGAGTTAAAAGGAAGGAAAGCCCAGACAATTCCAGTAACTCGTAAATCTTCCATAAACGTTATTTGCTGGGGAAAAAATGGTAAATCCCATGCTGTTAAATTCCTCAGGCCTGCTGTTGTCGATTAAAAGGACAGTCAGCTGGACACCCCTGTCCTACTGTGTAATGGTCAGTGGCCAGGCCAGCGACCCCTGCTGCTTTGAGTAAATTAACACTGGGCAGGACATTCTCTGTTGTTTTAAATCACTATACAAATACATAGGCAACAACCTCAGGAGGCCAAATGTCAACACAGACCAAAAAAAGAAATACTGTTTGGGAACCCATCATGTATGTAAACACTAGCCATGAAGCTTTATTTATTCTACATATTTTCCTGAGTAGCTGTTGATTGGATGCTAACCGAGAGTATGTTGTCAGGGATGGTGGAGGAACAAAGTGGCATCTAATTGAATATTTGCTGTTGCTGTAATGTGCGGTTGCATTACAAAGCTATAAAAAGCTATGTGTTTAAAGGGATGGCACTCAATACAACCCCAAAATTGGAGAAGATGACCTTTAAAATGTAAATAGATGGTCCCAGTATTCACGCTGTAACCTACAAAGAAATTGAATTACACAGGGATAAAGCATAATTAGATACCATTTAAAAAAGGAGATAGTCTAATTATTGGTGAAGCAGCTTAAGTTGCTTTGCTCCTTAATTGAAGTACATCATGAATGCAGTGCGAATCTGTCCTGGCATGTTCAAACCAAATCTAAATCTTAATTAAATTTTGTGCAAAAGAAAGTGTTAGAGAGGAGCCTTAATCCATTTAAGGGAGGATGGTGAAGGGCTATTAGAGGGTGTTAATTCGTTAATCAGAACTTTGTGTGGCTATCCTTTACTATATTGAAGTCTGCACTATATTTGAACCACACAGCGGGAGGTGTATACAAACAGCCTCTAGCCATTGTGGATGTAGGTGCTGGGCCAGGAAATTAGAAAAAGACATTGAGTGAAGTCAGGGGAAAAAAGCTCTCATGATGGTGTAATATTCTCTTTTTCATGTGTTTTTCCCTATTTTCCATCATGTTGTCCTATTATGCCACTCTGTTGATATTTCCTATTGAAATGGGATCATCCTCAAACAAGTACCTAAGACAGGTAAGCCGTGAGTGGCCATGGTAACAAAGGCTCCACAGGGGTCAAGTTCCTGTGTAAAGCCTTGTTAATGACATCATAATGGATGGAGGACTATGGTCTAACTACTGACTACAACTTCAAAGTAGGTGAGAGATGGAGAGAGAAAAGAAGCTTAGAAGATGAGGAGACCTTTCAATGACCATGTCCTCTAATAGAAACACCATCCATCCTCATGACGCAGCATGGCCTCTTGGTCTCAAAGCCTCTAACTGCAACACAAATATATGCACAGAAATGCACAACAAAGCCAATTGCTTTTAAGCCCGCAATTGAGTTTTCTA
The DNA here is from genome assembly GCA_005408345.1 of Macquaria australasica. Classification (NCBI taxonomy): domain Eukaryota; kingdom Metazoa; phylum Chordata; class Actinopteri; order Centrarchiformes; family Percichthyidae; genus Macquaria; species Macquaria australasica. The sequence goes on along the minus strand of SEMN01000019.1, from coordinate 897,700 downwards.
GTCCTAATACAGCTGCTGAAGAAGCAGTGTGCTATTCATGATGCTTTACTGCCAAAAAAGAAAAGTTGAGGACACATCCTTGACAAAATCCTCTTTTCAGACATAATCCACCTAGCACCATTTTACTTGAGGACTGGAGTGTGTAACATCTGATCTTATCCCGACAGCTATTCAGCACTATGTAGTGCTGGGTTGATTATGTTCCTGGTACACACAGGACCCTTTCACTCCTTAGTGCCTTCCCATCACACCTGGGATAATAAAGAGGATTTAAACAGGTCTGAATAGGTTAACCAGGTGTTGAAACAAATAATGGTTTAAAATTGTAATTAACATGGCTTGAATAGAGCATTGCTCTTGGTAAAGGTCTCCTCTGTTGAATGACTTTGGTATGCAAGGGAACACAAGACTGAAAGGGCCCCGTCTTTGTCACTGGAGAGAATAAGGAACTAATGGGGAATTAAGATCTTTAGAGCCTGTGTGCTTCTGTTATATGGCTTTTCCCCTTTTCTTCAAGGATGTAATGCCACAGTTCATAGTCCTGCCCAGCGAATTAGTTGCACTTCCCCTAAATGTTTAACTGCTGCCAGTGTGCTATGGTAAAATGTAACCTAATTAAAAGAGCATGTGCTCGCTTAAGACCACAGTTATTCCAGAAACCCACAAAAGGCAAGAAAACAAAGATTAAGCAATGTATCCAACACAAACATAACATGTAATGTTATTTTTTGTTTTTATCAAAAGCAGCTTCTAATACTCTGCATTAAAGATTGTGTCATTATCTATAAATACAGGCATGGTATGCAGTATGACATTTTCAACCCTTGCCTAACACTTATACATGGAAAGCATTAGCATTTAAATGGCCTTCTATTCTTAATGTGGGCATTTCATTATAAGCCTCTGTGGTCAGAAACACATGCTGTCTCTGTAGCTGACATAGATGAAGAGCACAGACTCTGTAGAGGTTTAGAACAAGAGGTTAGCATGCAGTCGTAATTTTGAGAATTCATTTTATTACAGCTGTGAGAAGAATGGTTTTTTTTTTGTGTGTGCGTCCTCTTGGTGTATAATTGGAGTAAGGTACCTCCACGACACTAGAAAGTCACGTTTTCAGTTCCTCTCAGCTGAAAGTAAGTCAAAGCCAAAGGGTCACATTCTGCAAAGTTTCCAAACATCAGCCGTAGAACTTCCACATGGTTCTTCATTTCCTCTGAGTGTTTTGAAGCCCCCCATGGAGAAGGTCCTAATCTTGACGCATCAAGCAATGAACAGAGAAAAAAGGCTGATTGCAAGTGATTGACAGGCCATGCGGTTACCACAGTAACTCCTTTTTGGCTTTCTATGGAAGTCCAATTCATCATCAGAATTAGATGACTCTAAAAGGGCCTATTATCATAAGGGTGCACATGTGAGTGGCGCAATCGACTACCTGTGAATTGATCAAACTGTCTGAGTCAAGCACTCAACATGTGTGTTAAAAATAAGGCCAAATTGTGAGGAGAATATGCCGGATTTTCAGATATTGTGCCGTATTTTACTTTTGCTTGGTTGCTTTGTGTTATATTGCTCTATTACAACCGCTGCTGAATGTGGTTTCTTACTTTTAGGTCCATTCTGTCATTTTATAGGATTATGGATTACTTGCTTAGAATAGTTTTTCAACGGTAGTCCAGTGATGAATGGGCAGTTTCACATGCAGATGCAGATCATGTCACTGAACTATTAGTGCAAGAAAGAAAGGAGAAAACAAAGATAAAAACAATATACTCACACATGTATTTTTTGTTAATGTGCAATGGCACTTCCACAAGAAAATCTGCTTCATTACCAAAGTGGAAGTTTTGATGACATAACAGGAAAAAACAGCCATTTCACCCCTGCAGAGGAATGAGTAATGAGGAAACATACCCAAGCTCTGTCTCTCTTCATCTCTCTCTCTCTCTCTCTCTCTCTCTCTCTCTCTCTCTCTCTCTCTCTCACACACTCACACACACACACACACACACACAAACAAAAATACCAAATGGTGTTATTGGCACAGTGCAGATCCTCTGTATAAAAAGGTCACCTATGCTATGATGAAGGAATGTTGTCTTCATCTGTTTCAGGATGGCTAACGTACCACTTTATTAACCTGCGGCTGTTGTCTAGAAGTGCCTTTCCACAGGATTTACCATTACATGTACATCTATGCACACATAAGCACACACACACATTTAACTGAGTGGTATCCCATGATGTGGATAAACACATTTTATGAATTTGTTGATCTGCAAATAAACATTGAAGCAGGAAATCTCTAAATGTTGTTTGAATACAGCTCCTATGGACACTAACAGATTTTCAGTGGTGTGTGTTTATGCGCCTGTGTTTGCATGGTCAGGAAGCAGGCCAAAGCAAGCGTCAGCATCAGCGTCAGTGCTGTGTAGCGTCAGTGTGTCAGAGGCAGCAGGGGCCGTGGCACCCATGCAGGCATCCCATCAGCGCAGGGATGGAGCTGAGTCGGCCAGACAGCACCGCGGCACACTCCAAACTTACTTAGTGTAATTAAAGTTGAGAAAGGTTAAAGTTTGACAGTGAGACGAGGCGAAGGGTTCTTTCTCCCAGGCAAGAGACAATATAGGGTACCTCGTCAAACCGGCTAACCGGTGAAGCCCCTGACCCTCCTGGAAAGCAAGGGAGACACAGTGGAAACGCAGACGCACATCCAGTATCATGATTAGGTGCTAGGCCTTGAGAGGAGGGGACAATTGTGTGTACATGTAATTAAATTGGCCAACCTTTTGTGGCACTCCTATTCAGGCAGATACAGGAACATCCATCCGGAAGAAGGAGTGTGTAATAGTCTGTGATCTGTGTCTGGAAGGAGTGTGTGGATACGCTGAGGATTTAATCCTTAGAACAAACACAACAAGATGTAATGTCAACTCTAGAGATGCTGGGAACTTAACGGCTTGAGAATGCCACAGATTGACTTGTCAGCAATTCACAAGAGTCGAGATTTGAGACTAAAGACAAAATAGTGTGAGCCTGCCTTTTGTGTTATGTTATATGTTAGTGAAATGGCCTTTATTTGATGATGTGGCTGGATAAAAAACATATTTTTCTTTGATGTGGCAGCCACAGGAAGTTAAATGAAGAGCAGTTTATGGTTTTCAATGTTTGCAATTGAACCGTTTTAAAACAATGGCTCTCTTTAGAGATATGTTTCCCCATTTAATTTCACTCCACAAAAGAACAAGGAAATGGCCATAGGAAAACAGAAAAGAAAACAAGCCCTAACATATCAGGCCTCATGAAGTACTTTCTGTATTGTACCACTAAGAATCATTTAAGGACAAGAAAAGATGGATAGAAATGATTTATATTACAAAGATCAACTGTAATAAGTATGTATTACTGCCATTCACTTATGCTTACATTCATTCTTTTTATAAAGTAAACTTCCAGTCTTGGTGTCTGCTCCTTCTGCTACATCACTGACACGTAAAAGCAGGCCTATACTGTAAGTGGCAACTTGATTGACTATACAGTAACAACTGGCAATTGCTATTAATTTATGCATTTCTTCAAAGGACTTTCACATAAAAATACAGAATTTGTGATATATCTGTTGTTAACAGAAAACTATAAGTAACAATAAGAATTTAAAAAATAATAGATTAACCTTTTAGGAAATCTTTGGTTTTGCTGTTTTACCATATTTTTGAGTATAAACATGTTCTTACTTCTGAAAATACATAGCTGTCACAAAAAGACATCTAAATCTAAAATGTTATTTAGTAATTATTACATGCATCTACTTCTATGTTTTGCGGTGCACTTGTGCAACATGTACATATGAACAGAAAATTACACTCTTGTGCACATACTGCAGTACGTGCATCACACACAGGAGTATGAGCACATGTTTACAACACACATGTGCATGCACATTCAAACACACATGGACCATATTTGTATTCAGTCACACACACTCGGATGCAGACGTAGGAGGAACAATTGCCACTTTGCGGCCAGGGTCTCTGCTCTTTCAGCTTGAAGAGATGAAACACATGTCCCAGGCTTTGTGGATGTCAGGAGCCCATACAGGAAGCCCACCGTGTTTTGTTGATGTGTCACTTGCACCCTCTCCCCTCTTGGTGTGGTGAAACCCATTTTCTGTAAATGATAGACCCCTTTGTCTGCCATCAAAAGGACTCCTTTACTTGCCGCCATTCTCGGATGGGTCTTGGCAGCTGTCATGCAAAACCAGTGAATATCATTTGAAATTAATTCATCCAATCTATAAGTAATTACATTTTTTTCCTTAAATTCCCTCTCTGCTGACCCGCTCCACCTCACACCACACCCCATCATAATTATTGCTCCTAGCAACAACCTATGGCTCCCCGCAAAACAAATAAACAACAGACACCTCAAATCATTTGTAAAGTGAGCAGGGATGCTTAATAGAAACATCATTAAAATCATACATTTATTATGCAGACGCTGATGGAGTTAGTTATGTCTGTCCAAATGTCTGCATTACAAATGCCTCACTTGATTAACTGTCAAATTTGATTACAGATGGATTATATATTTAACAGCTGCAGGTAGACCACATCCTGGTGCTTTCCTTTTATGTTTTCTGGTCAGTCATTAGCATACAATTTGCAAGCACATGTATGGGTTGTGTGTGTGTCTGCACGTCTGTGTGTACATATTACATAGTTAAGTTGAATTACCATGTGGACTGAAATAACTGTAATAATGATAATAGTGAAAATACTTTAAAATGTTAAAAATAGGTTATAAAAGCTAAAAGATATACAATGGAAGAGCGACAACAACCAAGAAAATGGTGACAAAACTAAGTTATTGAATGCTGATTGTGGTTTGTTAAAGTTAAAGCTTCAGTTGACATCCATTTTGGGAAGAAAAAAAAAGAAAAAGAAAAGCTCACTGCCCAATCCTGCACACACACCTTGAGCTCCAGCAGATATGAACGTGTAATGTGCTAACTCACACCTTTTAAAACGAAGAAGTAATGGGCATTTCTTTTTGATGTCTTGTCCTTTAACTTTTTAGTCTGGCGTTTTTTTTAAAATCCAGTTCAGATTAAAACACTCCGCTGTTCAAATACTCAAGCGCCGCCATATAAAGCTCCTAATCTCTGGTTCCCAACCGCAGAAAATCCTATTAAGATCACCTTCAGTTTAACACACACATTGTTACAAAATGCAAAATATGCAGCTTCACCGGTACACTTTTAATTGAGGGTAAAGTGCCCCCGGTAGATAGATACTGCACTGTATGCAAAAATCATTTGAGTAATTTCAAGAATGTCTGTCAAGAAGAACCTCCAAACCACAGACTCTCTCTTGGGAGGAGGGGGCTCCCTCAGGGCTGAGCCACGGGTGGGGGGCACAGGGGTTCCTTGGGGTATCATCGGGTGTCTCACAAGAGGTGTCAGCTTGGCAGGATTTGACTGATTAGGTAATATTCCTGCATGTTCTCATGTAAGCAACATTCTGAGAACTCATTTCCAGGCGCCTATCCCCCTGTAATTCTTGTCCTCACCGTCACTCTTTGACAGCAACTTTCATTTCTTAACATGGCGACTCAGTGCTTAAAGAGCTGCCTGTGACAACAACCTTGATGGCAGTGGCAGGCGTCAGCTTTCTATCGCAAAGCCACTTACCCAAGAGGGCGCCCCCCTGGCGGATATGGTGACGCTTAAATTGCCCTCACGTCCGCCTTAGCAACCACACGCCGACATGGGAAAAGAGTGTCTAGGCACAGGTTTGCTACCATTCATCATCATAACCTCCTGTCCCACAGAAATGACCTCGTAAATGCATCCGGCTCATCGACTAATGAGAGGTTGCTAACCTGTTGTTACTGACTGCAGTGTCAGTTTCCAGGAGTTAAAGAGAAAAAAAGATAGTTTCCAAGGTGACCTGTGATTATTCCAGTGAAAACTGATGGTGAAGATGTCTAAAAATGGAATAAAACTGAACAGAAAATTGTTAAAATGCACCAAAACAATGCTTTTAACAGGCACAGAGCCCAGCAGTTACAAAAGCTAATGCAATAAGTGACCACCTTATAGCACCTAAAAGAGCACGTCGGTTCACTTGAAAGCCTGTGAGGACATCTGACAGCCTTTTGATGTACAGTAGCCTCATAGCAAAGCATTCTTGACTCTTCAGATAAATATGGATTGAAAGATTAAACATGGCCCCTCATTTGAAATCCTCACATTGCACTTTGCTTTGCTGCATTATTAAGATACAATTACCCACCACATCTTATATTCACTGCTTAATAAAGCTCCTTGCACCTTTCAGTACCTGCAATCCAGTGCAAATTACTGTAGATGATTTCTGCGACTGTGTATATATAATTCTGTCTGATTTATACAAGGGTAATTGAACAGTAATCATATTAGTAGATTATCTTTTGTAAGGAATGAAAACTGTCTTAGACATAGTAAGTAAAGCACTTGGCTGTAGACATGGATATTATGGGGGATGGGAGGTAGTTAAGCTTCCTTTAAAGCATAACAGCTTTGGTGAGAATAGATGAGCCTTTTATTTCTACGATTTGGGGTTCATGGATTTCAAGAGACGCTAAACCCAATTTCTGGACCCCTCTTTCAAATAAGCATGTGTTGATATAAACAGGACGGTGGTCAGCCATCTGTTTTAAAGATAAACGTGTGATCAAAGGGCATAACAAAACGTGTAAGGGCCTTTTTTCCCCCTCCTCCTCCTCCTCCATCTCCTCTTCTTCTTTTTTTTTTTTTGAAGGAGAGTTTAAAGAATGTGGAGCGGTTTCCAGGGGATACGAATGAAAAGCTTTCGGAAATGTGGGGAGGAATTGAGCTGAAGGGGCAGCTTCTGAGAGAAATTCCCCCGTAGCTTTTGGAGCCATGTGAGGAATCACCAGGGTTCTTCTTATCACACAAAGGAAGGGAAAGATGTGGTAATATTCAGTTACGGTGCTCCCCAGTCCTCCTTTAATGAATGTTGTTTATTAATAAAAGAGACAGCAACACACTGGCGCCCCTAGTCGACCTTTAACCCCTACTGTGTCCCCTAAAATTGCTATTATTGTTGCTAGTATTTGCCATTTCACTCTGAGGGCTTAACTTTTGGCTCATGTAGCCTGTTTAAAAGCAAATATACACTATACATAAACACAATATAGACTATTATTATTACTGTACTGTATAGAACTCATATCTTTACTAACATTGACAGAAAATTGACAGGAGCAACTTTTTGGATAATAGGTTAATTGTTTCATTTTTCAAGCGAAAAAGCATAAATTGCTGCTTTTCCTTGTCTTAACTTTATTGTAAACTGAATATCTTTTGAATTTTTGGTCAGACAGAACAAGACTTTTGAAGATGTCCCCTTGGACTCATTATCAGTGGACTTTCTGAATCAAGAAAATAATCAACACATTTATCTTTGTAATAAAACTTCTAATAAAATCAACTTACATTATAAAATCAGCATAAAGTTTTGCATGTTTGCACACTAAACATTAACAAAATGCCTAAAAAAAACCCGGGAGATTCTCTTGTCAACCTAAAACTGACAACTTCCTCTCTGATGCTGGAGTTCCAGCTGGAGGCTTTTCAAAGTCAAGCTCTCGGTTACAGACGAACGACTAAAGGTGGAGAGCTGGAGAGTCTTTCGCCTTCAGCGTTTCACCCAGCCACTACAGTAGGAGTCTGCCTGCCTCTTGACCCTCTTACACACAAAGGATTAAAGAGGGGAGAGACATCTGACAGAACACACGCCAGCCACACTCAGCCTTGGCTTGGATTTCTTAACATATACACACACAGAGGTGCCTGCACACACACACACACGTGCACACAGAGGATAGACTTTGTATTATGACTGCAGATGTCCACAATATGGACGAAACCTACATCTCATTTAAACCTGCGGTTTATAAATCAATTCAGAATTTGGCTCAGATGCTTTTTCTCTCTCTCTGTCTTAAACATGTCTGCGTGATTTGTGGAAAAGGTGTGCCCACTAGAGTTTGTATTGGCAAGGTTGATGTAAAGAGCTATGATTGCATAAGATGGCCACAGTGTTCACAGTCACCTTAGCAACCAATCAGTCTGAAGGAAACATGCTGCACCGTTGTTGCAGGGGAAAATGTATTTTCTTATACTTTTGGCTACACACCATCCTGGATATATATATCTAAAACAGGAAGTCGTCCTCAGCCTGTGATCTTCTCATTATTGGTATGTTGATCATTCTTACCCGACTGCCCTCATTAAGTCTGACAAGTCACGCAGTGATTAAAAATTGGAATGCTGCAACAACAGTGTAAGCATTAGGATCAGTGACTGCCTTAACTCCCAGTGACAAGGAAAGCCTGGCCAACGACTCCTCTCCAGTCAGTGGGAAATCTTCAGCCTGGCTGCCTTCTGCCGATTCAAAGCGACAGCTCCTGAAAGTGTAAGCGAGACCGTAAGTCCAGCAAGGGCTTCTGCGGTGGGGGTTGGTTTTTCCACTTCTTGCCTCCATTATTATCTGGGTTTAATCAGCTACAATACAAAGGTGAAAAGGCTTTCCACAAGCAAGCACTGCAGCAAAGCTACCGTTCCAAAGCACTGCTACCACCTTGAATGGAAAACACTGTATGAATGCCTACACCATATGCTGTTTTTGCAGTCTGCGCCATAACAAATATTCAGGCCGACAGTTGCGAAGACACCAAGCCAGCTTTGGTGTATCGTCGCTTCCTCACTGCAAGCGTAAGTGAGAAAACATGGCATTGAGAGAACGGAAAAGATCTGTTTGCATGATCCTCGTCCAAGTTCAAGGACTCTAATTAATCATTTCTGAAGGCGACTTCACAAGTCGGACAATGTGCTGAAGTTTCAGCACAACACAAATACACAACGAAAACTTCAACGAAAGCCAAAAAAGTCACAAAGTTTTTAAAAATAATCTGTACAGACGTGGAACGAACAAACAGGCATCATATCTCAAGTATTCTTATGCTTGTTCATAACAGGTCTATGTAACAGTGTCACTCACACAAAACATTGATAGATGGATTTAGTTTCCAGTCCAGTGTGGTCTTACTCAGTTTGTGGGCAAAGGTGATAGATTGTTGGTAAAAAGCCAGTGGATAGCAATGTCTCCACCCATATGCTCGTGATGGCAGGAAGCGACTGGGCGAAGGCACAACACGTGCCAGCCAGGCTTTGGCCTGCCACCAGGCCCTGTCATCACCCTCACCTGCTGGGAGCAGAAGGCTGCATGCAACTATTAAAATCCAGGAGCTGGAGTCCTGAACCAGAAAACAGATTTTTTGAAGAAAAGGACACTGGTTTAGGTATTTTGACAGAATCAGGGGGAAAAAACAGTTTTAAAGGATATATGGTGAGGATGTCTTGAGAAAAATAAGGTTAGAGATCATATTAGTTGTGCTCTTTTTAAAAAATGTTTTAGTATGTCAACAACAACAGTCTGTCAAATGTGCAGAGCAAATGACTCTTTGAAACAACACTGCTATCACTTACGTCATTCTTTTCTTGATCATATCAATGTGAGCTGAGTTTGTCTTATGAAAATAATTGAAAATATAAGCTTGTTTCACTGCTATTTGTAAACATTACAGATGTAAACAAAGTTTTAACAACATCAAAAAGCTTAATAACTTTTAATAACTAATATCTACTTTTTTTATCTATCTAATTTGTAACGTTTGTCTAGTGTTCTTGTATTAAAACACGTGATAAAAGGTTATGTTTGATGGTGAGGTGACTATATTTCCTTAAAGGTACCCTGTGGAGTTTTTGACCACTAGTTGCGCTATAGAGCAATGTGTGTCCCCATTTTGTTCATATCAGCATGACCTGCAGTTGGTGGCGGTAATGTGCAAAGAAGAGTAGCAATGTGCCAACAAACAAGACTGCTAGCAAATAAACGTGGATGTAAACAATGCAGGGTTTAAAATATTCAAAAAGTCCTTTACTTGTTTGTTTACAAGAAAACTCCACAGAGCACCTTTAAAATAATAAACCAATTGTGTCTAAAATGAACACACCAGAAAAACAACAACTCAGTTGTGCATTCAGTTATTTTTCAAACAAGGCCAGTGGATTGTGTGATAATACAAAAAGACCACAGGACCAAATTTAAGGAGCTTATTTATAATAATTATCTCAATGTGAGTTTGAAAATCTAGTCTAGGTCAGAAAACTGGGCTGAGGAAGGGAGACATTAAAAGCTGAGATATTTCAGTGCTAATACTCAAAGCAGCAGCTGATGGCAGCTTTGATTTCTCGCGCTAAAGGACCAGATAAAAACAGGGTGCCATTCTGCATCTAACACTTCAGTCAGTCACTACCCTTCTTACAGTGACAGACGCCAGTTAATGATTAAATCACAGCGCAGGGATCTATTAAAACAGCACTTGACTCTAAAAACAGAGAAGAGGTGGGGAGTGAAATAAAAGGCATATCTACTTATGAGAACAGAACAGAAATAAAGACATCTCTAAACAGTTGCAAGACAGCAGTGAATAATGGACAGCCTCATACTTCACTTCCACATTTTATGTACTTAATGAATAGTACTTTCTGAGCATAGTGGCTTGAAGTTCACTGCAGAGTCCTGGGAGACATTTTTGCATTCTTATTTCTCTGTGTCAACGTTTTTAATTATATGTTGGCAGGGCTTAAGATCTCATTAAATTTGAGAGTATCATTTGGATGCTTGAAAGACAGCTTAGTGTCACTCAGTGCTATGGTGATGGATATAATAAATCCTATGCTTTCCTAATCCCGTGATGTTAAATTCATTTTCCAAACCTGCAAATAAATCGCTAAAGACAACCCTCTGAAATGCGTAATAGCAGATGTCACAGCATTCACAGACAAGTTGGAATACCCTTATTTCACAAGTGTCATATAATGACTGAGAGAAGTCAAAAAAGAGGAAACAGTCACCCTGTGCCCTCCAAAGCAAGATACACTCACTTGTACATCACCACTGTTGGCATGTCTTGTAACATTCAGTCAGCATTTGGTATGCTTGGTGATATGAATTCATATTGATACTCTTTTTCATTTTTTAAATGATTGGGTGTTTTTTTGTAGTAGGAGGAGCCATAGTATATACAAGAAGCAGGAGTTTCGACATTGCCAAGAGGGCAGATTAGGGCAGACCCACTCCTCATCTCTGCTTGAGGCTAGCAGTATGAGGCTACAGTAGCCGTTACTAGCATAACACACCTGAATCTCCGACCCAACTGTCGGCGGCCGAGTTACATTGTGGATAATGTAGGTGCAGGTTTTGACAAGAAAGAAGAATGCATGGAATAAAAAAGACAATTACTTTGTTAGAAATTCTTATAATTGCATCTGCTCCTACGATCGGCTTCCAAACTAGTTGTGATGTCACAAAAACATGCTTGTACGTAAACGCGTCTCTTCAGCAGATGAATGTGAACAGTCTTGTAGTGTCGAATTTTGCACATACTTCATTCTGCACAGTGAAGGTCAAACATCCAAGTGAAGTAACTATAAGCAAAATCCATTTTTGAGTGGAAGGGGACTTTAAGTCTTCTTTTCCCTATTTGGCCAGACCTGCACTGTAAATATGCTGTGCAGCTCCACTGCTGTACAAATAAAACCACTCTGCTAAATAGCTTCAGATGCCTTTTTGTGCTTGATTGCTGCTTGGTCAACCTTACACCAATGATCTTCAGTTGTTGCTTTTTTTTCTAGAAAAACAATGAATTTCTCCACTGTCTGCCAAAATCCCCGAACGGACGTTTCAGCATGTTATCCATTTGTTAAATTGAATGAAAGAAGCAGAGAGAGACCTGTGCCCGAAGAGTACAAAGCAATTAAAAAAATCAAACCTGACTCCCAACATCTGTCCAGTCGCATTTGAACGTTTCCGGGTTTCCTAATCAGTGAACGGAATAAGATTAAGGGATTGTACTCACTGAGCCAAGCTCAGTGTTCACTTTGAAACGAATGAAGACTCAACAGGTAATTACTCCACCTGGTATTGACACTGGACATTGATTTTTCCACTCGCCAGACTGGAGTAAGATAACTGAGTTTTCTCTGATTCTTGTTTGGGAACATTGATCACTGGGGACAACATTGTGGTATCCAAAACAAGGCACTCATTCTGAGGCTGCTATCAATATCTAAGATGAATATTAATATGAAAATAGACTCCTGAAAAATTATGCATTTTTACTGTATGTATGGATTTTATATTCCTCAGGTAGCCAGAGGGGGTAGAGTGATTACATAATGACCTTGACATGCTAATCAAAATGTGCTGTAATTACTGTAGTTATGCATTTACCTCTTAATGACTTAATTTTACAGTAAGTTACATATACTACCCTTAAAAATCAGAGTAGAAGTTATGACGTTTTGTAAACTCCCAATATTTTTATGTGTACAATTCTTGTGAAACGGGTTAGTCTTAGGTTTAAGGTCCAATAAGTGTCCCACATCTAGATTTTCTTTTGTGTCTTGGGGACACTGTTGTGCAGCTAAACCCATCAAGACACGATATAACATCAGCACAACCAAGGTGCAGCTTAGTCCCTGCATCTAATATTATTTTCCAGGAAAGCTTTCACGCCCATTTACATCAACTAAGGACAAGTGGAGCAATTACTGATGACAAACAAGATATTATTATTTTGTCAATAAAAGAATAATGCTCTGATCACCAGAGTGAACACTGGTCCTGAATGGTTCCTTTGATGTGTTTTTATTTTTATTTCAGATTTTAGGTTTGCGTGACCTTCGCTTCCCTTTATAATGATAAGAAACTACCACATTAAATTTAGACCCATGTAGGCTAAGAAATTATGAGAATGACAACTTGTTATACCCAATTGATGCCCATCTGACACTAAATATACTAGAATTAGAATAGATAAAGTGTTGGTTCAGTAACAATCACAAACCACACCATTCCTCTTCTCAATGAGACTTTGGTATAGTATCCATTTTGAAACAGATAACGATCCCCTGCTGTTTGTTTGTATTTTCAAACAGTCCTATATACCTAAGAGAGTGTTCTCTCTCAAACTCCAAAATTAGATCAAAACAATATAAAACACACAATCCCAGAGCCAGTGGTCCAGAAATGCAATAACATGTTTTTTCTCATTCCAGCATTAATGAAGTTCATTCGTAACAGTTTAGTCTAATTCGTACAAATTGAAAGATGGGCTCTGCATTAGCAGCAGTGAACAAGTACAATGACAACTTCATTACCATAAGTAGAACAGTGCATCATAAAAATCGTATTAAAAATTGCTCCCTAAATTGCCATATTAGTTTCTTTATGGGGTAATTTCTACACTACATGCAGTAATAGAATATTTTCTTTACCCTCCAGTGCATATTAAACTCACTTATCTTCCCCTATAAACTCTAGGCGTTGTGAATTTAATGGTGAAATAGGGAAAGTTGCCCATTTTCTTTCCATGCAAATTTATTTACAATACAGAATCGACACTGGCAAATGCTTTAGAGATGCAAATAGCCATTTAGGAGATTGTTACAACATAGTATTTTATTTCTTCTTAAAACGCCTATGAATTAAGTGAAATAGTATCAACACAGGAATGACTGACAAAGGATGGAAAGGGTGTAGCATGCAGCTCTGTGGCTTAAAGGATAGATCAGGTTTGGATGGATGAGGCTGGAAGTCAAAGAACGCCAATAAATGAGTGATAAATGATTCACCTCTGATTAGAAATATTGCTATTTTTCAGCGTTGTCAGTGGAATAAAGGCATCAGCACAATGGACTAGTTACTGCCTTTTTCATAATTGAGAGCAGACCTTCTAGCTGTGCCCCACAGCTTATCATTAATCAAGCTGAATGAAGCAGAGGCAGTGTGACAGCTTTGGACAGCATCGGATGGGGAAGGCGCTTTTTCAGGTAGCAGGGCGAACCTGAGAGTCATTCATCCACTACTCAAATAACTGTTTCCAGTGTAGATTTTATATACTTGTTCACTTATCATTGTTAATTGATTGTGTAGTTTTACTCATGTTTGGATGTTATGGAGAATGAACGTATGCTGTCTTTAAATGAATGAAGGACAAATTTATTGCTCAATTTTCAGAGTTCCTTTTGGGTCCATTGTTGGACCGGTTTGTATTGTTTGCTACCAGCCATCAAATCCCTGCTGCTATCAACTAAAGACTGCTGAGCCTCCTGCAACATTTACATTCCATCTCAACCACTAGAGACATCTCAAAATCAGGAAATCCTTCCATTTTGTTGGTGTTAGCTTAACTTTTGAACCATGAAGTAATATAAACCCAGTAAATCTTCAAGTTGACAGTGACAGGCTATACTAACTGGTTTGTCACAAAAAAAATCAATAGGCTGGCGGAGAGGCAAAGCCCATTATTGTTGAGAAAGATGTTCATTAATTATGTCATTTAATTGGATTTAGGCAGGTGCACAATGAACACCTCAGCCAGGGTGGTCAATGGTGGGAAAGGCTTGAGCGTCACTCCTCTCTTTTTCTATTAGGAACCAGCATGTCCCCTGTCTCCTGGAATTGCTGTGCTCTTTATTGATTAATGACCCTAATTTATTACCGAGAAGAAGTATGTGAGTTGTGCTAAATGTACTATTAATCAACTTTCAGCATCAAGTTATGAGGATCTGCGTTGAAAATGTCACCAGGAACGCAGGAGACCAAGTGGCTGTTTTCCCTCGACTCCTGTGGCAAGAAGTCCAAGGTGCTGATTTTAACAGGAGTTAAGAGTCTTTCATTGCTCTAATACCTCCTGTCCCCGTATGACAAATGTCTTTGTGAGAAACTGAACATAATTCCTTTTGATGGAGTGACCGCCATGTTCTTGCCACAATTCACAGTCAAACCAACTAGAATAATGAAACACCCGTCCACACCCTTGAAGACCATCTATTCATTTCAGAATAGGGGTGGAAAAACGCCTGCAGCTCCAAATATATCACAGATAAATCAACAATATTATATTAATCTGAAAACGGATGAGAGGTTAAAGAACTGGAGGCAAGGCTACAATGAATTTCAGCTCTCGCAGGTCTGTACAAGGCTATTATTTCCCATTGAATGGAGACATTTATGACACTTTAAATCCAGCTCAGTAAAAACTACAATTGATCATAATTTCCAAATGCATTGCCTAACATCCTACAGCTAGTAGTTACTCCAAATGCATTTGAACCCTTCAAAAGTACTCTCGTCTTTTTTTCTGCAGCTTTGTTATGATGTATTAAAATGCTATGAGAAGGATTTTACAATTAACCTCTTAAGCAGGCTGAAACTATCAGGGGGTACCACTTTAACTGTCCTAATTTAACTGTAAAGGTTATAACTCTAGAAATCACCACAACCCTTAGACTTGTTATTTTTGAAGGAATTCATTTTTTGTATTACCTTGTTACCTGTGTTAAGGTCAACTTTCATCCAACTTTAACAGAAAACACCTCTTTTAATTGCATTTTTACACTTCCTTTCACTACATTTTATATAAAATGCCAAACTTTGAATGTACCTTTGCCCAGTTAGACCTGTGATCCCGTACTGTCTTTATGATGTACTGTTATAGCTGCAGTCATTCTGAGGACCCAGACAGATGTTCAAGGCAAAAACCCATTTGACTGTTGAAACTCAAAAGTCATGGGAGTGTGAAATCAGTTACCAGTCATTACAAGTTTTACATCTACAGTTGCTTTGAGAGTTGTTCACTGGCATAAATATTCATTGGACTGTCCCAGACTGTTTAAGTAAAATACATGAATTCTTTATGAGTAACTATTTCTACAAGCCAAGAAGCTAATATTAGTCATGTTGAAATGTTGTATTGATGAGGTGTGTTATATACTCGAACAACTGGGCTGATTTTACACTTTGTAGAGAAAATGCTTTTGTGTTTTGATGTTCAGTAGTGGTTTGTTTTTGTCTGCTGCGTGTTGCTATATGGCAGCGCTCATTTTCGTATCCTTGTGCTTGTAGTTATTTTGGTCCATAGCATATTATTTGCATTGATTTTGCAAGATGCAGAAATGTGTCACTAAACACATTGCACTGTTTGTCTACAGAGCTGAAACGATTAATCAGAGCAGATTGACAGATTGTTAACTTGCAACTATTTTGATGATTGATTAATTGTCCCAATCTCGTTTTTTGCAAAATGCAAAACATTCGCTTGTTCCAATGTGAGAATTTGCTGCTTTTCTTCATTTCATATAATTGGAAACTGAATATCTTTGGGTTTTGGACTGTTGGTCGGACATTTAAAGACGTCACCTTGGGCTCTGGGTAATTGTGCTGAGGCATTTTTTCACTATTTTTGACATTTCATAGATTAAATCGATTTTATTGAGAAAATAATTGGCAGATTAATTGATAATGAGAGTAATTGTTAGTTGCAGCCCTTGTTGTCTTAAATCTAAAGAAAATATCACAATTCAAAGACTGACAGGCTGCACCTTGCTACTGTAATCAATTACATCTCTAGAGGTAAAAGCTTAAGGTTAAAGGTAATTGTAAACATGCTGCTATCTAGCTAAGATCTGGATGTATATTCCCTTAGGGCAAGCCCTGGTGTCACAGACAGAAATAAGGTCAGAGGAAGCGTGGTAGCAGTCAGAAATCACAGGGGAAATGTAAAGTGTATTCCCCAAAATGGCTCCACAGTACAACATGACAGGAAACAAGCTGATCTCTGGTGATGTCTCCTTCAAATGATGCGGAATTATTCAATTTTTTTTTTAAAGGACAGCAACCTTCAAGCTCATTTTTAATTTCCCGTGCAGCGATAACGTTCAGAGCACTGGCAGGTGCGCCTGACTCTAAAGCTGCCTGCAGCATGCATGGCTGAGCTGCGAAAAAAGCAATGTCCCATGATGATCAGGGACAATCCACTGGTTTGTCAAAACCTGGCAGAATCTCAGGCTGCAGCAATAGCACCTTGTTAGATTGAGGTGCTCAATCAGGGGAGTGCTGGAGTGCCCGGCCAGGTTGAGAGTGGTGATTACTGGGGCACGGCTGTCCAAAGCCGCTGAAATGCTCCACCTCTCCACAGGAGGCCCTCTGACATTCAAGCCTGCATTTTCTGAATCAGTCTTGAGTGATTAGGGCAGCGACAGGCAAAAGGACAGATCAAACAATTATTCCTCCTCACCCTCCTCTCCTATCTTTTTGATATGCGGCAGAGCAGGAAGAGTGCAGCTCAGAATTTCTACCATTTTTAATCAGTCCTAATATAAAATAATATTGAGGTGGTTTTGTCTGGTTTTATTTTTTTTTATCCAAAAATTTACTTGATTTTTATTTGAAATAAGAAAACATCCATAAGAACACACACATCCCTTGAAGTGAAAGGTCAGCTTTTTTATTAAAACATGACCAAAACAAATGGAAAAGAAAATCCGTTTCTTACCAGCTGCACTGTGAGGTGTACGTAAAACTGTTATGCAAAAGCAATATGCCACTAATCCCTTTGTATGGGGGCTAAATAAGCTCATTCAAATGCTGAGTATTAAAACCAGGAATGCACGTCACTGTTTCAGTGCCTGTTTTTATAACCTGCAGCTTGCAAAAAAATGAACCACATGACTGTACAGATCAACAAAAACTCATATCCCTCAGCATTTTGAATAATATTTACATAATATTTAACGGCACTGTTGCCTCTTTTGTTGTTAGCTGCTGTGCCGCCTGAGCTGCAGGGACATACAGCAGCAAAAATTAGTCAGCGTGAACAGGGGAGAGAGAGTACAGTAAGTGTCAGAGCACAAGAGGGCAGTGTAAAATCCCTCTGACAGTCATCCATCCGACTAACTTGCCTCCCACCTGAAACAACAGCCATAAAACCTGTTGTAAGCTGCCAATCTCCAGTGGCTGTTTTCTTCCATGAAGCACAGGCCTGAGATCTGATTACAGAGGGAAAACTGGACCACAGTCTGCTTACGAGAGACGGGGGTGACAGTCTTGTATGACCGTTCAGCAGGGACTCCACTTTGATCTCGGAGGAGACGACGTTCCATCTGCATGAATGTGTTTTCAGACAAAATAGCAAACAGCATTAGCAAATTAATAAAAGAGAGAAAGGAACAAGATATCCTCATATCACCTCTGCTAATGCTGACATCGTTCTTTGAGAAGATTAGGAAGGAGAAGATTATGGGTAATGAGTTGAAAAATGTAAAATTCAGGGATTGTTCATAGTGTAGCTTTCGGTGAATGATTTCTCTCTCTGCGGAGCACTCACCTGCGATGGGGGAGATGAAACGTGAATACAGTGCACCTTGATACTGTTGAAAATAACTCTATTATCTTCATTCATAGCTTGAAAATGCTGCAGACGCCAAATGCTAAATGACTAACAGCAAAGCATTTGGGTGAACTAATCCTGGGAGGAAATAATATGCTGCATAGGTTTAATGACATAGATAAAGAAATTATAGTAGCAATAAAATGTCACATGAAGATCATCATCAGCAAAAGCACACTAAATCATGAAAGAAGCATACAAATAAATGTGCATATGCTATCTTTTATATTTTGAAGTAGCATACACTGTGTCCTGTGTGTGTGTGATATGGTAGCTCTATTCCAGTGTAGCCTTGAAAAGTGGCCTGGCGCTTCAAAGGCTGAGGGATTAGAGTTTTTTTTTATCCCATAATTAATATGACTGAGGAGAGAGCGACAGCACCTGAAAACTGGACAGAGCCGCCAGTATCCTGCTGCGGCCAGAGAGCACCCCACTGCCCACAATGCACCACAAGCCGACTCCATCAAAGACACAATACTATGTTAACCCCATGTCTTCAATGAATAGGCTTATGGCTATCTTTCTTTCTCTCTCTTTTTTTTTCTCACAATGAATTCAAATATCTGGTTTGAAGACCAACACACAATGTATTTGTCCAAATTAAAATTAAGAGCTTTACTGTCCTGTTGCTGCTTTAAATATATTCTCGGGAAATTCTTGACATGTTTTTTGGCCTTTAACCCTTCCGAGTCATTTTCGTTTCCCACCAAGTGGCAAATGAGGCTGATCAGCTGCATTTTCAGTTTCTTAAGATGAAATCTGCTGCGAAAGCCAACTAAAACTTATCGTTTTTATCATTACGTGGCACGCAATGACATATCTATTTAAAAGTCTATTTTATTATTTTAAGGACATTTCTAAATGGAAAAACCTCACTCTCAAGTGAGGAATAGACAGTTTTCCCCTTTTTCTTATGACGTACACTGTACTGTATATTCCGAATTTGACATTTTCTCCTCTAGTTATCTCATGCCAGAATACAGGTGAAAGGTTACATTGCTTTCAGAGGGAATGCTGATTTGAAATTGCCAGCAGTTGTTTTGGAGAAATCCCTGGTTGCTTTGAAGTCTGCACCCCACTGTGTGTCCTAACTTTGACACAGAGAGCCATGGCTGCAGCTATTTATACATCTTGTGGGAGAATAGGTTTCCCCCACGTAACAGACTTTTTTTTCTTTTCTCTGAGGCTATCCCTAGAATTCAGCCATGCCACAGAATTGGGTGTAGGATAGTTGAGTTAGTGTGATAATCGAAAGACATACAAAACCGTCTAGTTTTAGTGGATCGTACATGCTGTTGTTTTATGTTGTTATTTTCACTGTTGTTGAGGATTGTAGGTGTGTCCTCGCCGACTTCTATATAGCAAAGTACCAGGGTCACAGTCAGAGAGTCAAAACCAATGCATCTCTTACAATTCTCACAGTCTATTGATTCTCCCTCTGAAATTTATGTTGCTTTTCAGTGGGACCCCCTGCTGTGGCCCTCACTGCCTCCCCCACAGGAGGGTCACGGTGACACAAGAGTGTTGGGCCAGATGCCGAGTGATCCCCTCCGATGCACCTCCACTTCCAAAAGCCACATCCATCGCCACTATAGGACAATCAGCCTAGACCTCATTGATATACCACACACACCAAACCTGAATCACCAGCATTGCCTCTCCTGCTTGCAGTTTGTTTTATTTATTTTTTTAATATATTTTTTTTTTTACTCTATCAACAACAGCAAGCGTAAATCTCCGGAGCAAATGCTCAGAGAAAAAAAGATCGGAGAAGAACTGGGGACGATGAAGAGGGAGAAAACAGAAAGAAAGGGGAAAAAAACACAAGTGGAGAACAAAACAACCCAGCTGGTCCACCTTTGCCACTGGAAGCCAGTGAAGTCACCCTGTGTTTTTGTGAGGGTGCGTGTGAACAAAACGGTCTTTGAAGTTGGGTTACAGCACTGTACTGTGGCATCACTACGGCCACTACTAAGCCCCTGCAAAAATGTGCTGGGTGATTATAGAAAATGCTATAGAATTCAGTCATAAATCAACTAAATTTTCATGCAAATGGCCTCCTCCATGGGGCATTTATGTAGTGTGTGTATAGCAGCATCAATAGCGCATAAAAGGCACATTTTGGCACTTAAAAGAGAAATCATTGAGACATCACAGCCCAAATGCACACAGAACCTTCAAGGTCAAACACTGCGAAATAATAAAACACTGACACACAGAGAGACACACACACAAACACACAATTGGGAGGTACAACAAGACTGGAGAGTCGTTAAGGCTTTTATCTTCTGGTTGAAGGAGAAAGATCCACCCGACATCCCAGAGGGTACTGATCAATCACGGCCTGACTGGTTCAAACTGTTTGTGCTGGATTCCACATCTATCACCATCCGATGGAGCTCTGTGTCCGACTACAGCACCGAGGGAAAAAAAAAGAGAGCACTTTCAATTAGGGCATGGCAAAATAGATTCACACCACTTGATTTATAGTGCAAGACTAATTACACAAGCCTTTTTTTGCCTAATGCGGGCGGAGCTGAGACTTAGTCTCGTACTTAAGGAGGTTATTGTCTTATGTTAGATGGCAGGCAGTGACATAGACGAGGGCTGCAAGTTTTCATGTCCTTTTTAGAAAAGCTCTTGATAATGACATGAAGGATAACAACGGACTGATCCGCTTTGATGTTTCGAAAGAAAAAGAAAATACTTGTCATGTAGTAATTTTTTCCTAATAATGTATTTGAAGGATAAGTTCATACCTCATGGAAGACTTTATAATTCAAAGAGTTAAATTCTATTCCCTAGCCATTTTTTAAAAAGAGGAAGTAATTTGATATAATGTAAACATTAACAAACCAGCCTGGAATACTTTCAGTTTCGATGACAGCTTTTCTACACTATGCATGAGTGTAGATTATGTCATTTCCTTAAATGTTGCCACTAGCCTATACCTCAGGGGAAGATAGGAAGGCTTAACAATAGGTACAAGCTACAGGCAGAGCACTGGGGCACGCTGTACCTCATGAATATCATTAGCTGTGAGCTGAATTTGTATTACTTTGGGATTACATCTAACCCTGTAATGCAACCTGATTGTGATTGCGAACTGAAAATATGTAATAACATAATCATATGTAAAGCAAATGTAAAAATACAAATCATGTTCTGGCATTAAAACCATCCCAGTTGGTTGGTTCCTGTAAAGAAGGCAGGGAGTCTGAGTCCCCCCCCCCCCCCCACAGGATCATTTATATAGTATAATTCAATGCTGTACGTAGTGTAAAGGCACATAATAAAACGAGACTAAGTATTAAATACACACGTGAGATGTCTTTATTGCCTCAGTACAAACAACCTGAAAATATTTCACTCCTTTTCAGGTAAATAGTAGCAAAAAGAAACGTCCATGCTCCTTAATTTTACGAAGAAATGTACCAGATGGCTTTTACAACTTCATTTATCCACTACATAATTATCCACCTACAACATTTCCAATCCTGTATTTAACACTCTGTAATCAATGCTATCAGGGGACAGTTGGTCGTGTATTTTAGTCAACCTCTGCACCTTAAATGGAAACATCTCCTAATGAAGGCGTTCTTGTGTTTATGCTCGAGTAGCTACAAGGAAGTCGGTTCGTAACCTGTGACATCCCCTTCACCCAAAGACACTGGATCCCACAGTAGCAGAGGTGGCAGAAGCTGGGTGTCAAGTTGGGAATTTAGACACATTTTCCATCGCTGAGCCTCAAGGGGATTTCACAGTCTCACTTAAGACAGTCTGCACCTCCCGATAGGTGCTATATCTAACATGAGAGATGGTATGTGATGGTGTTTTAAAGACGCCTCTCCGGTGACGAACAATCAGGATTTTCTTAAGAACGAGACTTGTTGCACCAGACTCTTGATAGTGATTTCAGACACTGAAAAATTATGGGATTATTAGTCTTCAGTATGTACCATCTGTGCTATCTATGCTTTCAAACAAACAAACATTAAATTGATTCTTGAACATGTAAGTTATAGCTCACAGATCCCTGTAAACCATCAACAATTTTATGTTTTGCTTCCCTGTCAAACCACTAAAATAGCATAATAAAAATAAATTGTCCAAAATTGTCATGTATCTATTAGGCAGAATTACTATTACTCATAAACAGAAAAAATTGCATTAACACAAGCTTTAGCCACCGAATACATACTGTAGGTTTGGAATTTATGGAATAACTCGCTATAATGTGACTTTCCAATCAGAAACCCTCAAAAATACAGTTTCAATATCCAGAATAATTTCTTTAGCTTCAACCAGTTCTTCCAACTGCGACTTGAGTTTGAAAGAACATCACTGAGATGTGAAGTTGCGAAAAGGTTTGGATTAAAACCCTGCTCCGACACTGACACGAGGTTCCACTCTGATTGAATGTGAGAGCTGCTGATCAACCCCCAGTTAAGGCCAACCGATCAGGACGGAGGTGTCACTTCAGAGCTTAGCTGGAGGCGTAAACGCCACACTCCTCCTTAAGCGAGATGAAAGAATGTTACGCTTGATACGAACCCTCCTAAACACTTTGACGGATGTGATCGACCCCAAAAGACGTGTAGTGACAACAGATGATCTGCTCAGGTAAAGCACCATCTTTTCAAAGTGCTTTACATTGCAACTCATCGTAAGAGGTTGATTTCAAAGTCACTGCTAGTCTGCAGCTCGACAGATTTCCTTCCCATGTGGATATGTGGCGAAGTCACGGATGTCTTGGAGGCACAGGTGATAATAGGGCCTTAATCGCCCTGCTGGTTCTGCTTGTCCCTCTCAATGTCACATATCCGGATAAATGTGGTAAATATCAGCCCATAGTTGGAATAATGCCACTTTATCTGGTTTTGTCAGACCAAGGTCTTGGTCACGTGAAGTGGGTGAAAGATGAAAGGTGTATATAACATTTGCAATTTTTAAAGCCCGTGTACTGTATAATCACCAGGTTAATACTATTTGGATGGTGCAAGTTTGAAACTCTTGGATTAAAAATAAAGCTGAAATGCGAAATGCATATTTTTGCATGCAAGATGCAAAGGCTTTCTAAATGAAAGGCGGCTGCTTCGAGGCTAATCAGCATTTTCGACACAGACGGGTGATCAGAGCAGACAAGTGTAGAGATCCAGCCTTTGGTCAATGGGAGTTTTGTTCAGCAGTGATGTCATGTCGTTGTACAGTGATGAAGATAACAATACATTACCTATTTCTTCCTAATACTTTGCAATTGTTGTGCCACATTTTTATGACATAAATATCGGTAAAAGCCATTCCCCCAACACAATGGTTTGATGTGAAAGGATCTTGGCAGAAACACGGTGCCCCTGTCCCTCCTCTTACCCTCGACCACACCGGCTGTACCTCATCCAGCCATGCCTTATCAACACCCCCGCTGTTCGATACCGTCTCATTTGTCATGTATCAAACGCAAATTTCAACGTATTGCCCTCACATATGCTGTGGAAGAAGGAATCTGCCACAGTGATGCTCTGGCTGCTGTCCAATCCTCAGCTGAATAAACACAGGGGCCATTTGCAGGTTGGCAGACACTGAGATGTTTGTCTTTCAAGGCAATCCACCTCCCTCCCTTTACGCCAGTTGACCCCTTACCTCTCAAACGCAAAGGGGAAGAGATGGCAAGAGCTTACAACCGCACAAGTCACCATGATCTCCAGTACTAGAGCTGCTGCTTGGATGACATGAGTCCGCAACATTTATGGTGGGTTTCAAGTGTCGGGATAAAAGATTTAAAGTTCTGCGAAGGCCGATGGAGAAGAGGAGAGAAACTGTCAAACTTTAGAGGACATTATATCAAAGGGACCAAATCAAATAGGATGAAAGAGATGGTTTCGAATTATTAATCACTGTAATAACAAATCCGATCAGCAAACTGAGAGGGATTAAAATAAAAAGTAAATATTGATACTCAGGTTAATTTAACTAATTACACATCCATAAAGAATCCTGATATTTGATTATAATCATTTCATCAAATGCTATAGTAGCCTCAACCCTGTCCTTTAGAAATTACATTTATATACTACTAATTTGTTTTGCCAGCTTGGTTTTGAGGGAAATGTAACTGCTGCCTGGATTATGTTTGGTGGGAATATCTTTTTTCAGAAGTCCTTGCACTGCGCGGACGCTGGTGGTCGGGGTGAATATTGGGCTTATAGGGCAGGACTTTTAAACTGCAAACCAAGGTTCACATCCTTAAGTTTAGGGAAAGATTGTAGTTTCGGTTAAATGCAGACAAATGCATACAAAAAAATAAGGACTGCAAATTAATCTGTTAGCTGAATTAAATAGATTTATACTGAAGAAAAGAGACTGTGGGGTCCCTTATAAACAATATCAAACATAACTTAACAGTAGGATATACCCAAATAGTAAACATAAACAACTGTGTAAGTATTTATTCACTTCTCACACTGAAACTGCTGAAATGGTAAACACTGTACCTGCTAAACATCATCATGCTAGCATTGTCATTGCGAGCATGATGACATTTGCATTTAGCTCAAAGCACCACTGTGTCTAATTACAGCCTCACAGAGCTGCTAGCATGGCTGTGGACTCTTAGGCTTGTTCAATATTTAACCAAGACCATGATCTTTCCCTAGCCTTCACCAAGTGCTGTGAGTGCCTGAACATAACCGCAAAAAAATAAATGAAATACATCATCACTGAATATTTTCCAGATACGTTCAATATTAATGGCAGCATCACGTTTCCTTCTAAACCTATTTGCTGTGGCAAATTAGTAGGAGATAAATGTAAAATCTTGGAGTAGCCCCCGCCACAAACCACACACCCACACATATATTTGTGAAAGTAGTGTATAAACTCAATGTTTCAGTGATGTGTCCCTCTCTGTAAACTCCACCACATTTCAAACAGCTCACAGGAAAACTCTGAAAAACATGAGCATGGTAAATGCAGCTCAGTCCAGCTTCCCGGAAAAATGGTCACAAGAAACAACAAAAACCTAAAACAAATGCTGCTCTAAAGACACTGTCCTATTGTGTAATCATGACCTGGCTCTTGTTTGGAGATGGTCTTTCATTGACACAAAAGCAAGCAGGGTCTGCTGTTTCTGTCAGTTTAAACAAATAACAATGATGCAACAGGAGTGCTTCCAGTGAATGTGAAATGCACTGTTGAATCACCAGTGGAGCTCCACAATGGATTGCCACGCATCACAACAGCCAGGACAGGCTCAATATTAACATTTCCTTTTGACATGTGGCAAAAGGTTTTCTTTAACCCATGGAGGTTGAATGGGAATCAGCGGATAATAAGAAATTAAAAGGTAAAGAGGACACGGGGGAAAGAGCGAGAGAGAAAGCCAAATCCTAGCCCCAGGGCTTAATGTTAGAACACAATGGCCGCCAAGGCAGTAAAGGAGTCGACATTTCTTATTCGCCCCCTCCCCTAGTGCCACCTGCATTACAATTAACCTCATGGCAACCTTGAGGTCTCTGATTAGTGATGGCCTATTGTCTCGACCCCATTAATGCTTGGCCCCCACTCTGGCCTCAGTGCACTCACATCAACAAATCAAACCCAGTTTCCGGCAGGGTCTTTTACTGCAGGGAGCTGGCCTCTAATATGGGACGGCTAACTAAGGGATGGCTGCAGAGAGCTTCTCTAGGTACCTGTGAGGCTGGGTAAATCTAAAACTTAAATAGAGTATCCTAACACGTCAGTGCAAATACTGTTTGTATTACCAGATGGCATATGCTGCCATATTCGGCTCCAAAAAGTTGCAGGAAATCACCAAAACAAAGACATTAACTGGAAAAAGAAAATGGGTACTTTCCATTGCCTAATTGATAATGACAACCACACTGACAACTGTAAAATACAAACATGTAAAACAAAACAAAAAAAACAACAACCCTGACCCATGCAGTCTTGGCTTCGTACCAATACTCATAAGTGAAACCATGGAAGTGGGAGCGTCCCAAGAATCAAAAGCACACCAGATGTTGAGAACCCCTCAAGGAATAAACCGACACATTAAACATAATATCACCTCATGCACTGGAGTGCAATCACTGGTTCTCTCTGGGGAGCTGTTACACTATGTGTTGCTGCCACAGTTTAAATCTCAAGAACTAGAAACTAATGCGCCGCAGACGGGGTTGGCCCACGCAAAGAGTACACTTGGGAGCTCCGGCTGGCTTGGGAGCTCTGTGTAGAAAGCAAAGACTGCGTTTCTATTTGTATCAAGTTCAAAAATCAACTCAGAGTAGTTGTATCTGATGTCATCGGGGAGATAAACATCAAATCTTTTTATGTACGCTTGCTGCCATCAACACAGTAGTCAGTAAATCTGCCTTTAAAAGTCTCTCCTCCCATTCCACTGCCTGTTCTGTCTTAAATCACACATCTCAGCTGTGACGAGGCCAGATTATTCACACAGCATTAATAATAAGACTGAGGCATCATTTACGTACAAGACAGGGAGATCATTCATATTATCATCTTTTAAACTCACTAACATTTTGGCACCTATTATTTAAAGACAATCATAATTAGTAAAAGTAGCTTCAAAACATCATAAATGACATTATCAAAACAAACAGTTGTGAGATGTAATGCATATTTATCACTTTAATGATGAGATCAACTAAAAACCAGCCTCTTAGTTTTAGTCACTGAACGTTACAAGTTTTTGTTGACAGTGTTGGATTTTGTGTGATGAGGCTGTTAAGTTGAAAATTAAGACCAAATTACAATAATGTCATCTTTTATAATGAATTGTAATTACTGCAATTATTATACTGCAATTATTGTAAATACCAAATGTTTAGTATTCATGTGTGTGGAGGTATGATAATGAACTGTGTTGTGAAGTCTTAAAATGAACTTTTATTAAGTGTCTTAGATTGTGTATCCATAAGAGGATTTGATCAGGTTGAGTTAGTTACATTTGACCGTTCTGTTAACAAAGCTGTTATTGCTAAACCTCCAAGGTACATACTGTAGATATAATAAAGAGAACTGGATGCTGTGTTGCAAGATGGCCCTCCATTCATTCCAATAATGGTTGCTCACCAGGCTAATGCCGAAATAGCTCTTCAGGTTTCCGAGTTTTGTCATTTTTTGATATGGCTTTTCGAGATTTTTTAAATTTTTATTGCACATAATGGCTCAAGTTAAAGGGACTGTGTTGTCAGAGTGTTTGTGACACCCAGAAAAATTATAATATTTTACAGTTATTTCATTTTAAATAATTAGTGTATGAGCCAGTGGGCGTCATGTGACCTGCAATTCCAACTGTGTTCACTGTGCCGAAATGGCCTCACATACCTGCAAGGAACATACCAAATTAAACAAACTTAAACAAATACTTGCATATAAATACTTGCACTTCAAACTCCATATACTCTGACAACAAAAACTCCATCACATCACAAAAAGCCTTAACTCCTAAATATCTTTCTTAATCTTCAATGTAACTTCAAAAGTAGTAAACAATGGCAGACTAGCAACAACTGGCGGCAACAAGTCTAAGCAGTTAGCAACATACGACTTGTATACAACTACTACTATCTATGCTATAGGTGTTTTCAGTTGTTAGCTGCCTCATTGAAATCCATATTTGCTTGAATATATGCTGGTGCTGCTATTAGCCTTGATTCGTCTTCCTGCTCTGTACAGTAAATGCATGTAGAGTGATGCCAAAGAGGGTGAAGGGGCACAAGCAAGAACAGCCTCTTTGCAGCAAGCGACAGGGTTAATGGAAGGTCTGTCCACATTTTTGAGAAACACCACCAGTTTATTATTATAGCATTATTATTAGTGTAACAGTGATACACTGATGCATTAAACAATGTGGCACTTTTGAATCTGTAAAACCTAAAAGAAATCAAATAAATGCAGAGTGCGACACTGATCGTGACCTGATTAGTTACGTTTTTGAAGAAAATGTTGAGAAACTAAAGAGACCACAAACAAGGCTAGCAGAGGGAGTATAACTATCTGGAGCTTTTTTCCTTGTAATTGCTTACTTTTGTCGTTGGAAATTAGCATCAGCTGTCTTGGATCTTCTGCTGGATTCATTTGTTTTATGATGGCACTAATGGCCATTCAAGCTCCACAGCTAGACTCTGGGGGAGGAAAGGGGTCAATTTATTCCAGCTTACAAGAAAATATTGGTGTTCCTGAGCTTTTTGCTTGTCTCTATCATTGTTAGCTCAAAGCCACTTAGACTGCTGTTCAGTCCATGTAGTGCGTCATTAGATGAGCAATTCAATACCACATTTACCTTCTACTGTTTGCATCCTGGTTTGCCAACAAGTATACTCAAGGATCAATGATCAATCTGATGAATCTGATGGGAAGATTAATCAAAACAGTAATGTGTCATCTTGATTTTTGAAACTATAGTAGCTTGCTGTCAGGTTAATGGCAATTTCACCATTAGAGGATGTTCCAGGTGTTATCAAGCCTCTCCGCAATACAATACTGAATGTTTTTGGTTGAAACATAAACTGGAGGACAACAAATAATTACTTACTAACATGGTCTTCAATGAACTCCTTTCCTTATGTTATTACATCTTCATCAGGGTCCGTGTGAGGTTTGAAAATATGGAGAAGGAGATTCCAGAGATTCACAGGATGTTTGTTTTTCTCCAGCAGAAGAAGACAGACCCATTAAGCATTTAATTTAGTCTGGCCCAGGTGTGTCTCTCTGTCCAGCTAAGCAATACAACAGTTACACCATTTATGGACTGTCCAGTGTGCAGGTGGCAGAGAAACTTCTGGGGCACACCTGCCAGCTGATTCACCCATTAGACTACGCACCACACTGTCTATAGCCCCGGTCCCCTGAGGATGTCCCTCACCATGCAGGTGCAGAGACGGAGAAACCGTGATGGATTACTCCAGATTTAGCAATCGCTTCCTCGAAAACCTCTTTTATCGTCTGTGAATGAGACAAGCGTTTGCATATTTTCCATGCATTACTGGGAACTCTTGTTTTCATGCTACAATAAATGGCTCTAGGAATGTTTTCAACTAGAAAGCATGCGTTGAAGTCAAATGAGGTGACTGTGATGTTTTTACACTGGCCCTGAAACATTATTTCATGATTTTGAATTTTGACTCTAAGATAGTAAAAATAGTTGGAAAGTGCAGTAAGCTGTGGAAAGCTTTGGCCTCCAGTCCAAAAATTGTGAGTGTGCAAAAAAAAAAGGGAGGAAAAAGCAAACACCAACAAAGAACCACTCCTGACTTCGCTGTCAACTTTCTTCGAGCTCCAAAACATGTTTCCTTCTCCCACTGAAAACATTCAGAGGCTACGAAGCTGTCACATTGCTTATATGGCTTCACCCAGCAACCATTATACACCTCACCATACTGCGACCACAGCGCTTTAACACCCTGCCAAGGCCAACCCATAATAACACTCCCATGAAGACTCATGGAAACAGAATATAAAAGTCTTCCCCTGAACACCATAAGCGGTTTTAATTCAAAAATCTGATTTTAATTACAATTTGAAAGAATAATTTAATTTCAAAGCTTTGTATAATCTTTCATCCATATGAGACACAAACTGCAAAGTGGCCGGATTACAGGGAAAAGGTGTGATAAACGATGATGTTTTCTGTACTGGATAACTTGCCAAGATTAAAAATGAAATAAAAAAAAAAAAACAGATGATAATCTTGTTTGCAGTGCAACAACACTAATTTGTCACGGCCGAAAATGAATACCATAAACTTCACATACAGCTGGAATTTATGAAGGAATATTAATAGAGGGTATTCTATTAATATTCTTAGAAGAATGCTTAGGCCTGGTGTTAACCTCCACAAGATTCATCAATGTTGGTAGTTATTGTCCAGACCCCCCCATGGTTGTAATTCTTTATCCTTGCCATCTCGGTAAACTGCCTTATTTAGTTAAGAAGATGTAATTCTATTCCCTTCACACAATCAGCGAGGCTCCAGGCCGGCACAAAGCAGCCGCACATAAGTGAGTTTGCACATGTAATGGCTTAGTGTGTTCAAGTTATAGATTTGAAACAACACAGATGAAAGGACTCCCCTGATGTTACACAAGAAGTGATTAAAGTTTGGTTGCACCCAAGAGTCTGATAGATATTACTATTACTACGTGTTAATTCCTCAGATGATTGGGTATTTATGTAAATCCTTTGTTGATCATGTATCCATATGGCGAACTACAAAGATAATACATGTGCATTGTTTCGATACCAAACCAGATGTTGGCTTATCTGAACTACACAATTGATCTTTTCTTTAAAAAAAAGAACCAAAACCATAAATCGACACAAAAAAGAAAAAAGGGTTTAAATACCACACAAAAACCATTTGCATTTGATTTAGTTCACATGTAAATGATTCATTTAGCACTTTGAGAAGCTATTACACACTGCTGTACTGTTTGGTGTTGTGCAGCTTGATTTTATGCTCATCATCTCAGCAATTCAGAGTGGTGTATTTATCCGAGCCCGTAAACAAAATAATCATTAACCAGCAATGCAAGGAAAGCATTTTGTCTTGGTAAAATATGATACCAGGTGAGGCTGCGTGTCTTGACAGGTCGCCATTTTCGGGCCACTAATTTGGTCTCTTTGTGGCAGTAGCAACTCCCAGCACAGCAGCAGGACAATTATATCCAGGTGCAAGGATTTGATTCAACAAATTCTAGGTGGATCATTCCAGCTTGCTCCGGGCCCCCCCACCCACCACCGCCCCCTCTTTGCCGCGTTGTCTCTCTTCTGGGCCAGCTTGGAACAGATGCCCTTGAAAAATCTACAGCCCTCACATGTGACTGAGGACCTTGACAAAAAGCTGAAGCACTTCCAGAAACTTGAAAGTCAAGAACCATGTTGTATATTATAATAATTGGAATGGCAGCAACTGGAAACATTCCCCTGAATATTCCAGAAGATAATGGGACATGCTAATGAGCATGGAATCAAGCCAATCAAAAAATGAGAGAAAAGAAAGAGAGAGGGGTGGAGATGGGAAGGTGCCCAAAAAAAAAAAAAAAAAAATCAAGTAGGGCATGTGGGGTGGGTGGGCTGCATGTATACGTGATGTATGTGTGCTCTGTATTCTTGGAACAGCAGCACTGTTGAGTGTAGAAAAGCACTGTCCGCCTGTCAAAACTTGATGCACGTTTGAGGGAAGTATGATTTGGGAACTGGCACCTGGCAGACTGAGGGATCTCCTGCTATGCTGCTATACCAAAGCACTCAAGCAATGCCATGCTAAACTCAGTGCTTAATTTTCTGGTTGCCACACACAAAACAAGACAGAGGGCCAATAAATATACACACTTTTATTGCTAGTGTGATTGTAAAAAAAACCCAAATGTTTCAGACAACTTTGAGAAACTGTTGCTTGGTATCTAAATCAGAAAGAGTTTGGTTTAAAGTACGTATTTATTTTAATGTATTGAAATGGTAATGGAATTCTCAATGGCAATGTATAACCAACCGTGTGTCAGTTTTGTCCTACGGGAGCAAATTATGCAAAATTAAATTAATACTTCGTTTATTCATGTACATTAAGTCTTAAAGCGTAATTCCCTTTAAATGATAATTACTACTTTAGGGGGAGCTTATAGTGTAGTGTCTTATTAAAAATGCTGGACTGCATCTTCACTGTTCAGCGAACTCTGTCATCGCTGACACACTACATCTCAATCCTGCGGACAGCTGATTGGATTTACACAAAACTTGGGCTGGAGAAAGTCTCACGCTGAGAGTAAAATTGACTTAGGCCTGTATTCAGAGGGAAAGATGAAGGGCATCCAGTCTTATCATTCTCCATCCCATGTCTCCCTGCAGCCCCAATACTTTCCATGTGTTATTCCACTTTGTGCTTGAGAATTCTTCTACATGTGATGTCAACATCAAGCCAGGACCCAAAGTCAAGGGAGGTACAAGGGGTTGAATCAAAAGTGCTGCCAGCATTTTATGGCTTTGGAATCCATGTTCAGATTGTTCAGTGGATGAAAGATCACTGTAAGAGATAGGTGCCAGAAAGCTCGGGAAATGGTGTAAATAGAGATGTAGCTTAACGTTTGTGTGACCAAGTGGGGTAAGATTGGCAAGATTTTGGACACCTTTTGCTCATAATATTCATGGAATCTCACTATAAAGTTGATAAGCATAACCAAAACCATTAATTTGAAAAGCCCCAGTCCCAATCTGACTATTATATCGTTTTTTTGTTTTTTCTTTTTTTTTCTTTTACCATAATACCACCTTTAATATTAACTGCAATGAATTTCTAAATGCATTATGAATCAAATTCATAAAGCAACCTGGTTCAGACTTGCATGTCACAGAGATTAACATTTTATTGCATGTTACATTTGAATTTTATTTGATCAACCTTTAACAACGTTTCTATAAGTGTAGTGTATAAAAATGCAGACAGTGTAACTGGGGGGCTGTGTGTAATTTCATTCCCACTGCATCCTCACCGGGGTGCTGGTTCTCAGACTTCAGCCAGAACACAAGCCTTTATTTGATTTAGGGAACTCCCCCTCTCATGTGCCTCCTCTGCTCATGAAGTGTCCCAGTATGGAATGTCTGCATTATTACACCGCTGACAGAGATTGATGCGTCTCCAAACCATCTGCACATGCAACAATCCTCAACTTTAATTGCAGAAGAAGAAGAAGAAGAAAAAGCTTTTAAGAGTTAGAAAATACAAAGAATGATAGTTTTAACTTTGGATGTTTCTGTTTGAAACATATGTTTGGGAGATAAAAAAAAAAAAAAAAAAAAAAAGGTTTGTAATGGATGTTTGAGATTTTAGTCAAACACCATCAGCAAAAGTGTCAGGAATGAGTGATTTATTGAGACGCTGCACGAGGCCATGAGGTTGGTTTGGGTTGTAGCAGAAGCAGCTTAAAGCCAAGGAGTGATGTAACTTTTTAAAATTATTTATGAGTCAACGACATATCATCAGTCAGAAGCTCAAATCTAGGCCTCCCAAAATAGGCATGCAAATAATCCTAAATGGTCCTCTGTAGCATTCATATATCTTATTCTACAGTGTGTATGACAAAACATTTGTCCTTAAGGTTTGAGGCAAAGGTGAATTTTTAAGAAGATAGTCTTGATGATGATTTGAAACCTCTTGACTTGTTTTTTAAACAGTACTTTTGGCATCCCTATGTATTAATACAACACATGTAATTCACATAAGCAGGTGTGTGATATGTTGTCAATTCTTAAAGGCTCAGAGAACAAAGGCTGCAGTGTACTTATACAAAGAATCGACCCGTAACCCAGTGGGATAAACTGTACAAACCGTACAGTACGTCACCATTTTGTTTAACAAGGCTAGGGATCAAACCACTAATCCCCCCACACTCCCTTTGGTTATAATTAACTTGCAGTGCTTGATGCTAACACTATTTTAAAGATGTGTTTCTCTGGATTCTAATCCTGATTCAATCTCTCCTCCTATGTAAAGCACTAAGAGGAAAAAAGAAGAGGCTTTGTACTTTTTGTGTTCACTCTTTCTTTAATTAATATCTTGTTTTATCAGTTCAATACCTAATATCACAGGGGGTTATGACTTGAATATGTTCGTGAAAAAAGAGAGAAAGGACTCTGATCTTCAGTGGTTTGTGTTCATGAGCTCATGAAGCACTGGCAGGTAGAATTTTTTAGATTCATAAAGTACACGACTGATGAGACTTTGACTAGCAGATGATTTGTTAATTTACCTCAAAACCCCCAAATTATTATTACAAAATATAAATGAAGAAAAACTTGCTCCAAAACATTTAAATCTGATGTTTTACTCTGATTTAACACCTCAGCCTATCTTTTTTTTTTTTTACAAAAAAAAAAAAAAATCCTCAATCACATAAATCAAAACATAAACAAAGCCAGTGTTGCAGTGACAGAGTTGCAACAGTGAGACTCAATTACAGTTGCTTTTATGTGTAAACCAATTATTTTATACAAAGAACATACAAACAACTGGACAGATTTTTATAAAAAATACATATTAAAAGCATTTGCAGAAATAGCTGCTTTCAAACAATTCCACTCACTATTAGGTAACAACATGCCGCCATTTATCTGTTTGATGACGGGGGCTGCAGCTTTCTGTGGAGCGATGACAGATGGATACTTACGCATAAGTTTGGAAACAACCTTTAGCGAGAAGTTCAGCTGGATGCTCTTTTTAAGGACTTATCAACACTTGTCCATTAGACACAAACCACTGCTGTGCGTGGCTTTATACCAAATAGCTGAGTGTGGATGCAGTGCAGGGGGCTGTCATATGTTTAAAAAAAATAAAAACAAGTGGTTGCAGACAAGTCATGTGACAAATGTAACACTAGACCTGCTATTTGCTTTGCTATGAGTAAACAGATTCACAGTGCATTGAAACCATAATTATACTGTATATTAATATATGATATATATATAGTTATAATACAGTTTTGCTGTAGGATCCATCTTGAATGTTTGCAGGCACACAGACTTTCAACAATAATTTTTAAGTTGCAAAAGCTGCTGACAAGTTCCCAGTAAGCCATAAACCACCAGTGCAACATTACTTGTGCAACGCGAACACTGACGTTCTGATGTGGGTTTGCATTTAGTTGTAATGCTGTTTTCCTCTGTGCTCCAGAAAAACACAAACTTTCATCTAGATTTCAGCCTTCATTCCTACAGTTCTTTTTTGTTTTTTCCTCCCAAGTTTTAGATGTTATTAGTCAGTTAAAGCCTCGCTGTTTTTCAGAACTTGATCTTCTGGAGAGACTTGACCTTTTCTGAGTGCTTTTATTTGCCCTTTCAGTTGAGTGCAGTTGTTTTTTAGCAGACCTCAGTAAAGCAGAACTCTACATGTTGAGTGTTTGAGCGCTACAAGCAGCCATGTTATTAGAAAAAACAAAAAACAAAAGCATCTTATACTGAGTTAGATTACTTTTGGCAACAAATAAATTCTGACTTGCAGTTACACATTTTGTAATAAAAAGTCTTTATTAATGCAACATTCAAACACATTCCACTCTGACAATGAAGTGTTTCCATATGCAGACATCAAAATATCACGTTACATCCCACACAGTGACCTTACCTCAACCAAGACATAATCCCCTGACATGGCAAGCACTGAAATCAGCTCTGGTCATTTGTTGTTGTCATTAATTTCAAAATCCTTGAACACTGACTATGTCATGCTGTGCAAGTAACAATGACACAGCAAATACAGGCACCGTCTAAATGCTGTCATGAAAATGTACTTTAGATTTGGATATTGTCTTTTTCAGTCAAGTAAACATTCAGATCCTGGCATTGTAACGCTAAATACTTTTGATGCATTTTCCACAAAGAGTGGCAGTGTGAGGTTTTTGGCCACAGTTGTGGTATAATTTCCATTGCAGGTGGAAACACCAATTAGTGATTAATTGAAAGGGGTGGAAAAATAATAAA
Organism: Macquaria australasica; assembly: GCA_005408345.1. NCBI lineage: Eukaryota > Metazoa > Chordata > Actinopteri > Centrarchiformes > Percichthyidae > Macquaria > Macquaria australasica. The sequence goes on along the minus strand of SEMN01000019.1, from coordinate 861,847 downwards.
CGGCAAACACCTGGACCGAGCGAATTTGGACCAATCATTATCAATCAAACCATGAGTGAGCAACGGGCAATTGGAATTAATGGGTTACACGCACCTTATAATGTCGGAAATGCATGACATTTTATTTAGACATTAGTATTAGCTAACAAATTGAATGATCACAGTTGCAACTGTCAAACGGTTGGTCACTCAGTTAGAATAGATGGATTTCTTGTCTGCCAGGACGTTTACATAAAGCGATACACTATCCACTGCACTGTTACAAAACGGAAAATTATGCTTTTTTTCACATCCCTTACACCTTGAGTCATCAAAATGTAAGCAAACATAGCGTCAAGATGTAAAAAAATGACCTTTTAGCTTGGGGTGTGTGATTTTTTTTTTTTATGTTTGACATTTCACAGAAAAGCCCTTTACTCAACCTCCTCCCCACACATTAGTATGTTGGCATTTTGTGTATTATTACCCTGCACTTTAAACTTAGCTCCGTGGCCTAAAACAATTTCCAAACCCCTGGTATGTGTTTAATATTGTTAGAGAGGTGCTTTCACCCGGTTTCTTCACATCCCTGTAAAAGGAGCACAGAGGTCACTGCAGCTTCTGGAAGTGATGTGACCCCTGTTACATCATCTATTCTCACCTAAACCACATTGTATCACTCAGTTAACCGTGATATCGAGGAATACCAGAGTCAAAGACAGAAAATCGAACTGTGAGATACTTACAGGGGAAGCTGCTGCACAGAGTCGTACGTCGGGGAATTGTCGAGTAGGATTTGGTACATCTCACGTAACTGATCATTATTCTGACAGTCTTGTATTGCTGCTGCTCATATACAGTTGTACCAAATGAAATTTCCTGCAGGCAGGATTTAAGATGTCTTTATTTGTTGTTTGCTTGTCTGATCATACTTTTCAATAACGTGTTGCATGTCGCCAGTTTTCTCTGCAATGAGTCATAGTCCTTCACAGACTCTTAGAGCTATCCTCTGGCAACGTTCGGCAGCTAATATTCTTTGCCTGCTAGAGTTCAACACTTAGTGCACAGTCATACAAACATACAGAGACAGACACACAAACACTTTCAGCTTCCAGATCTTTCTTGGCTCTCATTACCAGTCGAGTTGCATTTCCACCTGTGTCCTGCTGATGCAGCTGGTGGAAAATATTCCATGCCAAGCGCACTGTTATGATGATACCTTACATACCACGTTTTGTTTGCCAAATTTTACTTTTAATCACTCTCTTTTCTGTGATGCCAGTATAATTAGAAATGAATGCACTGCAGAGAGGTATGATTGAAGCGTTGCATCAGTCGGTACGTTTCAACAGGCTAATGTTGATTTGCTTCTCCTGTTGTTGACAGCTACTGTATACTGGCTACACAATGTGAGCTTGCAGGTCTTTGCTAAGGTCGGTGAGAATGTGCAGTGAGAAGATATGTTTCTATCTATCGACGTGCTTCCTTTGAGTCATAACATTTTACTACACAGCCGCAGTTTTATTCCACTCTGAAACAGGCTTCATGTCAGAAACCCTTCACTAATAAGGAATGGAAAATATCTACAGATGCACACACTAGCATGACAAACACATAGACAGCCACAGTGCGCACTGGACTCTAATGATGGATGGATGGACTAATGATGGATGTACTTCCATTATCAGAATCAAACTGAACAACAGTGAGCCAAAACAATTACAAAGCACCAAATGTTTGCAGAAAACAAAAGTGTGGACATTAACATAACATTGAAAATAGCTGCAATTCTGCATGCACGAGCCAACTAACCAGGGGAATTATGATTCCAGTTTGTTTCATTGCACACATGTTTTTTTTTTCTGGAATGATTTACTCCTGAGGAAAGGAAAAAAAATCAAACACATTTCAAGTTAAAATATCTGCACTCAAAACAACAGGCAAGCACAGCGACCTGTATTTATTGCCTCTTGTCTGAAAAATATTTGAAGGTTCTGGGTTGTAGCCCAACAGGAACACAACAATGAATTTCAGGCAACCCAAAGATAAAGTGGTTGTGCAGAAGCTAGTGAGTTTGTCCACTGACCTGGGTTCAAGAATTTAATGTTTATGTTTTTGACTATGACTGCCATTTGTGTCAGCAGTTAGTTTGATCTTTTATCAAGTTTTTGAAGAGATAACCCCTAACCTGACCCAAAACCACCCTGAGCACAAACTAGAGAGTTAAAGAAAAATTTTTAAATATTATTATATTAAAATTAGAAGAAAACTGATGGTATAGGTTGATTGGGGGGGGGGGTTATTTTAGAAAACCTTCATCCTCTGACAAAGTCCTAATCAGAAACTAAATTATGAAATTCCTGTTTTTGTAGAATTGGTGATAAGTACGTGGGCTTCCATGATTTCCAAATTGCAAGCAGTGAGAAATAATTTGGGCCTGCTACCACTTTAAAACACCATATGCCATATATACAGAACAATAGCAAACCGGGACTCATTGTTGAATTTGAGGGAATACAAAGCATGCAACAGGATGAAACCCAAACATCAGCTCGAATCAGGCTTAATGTCACTATAAACTATTAAAACCTTTCCGTTCGTATGGTTGTCCTCGGGTGCACCTTATGATGCACTCTGACAAAAACATTGCGATGTGGAAGAATGGATCAGTGGAAATCTGTCAGCGATTATCTTTGGCTGGTCATCCTCATTGCGAAAATAACAAGTCATTATCAGACTCATCAGATAAGCAGATGTCGACAAGCTGCTCTGTAAGCGAGAAGACCTCTCCTTTGAACAGTACATTAACACACCATATGTATCGCTTTTTTAAACACATAAAATCAGAATGTGGGCTGATTTCATTCCGGCTGATGAATTTATTAAAAATGTTTTATGATGTATGTCTTAGAACAAATCAGCTGCACTTGCATCTAAATGTAAACAAAAGGCTGTAGCTCTATTACCAAAATTAGAAGCACAAGAAACTGCCATCACTCTTGATTTCATTGACAGGTCTCATAATACACAACAGATATATTTAAGAGATATTAACATAGAAAATGTTAATATCTCATCAATAAGTCAGTTTCAGTGTTTTCTGTGTGAATAAACCTGTAATTTAAAATGTAATATATATATATATATATGTATATATATATATGTATAGGCTACGGATTGGCCCTTTAACTGATGCGTTGGGTGAGGTTGCAAAAGGGTTAAATAAGCGAGATTTTGGAACCGGAAGCTCGTCGGTTGTCGGTTCCATTTCCTGGATTTAAGGGGTCCCCTACCCTCCCTCAGCCACTGCCTCCGAAGTGCCCTTGAGCAAGACATTTCAGCAGCAAAACTGCACAATAACGAACCAAATACTAATAGTTTTGGATCAGCTCAGGTGTCACGACGCCGCTGCACGTCTGCTCGACTTTCCCTGAATAAATACGGCTCAGACAGTGGCTGTTTCTCCTCTCGGGGAGGCTGCAGAGGTGTGCAGCAGTCTCACCCATGTCGCAAAGAGCTAATTGGAGTGGCCTCATTTAGCAACACGTCAAAGGGGACGCCACAACACCGCGTCGGCGCCTCCACAAATTTCCTGCACGGTCTAAACTTAATAGCATGTCAGAGACCACAACTGATGCAACCGGGGTCACCGTGAGCCTATGTTTCACTATAACGAACCCTCTCCAAACCCGGCACTGGGACTGTGCTGGCAAAGCGGAGATTAATGTCCCAATCAGTGATGTGGTTAAATAAAAAGAGCTGTGAACTATATGAGCTCCAGTCAGGATTATCATGAAGGCAGCCAAACACCATTTAGACTTAAAAAAAAAAGGAACAAAAAAATAAATTGTGTTATGTCTTTTCTTGCAACTCACAATAGTTTGACATTTCATGCGTAAAGATGGATGAAGCCTATTTCGCAGATTAAACGGAAAGTTGCTCCAGTGCAGCTCTGCTCGTGTGTCAGAGCTTATGTTTGCTAATTATAAAAATTTAAAGAGAGTTTAAATAATGGATCATAATTCAGGATAAGACAGAAATTGTGCCAATCAAATTTAGAGTTTTTAAGATGTTGGAGTAGACGATTTAATTTAAATACAAGGTTAAAGCTTTGTTATGGTGGGATATTTACATATATTTATTTTAAATAAGTAATTAGGTCAATATATTTTTTCGTTTTGCTATATTTTCTGTTGATCTTGAGGCCAAAAAGTACAAAATATACATTTTTTAAAGCCACATTTCCAAACTTCAAAAGAACAAATAACCAACTGGCGCTCTCCATATCGTCCATTCACTTACTATGCATGGAGATTATAAATGATTCTCTGTAAAAATCAATGTCTGGATTATCGCTGTATATGCAAACTTAGACGTTCACTGTGGGATGGATTGCTCCATTACCCAGAGACTGGCAATGAAATCGTTTTATGGCTGCAAATACGACATTGTTTCTTGGAGGCGTTTTGAAATGTCTGCATGCCAATAAACCAAAGTGGCCTTGACTTGAATTTGACCTTATTGTATTAAGACTCTTAAGCTCAGCAGATGCAAACTGTAGGATACCATTTTTGCAAGCTATATCATGACTTGCAACTTGGGGCGTATAGCCTCTTAAGTTTTTAAACTTTGGAGCTGTTAAAAATAGAGATCACATGTCCCTCTCTCTTGCATACAGGATCATTTAAACCTAATAGTTAAACCCAACTGCAAATGTTTAACTTATCGATTTAGTTCTCAGTGAGTGACTGCAGCTGGGCATGCAGATCAGAGTGCTGGCAAAGGCATGGGCACCTCATCCATCAAGGGGCACGGATTATAGCTTTCTTCTAATCTTGGACTGTACTCCGCGTGTCAGTGGCTGCACGTTCTGAAAAAAAGTCCCTCAAAAAGTTACATTTATCTGCACATACAATATTTAAAAACAGGGCAGCCTTACTGAATTAGTCTCTGAAGAATGAGCTCACCAGAAAAATGCCAATAAGGTCCAAAATGTCATTAAGAGGAACCAGAACTTGAAACAGAAAACGCAGCTATTGAATTAAAAAACAAGTCTACTATATATTGATTTTATACTATAACCTACACCGATTTACTGAACGTCTATGTTGTTTTCAGAAAATATTCTGACTTTTAAATGAGTAAAAAAACAACATGGAGTGAGAGGCTGAACCACCATTCTGTCTGATATTTGATGCGCAGCTGAGCTGCAGAGTGTCTACCTTGGTAACACAAACGTCAGGCTCGGTTTACTGGCCACAAGTGCTGGTAATAAATATTCATGATGCTGGCGCCTGCGCTTTCCCGATATCTGAGTGTTTGTCATTTCCAGACTTGAGCGTAAATACATTTAAAGTGGATGTTTTTCCTGCGCTCCTATTTGAACTGGAGTCACCATCAGCTCTATAGACGCGCTGCAGTCTGTCGTCGACTCCTCTTTTTAAGAGCGTTTTATTTTCGACACCAGTGTGTAGGTTCAGTGTAAAGCAATACGACAGAAGCACGAAGTGGAAATGAAACGGCACAGCCCAGGCTCATGCCTTGCATTCAGTCGTATTGGCACGTTAAAGGAGCAGCGTCTGGCTGTTTTGGGCCAAAACGTTGTCGTTTCTCTCTTCAATAAAACATGTGCAGGGAAATAAAAAAGGAGGATAAACTATGAACTCAAGTCTGTGGCCATAATGAGGCAAATAACCATCAATCCAAACAAAACTCCAAACATATTCCAGGAAAGTATTTTTCCATCATTATTAGTCTGGACTCTAAAACAGAATTTTACATTTAAAGGGTTTTCTCAAGTTCAAAATGATGAATAAACTGTTTTAGGTGGATTTAGCTTCTATCTCTACATTTGACAATCTGGCATCAGCTTTATATTTAAATATGGTGCATGTGTGGAATATCCCGCCAGCCTTCAAACCACATGAGATAGTTTTAACACACCCACTTTAAACTATTTATATTTCCAGTTACATGTGAACATTTTTCTATAAAGCTGCAAAGTGACTTTCTCAAACGAATTCACACGGCGTGGAGTGCGTCTTTTTCTATAGCAGTGCACCAGCGAAGCATCAGCACTGGAGCCCAGATAGATAGTGTTAAATAGAGTCGAAAAAGTCATTTTATTACCATCCTTCATTTATCTCCAAATTTAATAGTCCGTGAAAAGAAAATATGAATACATTTCAATACATTTCAACAAATCATCTAAGATGGTGGGAGTCGTGGATGTTTTTATTTTGGCTGATATAAACGGGAGGCGCACGCACGCGCGCACACACACACACACACACACACACACACGCACACCTCCTGTGCTGCTGTGTGTAGATTCTTTTTGAGATTAAAATGGCTATTTGGTTCTTTTCGGGTGTGTGTGCAGCAGTTCTGACAGGGCTGCAGACTGACAGATCGTGGCTCCGTGCACACTGGCAGTGTTAACCATGATCACTGGCGGCTGCTGATGTGATCTCTGCCTAATGGGGCGGTCAAGCAAGCTGCAGCCAGGAACAATGAGGGGCCACATTGACTCCTCAGCTCTCCCTAAATCTATGAAATCCGACAAACGCAGAAAATAAAATAAATTAGATTTGAAAATTAGATTCCCGAACAATTAAGTAGCGCAAACTATTCCGGTTTACACTGAGAAACAACCGCCGTGATTAATCGATTTAATTTGCACTTTACTGGAGGGCAAAGTGTTGGATGTTAATTTTGGATAAACAGAAGATGCAGACGGGGGGAGTGCATTTCCTTATTATTGACTGTCAGGGAAGTTGTGACAGTGCGTTTAAAACATAACCTTTAGCTTTAAATGAGCTGTTGCCTCTGACACACACACACACACACGCACACAGTAAAGAGTTAAAATTATGTGTGCAACTAAACATGCAATCATTATTTCATCTAAACCGCACTAAATGCATTATTATGCTGAAAAAAGTCTGCAGCTAATTATTCTATTTCTAATGCAGCCTATATAAAAAGAACCCATTAGTTTCACACAGCACCCACGTTGAGATCAACCTCAAACACCAATGAAACCAATAACCCCCAACGCATTGCATTATTGTATTTTTTAATCCTTTAATATAGTACGAAATGTATCCAAACATTTTTTTTGTAAACTAAATTTTACATACGAGCGCATTTCTCCATAAATACCGATCATTTCTAACATGTTACCGGTCCTTTACATGCGGATAAATATGGAAAATTGAGCTACTTACATGTAATAATACTTCCTTTCAGACAAAGCAATTGACAGAGATTTTATATTTATCACGTACATAAACAGATTGACACGGAATTTCAGGCTTTCACTACACGATTTATCGACATGACATTAAATAACAACAATGATACTGTGCTACTCAAACTGGACCTTGGACGAAAATGTTGCACTGAATAGGCTACAAAAGCACATTAATACTAAGAGTCGGTTAGGTCGACGTGTAGACTGTAGTAATACTGAATAATTCACATTTGGTTCACAACTATAACATTCTTTTCAATGAAGTCTATTCATCGCAATATTCTTAAAACCATCTCATTTTTCCATATATCTAGGGACCACATTTTCACAAATTCCCTTAAACTGTGATAGAACTATTTACAAAATAAAATATTACATTTTTTTTTCAACTTGGTGAAATCCTTATGTACAAAAATTCAGGCCTCTACCCGCAGATAGCATGCTTTGTGAGATCTCTTTCGAGCAGTCTCTCGGTAAAAATAAAGACTCAAAGAAATATTGAGGGGAAAAAAAGTTTAACTCGGTGGCTTGTCCTTGTCTCCTTTTTGTCCATGCATTCTCTCTCATTGACATAAAGACAGCCTTTAATTGATCGTTCGGGCCTCCCGTGTTTTCTCAGTCCATGTTTCACTGGCTGACTTTATAACGTCTTTGATTCCAAGCAGTTTTTTTTCTTTCTTTTTTCAAAAATATTTACACGTACCATTCATTGAAATTTGACGACAGCGTGCTGTGGCTGGTTGTGTGGTGTACTGCTGAGGCTGCTGGTGATATGGAGCTGCTGCTCTGGTTCTCTGTGGACGGTGATACTATGGTGGGAGGTGTGGAGGACTCGTACCCTGAACTGGCCGCTGGAGATGGCTGCGGTGCTGGATTGGTGGATTCGTGGACCTTCAACAATGAGAAAAACGTTTTTAAAAAAGCATCCTGCATACGCCGTTTGCCCTGGGTTTGTTTTTTTGTGCAAATACAAGGCATGAGAAATTCATCCAAACAAATTAAAACTCCTAATTTGACTGTTTTGAACGTGTGCAAAATTCTTAAACCAAGCCTACCCAAAACATTATTATTCTCATTAAGATCCTAATCTGATTTATCGGTTGAAAGAAAAGAAAGAAAGAAAGTGTCAAGGCAAATTAACTTGTGTTTCTCTATTTCTGTAAAAAAAAAAAAAAAAAAAAAAGAAAAAGCTGTAGCCTATTCTCATATTACACAATTAAATATTTTTGTTCTCATTTCCAGTCTAGACAAGTTATTAAAAAACAACATTTTATTTATAACATTTCAAGACAAGTGAAAAAATGATCGAGTTTTACCTTCATGTGTTTTCGGAGGGAGCTGGGGTGTGTGTATGACTTGTCGCACATTTTGCAGAGATAGGGCTTGTCCGACGTGTGGACGTGCATGTGTTTCTTGCGGTCACTGCTGTTTGCAAATCGCCTGTCGCAGCCTTCAAACTCGCACTTAAAAGGCTTCTCACCTAAATAAAGAAAAACAACAAACACAACGTTTAACACAGGATTTCAAAATTCCGTATTATGCGTGATTTTCTGAATAACTGAAGAATAAAAAGGCAGCCTTTTTATTTTTACTTTTAAATTTGACACACAGTCTACTTACTTATAGACGGCAATTGAATTTGACTTAATCCACTTAGGCTCATGAATTAATTCATTTCATTAAATTTAAATATGTATCACAAACAATTCGTTTAACATGAAATAACAAGAGTTATTTTAAACATATGAAATATTTCCTGTTGACAACTGCACTGAGTCACATGCCAGTGAAGAGACTCCAGCTGCCTAATAAATAATAAGCCGGATCGCATGCATATTTTGGATGGGATATTGTCAGCATGGATTTGGCAGTAAAAAGCGGTCAATCTGTGCGGATCTTACCGGTGTGAGTCCTTTTGTGAATTTTTAGATTTTCCGATCGAGCAAATACTTTGCCACAGCCGGGGAACGGACACGGAAAGGGCTTTTCTCCGGTGTGTACTCTGATATGATTTACAAGTTTGTATTTGGCTTTGAATGGCTTTCCTTCTCTGGCGCATTCCTCCCAGAAGCAGATGTGGTTGGTCTGCTCCGGTCCCCCCACATGCTCCACCGTCAGATGGGTCACAAGCTCGTGCATCGTGCTAAAAGTTTTGTTGCACGCCTTTTTGGGATTCGTCAGCTGCTCCGGCTCGACCCACTTGCAGATGAGCTCTTGTTTGATCGGCTGCCTCATGTATCGAAAGAAGGCCCCTGCACCGTGGTGTGCGGCCATATTCATGTTCATGGGGCCATAGCCGTGCAGCTGGGTCGAAGCATAGTGGTCGGACCGCGGGCTTGTAACGTGGCCGTACTGGTCGGCCCGTCCGTACACGTCCCCCGAGAAGCCCAGCCGCATCTGGCTGTTGACCACGTTGGAAGACGCATGGCTCGCCGCTTGCTCGTGGAGCCCTGGGAAGAGCAGGTGCCCCGCTGCATCTGAGTGTCCATGTGGCCCTGCGAAACTTCCGGAGGCGAACAAACTGTGCTGAGCCCCGGTGGCGTCCCCGAAACCCCGATTTCTGAAGAGAAAGTCCCTGGTGGAGTTGAAAGCCGCCGTGGAGTAAGAGCCAACGTGGGTCGGGTGGTGATGATGTCCCAGGGCGGCTGCTGCGTAGCCGGGCGCCTGGGAGGAAAACGCCGTTTGTCCGGAGCCAATATCGTGGGAGCTGTGGTTTATTTTGAAGGCGCCCATCCCATCCGCGAACGGATTTATCCCCAACGCCACTTCTCTCTCTGTGACTTCGCCTGTTGAGTGATGCCGTGAGGAGCCGAAAGTAGTGACTCCTATGGTGGGATACTGCGGTCCTGCGTCCAAGAGCATCTTCAGTCTAGACTCGCCGAGACGACTGAGAGCAGAAATCAAAAAATCACGCACAGATATTCTTCCTCCCCCTCTCTCTATCTCTTGGACCTCACTCGACTGAGCAAACTCTCCAATCCACCGATTTTCTGTTTACTTTTTAAGACGCGAGGAATTCCCCTATACCGCTCATCCGATGCACACGCAAAATCATGTATACATGCAATATTGTCTTTTGCGGTTTATCTTCCTGTGGCGCAACTTTCACCTCCTCAGTCAGGCGGTGAGCTCTAGACTGATAGTCGCAATCATTCCTGCAGATAAATGAATTGAAAAGACAACACAGTCCAGCCCTGATGAATGGGAGAGGAGGGGGGTAGTCATGTGGCTCCGGAGCTGCGCGCTCATTGGCGGAGCCCCTTTCCCCCCAATAACATCCACTCACCAAATAACAATCCACGGTGCAGGGCCCACACTTCTATTGGCCTCTTTGCATCATCAATCCCAGATATTGTGAGATTGCTGACTGTGAATTTGGTTAAAAGGCTGAATAACAGCAAAGAAAAGTTGAGAAACACAAGACAACAACTGGCCTTGTAGAGAGTCAAAGCACGTTTTGCAGCCACACACTGCATTAACAATTTATAAACCAAATGTGTCCGATTGCCTTTGTTAACACGGGGGCATTACATTACCAAGCAAACCCTATGGTGGTGTAATTGGTAACGTTTTTGCGCAATTAAGCACTCAGGCTTTATCTATCTATCTGCCTGTCTGTCTGTTTGTTTATATGTCTATCAATTTATCTGTCTATCTAGATAGATAAACAAAGACAAGACCAGAAGAATAAATTATGACACTGATTTAATTGATTGCAACTTGAATGGACTGACAGGATGGTAAACAAACCTTATAGCATTCACAGGTGGACCCTCATTACGTCTGTCAGGTACAGGTATGCAGAGACGAGTTTTACGTCTTTTCTTAGGAAACCCCGTGGGAAACCCTGAGGTTTGATATAAAGTCTGCCCACTGTCATCACTCTCTTTAAAGGCCTGCTATTATCAACTTATCCCTTTCACTTCGAAAGGAATCCTTATAACGTTTTGTTGTCTGACTCTTGTGCGCACGCTGTGTGTTTTGTAGTTCTGTCTCCCTTAAACACAATGTTTCTGCGTCCACACGGAGCTCACACCAGTGCAACATCTGCGCTTTAGATTTCCACATCATCATGCTCACCAGCACCCCGCGTTCATAAAGGTTACCTTGAATATGTAGGCCAGTATTTAACTTGGATCCACTAGTATGCCTAATGTATCCATCACGGTTTGGCCGTGCTTGTGCAACTTACTCATTTTGTGAAGGCCAGTGATGCATAGCCTGTGTGCAAAACGTTGTGGGTTGTCGAAGTTATCAAGTGGGATTTGCGGCGCTCTCTGCAGGAACCTCCGGCTGCTAGAGTTCAAAGCCACATGCACAGACGTGCCATGCGAACCATTAAAATATCTTCTTGGCTACTAGGCTAGTTTCTACAAGGCATTCTCCAAGTCAGTCTTGCGAGACCCAGGAAAGAGGGGAAGTTTTGTTGTTCTCAACTTAACAAGTAGACCTACAACCTGATCCGACGTTTAAGGTAGCCCACTACTCTGCTATGCAAAATTTGGAGCGATCTTTCAACAGGTGGAAAACGGTAAGAATGGCATATCATTGGAAAAGTCAAGACTGGTGGTGATATACTCAGACTTGCAACAAGAGAGGCTAAACTGGAAATTGTGTGCCAAGAAGAGGGTTGTTGGGATTATACATAACTTGTGCATTTAAAGTCTATATACCACTTATGTGCCTTTTAAAATGATTCTAACATATTTAACTTTTGCGTCCTAATTAAAAAGCCAATAACCGTTTAGTGTCATGATCCTAATGTGCTGGAGTCATACTGTAGAATTTAAAATGGCTACCAGGAGCTATTTAGGATTTACAGTGAAAGCAGCTAAGCCAAAGCACCTCTCTGCAACATTCAGCTTTTTTTTGTTTGGGATCTTATACAACTCCCCTGCTTACTTGTCTCCAAGAGTGAGTGCATGCACAACTTGGACCAGAAATAGCACTTCAAAGTTTTGCATTACGCTGGTGCTGTGATGCCTCTGAAGGCTACAGCTGTGAGCCTCATGAACCCCATGCGCAAAGGCCATTTAATAAACATATTTTGGATCCGTCATGTCTCAAAATATTGACTCAATTTCTAACGTGCTGGATATGACGCTGTCAGCAGTGATTTTGACGAGTCAATTCAGAGAAATACAGAGAAATACAGTTTTAAAATTATTTTTCTCATATAGAAATAGTGAGCGAGTGTCCTATTATTCAGCATATATAGTGAATTGCTTTGGTTTGTATCTGAAAACGACACATTCAGTCACCCAAAAACGCAAGATCATATTATGTCCAGTTGATTTTCTTATCAACGAAAATAAAATAAAAAGTGTGAGGAGGTTCAGATACTGACGAGCGCCTGTGGCCATAAATTTAGGTTGTAGTGTTACAACCTTCACAAATGACTTATGATCACCGTAGAAGTCAAATAACACACATTAACACATTTCGTATTTGACATCAAAGTGATCAGTACTGTGTGTGACCTTCTTTAAGGTCACTTTAAAACTACAAAGATTAAGTGTTCAGTCCGAACACCCCCCCCCCCCCCAAATAAAAAATAAAAATAAAAAAAATAAAATGTTAAACGTTCGGCAACACAATTTTGGTTGCAATACTCAAGATATAATTCAAAAAACTTCAAACAATTAAGTCATAACTGTTAACGTAATAACTGTTAATTGTAAGAGTATTACTGGGGCAAGACAAAATAAAATTATATTCCCTAGTTGTGATATTCAAGTAAATTAGTTAAATTTTCGGCCATTCATGTTTGTTCGAGAAAAAATGTCCACCGTGCTGAAGACTATAATCCGTGTACAGTAACATCCAAACATTACTCAACATTTTAATGACTACACATTGGATTTTTAAAATAGTCCTGTTCGTCGGCTGAAGGTTTAAAAGTCCATGGAAAAAAAACAGTGAGAGGTAGGTAGATCATTTATACGGCATGTTGTTATGATCCATAACTAATATCTTTCTTTTAAGCATTCAAACAAAAAGCATAAAAATCACAAAGATCAAGTATTATACTTTTTAGGATAATATCGTAGTAACCGATACTTACAGTACACACACGTTTTATTTTGAACTTAAGTCTGCAACGGCACCACCTCCTGTGACCCTCAGCTGCTGCCGTCCTGGGTCTAAAGCAAAATTACCCCGGATCATAACAACAGGTCCCGTCCATTACATTTTTTCCCCTCGGAACAATGACTGCAGCTCGCCCTATTCACACTTACTACACACACGGATCCCACCGAGCAGAGCACGGAGTCAGCACTGTAGTACGCGCTGAAGGGCAAACGACTGGATATGTAAATATGGGTATTTATCAGAGCGCATATTAATGGTATGTACTCCGGACTATTTTAAACTTCCACGCGGAGTTTTCCTTTGGTAAAGTTGACAAGTTTTTCTCCGCTGACGCCGATCTTTTACGTGCATAAAGTTATGCGTAATTTGTGCGTAAAGTTGTCCTTCATACGTTGCAGGGCAAAATGAAGATATCACTGCATTATTTATGATCCTTACAACTTTTATAGTGACAATATGCGTACTGTTGCGAGGCAGTCTGTTTTGTAATTGCATAATCAAAGTGGGGAAATTGCTATTTCATAGCCGCGCAGCATTTGTTCGCTGCCACAAAAGAGAGACGACTGTATATCTGGATCAACTTTTTAAGAGTTTTATTGTACAATAACCTTTGCATAACAACTATTTTTCTCGAGCGTTGCCGGAGGCACTGCGCATGCGCGCTGGCTGCTTGCTGTCACTAAGACATTTTTCTTCACGTTGGAAACTGTCACTGGTGACGTCAATCACCGAGCTCTGACCAATTAGAGCGCAGGGTGATTGTTTAGCTCCACGGGCTGCAGCGCCTACCATGAATCTCTATTCAGTATCAAAGCGTCCTGCTGCTGCCTCTCAACCGAATGGGATTCCATGTAGTCTGCAGATAGACTTAACTTTATAAAGTCTTTTTTCTTTATTTTTCATTGCGATTAAAATATATTTGTCATCATCATTATTATTTTGCCTGCTGTCAAGTTATTCTAAAATTAGGAAGTAATGAGCGTGGATGCATTGGGAAGCCCCGTGATGGACCCTACGTTTTCCAAACGGAACACGGCGCTGAGATTAGTTGACTTGGCAGGGGCTCACCACCATCACCATCATCACCACCATACCCCTCAGAGCGTGACAGGCTTCCCGGGGTTCAGCAGCCATCCACACTCAATGGCTCACTCGCACCCTGGGGAGATTACTGCGGAACCCCGCCTGGGGCCGAGTCCATTCGGGCCAGAACACATGGGGCACTCCGCGGCCCTCAAAATCAGCCCAGCCCATCATTATCCCCACCACCATCACCACCACCACAATCATCATATGGCAGGCCACAGTGAAGTGGTCTCCAGTCAAACGGGAGCTTTTGGCCCGGTTCAGGCGACATCGGTCCCCTATTCTATGTCTCACACGGCCCAGGCTTTATCCGCAGGTAGGGATTTCCTCATCCGGAGAGATCTGACAGCTCAAGCCATGCCAGTACTGACTGACCAGACTGCTGGTTCAGCCTCTCACCACGGAATGTTTGTCTCAACAACAGGTAGCTATCCCGGACACTATGGTCATCACCCTGACGCTGGGAACCATACCCTCTTCTCCGGACTCCATCACGACCAGCCTTCTAGCGGATCACCGGGTGGCCAAGCGTTGAATGGACAAATAAGGTTAGGACTACCTGGAGAAATGTATGTTAGGTCTGATCACTTGAGTCAAGTGGCAAGCTCCAGGGCTGATCCGTTCTCCGCCTCACCTTTGCATGGCTACGGTGGTCTGAATCTGAACATGAATCTCAGCGCTCACCACCACCACCACCACGGAGCCGGTGCCTTTTTCCGCTACATGAGGCAGCCGATAAAGCAAGAGCTGATTTGCAAGTGGCTGGAGCCGGAGCTCTCGCCGAAGAAACTTTGCTCCAAAACTTACAGCACCATGCACGAACTCGTAACGCATGTGACGGTGGAGCACGTTGGAGGACCGGAGCAGGCGAACCATATATGTTTTTGGGAAGAGTGTCCGAGGGAAGGCAAACCCTTTAAAGCCAAGTACAAACTTGTAAATCACATTCGAGTGCACACCGGGGAGAAACCGTTTCCATGCCCATTCCCTGGCTGTGGGAAAGTGTTTGCAAGATCCGAGAATCTTAAGATTCACAAAAGGACGCACACAGGTCAGTAGCTAAATATTCATAAAAGGAAATGTTGTAGAAATGTTGGAAATGCACTGTAATGTGTAACAGAAAATTATCAAGTTGCATGTTGAAATTGAAATATGGGCTTTGCATAGTATCCAGACAGGTTCAGGTTGTTTTTTTATTAGCTTTAATTTTATTTTCTTTAATTTTACGCATTTTAATACTCTGACGAGCCATGGCAATTAATCAGCCTGTGCTGCTGGTACATCAGCACGCAACAGCTACTGGCCACCTGTTTGTTATGAGTTGCATCAGCACTTGCAAGTTTTACAAAGGTTGAGCTTGGGGATTAGGGTACAGCTTACTCAGGCGTTTGACGGTTCAACCTCTTGTTTACACACAACACAAAGACTGAGGCCCACGTCAGGTCTTGTCCATGTAGTTTAGTGCAGACATGAATGGCAGCAAAGTTGGAAAGGTGCATCTTCACATTCAGTGTCACTGATATGATGATGCTTTTATTTTATTGTATTTTTAAAGTTTCAGCCACTTGTTGCTATGTTTATTAGCTGTTGTATGCATGCTACTTTATTTCAACCAATAATAATATTAATAATAATAGTTGGTTGGATACATGGCATTATTGCATTTAAAGCTACAAAGAAGGAAGTAATGCTATTTTACATACATGTATTCGAGGATCTGAAGCCTTATATTAACTTCATTTTCCACCAGAGTGATATGACATGTATGCATGATGAAATAATAAGCATGCTTTTGGAATGATCAGCTCTTGATTGCCTTTAGCCAAAGCAACAAGTTGACTAAAATAATTCACCAACAGGTTGGCAGAGCTGACTGCGTCTATAATGACTGACATGTGTACAATGCTGCTCGAAGCAGCTCTGATTTAACTTTAAAAACATATAATGATACAATATGGCTGCTTGCCTCTGTGACCCAGTGACGTGTGGAGCTAGTGAGGGGGAAAAGGCCTCAAAATGTCGAGTCAGACTTGTAAATGAATACAATGATTACATTCCTTTTTTTATCGGTGGCTATGGCACTCCCCCTCTGCTCCATTTCTGCACCCTATGTATTATTCATATAATTTGCTCACATTACCTAAGTACAAATCTGTTAAATTATTTCTGTGTGTTGACTCCCAAGGGGCCTGGTCTTTGGTATCATGTTTAAAACCTATCCGAAAGTGTGGTTATGACTGGGGCTGCCCCTGGGGTCTGTTCCTCGACGGTTTCTTGTACTACACTAATATCCTTGATTGGCTCTCTCAACCCAACAGCTGAAGGTCAAATTGATATTCAACCCACAAGTGTAATTAGACAGAGGCAATTACATATTCTCAAAAGCTTTAATCGGAGGAGAAAAATCAGCAGTGGATGATTCCCATGTAATTTATTCAGATTGTCTTTTTTTGCCTTGTCATAATCAGGTAGAAATACTTGTTATTAAGACGCAAAATTAGACCCAGTCCATAACCATTTGCAGGATTTCAAATAGCAGACAGGCTGCGTTAGCACACAGTAGGTGAAGCCTGGCTGTGGCGATACTTTCATTTATCATTATTTTCAGTTGTTTTTAGGCCTGCTATGTCTGTGCTCATAGCTTGTCTGTTTTGACGTATGCCTTGATGCATGCAGACGCCAGGTATAGACCCAGGACAGTGGGGGTTCAGCCCTCCTGTTTACACCAGACTGAGACTCATGGCAGGTCTGTCCAAATAGGCAAACTTTTAAAAGTGCAAGTGGGGTTACTGTAAATAGAAAAAAAATATGACAAAACTGCATTTGAAAATTTAATTAAAAATAACCAAAGTGGCTGTAAATGTTCTAGCTTTTTAAATTATTATTTTTTATTTAATTTATTTTTTGTTCACTTATACTTGCATACAGTTTATTTTAAGCCCATGCACGCCCATAAAGTGGGGTTACCCACAGTGTTAGTGTATTTAAACATTAGAGATTTGTCCCACTATCAAACTGCTAGAAATAAGAATATGGTCTCATAAAATAAATAAATAGATAAATAAATAACATGATGCCTTAGGGTGAACATCAAATATCACGTTTTTAAATCTTTAATTTGTTGATTTATATTCTATTGTCACCATCACTGTTAACAGGTGAGAAACCCTTCAAATGTGAGTTTGACGGCTGCGACAGACGCTTCGCCAACAGCAGTGACCGGAAAAAGCACTCCCACGTCCACACCAGCGATAAGCCCTACAACTGCAAAGTGAGAGGCTGCGATAAGTCCTACACACACCCCAGCTCCCTGAGGAAACACATGAAGGTGCACTGCAAGTCCCCCCCACCCAGTTCAGGCTACGAGTCATCCACCCCGTCCCTGGTCTCCCCCTCCTCAGACTTGGGCCGGGAGCCAGGGGGCTCCTCGGTGCTGTCGGAGCCGGTAGGATCCTCCCAGCCCGCGAATTTAAGTGAATGGTACGTGTGCCACAGTTCAGGTGCCAGCGGCGCCCAAACACCACCCAGCGGGCCGTCCACGCCCGACCCCACAGACGAGCCACCTTACAGAAACCCAGAACCGAGGGACGCGTTTTAACCCAATTGGACTCAAACACGGTGCCAGAAGTGACAGAACACATTTTCATTTTCAGAAGCTTAACTATTAAAAATGGTTTGGCTTTGGTGCCTCTACGCCTGTGAGGGCTCACTTGTCCCCCTTTTGGATGAGCCACCAAACAGACACCCAGAGCCAAGAGACGCATTTTAACCACATTGGAAGGAAAATGTGCAAACCTTAAAGACGTGCTAATTTCCAGGCACAATAAAAGAATATATTTTCAAACCTCAGCGATTCAAAATGGTTGGCTCAGTGCCTGCACGCCCTGACGGCCCACTGGTCCACTTGTGGAGAGAGTCGTGTAAATCCGTTAGACTATGTGGTACATTATTGTAGGCTAGGCATGTTGGTGTAAAATTATTTTGTAAATTCGAGTTTTGACTTCAACATGTTTTTATTTATTTTTCAATCTGATCTTGAAGGATTTTGTATTATCGAACCAAAGTGCATGTTTCAATTAGGTCAAAAATGTACATTTGTAAATTTTGTAAGTTTTCGATGTGTTGATGTTGATAGTTTTTGTAAGAATCTGCCTCAGAGCAGTTTCTTACTGATTACTGCAGTTATTTGTACAAACATTTTATGTTTACAGCATTTTTTTCCATTTGTGCCATCGAGGGTCAACAATCGAACTGTTTCATAAGCCTGCAGTATTTGATATACAACCGTGAAATTATAAATGTTTTATCAAAGTGGGCATTTTGTGATTTTGTATCATTGTCGTCAATACTTTTATTTTTTTATTTTTTGCTTTTTGAATATCTGAAATCGAGCGGCATTCAAAATTCGTACCGAATTGCCTTGTAATTTGTGAGTATTTTGAATAAATCTTGTATGACTAAAGTGAAAACTCTGCTGAGCCATTCGGGTTTATGTGGAATTTACAGCCGGTTATCAATTATCTTAAAACTGATCACTTTTCTGGAGAATATGTGCAAAATGTCTGTCTTTTTTTTTATGTCTTTAAAAAATATTTTCATCAAAAAAAACTGTTGCGCCCTCAGATAAAACTGCTAATATTCAAAGCAACAAAAGTGAATAAAACGCCCTTTACGTGACATTTAAAGATTTTATTTTCTCGGTAAAAGGGGGCGACTTAAATTGTGCTCCACTTGTGTTAAGTCTTACTTTCTCAGCTGAGCTGTGGTTCGGTGCAGACGTGGGCAGAGTTTGATGAAAGGCTACAATATTCTGATCCAGACTTCAAAGAGCACTTTGTACAAAGAGCCATTTTTTCACGACGGTGAATCCTCATGGTGAATTAAGATTTCTATAGCAATAGCCAAGTCAAACTCAAATGATATGGGGCCAAGTCCGTGGACTCAAAAGCCCGCTCTAAAGAATGTAATATTTGCTTCCCATGGGGTAGGAAACGGTAATCTATGTCCTTTATATTGCAGACGAGGGCAGTATAAAGAAGAAAAATATATTCTTTTGCTCCAGGCCTACTTTACGACAATCAAAGGAGAAGCCGCTAAAACGCAGTTGTCCCACATTATAATAGACTTGCATTGCAAGAGGGCCGAACTGCTCAATGGATACATTTAACCATAATCATATTTTAGGCTCTATACATGAAATATGTAAAACCATAAGAGCCTGGCTGCTTATAATGTGTTCATAATGGACGTGTGAATTCATTTTTTCAGCTTTGAACATTTGCAGAGATTTGTTTTCAGTAGTATAAAATAAAACGAAACGTGTCAAAGCAGCTTGAAGAGGAGTGAAAATGTGCAGTTAACCAAAACCCTGAAGAGTTCTGTCGTGCTGGGAAAACTTTTGGGCTCAGGGGTAAATTTTACCCCGGCCTTGACTGAGGCAGAAGTGGGTGGAAACAGCACAGCTACAACTCTCTGATACAGAGTTTGGTTATGACAGTTTGCTCTGTGGAAGAGGCCCAGCTGAAAGAAAAGAATAAAACGCTAAACAACCAAATAGAAGATGATGATGATGATGATGCCTCTTTTGGCACCAGTGGAGAAAAAAAAAAACAAGGCAGGAAAGAAAAAAACAACAAGATAGTTGGATCTCAATTGAAAGTGGGAGTCTTTGAAGTGGAAGTTGATATCAGAGGGATTCTTCTAGGTCGTCTGAACGACGTTGATGACACGGAAAGCCTTTTGTCACCGATTTGTTGGGCTCCTCTCTATTGGGCTCCTCTCTATTGGGCCGTCTAAAGCTTTTAGTTCCAGTCGTCAAAATGGACAAGAACTAACTGAGTCGCGTAAGAACATTTTCCATTCAGCGCTGAAAGTGAAGGATAGGCAACATTTAAAGGGTTGTTTCTTTAGAGAAAGAAGCGAGGGAGTTAAAACGTGAGGTCCGTGTGTCAGTAAGGTATGGCAAACTATTTTTTAGCCAAAGTATTTCTGAATTTGATCTTTAGCCTATACTGCAGGCAGAGATCAAAGAGAAAGGGCCCTGAATTCAGTTAGTCACAAAGAAAAAATAAAATCGTGCAAAAGTGCTGCAGGATTGCGCACGTCTGCCCTGAGATGGTTTAAGTGGCCTTTACGCCTAATAATTTATGACTTTGACCAAATATAAACATGTCTCGAGTCAGAAATGAAGCTGGTGCAAGTAGGTTTAGAGGGTTTGGTCGCAAAGTGGATCCAAAGAGTTTGAGTGTTAAGTGAACTGGCGCGACTGTTTGCTTTTATTGTGAAAGTTAAATTCCCGGCGTGCAGACAGTGGATACCGCAGGCAGTTGGAACTGCAAGAGAGGATCTTTAACAACTGGTCCCGTTGGATTCTCTCATCGGGGCTTCCCACCTTCAGCTGAGTGACAACCTCTGATCTGATATCAGCTATAGGGTCAAGAATCAAGAACAGGTGTGTGTGTGTGTGTGTGTGTGTGTGAGAGAGAAAGAGAGAGAGAGAGCGAAAGAGAGAGCCTCCACACGAATGCCAGTCCACTCTAAGAAACAAAACAGGAAACTGACGGCGGCACTGCAGTTACACAGGAAATATACATATTCACATTAATTACAGGATAGATGATGGTTAAAAAATAACAAGAAAAGAAGGGGGAGGTTTTGCAACAAAAAAGAAAATGAATCCATTTCACTTCTCACAAGGCCCTCTCTCCACCACTGCTGCATCCTAAGGCTCATTTGAGTGTGAAATATCATTTCTTTGTAAAATAATGGAGGCGGTAATCCTACTTCCGGAAACTGTCCGGCATTATTGAACAAAAACCCTTTTAATAGGGGGATTAGCAGTCTAGGAGTAAAAGCCTCTCTCACCCCCCTCCACACCAGCCCTCATCACCCCCACAACCCCCCTTTCCTCCACGCCCACCCCACGCTCCAACACCACCATCAGCACCTCCAGCACCAACCAGGTCATAATTATCAGGAATGAAGTGGCCGAAATTGGCATGGAAAATAAAGGGAAAGACGACAGGTGCAATAGACCCACCAGAAACAGACCGGAAGAGTTGTTATAATAGAGCTGGCATTCTGGGAACACTGGTCGAAGACAAACAAGCATTGATTTTACTATTTATTATAGTCAATAAATAAATAGATTTTAGATGTATTAAATCTGGCTTTTAATTTGTAACAATCCCCCAACACTCCACTATTTTATAGTTTTATTGTTTTTTTTCTCCCCATCTAAATATTATTATAGTTATTATAGGATTATTCTGTTTTTCTTCGTAAAGGAGCATTACACTTTATTTCTTAGACTTTGATCGAGTGTGCAGAAGTGAGGTCAAAAGGCAAACTATGCACACCCACAAGTTAACTACAACCATAAAGCTTGTCGTGAATATTGAATATTTTATTCTGATAACACCACAAGGTTAGTTTCCGAGGGGGGATTTACAAGATCACGTGGCTGTGATGTATAGGCTACCACGAGCTTCCGTCATAAAGATTTATGACAACCTTTAAAGCTAAATTAACTGTATTCCGCATATAAAAAGGTGAGCAAGCAGAGTTAAGGCAGGTTTAAGGCTACACCCCTGCGGTAGCTTTTGTATATAGCAGGCAAACCTCACATAAGTCACTATCCGGAGAAGCTGGGGAAAAAAATCAGTGCCAGTAAGACCTTATAAACCCCCCACCCCACCCTCCACCTCCACCCAACTCCCCAGGTTTTAGGATTACCGTCATCCACAGATTTCAGGAAACGAAGTTATTTTACTTTCATAGATGAGCGGCCTCCCTCCATTGCGAATCAGCCCCCTAGTAGCCTATAGGCCCGAACACGGATTTCTAACAACCTCCACATTATATGGCAGAATGTGCCACATACTTCACACCTGCACTCTGAATAGCAGCCCCCTTTCAGTGTATGATACGCCTGTTGGCCTTGGTCTCAATGCAGCTGCATGAATGAATCAGCGACCCGCTTATTTGGTCTCTTTTGATCTGAGATCTCCTTCTCTCATTTGATCTCGCAGTCTGAACTGAAGACTTATCTAGTTAGGAAGAGCCATGATGACTTCCTTCATTAATGCAAGTCATTTTATATACGTTATATGCAGACGACCTTGTTGCTGCAACTCGAGCAAACATATAGATCTAAATATTGTTGGGTTCTATTCAGACAGTATGTGTGCATGTGCATTTGAAGAGGGAGAAAAATATGGGGAATTAAAAACGTGCAGGTCTTTTTGCAGCAGCACGGTATAAACAGTAATCTGATGGCGCACTAGATTCCTTCCTGCTCATTTCTGCAGAGCTCTAACAGGCACACACGAGTCATTTTTTTTTAAATAATTTCGCACTGTTTCACATAATAACAAACTAAAGCAAATTGTTTAAGATTTCTAAACCAAACATGAATGCAAATAATAAAAAAATTAAAAAAAGGCTTGTGTAGGCTTCTCAAACTTCAGATTCTTAAAAGTGGGCCATGCATCACGCAGAATAAATGGTTCTGAATTTGAGGACTTGCCCTTTGGCGATTAAGTCGATCTCACGTACAGTAATTTATCATAACTTGAATTTATCATCTTCTGCTGACCTCTGTGTGATGTGAGGGAGCGTTTGGTGACACTAATATCTGACAAAAGCAGCAGTCGTGGCGAACAGGTGTGTTAGGGTGTCGTGGAAATTCAACAGAAATATTAAATTCTACTAAAGACAGAAATGTTAAACTTCCAGAGGCCTATATCCTTTGAGTTTCAGCACTGAACAAAACGACTCCATGTATGTGGCTTAAGAAGTTGAGATAAAAATAAAATAACGATTTTCCATGCTCTGGAAGTGGTTCACGAACAAGGAAATGGACCGTTTTAGGACAAAAACCCTCCTACTGATTTAGCCAAAGCCATAATGGCAAAAGTGCGTTTATACACTCGATAAAAGAGACAGTAGTATATCATCATATATCAAAATAACACAGAGTATTAGGGGATGCAAATGCTGCCAACATTATGAATCATTGGTTTATCTGCACTATTTCACACGTCAGATGGGAAATATGTTCCAAATAGACAAGCAAATGCACAGTTTGAGAAGAAACATAATGCATGTGATCAGTCTAGCAGTATCGAAGACTTTGGGTCATTTCGCCATCTCCCGCAGGAAAGACATTATGCCCCTCATATTTACATACTCTTTAATATTTGTCAAACATTCATAAATTACAAACTAATGAAATGTTCGACGGTCCTTGGAGATCAAGCTAATGAAGACATAGACTTTTGCATTTGACACATCTTTGTTAGGTTTAATACCATTCTCTCTATCACGCTCTATTAACTATTATTATACTTATGTCAGGCCACCGCTGACACGTTACGACACCAGGATCACCTGCTGTAGGTGGGCACGCCATGGGATATAAATGGCCTCCATCTATAATGCCAGTAGCCTGTATGAAAAGTGGTACATGTTAGTGAGATTATTATTATTTTTTTTAATGAATAACATTTTCTGCGAGCATTCGGCAGCATTACACTGCACAAAAATCTTTACAAAAACCCCTAAAAAATATATATATTTCTTTTTAAAAGTAGCTCGAAATTAAAATTGTGTGTTTCATACGCATTTTGAGAATTTTTAGAGCAACTTTGACAAGTGTAAAATTACCCTGCTGGGGTATTTTCCACTTCCTTTAAGATAAAATAAAATAAAATGTCAACACTGTAATGCATGATTTGTTAAAATTGATATTTTTGCAGTGCACGCAGCTTGTGTGACCACTACAACGTCAAGAGGCACTTGGAGGACTGAACCTGTGAAACGAAGAAAGAGAGGAAGAGGAGGGGGAGATGTTAATTATGGAAGAGAGTGTCGCCAGTGCAGAGTTAATTTCCGCTCAGGCCAAGTATTTATTTATTCATTCGTTCATATGATTTTTTTTTCTTTCTTTGACCCAACATCCGCACATACCCACACACTAAAACCCACGTTGATCAAAACGATACACGAACTTGAAATACTTTGAAATTCAATGAATGGGAGGTATTGTCAGCGCAACAATATAGATCCTTAGAGACGTGTTTATTTGACAGAGCAAATCCCCAGTGTGTCAAGGTTGTCATATTCCCCTCAATGTCCAATGCAAATGCCGCGGCATAATCAGATGCAGCAGCATGACGCGTTTATTACTTTGTCAATCATTTTGATTCGACAGTATTGAAACAAAGCGAGCCCACGTCCGGTAATAGAATTAAGGAAAACCCTTTCAGCGGCAGGCAATTTCAGTTTGACGCGTAAACCATATGTAGGATAAAGTCCCTCTCAGAGAGGTCAGCGGGTCTTTATCTGTCCGTGAAAACTTTATTGCCACAGTTAATTTCAGCAGCGATACAACGATAATAATAATGCATTTTACGCAATAATTCTGGGTAAAAAGTCTTATTTTGGAGAGTCTTCAAAAACACAGAAGAATTAAAGGCACTTGATTCTGTCCAAAGAAACACAAAGCAGGACTTTTTTTTATATTTTCATTATTCCTACTTCAGCGCAGAAGACGCTATGTGAGGCTTATCCTCCCTGTCCATGAGTTAATTCATCAAAAGAAAAAAGTTTCAATAAGATTTTTTTCTTGGTTTCAATAATAAGCCGACCACTGCGACATTCTTTGAGCTTAGGCTATCTTCATAATACTGATTTGTGTAGCCTAGGAAACTACTCAGACCAGTGCAGAACCAAGCCCAAAGGATTTTTTGTCCATTTATTTCTCCAAATTCACCATTAAGGCTGGATAAAATTGAGTAGAGCCACATTTTTATTTTTATTTTAAGGGATATATATGCTAAAATAAGCACAACCAGTGCAGGAGCAGACGGGGTAAGTGTCGTTTTCCCTCACATTATTGCACTATAGTCTATAGTAAAAAAAGAAAAAAAAAACAGAAAAAAAACGCACATGCGTGAATGATATGTGAGAGTGTGTTAAGAGCTGTCAGGAAATCAACCTCTGAGTCCTTACCCAACGTTAAGGCTGTCTAATTTCTAGGCATAATTAACTTTATGCTCAAAATCAATTGTTTCCTGTACACAGCCAGGGTCCAGGACTGCAAGCAGTGAGAGGCCTATTTGAGCATGTGAGAAAGCAGGAAGCAGCCCTACCTGCCACTCATTAAGCCCACAAAAACTCAATACAAAGAGGGGGGAAGAAGGATTAGACCTGCTCGTTATACCTGCCGCGCAATTAACACTACTTATTCTCCTAATCCCTCTGTTCTAGAAATAATTGAACTTGCAATAATAATACAAAAAACACGCACGACCCAATGTCTAAATTGTATAAAATGGTTATTTTTTCGTACATGATAATTAGAACAATAATAATGTGTTTATTATATGTCCTATCAGGAACTCAGGTTGTAATTTCTCACCCTTCCTCTCTTTCTGTGTGTTTATTGAGGGGTGAGGAGAGGAGGGGAGGAGAGGAGGGGAGGGGAGGAGGAGGGGGGGGGGGGGTCGCCTTTAAGGAGCCCAAAGAATCTGCTGCTGATTTGTGGAGCTCTTCCTCTTATTTTCATCTGAATCAGGTTGAGAATCAGCATCTTCCTCCTCCACCATAAAGCGGGTAATCACATCCCCTTTAGAAACGGAGGTAGCTGCAACTCTTTGTCCCCGTTGTGTTGTAGGTGAATCGGAGCACACTTGAACTGAAAGAGGACTTGACCTTTGCCTTTATGTTTTCCCCAATGTTTGTCTAAATCACAATTGTCTTTTGTGAGGGGACATGCGCTGCCGTGACACGTCCCATTGAGCGGATGGATGTTCGCAGTCAGACGAGCTGGAGAGGAAGTCAATGGCTCATAGGTGTTTGTAAACTTTTTGGTGATCTGCTCACAAACCCCACAAACTGAAATAGAGGGTGGGATGAAGAGAATAAATGGCAAGGTAATGGATAGAGAAACAATGCAGAAATTGATCAAAAACCTGACACTGGTAAAATAAAAACTGCCACAATGTGCTGCAAGTGTCTCCGGCCAATACTAGTTTCCATAGGTGATTAATTTCTCGCTTCTGTGTGCTGTAAACACGTTTAAAACGCATTTAAGGACCCCCGTGATGCTTCTAGACTCACGTGCTTCATATTGCGTGAGGGATAAACTTGTTACCATTCATGTCACCGCATAGGTCTACCTACAGCTCTGCTGGATGGACATACGGGTCAGTGGAGCCCTCGGAGGTGGGATTCCTCCAGGTTTCTGCCATTGTTCTCTCATGAGTTGACTGTAAACAAACACTGGCCTACAAACAATGATTTATACAGAGAGGGCTAAAGCGTAGAGTCAGCACAAGGCAAATTAACAACAATGGAAGTTAAATAAATTAGAAATTCAGAAAGAAATATTTTTTTGTTTATCATTAAAATAATCTTATGGCTTCCATAACCTATAGACGTAATGGGCAAGCCCTTTTTTGTACAATAAATAAATATATAAATAAAATAACATAGCCTTCAACAAAATATCAAAACATTTAACTTTACCCCCAGCATCTCTCTGAATTAAGATTTGTGTCCCCCTCCAAAAAAAACAACAACAAAAAACAATCACTTTAAAGGCGCAACCAGTAATTTTTGATCACTTACGTAAATTAGTACAGATGAACTCCGGTGTAAATAAAGAGTATAAAAGGTTTATTTTTCTGTTTTAATCGTTTAGAAATGCAAAAAAAAACAACTTATTTTCATCTAACAGTGTAGCCTAACAGCATCAGAAAATAATAAGTTTAATAAGTTTCGTGTATTTAGTCTATACAAGGTTTGTCAATCATCCCGATACCAAATCTATAGGCTACACATGTTTTGAATTTCAGTGGTTGGACTTAACACTATAACGCGATTAAACAGTGCAAGAAATATGGGTCATATTAATGCCTAAAATACTCCCATAAATCAGCCAGAAAGAGAAACCCACGCACGCAGATATGTGTAGCATCACTGGGGGAGTTATTTTGATGCGCGCACAGCTCCCCAACAACATGCGCCTACTAACAGCATAGTGTGTCCGACCCTCCTTCCAACAGGCTTTTGACACGTTGTAACACTCTGGTTGTCAGTTTTCACAGTATCTTTATTTCTGTGTTGCCGTTTCTCTCAGCACTCACTCAGTAAACTGCGGGAAAGTTGCTTGGGAGCGATAGAAATACTAACGGAGCCAGTAAACGGCTGCTGTTTATGACGGGAGGGACATGATTGCGTTGCTCGCAGCCTATAGGGGAGCAGGAATGTGTTCATTCATCATGAGTGGCAGCGTGTGAGATGACATGGAAAACAGAGACAGCAGAACCCCTTTTCTTCCTCATAAAGCTTCATCAAATGACTCTATATGATGATAATTGCACTGCTGAGTGTTGGAGGGGTTGCCATTTTTACTGGCAGCATTCATTTTTGGTGATTTTGCTCATACATTATATTATACATTATATTATGTACATCTATGCATATATATGTACATAATATAAATGTAATGTTGACGTACATGTGATGTTACTTTGTATCTTTAAGATTCAAGAATGAGGCTCATCCAACTTTTGGGTGAAACTAAATTGCTGGACTGCTGGATAAATGTAAAAAAAGGAAAAGTCACAGCTGCACACAAATGCATGCTTTCTTTTCCAAAGAAAAAAATCTGTAAACTGGCCAAGAAGAAAATGTCTATGAAACACAAATATCAAAACATCTAACTACTAATTAATTAAATGCATGTACTGGTGCTTACTACTTTGCCAGTTTTAATAAACTTTTGGTCTAACAAGTGCACAGAGTGATATCTTAACTTCATATCTCTGCCATTGATGCAGTGCCTTCAAAGATGAACTGGGAATATTTTGGCACCAATAAACTGTTAATAATACATACACTACTTGAGCTCTACAACAGCAGCCTTCCGACACATTTCAGGGGTATTGGAGTGTTACTCCAAAGAGGAGCTATTGCACCCTTTTACAGCATTCACTCCTGTATGTTCTCATAGTGCGGCTCAGAGGTGAAGATCAGAAGGTGAAAACAAGGATTTCCCAGACTGTGTCAAATGTTAAAGGTCCTGTGGGACTTGCAGAATATCATAATTAATGTTTAGGGCAGATTTGAAATGTAGACTCTTGGCGGCCTTAAGGGCACAAAGGGAATGTGTGGAATTTCATATGCCTGCAGAAAGAGCTGCAAATTGAGTTACTGCTCCAGTCCCACACTCTTTTTTCCCTCTTTGCACAATAATTACAGGCTATAGTGTGTTATACCTCATTAAGAAGATGGAGATATGGAAACAGTAGATGTAGTTGGCAGAATCTCTGCAAAGAAATCACGCTGTTGCACTCAGTGGTGAGTTTAAACATATTACACATCTCTTGCAGGACTTTTGGTAGCATATTTCTTTGCTCATACAGTAGCTGCATGATGTTACAAGAATTTAATAAATGTAGTATGTTGGCTGCTTTTTAAAAATGATTGTAGTTATTTTTCATGAGAGATGACAGTGAAGTCCTTGCAAATGTTACATTGATTCTTTATAGGTTGCACTGATAGCAATTTCTGTCTTTCTGCTTTTTGAAATTGGGACGGAGGGGGGAGAGAGAGAAAAAAAATCCTCCTATCATCTCTTTCTCTCCATAAGTTTGTTCCTTTCGGTCTGCAGATCAAAGGCCTCTGAAATTGGTGTCCCGAAGATGTACATTGTTGAGATGACAGGGCGACAATGCAGGGAGAAAGCGTGGTCTATCAGACATGTCAGTCCGCAGAAAGGAGAGGGAGGAGAGGCTGAGAAAGGCCTGGGTGTCGATTTAATACCCCAACTGGAGGAATTTGAAGCTTGTAGCTGTGGCCAAGTCGGTTTCCCTTCAGTATTCTTGCAGTTAGCATCTGTGATCCATGTCTGAGGGGGGATATTAAACATGGGCGACAACAAGGTAATAACGTACCTTAGCATAAGTGGGTCCAAATTTGATATTGTAGATTTTATTATTTTTGTAGAAAGGAAAGATTCAGCATTGATTAGTATTTTGAAGTCATAATTCACAGAGAAATACCCAGGATCAACATCCTCTCCAAACTGTGCGCATCTTGCAAGACATTTGGTGACTTATAATAATAAATTCAGAAGCTTTGCCATGAAGAGAGGCGCCTAAAGCCGAATAAAAAGAGGCGTAATGGGTCAAATCTTGTGTGTGTGTGTGTGTGAGAGAGAGAGAGAGAGAGAGAGAGAGAGAGAGAGAGAGAATGTAAGAGACAGGGAGAGAGAGACTTGTCTCTGCGTCCTCACATTGGAGAGTCTTGGCGTTGCAACCTGCTGCTCCAACAAAGACTTTAATAGTTGAAAAGCATCCGAAGTGACTGGAGCTCAGACATTCACAGAATAAATATTTGTATTCATTTGAGAAATGAGGATTTGAACAAGGAGACAAACCCCGACAAAGGCACAAAAAAACAAGCATGAATGCAAGTATTGTCCCCGGCTTTGAAATTCTGATTCACCATATCATAACCCCTGCGAGGAAAAAAACATCAATATCCCCGCGGAAAGGACACGTTTCTATGGGAAACTAAAGAATTTTAGCGCATAACAGATCTGGCGTAGGAAAAGGGGGGAAATCAAAGGGATCAAAGGCTCGGCTCAAGAAGGCTTTTTGCGTGAAGAAAAGATGGACGATGTTGACTTTTAAGTGTTGGCAAGATTTTGGAGACCCATTTTCTGCGGCCTGTGTGTCTGAAAGTGGCCTTAAAAGTACTTTATGCCAACGTTTCTTCACTGTGCATAATCAGTATGCCAAAGTTATTGTTTATTTTTGCATTATAAAATCTTGACCAACTATATTTTTTTGCAGCGAAGTATTAATGCTTTAAAATGGACAGATCCTTTTCAAAAAAAAAAAAGAGAGAACATCAGTGAGTGCGCTGTGCACGGATTAGGACGCATTGTTTTTTCATTTAATCTGGAATTTTCTTTTCTTTTTTTTCCTTTTACATGCTCAAACTGCGCGGTTTGAAAATAGCCTCTGCACACCAGGAATAGAAATAAAGTCATGTTAAACTTCCTACAGTAGTATATTTTGTCTGCCTATAATAAACCCGACACGACCCGGGAAGCTGATGGCTGAAATGTCTCAATTGTAAGGCCTACGTACATTTTTATCCGTACGCCCTTTCAGGTACCCTGACACGCAGGCGGTATAGAAACAACACTAAAGTAAACAGGACTAACAGGAGACTAGTCCCTTTGTTGCGCCAAAGGCAGCTGCCCAGCCCTCTATTATCCCGGAGCAGACTGACCGCATCCTTCCCACTGCCCCCTCACCAACCCACTGCACAAAAAGAGAGGGATGTTCTGCTTGCATGGGTAACACTGTCGTTCCAGCCCTTAGCAGTTCTCTTACTCTCTATTGAAAAGAGTGGGAGTAGTGGACACAGCCTGATCTGCGGAGTACAAAGGCTCTCCGTAGAGTCCCATTGGAGTGAAAGGAATGAAGGGGCTGGAAATTTCTGAAAGAGGGTCGGAAGATTTAGAGAAAGAACGGAAGTTTTGTTGTTGTGCTTGATTTCCCTTCCTAACTAGGGATGGAGTGGATGGATAAAGCCACTTAAACTCAGTTTACTCACCTTTTAATAAGCAGAAAAGAGTTTGCTCACCTGTTCAGCCTGGCATAGATACACAGGATCTAATTATATATCATATTTAGCAGATCTTAAGCTGTGTTACTACTGTCTAATGTCATAAAAAAATATATTTTTCTATTGCGTTTGCCATATGGTCATCTGTATCACCAGAACTAAGAAAACAGCTTAGGAACACGTTTCTGTATATTTCATGCAACACGAGTCACTTTTAACAACAAATCTAAGCTGTTTTAATTTTGGCATTTAAGGCCCCAAACAACATTTTCTGACTGAGACATAAAATAGACTATTAGAATATAGAATACCTCAATTTTTCCCCTCATAACTCAGATTTCTGTTTATACATGCTCCAATCCAAAAACCAATTCCTCAAAGTTAAGCAAAAACAGCAGAAATTAGTGTAAAGGCCAACCATTTTATTTAACAGTAATGAGGGATTATTGGATACAATTAGAAGAATTAGATATTAAATTGTTGCCTGGCAGAGATGGGAATGGGAGGCCAGCGTGCCCTCGGGGAGTCCCATGCTGGCAGGGTTTATGTGGACACACACACACTTTCAACAAGGATTGAATATGACCCTGTTGTTTCAAAATGGCCTCCTGATTTATATCCATCAAGGTTTAAAGGGCCTGTCATGTCTGCTGAAATAGAGGTGTTGACAGCCACACTTGACAGCTTCTGGCTCATACTGTTTTAATGTTGCTGTTATGGCATTGCTGTCTTATGTGCTGTTTACTGGCCAGGCATTCTGTACTGAGGATTAATATGGTTTTGTGGCTCATGTTGCTTTGACTTCCTGTCTGGGCCATTGTGCATCCACTGTGTGAGAGTTTACAACACTTTGCAAACAAATGGATGGAATGACTGCTACTTTTCAGGCCCTGGCATCCATGAATGGTGACTGGGATGAACTGATTGGATGTTTGGAACCAACAGCAAAGGGACAGGAGGGATGCATGCAACTTGCTCCTCGTGCAGAGAAAGGCAGTGAAAAGCAGTACAGACCAGGTATGACATTTCATATAACACTATCCATGTCATAGCCTACTATAAATTGCAGGGTAAACCCAAGTGAATAAATGCTGGTTTAACGTAGTGCCACAGGACTGAAATCCTCTGAGAAATTCACACAGCCTGAGAATCCTCTTTGAAGGCACATTCCATAGGTCACAGTGCAGACACCACGCAGTCGCGCCGTTTCATCCTCATCAACATTTGTGTGGGCCACACAGCCCCGAGGCCTAAAGAAACACGCTCGGGATTTCTCGGTCTATAGTTAGCAAAAGGCCAGATCCTCTGGCTCCACTGAGCAGGGACAGGGCTGACATCAGCACAGCCGGCTCTCTGATTGGTGCAGGGAATGAACAGCAAAATCTTGCTGCCTGATTATGTTTCAACATTCTATGTGCACTATTTGAACTGTAATTGAGATTCATTGTTGGTGTACTTACACTATGCACAGCAGGTCTCGCACACATTGTGTAAATAAAGGGGACCCTATGTTTTGCTACCAGGTTATTCCAGACTCAAGCGTGTGCTATTTTAACTCTGTGTGCATACTGTGACGGTTCGCGCACTTATAAAGCCTCTCGTGTTATAATTACATCATCTTGAGCCTTGTCATTCAGACACTAACATGTGAAGCATGTAAACCCCATGGCTGGCTATATATCAGCCTGCTTTGTTTGACATTTATACACAGCCATGGTCTTGTGTAATTATGAGCTTACTTTTCTGTCAAATATTTAATGCCTTGTAAAACAGCCAGCTATTTATAATGTACAGTGAATGGTGCAATGCTATCTGTGAGAGAGGAAGAGGCAGAGGGTAAAATATAATCCTTGACATGTGCACAGTAAACATGATTATAGTTGTCACTGTGTATGTTGTGTAAGTTTAAGATGCCAGCAGACACCAATAACTCATCACACTTAAGTTTGGACTCAAAAAACAACACCCGTATATTATGGAACTCAGCGGAGCAAAGCATGCTGCATTTCACAGAAGTAAAGAATACAATTTTACATAATCTACATGCATTTGCAGCCTGGTGCTGCTGTGATTGAACCCTGAAAATGATACACACAGTGGTGGGAGAAGACTTCAGATCCTTAAATGAAGAAAAAGCAGCAATTGAAGAATGTAAAAATACTCAATTATGAGTAAAAGTCTTGCACACAAACCTTTACTTAAGTTAAAGAAGTATTAGCAGCACAATTTACATGATGTTTTAAGAGTAAAAGAACAATTTTTTGTAGCATGGTTCCTTCAGAGCTTTATATTATTGTTTAGTGTATGTGTAATGATCCTTTTAATATTGTATCTGATCCAGCAGGAGTTACATGCTATTTCATACACTGATGGGTAGTTTAGTCAAAAGCAAAGCATTTATGAGCTTATCATATGTTTTAATGTACATTTGGTTATATGTAAAGTAACTAGTAGCTTCCTGTGCAGAAGTTAAAAGTACAATATTTTCCCCTCAAATGAAGTGATGTAGAAGTATACATTTGCACATAATGAAAATACTTGCAGTACCTCAATATTGTATCGATGGTTATCTTAAAAATTTTGATACAATGCCAATACAAGACCTGGTTTTTGGTATTGATACCAAACCTTCCAGTACTTTTTAGATACCTTACATTAAGGAATATAAAATGTTTTGCAAAATGTTTTTTCATAAAAAAAAGCAAAAAAAACCCCACATGTTAAATGCAGCGGTGGAATGTAACTAAGTAAATTTACTGAAGTACTGCTCTTAAGCACAAATCTGAAGTACTTGTATTTTACTTGGGTATTTCCATTTCATGCCACTTTATACTTCTACTCCACTACAGTTGAGGGAAACACTCCACTACATTTTAATTACTAGTTACTTTACAGATTACATTTATATATAAAACATAAGTTACGCTTACAAAATGATGCATGGGTACAGATAAAACTACTCAACAGTGTGTAAAATAAGTCAAATTAGCTCCACCTCGACCAAACACCAAAACAAAAAATGCTACTTACACATGAGCAGCAATAATGTACTGATAGTATAACACTCACAGGGGCCATTTTTCAATGCAGGGCTTTTACTTATAACAGAATTTTTACTTTGCGGTATCTGAGTACTTCCTCCTCCACTGGAAAAATGTTGTCTAAATACAAGCAGCTGTATTAGAACCAAAATAAAATGAAGTCTGAAACTGGTGAAACCTTGATTTAGAACAGCAAATATCCGATTGAATAATAAGTTAACAAGACTACAAATCTGACGAGGCACTTGATGCCTACTTTCAGTTACAGCTTTTGAAACTTTGTGCTACAGACATATTTTTGGGCATCTATTTATGTTTTGTATTTGTTCATATCCAATAAAATGTCAAAGACAAGTGCTGCATCTATCCAAGAAAGACTGTGGTCTAGTGGTCAGTGCGAGGGCACAGAGAAAGTGGTTTAAGTAATGCTGAACACATGGTGGCTGAATATGTCAGCTTAAAGCAGTGTCCGGCTTTTCCACCACGGGGAACTTGACGTGTGGAAATAGAGGCTCCATGCATGGCTGCCATGCATTGGCCCTTACGTTTTGCACATGTAGGTAAACAATCCCGCCTTGTCTACTGAGAGGCCTGCGTTTATACATGGGTGCAAAACATGTGTTGCGGCCAAAGTCGCATCAAAGGTCACAAAGCTATGCTTTGAACACTTCAAAGCTGGGGGATGAGACTGTAGCTTTTAAGTTTTATGGCAGGTGTAAGTAGGGGTTGCTGACCAGCCCAGGGTGGTCTACAAGGGGCTGCTGGTGGTTAGCATGGTAGAGGTGGTGGTGGTGTGTAGAGGGCCAAGGCGTCGGGGGCAGGGACATAACCAACTGACCAGGCTGTGTCCAAAATGTCTTCATGCGGCAGGCCACATTTGGAGTCCTTGGATCTGAAAGGGTTTCTGGGAGCAGACTGGACACAGGCAGACGTCCACTTCAAGGGTCTCTGGTTTCAGAGGACCTCAGCAGGGTACGTCTAAGGCCTGCGTCAGTCCCATTTGGAAACAGATACATTGGCGGAGGAGTGGAGGGGCCAAAGCCTGATGACCATACCACAGAGTGACCACAACACGGCCCCCTCCCCTGACAGACCAGAAACAGACCCTATAGCAAGTTCAAAGGATCCAAAGGGGTCTTGCCAAAGTTCATTTGCTGGAGTTCATTCATCTCAGCACCTGATGTGGTTCACTGCTTCTTGTTTCGTGAGGCATTTCAGTTTAAAGAGTGAGACTTCAAAAGGTGGCAATGTTATTAAAAGTTCTTATTCAAAATTTGTCATTCAGCTACAACGCATGCAGTTAGATGTCTTTTTAACCACTGCATCACCTCTGTGAAGTTTAGACCCCTTAAGGAGCATCCAATCTGCTATTAATAATGAACAAAAATCTAATTCAGATATTCCACATTACTTTTTTGAGCTCATTCTAATTTTGTCATCAATGGATTTATGCGATGAGGAGAATAATTTGAATTTAATGAATTTTGGATGGCAGTATGGTATGGTTTTTAGAGATTTTGTTGATTTTGGCCTCAACCCAAACAAACTGGATATTGCTTAAAATGACTCTGCTAACAAATATACTTCAAATATACATCTCCTGCCTCAAGCTATACAAGTCCATGTTCTGCAACAGAGCTCCAAATTCACACAGTTGGGTGTGCTTTAAAACACCGCATTATGAACATTGAAATCAACACAAAGTGGCTTAATAACTCCTCTGGTGACAGAGCCTGCTAAATTGATCATTTTGAATGCTTTACAATATCCATAATTATGCGAGTGGAATACAAGGTGCTGCGCGTCTGGTTGATGATCCTGGAATGACAGGTCTATAACAGCCCTCTCTCCTTGAGATAGTTGGAGACCCACATGCACATTGAGAAAAGCCATTACAAGCCCAGGGTGAAGCAGGTGTGTTTGCAGCACTTCACAGATGGCTGGGAGCGTCGTTAATGAGAGAATAGTAAACACCAGAAAACTTTTATCTTTGATGCAAGATTGTTTTACAAAGTGCGCAGCTCTAACTTGTCAAAGCAGTGGAATGCCAGGTCAGTTCACACATATGATTTCATTGACCCCAGCTAATAAGGTCCTGCCCAGATACTTGGCACACAGTTTATGGACTCACTGATATTCATTTTACTGGAGGTATTTACAGTCTTTAGAAGACCAGATCGCCAGCTTTTTAGCTGCATAACAAATAGCACAAATGTGTAGTCCAAAGATGGCAGACCTCATACCGACTCTTTATTAATTGTGTCCTATTAAAATGGAACATTTTGCAACACCCGGAGAAACATTATCCTCCCAGAGAGTGAGGCTTCTCTCTATTATACTGTTGTACTGAGGTGCTGAAGTGAGATGATTAAAAGTGCATTACCTGGGTCTGGTGATTCCCTGAATGAGCAATGCTAAATTGGTTGTTTTCTATGTTGTGATTAATTGAACTTCTAGAGCCACATTTCAACACGCTTTGTTTTTCTGTCCCCAGTCATCACCTATTATTAAAGACAAATTTTCAATATCTCTCTGGGAGTCCAATTAAGGATTTACATTGTGACAGTATTTTTCACTTTAATTACTACACATAGTGCAAGCATTGACGTATTTTCTTATTTATCAAACAACACAGTGGAATAGAATTCATCAAGTAAACGGATAGTTAGATTCTGTAATTGCAGCTTCTTTTCAGCTGTGATCCAAAAATCTGATGAACAATTGAATAATATCTCCACTGGAAAATGACTACACAGCATATTTACTGTGAAAGCTGAACTGTAAGGAAAAGTGTAGCTCGAAGGAATTATAGCTGTATTCAGTTGTACTATTAGTAGATTGTATATAGATGAAAAGGAAATTAAAAGAATGGGATTTAAATATTATTATAATCCTCAAATACAGTAACTCAACAATTGCTGTAATATTACACCACAGGTTTCTGAATCACAATAGCTTGTGGGACTTAGCACAAAATGTATGGTCAGTGTTATTAATTTCATTTTACCTCATATTGGGCAAACAGTTGGAATCCCTTTGGAAGTAGCAGTGTTGTAAAACATTAGTGGATGCCAGCGTTCAGTGATGCCTTGTGGCCACTGCCCTTGACTAGTATGCAACGTTTGACACTGGCATTCTGGGATTCCCGCTTAATACTTAAAAACCTAAATGCCTCATTGTTGGAGACGACTGCAATAGTGTTGAAGTTAAGTGGCTTCAAATTGAAATTTCCTGTGGGTTTGTAGCTTGCATATGGAGCCAATAAAAGTCCTGTGGCCCTGAATAAATGTTAATTTTTCTTTTTGTGGGTCTGCAGGGTAAGAGAAATGACGACAGTTTCTCCACTAAACATGCAGATATTCTGTGAATAATCATCTCATTTCTTGAAAGAAATTGAATACATAAAAAATGGTACGGCAATCCTCTTTCAGTGATGGTTCCCTAGAAGCAAGGCCTGCAGTAGTTTGAAGCTACCCATGGCATTCTGCTTAATGCCCAATTTTCATTCAGCATCTATACCACCTCCTTTGTGTGACCCTGCAAATATCCTCTGGGCCTCTTCATTAGTCTATGGGGCCTGTGTGCAAAGGCTCTCCAGTTAATTTGGCCCCGGCAGGACTGTTTCCCCTACTGGAGATCAGCTAGAAAAAAAAGCCCGCCTCAGTCACTCAAAGATTCACAGAGGCACGCTTGCAAATACATATATAGTGGGTTTTTGTTTCTCCATTTTTAACATATTCTCTTCATCCATTTTAAGTGCTTCAGCAAATCTCTCACACCACTCATTGGCTTGTTTATGGCCAGCTTTCTGGTCTGATCTTGTCATGCGCCGGTGATACGAGCGCGGTGGTGGATCGTGGCTATAACATTTTTGTGTCTTTTTTTCTGCATTGTTTGGCCGACCACTTGCTGCTACAATTGACCTGCGAGTGGAGCTGATGACCAAGATGACTAACCCCTGGGGAGCCCAAGTCAGGGAAATCATGCGAGAGATGGAGAGAGACACAGAGGGGGAGAGCAAGAGACCAAGACCAACTTGCACAACACGGGCACGCAATCACACACAAACACACACACACACACACACACACACACACACACACACACACACACACACACACACACACAGTACTGTATTTCCACTGTGCTGAGCTCAGTGTATTTCGGTTGAAGCATTTGCAGTGAGGAGAGATGCCACATTTATGCAGCATGAGGCCGTCATTTTTGGGGGGTTCAGGAGCTCCTAGTGAGATGCTGGCATGATGCTCCTGGCTCTGACAGGTGCTGCCATCCCGACAGCGCGGCTCGGCCACCAACCAGACAAGAGTTGTCTGCTGAAGCCACAGAAGACCCAGGACCGTGCTGGGAGCGTGATCCCAACTTGGCACTGACCACAGCACCAATCACTGGAGCTGATTTAATTGTGTCACTCTTGGGGAAAAAAAGAAGTTGGGGAAAACAGAAGTGAAAGGCATGGTTGCAGTGGGGTATGAAACCATGAACACATTTATTGTTACACTTTTTTAGTTTAATACAACTCTCAAATCGCTCCTCAGCCTCCAGTAGGGACTATTGTTTCTTTTCTCAAATTGTCATGGTAGGGTGTGTACTCCAACAGGTCGTTGTTTGTTATCAGGGGGGAAACTGAGTGAAGGAGCCGCTTTCATAGGAGACAAACTCTCACCATGAAACATTTGGAAACATGTCTTCCTCCACTGCAGGGCTGTGAGGTTGCACATGGA
This sequence comes from Macquaria australasica, assembly GCA_005408345.1. Lineage (NCBI taxonomy): Eukaryota > Metazoa > Chordata > Actinopteri > Centrarchiformes > Percichthyidae > Macquaria > Macquaria australasica. Next base: position 823,001 of record SEMN01000019.1, on the reverse strand, counting down.
AAACATTAAGCTCTTTACAGATTGAGAAAGGATGGGCCAATAAATGTCTGGAATTTCAGAAAGCGGGACCAAATCAGACAGGGTGGGACTCCATCACCTGCCTCCAATCCGGCGGTGCATTCATTATGAGAACAAGCATTCCTCACCACATCCCACCTTGCAGTTTGCTGTCTGCACTGTAATTAGCTCAGGCAAGCTATTGTTTCCATGACAGCAAGAGCAAGCAAGAGGCAGACAAAACATAGACAGCGAAATAAAGAGCGAATGAGGAAAATACAGACCAGGTGGAAATTTTGGACACATCTATAAAACAGTAATGAGACATTCACAGTTCACCTTGTAGATTCTCAGTGCCACTCCTCTCTACACTGAATGGAGAGCAGTGGGGTTAAAGCTGCAGAAAAAGAGGGAAAAATACAACCTTTAAAAGAGATGAGATTAACATAGTCTCATGGTGCTGCAAAGAGGTCAGGTGACAGTGTGAGAAAGACACATTAAATGTACCATGTTGACGAGATTGAATGTGTCAGCTTTAATTTGGGGGACTTTGGCTTAGCTCGGGCTGCAGATGATCTGGTCCATACTTTTGCTGGACGGCGTCCAAATCTGTCTCCTTGGAAGAGTTACTGGGCCATGGGACTTTGTCCAGACACCCCAAGGAAGGCAATCTACACCACAGGGCTTCAGACAGGCTCAGTTTGGATTGGTTGCAAGGGTGGAAGCGCTGTGATTTTTTTTTATGATCAAATGTTAAAAATCTGCATGGAATTTGTCTCTTTTTTTTTATCATCAGATGCAAAAGTTGGCCGGCTGTTCTGGTTCTTGATCAGCCCGGACAATCTTTTGATCTCCACATCAGACTGTAAATTTTTGTTCGTTTTATGATTTGTTTTCAGTAAGTTCGCACAGTTCTTGCTGTGTCTGATGTTTTTAAACTTGAAGATTTGTCAGTTATGTTTATTTAAGCATGTTACAGTGGACACAAGTTAATAATGAATATTTATTTAGACTTTCTTCAGGTTCCAGTAAGCCCCTTCTATAAGCATCTTAGTGAAAATCCTGTGTTTATTCTTCTTTCCGTCCTATTTGCCCATTCAGACTATACGACACACTTTAAGTTTACTTCTTATAGTTTAACTTTGAACAGTTTAGATCATAGAGTTTGACTTATCAAGTGACCATTTTTCTGCTCATCCCTCAGCTCCGAGATTTACAGGGGGTAGAATCGTCAGAGTGAAATCATAGGTCTACAGATGTTTTCAAGATGCTTTTTCTGTCAGTTGCAGATTATCCCCTGTAGCAAAATCTCATTAAAGTGCAATTTACAGAGCTGCACTGATGTTGCCATCAACCAAAATTAAAGGCATTAATTTTTCAAAGAAGTTCACCGAAGTCCTCACAATAAATGATGTAGCACTTTGTAAGAATGATTTGCCAAAGTATTATTTTGGAGGAAGAAATTAACTCACATTAACGGAGCAAGGGGATTGGACATAGGCTGCAAAAAAGATGTGCAAATGTGGCCATTTAGTCAGAGCGTGTCGGTGCGGAGACATGCATATTAAGGCTATCATGCTGGGACAGATGAGGGAAGAGGGAAATATGAAACCCTGATGGAGGTTATGACACAGACACATAGAGAGACGTGTACACTGGAGGGCTAAGGCGCCCACTCTGCTGTGCTCACTGCTGTTGTATGTAGGAGGAATGAAAACAGCCAAAACTTACATGGAGTTTGGTTGAAGAAAAGCTTATCCTTGAACCCTCAAGTGTTAGAACATTTAAAGGTCAGAATGCAATAATAAATGTTTGTGTCCGATTTAAAATTGTTGTTGTATTAGTGACATCTTTAAAATCCACTTTCTCTTTCTTTGTGATTTACACATTAAAAGTAAATGTTTAATTATTCCAAAGAATAAATAGAGTTAAGAATAAATAGAGTTCTTTGAATTGATAAGATTTCACACTATAGACTTTAGACATAAATACTAATAGTGCTTCTTACAAAATCACCACAGACATTGTGCTTTTAAAAGGTCAAAAGCAGGCTAGATTTCTTTGTTTTTTGTTCCTGTTAATGTGAGAAACAGTTTGGTTTTATTAAGTATTAATAAATTATGACCCCAAAATTAATTTTAAAAGATTGAAATTATTCTTTAAATCACATTTAATGCACATCGTTTAAATAAAAATAAAAATAAGGGAGCCCACTAGCACAGAAAATGTCAGTTACCAAAAACATTTGAACTAATTTTTTTATATTTACTAGTTTTACCTGCATCACCGTCAGTGTCTACACATTTTAACACTTGTTAAATATTTTGACTGCTTGTCAAATGCTTGCATATTAAATAAATAGTCGACCAGTAATTCTTAAGATTAAAGCTGAAATAATATTTTTTAAATGGGAATTTTATTTTACAATCTAATAATAATAATAACAATAGTAATAATAATAATTATTATTATTATCATTATTCACATTTTACAATTCTAACAAACCTCTCTGCCTGCACTGCCATCGTTTATTTCAATGACTTATCACAGAAATTACAATTACCCAGGCCGGATTTTAATATAGCGTGATGTACATTACAAGTCATGATTGATTACTAAATGGACATCGAACATGGGAAGTACAGCTCCATCTTTTAAGTACATTAAAATTAATACCATGAAATGGTCTCTAAGCTGTGGAAAGTGCGCGGGCACTGCTCGGTCCCTGCAACAGTACTGGAAGCTGCTGGGATGTGATTTATAGTGATGAGGATGTACTCCTGCAGACCACGTAGGGGACATAAAAAGTAGAGCATAATATTGTATAGTCCGATGATTTATGTTAGTATTTATGATTCGGAAACGGTGCAATTAACATTCATAGACTCGTGGTCTGAATAAATGCAGCCTTGCATGAAGCCTAAAGGCCTGTGCAACTCAGCAAAATGATGAGACACTTTAATTAAGTTAGTTAAGAGTTAGTAAAATTATTATTATTATTATTATTATTATTAATAAAATGTTTTGCTTTTTCCCTGGAAAATGAAAAACCTTTTTTTTCCTGAAAGGCAGTCGTGGGCTATGACAGACCTTTATTTCGAAGTTAAAGGTCTGTCTGGGCAAAACAATGTAAGGCGGATATACGTTTAATTAAGTTAACTCATGAAAAAGATGTCACAGCATGCTGCAAGCAGCCTGCCCGCTGCACATAATGTAGGCGAAAGAGCAAATGCAGGGCTTTCTTATAGCTGACGGTCTGTGAGGCACTTGTTTTTGTCCTCAGCTCACACCGTCGGGGCGTCATGCCAAAGCCTATCAACTAAATATCAAAGATGCAGAGTGTCGGATCTTTCCACTCTGCATTTTTACCTTATTTCATCCAATCCCACCTGCTGACGTGGGTTAAGTTATTTAAATGCAGCTTCTATTGGGAGGCTGCACACGCATGCACGCTCAAATGCCATTGTCTTTTTTTCCCCCTTTCATCCTCAAATACAGAAATCATTTGCAAGGAAATTATAGGCCTCGCGAGGGCAGGTCTTTTGCATACTAATTTTGTTAGACTTACCTCCCATGGTCAATGTTCGATGTGACCATTAGCGAGAGCACTAGAATTTATTTTATTCGATTGAAAAGACAGTGTTTGGAGTAATGTGGCGGAGGCACCTTATGCCAGCTTTAAGATAAATGGTTGAGACCTGTCTTTGTCTGCTCCTGGACTCGGGCCTGCTGCAGATATGCCTCAGGAGTGTTTGAGTGGCGACTTAAGGAAAACACGTGGCCTTTGTGCAGGCACAATGGCCTCCTTATCAGATGCCTCCTCAATATGAGAGAGGCTCTTTTTTCTTATAGAATAATAAACGTTGCATAACTTGAAAACGGATATCCTCCACCATCACTGAACATTTGTCTATCTGCTGACCTTCATATCTGCAACCCTACCCTGTCTACACCCACCTCTGTGCATGATGGAATTACATAGGCCCGTATTTCTGCTCAAATTATGTGGACACACCAGACAAGTTTTTAAAAGGTGAAAGGAAATATTTTTTACAGGCTAAAAAATAAACACTTCTCTAGCTTTGGGATTTGTAAAAAAAAAAAAAAAAGGCTGTGGAGTGAGGCTGAGGCAGGAGAGATTTTACTGTTGGTTACTTTGGGGGGTTGGTGAGTTTGAATGGCAGAAAAGGGGAGGGGGAGAAGGCTTCAAAAGCTGCTTACCAGCAGGTGGCGGCAGCATAACGTTTGAGCAGCCCCACCCCTTCAGCTTCTGGGTTGTGGACTTTCTGGTAATATTGACAGGTGTTTTATCCTCCAGCTCAGGAGAAATTAAAACTGTCAACATGTCAGCAAATATGATATTATTGATCACCGATGAGTGAAATTCAAAGCTGTTCTTATGTGTTGTCTGGAAGGTTTGAGCTGATTATTAAAAAACACTGTCTTTGGTCAATAATGATCATATTTGATTTGCACTCGCATGTCTAGTTTGACAATAATACATTTTTTGCTTGTTGAACAAATCATAACAAAGTCTCAGCATCATTGGCTGACACCTGGACAGACAGGATAGCCATCAAGGTCCTTTGTGATGATTTCTCCCCAGTGGTCAGGTCCCTTATGTGGTGGGAGTCATTCAGAAGATGAATCACATGATGCATTTTTAATTTCCCTGCCGTGGCCCCAGTCCAGGACTCGGTGGGTCAGATGGAAATGAACGCTGGACAGGCCAGCGACATCAGCCGACGAGGGCTGCAGCACTTAAGACATGATGTATGACGGTCATTACCAGAGGCAGGTCAGGAGGGAGTCCGGGTCAGTCTTGCCACCAAAGAGAAACAGCAGAGGAGGCAGAAAGTGTCTGGCCAGTTTAGAAAATGCCACATCTCCTCAGACCTTCTCCGGGAACGCACGCAGGGCCCCTGATGGGTGAATGGTCCCTCAAGACAGCAAGGGATTATTACCCATCCTCACCTCTGCTCTTTGTTCTTGTACAGTATACGGCTGCTGCACTTAGCATGCTCTCTCCCTCAGAGTTGCATCACAAATAATGGTTTGACATATGTGCCACTTATCAACACGTCTGCAGACAAGTTGGCAAGTCACACATCTATTTTAGTTTGAGGTCGGCTGATTAGTGGTGCAGATACGGGATTGAGCATATGTGTCACTTGCACTCTTCGTGTTGGCACGGTGTAACTCCAGCACAGTAGAAGCTCCGGCTAATTATCAAATGTCTGACGGCCTTTTCTTTCACTACCTTTGATTGAAAGCTTGACCTTTGCCTCCTGTGCCGTGTTGTGAAATGGCTGTTCTTTGTGAACGTGCTTCTGGGTGGCGCACAGAGCACCGGGCCGCAATACTGGGGCCTCGGCGTTGTGTCTGGTGTCACAATATTTGGGGTATCAGAGAGAGCAAATAGATTAGAGCAAAGCAAGGTGTGAATGTCAATGAATATCACCGCATGTATCTCTGCTATGAGATTTTCTAGCTTCCTTATTATGAGCAAAGGGTTATTCAAAATTAAACAAAAGTGCCTGACAAGTAGAAAGTTAATTGCATTCAAAGCCAGTTCAAACCTCGCATTCCTAACGCAAAGAGAGGACAGCATGTCAAGGAGATTAAGAAGTGAATCAAGCAAGGAGAGAAAAAGGGGAGGAAAAAAAATGAAAGGAAATAACCAAAATGAAATAATGTGCTGGACCACCTCTCGAGCGAGTACAAGCGTGGCATCTGTGTCAGATGTTGTTAATTAATGTCAGTATGTTCCTCGCTGGCACTTGGCTTCCTGTCCTTCGTGCAGGGCAGATCCTAGAGTAGAAGTGCTTGTGAGGAACAAATGTGTGTGTGTGTGTGTGTGTGTGTGTGTGTGTGTGTGTGTTGAGGGGTGGGTAGGGGGGCTGAGGGGTTAGAAACAGCAGTGGTAGGGGGTGTTAATCCCACTCATTATAATTCCAGTCTGTGGCCTGTCTTGGGAAAGGGACTACAGGGGCCTACCGTCGCATCTTATCAATATGTATTTCCCCCTTTTCACCTCTCCAAGTGGCCCCTGACTGCACCGTGGCTAACTAGCCCCTCTCGCTGCACTGTGGATAACTAGCCCCTCTCGCTGTCTCTCTCTGTCTGTTTCTCTGTGTTCTCTCTTTGTCAGTATATGATCCAACTCATCATTGCAAGAAACATGATGCAAACCTGTGACAAAATATGATGAGTGCTGATGCAGACTTGAGTGGTGTCAAACCAAAAATAAAAAATCTTGGTGTATTTTGCACAGAATTTAATTGTGCAGAGTATTATAACCACATTTAGTTACATATGTAAAACAAACCTGAAACTCTTTAAACCATATATATTTTGTGATGTGTATTTTTAATATTTACCTTAGAAACTCCCATCTTCACATGCAAGGGCTACTGTGTGATGCCCCTGGAGTATGGAGGGGTAGACTACTGTAACACCGTGGTCAAGAGAAACATAACGGCACATTACTAATGTAGGAACTGACCCTGCATACTACATACTGCATGCACAGTGAGGACACATGCTTTGACTATATGTGATGATGGAATACATGTAATGTAGCTAATGGCAGGTGAAGAAAGCAAATAATTATAAAAATGAAAGTAGAAAGCAGCAGATTTCTGCATGAGTGTATGATTCTTTTAAAATATACACAATAAAAAACACAATATTATATTGTGTATTATCTCAATAAAAGCCCATGTACTATTTTGACTCTATTGTAGGCTACACCCATTGAAAACTTACCTAATACTACATACTATTTTGTTTTTAAGTTTCCCCTCCAGTGTTTTCTTTAGTTTGCTTTTTGCAACACAATAAACCCTATGTCAAGTTGTTGTACATTTTGTCATGTCTTTGGGGAAATCAAAGACTTTAAAGACAGTAAATTATTTTTAATGCTTGCACAAAAATAATAGGCCATTTTCTAAATGATGTGCCATGCTGGTGCCTGGGATCATCAGGATGCCAGTTTTGCCTCCCTGTTGATCAGCTAATTTGAGACTGAGCGCACCTGGTGTGTCTTATTGCGTGCACAAGTGCCGAGAAATGGCACTCTATCTACTGGGTTTGGTTATTTCCATGCAGAGCGGAGGTACTGACGATGTTAGCATTAACGGGCCATTAAAATGAAGAAGGATGAAGTCATTGCCACGAAAAGTTGCTTCGCCTTGCTAAATGCGAGACCAGACTGGGATGAGATAAAGAGGAAGTGGAGCTTTCAACATGGCCACCATGTCCTGTAATGACCAGTGTTCAGCTTTTATAAGCCCTCCACTGAGCAGGGCCTCAGATTAATGTAGACAGGAGCGTGACAGCAGTGGTCTGAATGGACTGCTGTAGGGACCCCATTGGGGCTTGTTTCAGACGGCCCATGCCTGATGGTAAAAGTGAAATGGCTGCGACATGCAGATGTTAGAAGCATCTAGAACTGTCCCATATCCAAGAAAAGCTCTAAAACCTTTAAAAAGACTACAGTGGGTGACGGTTATGGTTCTGACTATTGGAGTATATCTGCTGTTTATCACTTTCACCTGCTTTGCCTGCAGTGCCGGGGCGTCTAGCCGGCAACTGCTTCCAGGAGGAGCATCAGGAGCTTATCTTTTCAACAGGTTTTTAGGTTGTTGTGGACAGCAAATCAGGGCAGGCTCAGTGAAGGAGTAGAGCGCAGTTTGGGGTGGCGCCACACCTCTGCACTAATTTCAGGGTTAGCAGAACGCCCAACAGGAGAACGGCATTGCCATGGCAACAGTTAACAGCTAAAAGCACTGTCTACAATCTGATAGGGGCCCCAAATAATCAGTCATCACGACACACAGCCGGTTATAGCAGTCTTTTTCGACATGGAAAATGTAGGTAACCGTTAAATCTGTGTTTTTGACTTGTTAAACATTTCATTTTATTTATACAACACTATAAATGAGGTGGCATTTGTTCTGCATGTCATGCCCCAAGAGTAATACATTTAATACATTTTGAATCCCTTTTTGTTTAAGCTTAGTCTTGTTTTCATCTTCAGATCTTGTACAAAAGCTCCTATTATCAAGCTTTCACACACTATCACAAAGTAATAACACAAGGACAATAGCTTTATCCATTTGGCTTTTTGCATTTATTTCTTAGCAGATGCACTCTGTAATAAAAACACCGTTACATTTGCTTTCCAAACCAACCAAGCAAATTTACTCTCTCCACGTCTGTACTTGATATTGAAATGATTTTCTTTTTTTTTCCGAGCGTACAAGTGATATAAAAAGCGAATGAAATACGTGAGTGTAGACGGCAAATCGGAGAGAGGGAGTGATAGTCAGTCAGGGGCAACCACAATATACTTTCCATCAGGATCTAGTCAATTTATCAGAGCAGAGATGTTATTAGCTTCCAGATAGCTGCAGCAAAAGCATGTAGGTATTTTCCTCCCCATCAGTCTCCTTTATATTTTTAGATGTTTTTTATGTGAGTACAATGGCCTCAATATCAAACATTTTAAATGATGCTTGAAATACCAGTCACTTGACTTTGATGTCACAGGCAATTAAATCCAACCTTACCCCTTTCCACCGTTAATAACAGCAATCTCGCCCGGCCTAGTGCCTAATTAATATGTGCTATTTGTCACTTTGCCTTGACACATGTATATCAAAGTGGGGGTGGGGAGAGCGGCTACAGCGGTGAGGAGGTGGCTTCGGAGGGGGGAGTGGGAGGTGGAGGGCAGTGGTGTAAGAGTGGTATGCTGGGCTTTCATTAGGTGGCAAGGTAGCGCTCCTCCTCTCTCCATCTCCATGCTGCTAAGTGAACGGCAGGTGTAGTGTCATTTGATTTCGTAAGGGGGCATAAAGCAAGATATTTAGCCTCCGGTAAGGTGCTACGCAAACTCAGACAGGGATTAATTGGCAGGGATGGTATTGATGTAGATGCTGAACTGAATGTCAACCATGATATTAAAATTCTGGTCAGGTGAATAATGAAATAATGATTAAAATAAATTAATGTGTGAATCCTGTCTTGATTTAGTCTTATGATGTGAAAATTTGCTTCTGATGGTGATTATTTTTGCATATAACGGCACATTTTCACATGGTGGATGCTTAATTTTGGAATAAATTTTGTCTGTTTCATATTGTCTATTTGTCCGTAATTCTGCGCCTTTTAGGAAATCATCATCCTTCACTGGAGTTTGACTGTAGCAAAGCGGTGCTTATAATTAGGCGTGTGTTTGTTTGTGTGTGCGCATGCATGTGTATTGTGCATTTGAGCACATGCCTTGTCATTGCCAGTTTCCACTATGGCTCGGCGGGTGGGAGGGCAGCACTGCAACATTGCATTGAAATCAATGATCCATGGTTCTTTAGATGTGACCACCAAACTAAGTTGTCATCTCATTCTGAAACAAAAGGGGTGACGGGGGGAAAACTGAAAGCACAGTGCACCGAAGCTACTAAGATTACATCGCAAATGTGCAGGGTTTCATGCCAGGGCACTTCTCTGGGGTCAGTACATTCATACATATACATCCACACTGTACATCTCTCTCTAAGTCCCCCCCCCCTTCCATCCTCTCCTCACTTTCCGCCTGAAACCCTCTGCCAAATGCTGCCAGACTCTCACATCTGTGCCGAAAATGAATTGTATCCCAGAGCACTCTGAGTCAAGGATTCACTTGTAAAGAATGCAGTTTTATTGGATGAACAGACTAATGTACCATGCAATGTAGTTGCACTAGCATTTTATGCCACATTGAAAGAGTCAATTAATTTGCATAATTCAAACGAGCATGTTCTTCCACTTTGAAGGCATGGCTAGGCATCTTGGCTAGTCACGTCAGCTCCTCCATTTCTGATAAATTAATCATTCTTGCCATACAATTAATTACATTTATGACAATTTGAACCTTTGTCCCACCCACCGGCCTGGCAATTTTACAGCCAGGCTGCAATATCAGAGCATCCTGATGAAACCCTGGTGATTTAGTGAACACCTTAACAGAGAGCCTATGCCTAGGGCTGAATAAAATTAATATTTTGTTTCCCATCTGGTGGAATCAGCAGAATTAATGAGGGAAGGAGGCCCGTAGCTACGCAGAATCCAGGGATCAATCTGCCTCTCTCCGCTGGTTGCTACTCTTTGCTGGAGGTGTGTGTGAAGCTAGGAGAGTGGGGGGATGAGAGGCGGATGAGATAAGGGAGATTGTGGGTTGTACACTTCTACAGTGTGGGCATCCGTCACCCACAATGCACTATGGTGATGACTACTGTAAATGAGTGATTACAGCAGTGCCAGTCACTCCTCGCAGCCCTGACAGACAGCACAGTTCCTTACCCACCACCACCCTACTGATTAATTTTCAGTCGTGGCTGCCCGTCTGTCTGTCTTTGCCTTTGTCACTTGTTTACAGCCTCTAATTGAATTGCAGTGGGGCAAATGTCTTCGAGCTTGCCGGCGGTGGCGGTACAGTGACGATGTGCTGTGGCAGAGCGAGGCTAGTTTAGTGCAAATAGCTCAGCATCTGGGCTGCATGTGGTTCTTGTCGCCATGGAGATGGCTGGGGGTCAGAGGGGTTTCTGACGCTGTCAAAACAGGAAGAGGGGAATTTGCAAACTCCCTCATTGTTCAGGATGTTCTACATTGAGGATTTTTCTAGACTTTTCTGGGTCACTGGGTTTTCTTTTCTTGATGAGAAGGGTTCTTTTGTCAAAGCAGAAAGAATTCCCCTTATTTTTAGATTTATTCCATTGCAGATTAATTTTCTAGATATTTCAGAGGGGGGAGGGGGTTTGAATAAAACGCAGGAAGAGGGAAATTTGCCCAATCACTCATTGTTCAAGATGTATTACAATGTAGATTTATTGAGATTTTTCTGGGCCTCTAGGGTTTTGATTCTGTCAAAGCAGGAAGAGGGACGTTTGAAAACATGCTCATTGATCAAGATTCATTACGTTACATTTATTTTTCTGGACTTTCCTGGGTCAATGTTTTTATGATTTTTCTGGATCTGTGGGGTTTTGATGCTGCCAAAATTGGAAGAGGGAAATTTGCAGAATCACTCACCGATTCATTACTTTGTGGATTTTCTAATATTTCTGGGTCAGTGGGATTTTTATTAATATGTCTGGATCAGTGGGGGTTTGATAAGAGTCAAAGCAGCAACACAGTTCATACAATGTGTTTTTTATATTTTCATAGATCATTTTGGATCACGACATGTGAATGATGAATAGATGCATCATAGTGACCTAGGTGATCCCATTTATCAGTGGAAACAAATAGTCATGAATAATGATACTGTAAAAGAGAGGTTAAATTTATGCAAAATAATGCATTTTTAGATTTTGACCCCATTAACACCTTTTCCAGACACTAGTGTCACACTCATAAATGCATAATGAAAATACTAAATCTTTTCAAAAGTTCATGTTAGTGGAAGCATATTGCCCGAAAAACTCATTCAGAACTTTCCCCTTGTTCAAATACTTTCAGTTCATTGCAACAGGACTTTGGCTGCAATGAACTGAAATTTGTGGCCGAGATGCAATTTGGCATTTTGGTCATCCATTTACCAGAGAGGGGAGAGAAAGAGAGACAGAGAAAGCACTTGTATGAATAGGCACTCACACAGTGTCATCCAATCTGGGCACCCCATTACCTCCTTCTTCTGCCCCGTGTGTGTGTCTGTCTGTGTCTATACATGTGTGTGAACTGCCCCCCCCCCCCTCCCCCCTGTCTGTCTTGCTTGCTCCATGCGGTGTTTTGCCGCCTAGAGAAGGTGGTAGTCGTCTCTTTGAAGTATCACTTCAATTACGGGGTTTAACCCCACAGGTCAGCCCTTGATTATTTACACAAAGCTGGTGTAATTCTGCTGGAAAGCCTCGCCTTTGCCATGAATACAAAGCCAGGCTTCACTCTAATGGAGTGAATTTCACATCAACACTCGTCCGGTTTTGACCTGCGTCTGATAGGTTTACATCATGTTTGGAAAGTTGCACCAGACAAAACTTACATACCATCTTGTAGAATGTAGACACACCTGACATGCAGATGTGTAAGGGGGTGAGATGTGATTAACACTGTGGTGCTTATAGCCATGCATGCTGCAAAAGTAAGACCTAATATTATCTTCTTGTACTGTAGCTGTATTGGAAACAGTTGAAAAGCCTCCTGATGGGTATTAAGTAGTTCTATTTGGGTGTTTCTGATGATGGTTACAAGCGATGTGTCACCATCAAAGATGCCTCAATGATTTTTTTTACCGCACTAAAAGCTTGTTTATGTGTTTTGTCTGCTTGGCTTGCCTGATAAATTGGGGCCATGTAAAAACTGATCTTGCCAAAAACGGCATTGAATAATAGATTGTTTTGTTGATCAGGTTGCTGTTTACTTACCCTTTTAAATCCCTATCCTGTCTCCTCTCAGCTGGTGGCCTTCTATTTACTTGTTGTTATTTTTTCATGAAGTGAAGTGAGGGCAATATCAAGTGCTGCTATCACTCCTTCTTAAATAATATAAACAAGAGAACAACAAAAAAATAGGTACGGTCTAAGTCATCTTCCCTGTTAGTTCATTTCAGCCTAGATGGCCCTCGTTCGCTGGAGCATGATGCGTGCAATGAAAATACGAGGGTCCTCTTCTCTCCGCGGCCCTGTGTGCACCACCCCCATAAAAGTTGCAACTGCCAGCTCAGGTGGAAAAATGTTGCAGAGTAAAAGATGTATTCAATAAATAGAGAGGGACAGCATGGGGCCTGGGGAAAGAGCGCATGAGACAGAGGTTTGGAGAGTGGAATAATGGAAGAGAAGGTAGATGGGGCATGAGTGTACATTAAACAGCGGTGCTTGACGCCTGTGAGAGGAAGCATACCGCTGGGAATATAACTCTTAACTAGCATTGTCTCCTTTCAATTTAAAGGAAGAACCAGGGCTGTCATCTATATAATTCTTTCTTTTTAAAGGAGGATATCACTGAATTTCAGCATTGAAACGTATTTTCTGTGTCCCGGGATATTTCAGGTGGCACAATGTGAGCACGTATTACTGTCCCTTACAGCCACACATAGGTTTTTATGACCTCAAAAATAATAAACCAAAAAATATAGTTCACCAAGTATCAGCAAAGACTTGTTAGGAGCATGAAATATCACCTATTGGTGTAAGACATACATCGTCAGAGATTATAAACTATTTTTGTGAACAAACACTGATATGATATATAAAGCGATTTAGAGTATGTGAAAACTAGTTGGCAAGCGAGCAGAGAAGTCTAAACAGTTAGCTAAATGTAATGGATTAACGGTTGAAATAGTTAGCTGGAATTACTGAATATGGTGAAAAAGCTAAAGGTAATGGATATATGTCAGAATAGTTAGCTAATGGATAAATGGTGAAAAAGCTAAAAGTATTTAATAATGATTGAAAATCTAAAAGTAATGGATAAATGGTTGAAACGTCCACCTTCTGCGACTCCAAGTGGTAGCAGTATGAACTGTAACAATATTCACTTTTATTTTTTATTATTTTATTTATTTATTTTTATTTTATTATTAAGTTTATTTGTATAGCACCTTTAAACAACAAGGCAATTCAAAGTGCTTTATGTAAGAAAAAAGTCATTAAGAAAAGATATAACACAAGGCAATATAAAAAGACCCACATAAATAATTAGTAAAACGAAACAGAAGATAAATATGAGCTAAAATACAAAAAGAAAAATTAAACAGTAGAATAAAAATTACAGTGCATCTACAGTGCAGTGCAAGATATGAATACATTTAATAATAATAATTAATTTAATCATATTTAATAGTGTTTTTTGGTTCCATGTTTGGAACAAGACGGGTGGTGTCGAAGAAAGGATTGAGCTCATCTGGCACAGCTGTATGGGTTTGAAACCCCTGAAGTATATGCAGTACGTGACTTTCTGAAGTGAGTGGGTTCCTTAATGGCACTCGAACCCATAAGAAAACGTGTGTGCGCCTTCAAGTCTCACAATGAGGATGATTAAAGAGGGTATTTGGGTCTTGATGAAAGATTTTCTGTGACGCCAATCCATCAAGCTGATACATACCTGTCAAAAAAAAGAACAGAAATGTGCCATTGTAGTCATGTGGTCGTCACAAGATTCGACGTGGCGCGGCTGGTGATGGGCCTATGAATGACAGCTGGTCCCTTGATTGTCAGCTCAGCACTCCCATGACCTCCCATGAGTCTATTTGTACCGTACATACAGTAACATGGTCTCCTACCAGTGAAAGATTTCACATAAAGGACAAATGATTCAGTCGATATGCGGAGGTGACAGCGTGAATACTGAAGAAAATGACAATCATTTTAATCTTTTGTCCAGATTTCAGCTGTATATAAAGAGAAATTCAAGCAGTGTCATGGAAAATACTTTTCAATGTAGTCTGATTGACTAAAATAGCATAAAGAGCGGTTTTAGAAATAGATGCTTTCATCCAAACTATTATCCCCCGCTACAGTAGATGGACGCACATTTTCTCCAACCCCTCTAAATTTGAATAACATAAACAGCTAGCCCTCTCAAACCAGTCAGAATGCTCCAGAGCTGAGATCTCACAATGTCCTGGTGGCATGTCTTTGTGCCATCGAAGCACATTCATTACACCTCCTTCTGTCTATTTCAGACAAGGCATCAATTTGAAGATGTGAGGTATCACAGCGCAGAAAATGTCACATTTTCCCTGTCAACAGTGCCAATGTTTCTCTTTCCATGGCCCGGAGAAAAGGAGTGGCCTCGGCATGCATCTCTGCCATCTTTCCATTCCCCACGGAGATATTTGAGTGCGAGATGAGTCTCCTTCCATGCTGTGTACACAGAGCGAAAAGAGAATTGGTGCCGGCGCATACATGCTTAGGAAGAATAGCAAGTTTTTCCTCACCAATAGAAACAGAGCAAAAGTATTCAATTTACAACATCTGCTTCACTTCAATAATTCATTGTATTTGAATGTTTTATAAATAAACTGTGTAATCTTTAGCAGGAAAGATGTGGCATTGTAGTGGGAGCTGCTGTAACTTTGTCTTTCATAAACAAGGATGTAATGGTGATGTTTTTCTCCACATTGTTTGTTAACCCTTTCCGGCTTGACCCTTAACCCCTATTCTGTTAATTTTTTGACAGAACATACATTAGAAATATTATTTTTAACTCGTTAGCACTGGATGGTTTAGCTTTAGATGCTGAGTATTACTCTGTATTGTTTAGAATTGAATGATTTTGGCTTTGATGAAATTGAATTATGACAATTCCTCTGCACATTATAGTTGTTGTCTTTACTGCCTGAAGACAATAGCCTAATAGGATCAAAAATGAGGCAACAGTGATTTCAGCCATGCAGCCCAGCTTTATTAACATCCCTTTATCTCTGATATCATCAAAAGGCTATCATCAACTAAAAGTTAACAGCACAAACCCTGAGCTCCTCTATCTCCTGAATGCGACACACCATCATTTGCTGTGTTTTTTCTGCCCCCGTGACTGATTATCATTACCTTTTCTTGCAAATACCATGCTCATTACGTTAGTGTACAGCCAAAACATTAGTAGAGGGAGCCTATCTCTCTCCCATGAAGGGAGAGGGGAGGAGAAGAGCTATGGAGGCAGATTTTCCCCTAGCCTCAGCAGCCAGCCCTGGCGCGCTTGGCTATTAACCACAATGAACATGGGCTTTGTTATTAACATCTGTTCATCAGGGATCGGGCCCAGGCCTAATCACCCCTCACACCTTCTGTTTCTGCACAAGAAGAGAGGCAATCAAGGGCATCATTTGGCAGCTGGCTGGAACTACTAATGCTTTTCTCCTGCTCTACTCTGCCCCCCCTCACTTCATCGCCTTTTCTCTCCTCACTGCCATCATTTTTTCCTCTCTCTTCTCCCCTTATCCTCAAAAAATGTCTCTCCCACCCTCTTATGGGATTATGTTATTTGAGAAGAAAACACACACATACAGACAGGCGAGGACTTTCACAGAAAAAAACATGGACACACACACACACACACACACACACACAAACAAACGGACACACAAACGGACACAGAGGCAGAGAGTGAACCTTTGATAGCAGTGAGATGGTAGATTTACTGATGGCCGTAACAGTCCGGCGCCATGGGTGGTTCACATGAACTCAACCTCATCTCAGTCTCTCTCGTCTGTTCCTCCCACTGTATCGCAGGCAGATGTTCACAGGTTCATAACAGCCCCCAAAACAACATTCAGACAGGGTGTGAGAGAAAAAGACAGACACAGGATGAGATAGAGGGAAAGATGTGAGTCAACAATGGAGAGAAGAGATAATAGCGAGATTGACAGATTACCAGTGGGACATACTATATGTCAATAAAACAATTTTTTTTAAAAGAATCACTGCTACAGATTCATTCCCAGAGCTAAAGGAATAGGTTTTTTGAAGGTAATATTGGTGCTAAAATATGTGACACTCATACATCTAGGACAGCAAACTACTGAGTTACTCCTTTTTTAAATCGCAGTTTCTTTTTTCTTTTTTTGACATTTCTGGCTCTCTCTGCATGTTTGTCTGTGTCAGGGCTGTTGCGACCATATGATATGTATTTTTCTGCCGCGACTTATGCCAGAGATTGCAGCATTTGTTGTCGTCGGATTAATCCCTTTGTCAGCTCCGGCCTCTTGAACACATTGTGTCTCCTTCTGTTACCCACAGGAAGGAAGGACTGGGGCATCTGTGTTTGGGTTGGCTATGTCTAAATCAGCACTCCTTGTCCTATCGCAGTAAGGATACACACACACATACGCACACTCTCT
Organism: Macquaria australasica; assembly: GCA_005408345.1. NCBI lineage: Eukaryota > Metazoa > Chordata > Actinopteri > Centrarchiformes > Percichthyidae > Macquaria > Macquaria australasica. The sequence continues at coordinate 806,188 of SEMN01000019.1, read as the reverse complement.
CTCTCTCTTCCAGTCTCTCTGAATGTCTGTTTCTAACTGAGAACAACATGTCCTCTTCTGTCTCAGTAGAGGGGCTTCACAACACAAAGCCCTTTCATGTGTGGATGCGGGTCTGTGATGGCTGTCACATTCTGGCTAACTTCTCCAGGGCTGTCAGCTTGAGATGATGTTTACCAGGATGCTGCTGTCAATCAGAAAAGTTGCTATCACTGATATTGCTTTGCAGTCTTTCTTTGCGGTTAAAGGGTTGGTCCACCCAAATCACACAAAAAAACAAAAAACTGTTTCAGAGGTGGGCACATAAAACCAAAAATGTGCATGGCTAGATGTTAATACACTTTAAAAATCTTTGAATCCATTTAATTGAATTATCATTGACTCAGTGTAGTTAGATATGTTCGAGAGTGTTAGGCTAGTATCGGCTAATGTAGCCTCGAGCCGCTAGCCTCAAGCAGAGATGAGGAGCGGGCTACAGAGGTCTGGTAAACTCACTTCTTTCTAACTCCACACCACCCAGATTTTTTGAAATTTTCAAACTTTTCAGCCCCAACCAACGCTGACTCAAGTGACAACACTTGAGGCGTTTTAGTTTCAGCCTTGGTGCAGCTCCCTCCAGAGCAAAAAAGGCTTTATACAACTTTTTTCCACATATGCAGTAGGACTCCCCAAGACCTGTGAACAGAATTTGATGTGTAAAATCAGCACGAAGTATTGAAATACTTTACTTACGTAGAAGTAGTGATAGCACACTACAGAAATACTCAATTACAAGTAAAAGTATTCAAAATTTCATTTAAGTTAAAGTACAAAAGTATTATCAGCAAAATGTACTCAAAGTATCAAAAGTAAAAGTATTTGTTTGTCACAATGGGCCCTGTCAGTAATATATCATATATGACTAGAGCATTATTATTGATGCATTAACATGTAAACAGTACTTCATTGTAATAGCTGGTTGATGTGGAGCTAATTATATTTTTGGGTGGTTAAATCTATAACACAGTGTCTAATTTTATTTATTGATCACATGTTTTGTTTGTAAAATGTTAATCTGAAAAGTAACTAGCTGCTATAGCTGTTAAATAAATGTAGTGGAATACAAAGTACAATATTTCCCTCTGAAATGTACTGGAGTAGAAGTATAAAGTAGCATAAAATGGAAGTACTCAAGTAAAGTACAAGTTTACATTAGAATAACTATTGAACAAATTGATCAAACTATTTGGTAAGAGTTCAGTTAACTCAAAATGTTACACTCATATTTTTAGGTTAAAACAACTGAATGTTTTGTAGAAGAAAATATAAATATGTGTTTTACTGATTTGGGTGTACTTTTACCATTTAAACTTCTCATGTTTGTTTTAATCTAAAACTCCATAAATGTTTAGTGTATAAAATGACATGGAAACATATTTTAATCCTTCCTTCATATGTTCTTTCAGTGAGTTAGGTCATCATCCATCCATATCCAAAACTTAATGCATCCATATGTTCATGTGCATGTGTTAGCGTGTTAATGTAATTTAATGCATCTCTTTATCAGTTTGCCCTCCTGTTCCGCAGACCTAATTGACTTCAGATATTTGCACTAAGAAAACTTGTTTCTTACAACATTTAACCAACACACAAACACGATATGATCTCCTGCACCCCCCCCCACCATGTGTACTACTGCTAAGTGTGAGCAGGATTTGTCTAATTAGCCTGTTTGCAGGCTTGGAGCATCACTTTTAATGAGGTATCAGGTCCTCAAGGTCATTTCCGTTTTTCCAGCTTGTGTGTACGCCTTTGTGTGCGAGTGTGAGCGTGTGTTTTCTCTTCCCTTCTGTTTGTTTGTGCTCTCTTTTTTAATTGAAAAATGTTGACTCAGGTTGTCTCCATCTGTTAAGTGAGGAGCAGCATGACCACAAATAATTATGACCTTTGCAGTCTGTCTTCTCCCAGAATGCCGTTCTGTCATGTAGAGAACTGCTTGTAAAATGTTGTTGCACTTTCTTTATGAATACAAATATATAACCTGAGGATACTTACTACTGTGCGATCATTTAGAGAATTGACTCTGAATGTGTAAAGACTCATTTCTTTTCCTTCCATTGTCATACTACCACATGTTTGTCTGTAATTCATATTTGCTTCCTCCCTTCACTCTCCTTTCCCATTCCCAGCCGCAGGGGTCAAAGATAACGCACTCGCTTGACGTTAGTCAACAATAGCTTTTTGGTCATGGCTCACAACGTCCACACTTTACCTCTACAGACAAGGGTCGTCAATTTTATTGTTTAAAAGTCATTCTGCCTAACCTTTATTGACTCCATTTTCTTTCATTTCTTGACCTAACTACCCGTTCAGTTCTCGTCTCCTTCTCACTCGATGGCTTCAGTGCATATGTATTCACCACGCAAGACCTCTCTCATTTCCAGTGTTCCCTTCATTGTTGTCTCATTCTTCATGGACACTTCTATTTCTGTAATGGTGCATGGTCAACCATTATCTCTCTATCACACATTTGTCTGTCTAAGGCATTTGCCCATATACAGATTGTTTCACCTTGGTGTCACCTAGACTTGCTCTGTCCAGAGCATTTTTACCTGTCTAAAACCTCAAACCATGCCTTGGCTTACAGAGCTAGCACAGCTAGCCAAGCTAAACCGCCACCCACATAAATACCTATGATTCAATGGGAGGAAGAGAGCCAACAGTGGAAATGATAACAGTGGAACTGGTCTAGGCCTATATAGCCAGGGGAGTGCTAGTGTCCCTCCTCTGTCAAAGTAAAAACAGTGAGGTGCTAAACACCTTCCATCCAAGCAGTGGCGGGGGGCTCACAATGCCATTAGAAAAAGTGTGGAGAAACACTTGGAGTGTCAATTCCTCAGGCTGGTTATACTGCAAGTCCCTGTGTGTCCATGCTACTGTCATGCCAGTAGGACAGAGAGACAGGGGGTGGGTGCTCTAGGAATTATATTGAGGATCAAGAGAGGATAGGGGATAGCAGGTAGAGGTGGGAGGATGTGAGGGATGTACTGTGCCACTGTATATGTGGTCTGACCCCAGGATGGCTATTTAACTACTTAGCGGCAGGCGCAGTGTGGTGAAGAGCCCACCAACACAAACAGGAGAGAATAGAACATGGTACTAATGACTGTGCATCCATTACCATACACACAGACACGTGCGCATGTAATGACAGAAACATACACACATACACAGTCGCACGTGATAGCAAAAAAAAGTAGACCGGGCCTTGATGGGTTAAATGGCCTTGTCCCCCCTGTGTTGAGGGGGAATGTGCTCCTGTGCTGTGAGCGATCGCTTCCTCTCTCTGGGGCTCCAGCATGGGGCCAGACTGGTGGCTGTTAGCTGGAGATGGATGACTTCTCATCCTGCCCCTTCCGACAAGTAGAGTGCACAGGCAGAAAACAACACAGAAAACCTGAACATGCAACCAGGAGTAGCACTTTTATTTATACAGTAGACGGTGCACTCTGCTGCATGATTTTAGTGAAAAATTACAAGCGAATCACACGGATGCAACAGCTACAAGATTAAGATTTTATTGCTTTTAATACAACAATTTAGCATGATAGCCAAAATAACGTGACCCCCTGAAATATCAACTTTAACGGCCAGTGGAAATGGAAATGGAAAACAACACAGCCAGCAGCACAGTAGAGATAGTAGCCCCTAACTGCCCACATTTCATCACATGGGGGACAATCAGGGTTGTTTTTATTTTTCATGTATTACTAAGGGTGGGTGAATAAAATCTTCTATGTTTCTTTCCGTCTTCTTGTGATATCAGAACATATATATTTTGATACGGTAAATTATCGTAAAATTCAGTTGAAAAAAATATTTATAGATAAAATACCCAGATGAGAATGTCTGTTTTAGCTAATGCAGGGAATCAAGGTATTTCATCACACTGATGTTAAAAAATCAGGCAAATCCAATATTGCCATAAAGCAGTCCTGATTACTGATTTGCAACAACGCAAGCAATGGCCTTACACACCCTAGGCCCTTTTTATTCGAAATTCAAACTACCGTTGAACATGAGAACTATTTTATCTGTAATCATCTGTTTCAAATTCAAAATTCGGAGTGTATAAACAGGCCTCGTACCCCAGCGCAGGGTGTTCCTAAAACACGTTGTCTGTTTGAGCCATTAAACTACACTATTGGCTGTCATGCTGAGAGGACAATCATGACACCAAACCATTTGAGAAGTAATATGTGGAAGCGTTTTGGATTTGATATCATAGATGGAGAAATTGTAGATAAAGGTAAGGCTGTTTACTGACTTAAAAAAGTGCACCTGCCTTTCAGTAACGTTAGCTTGTCACTAGTGAGGCAGCGGAGGGATCGTGAATGAACGTTAACTCCACAACGCAGTTTCAAATTAGGCTACGTGGGCTATGTTCAAAGTAAATTGAATAAATTACATGTTAGTTTGAATTTGTTCGAACTTGTTTTTTTGTTGTTCGTCAGTGTAGTAAAACCTCTTGATGGTTGACAAGGTTCTATTGTGTCATATTATGTATTGTGATATCACTCAATCCCATGTATTATGTTGACTGTACACTACCCCACTGATTGATTACAACTAAAGAAATCAACCTTAAACATAATCCAAAAGGTGTAAGAAAAAACTTATCCCATTATGCTCGGTCCATGTGTGTGACCACATGAGTTACTGCACTTCATCTTCACTCTACATGGTCCAAGAATGGAGGTCACCCTCAAAGCCCAGTACAAAGAGCGGACTGATCCTGCAGTGTTGACTTTAACATAATGTCCCGCCTCCCCTCCACAATGTTCAGAGAGGCCTGAACAATGTATCTAAAGTGAAGTTCTCCCAGCAGGTGGAGGTTCAAACGGGTCCCAGACCAGAGGCACCTCGGGAGGGATCGGATGGCTGCTGCCTTTAGGCCTGGCCAAGGTTTGACCCTCACTAAAAAACAGGCCTGTTCCAGACCATTGCTGCTCTCCCCCTGCTAAAACAACACTAGGGAAAGTGCGTCAATATAGGCAAAGGTTTGGGTGTAAATGGTGTGTGTGTGTGTGTGTGTGTGCGAATCTGAGTGGTGAAAGAAGGGCATGTAAAAGGTGTACATGCACCTGAAAACACTGACCCAAACCTGGGTAAACACACAAATGACCACCTCATGGGTTTCCTTCTTTGAACTCATATGACGTGCAGCTGAATGTGTCAGTGCACAAACTTATGACCCGTGTGTGTGAAGCATTCTTCATGTGAGGTCAAATGTGTTATTTATATAGATCTACAAGAAAGCATGATGTTAAAGTTGTCTTATACCGAGTACTCTTAAAGTTTATCATAATGAAATTGATACTAAACTTCCATGAGGATTTTAGAACAATTCTTCCATCTCTTATCCTCATATCACATTAATTTAAGGAGGTACAAGTTTACTTTTTAGTTTAGTTTGGATGGTGCATCTTTTTTTCCTTGTTTAGGCTTAAGAAAAGGTAACTATAAAAGACTGCGTATAGGTCAGACATGCGATAGGGCAGAGACTACTGAACATCTTAACGTCCGTTGATGGCCACCAGCTGCTAGGCCTCGCCCTTTGGTCAGTGACTGATGGGCCAAACTTGACCTTCCCTCTGAGCGGCAAGGGGTACGGGGCTGGGGGATGGAAAACATCCTCTTGGAGTGATGGCTGTCTCAGGGACTGGAGACACGAGAAACATGGCCTGCCAGTCACACACACTCTGTGGTACCAAAAAGAGCCAGCAGTGGCATGCCAGACATGTCACCCATGCACCAGGCGGACTTCGCAGGCCAAGCTGAGCTAGCAGGACACCACTGGTCACTAACTTTACCAGGTAGAGAGAGGTTATGTTTACAAAGAGGGAGTGGCAATGAGAGGTTTTTAAAATTAAAAACTTCCATTGCCTATTGCAATACTACGTACATCCAGTATGTACTGGAGTTGAACTGGCTGCAGAAATTGAGGCTGGTCCACTGTGGATTCTGCCTCTTGGATTTTATCCAAGATTCAGCAAGACATCTGCTCTATTCACAGAAATGTCATAGCCTGGTGACTGACAGAAAGATAATCTGAAAAAAGAAAATATGCATACTGTATGTCTATGTGCATGCATTCAGGAATGGTCCTGGGATCATATTCATTAGCACATTATACTATACGAGTATATGCGAGGGGACTTTCAGTACATGTAAATACAATTTTGATCCTGTGATTGGGGAATTGTCTATAATGCAAAAAATTATTATATGTTTTTAGTTTTAAAAAAATGACTTAATCTGCTCACGAAAGAGATCAGTGGACACACAAATACAAAATAGGCACACACACTCTTACAAATAAACAACAACAAAGACCCTAAAAAAATTGTTCCCAATGCTTAGATTTCTATTGAAGATCCAGTGTATACAATATTCTGTGATGAAGAAAGAAAGGCAGAGGGAAAGGGGGAGACAACAGTGAAAGTGCCTTTGATTGTAATTGACAAAAAGCCCATTTTGGGGATATGAAGGTGGGTTATATGTGGGTTGGATGTTTGATTTGCCGTTGATTTGCAGAGTCCCACAATTTCAATCAGCAACATGCCCCCTAAAAAGCATCTAGAGGTGATTTTTGCTTTTTTCCTTTTTGGGAATCATGAGTCGGAGACAGAAATAAGAGATCTAAAATAAACTTCTTTTTTTTTCTGGAATTCTGACTCTTTAAATAGGTATAACGATTAACATCACATTTGAAGGATGTAGCATGCATGGGAAAAGTAAGTGATCCAATGCTGTTTACAGGGACTTATGCAGTCTAATCTCAGTCCAACAGACTCCCTCTGCCACCTCAAGAAGTCACCCTGGCTTCTTCCTCAGTTTTCAGGAGATAATGGGGAGCTCAGATGATCAAATTGCGGCTGTGGTTGGTGGTGACCTAGCAGGAAAAGTGACATGTGAACGTGTCACAGAGCTCTGGGGTCACACCGCAGTGTGGAGAGATTTCTCTCGCCGTAGAAGCAGGTATGACAGAGCGAGCTGTGCGGAAGCTATATGTGACTTGGGGATTGGGTTGAGTTAGCCACATATAATGTTAAAGGGGACATCTCCTGATAGTCATGCTTGAGAAACGGCATGAGAAAATGATGTGCGCCCAGGTGGTCAAATGCTCTTTTTGTCTCTCAGCAGACAACCAGTGCTGCTTTTATTGCTGTTCATCACTTTAAAGGAGGACCCATGGCGGGTGTTTACGGTTCCTCGCTTCCCCTTGGTTCTGCATGCTTCCATGCTCCCCTCGCCAAACGAGCAGGAGCTTTTGTTGTAGAAGGGAAAGTGAAAACTTGTAAGGGCCTATAATATATGGTGTGAATATATGGTGTGTGAGTAATAAATCATACACCTATTGATGCCAAGCTACTTGGAGTCCAGACTCGCTCATATTCTAGATGCCTTTCATGAGGACCCCATATGCGCACCCAATTTAATCTATACAATGACACTCAATTTATTTTATACTATATTATATGTATACAATAGTGGTCCTATTGAGCACACAGGCTGGAACATATTGTTGCCAGTCATTAGGCCCAGATTAATACTTGCATAGATATACATAAAACCCAACAGAATGATATCGCTCTGAGTTGGCATCCATAAATTGTGGAGATATAGTGTCGCCAGATAGAAGGCATATGGCCATGGTAGGACACTGCTCCTTGTAATTGAGCAGCAGAGCAAGCAGTCCATAAAGATGCCAAGACATAGTTAAATATTTATGTAGATGAATGGAGTAATAAATAAATGGTTAAATGAATAATGGCTCGACTAACGTGATCGCAATAGATAAGTCATGTTTTATTCAGGACCTCTAACCCGTTTAAAGAGAAAAGAGGACGGTATTCTTATAAGTCGTTTGTTTAAATTCCCTCTGAGTGGAAGTAAAGAGATGGTATTTGCATCTTTAATGGTCAGTTTAATAATCTTATGGCCTTAATAAAGTTATGCACACACCCTTTTATGCAGAGCTACAGTACAAAGTTGCCTTTGGTGATTTCAGGTAATATTTCTTCGGTTTAAATCAAATGTAATTTCCTAGAAAGAAAAGTCACTGCAAAATGGGTATGTAGTAAAATCTGAGTTAATCAGCACAGCTCCTTTCTTCATATTCTCTGTATTGTACAATTAGTGTTCCTCTATCTAACAAAACCATTTCCTCCCTTTATAGACACATGAAAGTCGCCCTGTGCTTTTCTTCTGTGGGGATATTGTATGTCTCTGGACTCCCCACCGAGTTTGACCAGATTGCTGTTTTGGCATGCCCTCTACAGGCTAAAACTGGAACTGAGAGTCCACAGGCAAGTGGAAACTGTCCTCTGAGATTATCTTTTCAAAAATGACTATGAAGGGATATGAACAGAGGCATTATTAATCAGAAGAAAGCATTCGGTTATTCAGTCTTCAAATTGACCAACGATTTTACTATTGTTACTCTCTGTTTTGAAATGCATTCACCAAAGTCAAAATCCAAACAGTGGACAGTGTAATTACTGTATCACGCTCAAAACCTTTGAGATACTCTCCCGAGTGGAGACGAGGGAAAAGCTGTCAGCAGCATAGACACAGAGTCCCACTGTGAAGTCAGGACCACATCACACATGAAGCTGTCCACAGCATGCCAGCAGGATTTCACTCTTTGTCCTTCAAATTCTCCCCTCTTCCACCCATGGATGAAAAGATGATTCCATTGTACCATCTCACAGTCACAAATACAGTTTATCATAATCTAGCTGTTTCAATAATTTCCATAACAAAAAATCCCAAAGAGATCCACGTGAGCTCAGAGTCACGGTAAAGGAAAATATTTTTGTCATTGTGTATTTACTTTTGATTTTTCTAACAAGGACGCAGTGTAAAGAAGAGTTTATGTAAAATATATTCGTCAACATCCTGTAATAAATAATGTCCAGTGAATTCAAGTTATTTGTCATTTTGCTGGTGACCCTCTTGAATCTCCCTGGGGCCCTGGGGGTCCCTAGGCAGCCCACATTTTAAGAACCCACTTTTAGACCTACTTTACTGTATATAAAAATATTTGCATACATGCAAAACAACAATCTCATTATATAAAAGCATTTTCAAAGAGGCAGTGTTACTTTCAGAAACCAGGGGGGGACTCTTTTTAGGAGAAATTAGGTGAAAGGAGGAAGAAGAAAGAGGAGAAAATCAGCACGATTTCATGATTTGTCTGTAAAAACTGCATGATATTTTGGTGGAGGAAATCATTTTCAGGGGGAATTGTTGTTTGTGTTCATGTGCGTCTTTGCCTGTGTGTTCATGTGTGTGTGTATGGCTAAGTGTGTATTTATCTAGCCTTTAAAGGCTCTGCCTTCCCCTGTGTGTCTTTATTGTGGGGCAGCTGAGGCCCTGCCTGTAGCTCTGTCCAGCACAGAGACTCAGACACCAGCTGCATTCACTGTCACAGACCTCTGCCGGCCTTTGATGTCCGCTCTGCTGCCCAGCCCCTGACCACAGAGACACCGCGTATCCACCAACCATCTCCAGTAAAAAAAGACAGAAACAACTCACTCCTATTAACATGTTTTTATTATCTAACGGGAGAGGAGAAGTTGTTTGATATCCGTGGACAAAAAACAAGCTGTTCGGGTCTGGGCACTCTGGGGTGTCTGACTGATTGACTGCATGGGCAAAGTTCCCAGGGTCTGTCTTTGTGTCCAACTGCTTTTCAAACAGCCCCAGGCTTGAGAGAGTTTTGCCTCCGGCAGAAAAATGATAAATTAGAATTACATTTCACCAAATCAGAGTGTCTAGGTTTGGACTAGAAAGGTGCAAGAATGAAATGAGATAGGCTTTTATCATGTGGAATCAAAGGACAATGGTGTTGACATGAACGTATTTGTCTTTTGGAAGAGTAATCATATGAATATGCAAAATAAAAGACAGGGCTTCCCGCTGCTGTGTTGATGCAATTGATAGGACACTTTTGAATTTGATTTAGTTTGGAGTTTACATTTTTGCACATTAGCATCGAGACAGACAACCTGAATTCTAGTTGCACTTGATCATGTGCAGTTTGTCTGCTGAATTAAATTTACCATTAAAAATACTGATTAAGTATATGTACATTTATTTTTCTAATTAGTTTAAAGCTAATAAACTAATTTGATGTAGAACTAAGCATGATATACACCTAAGCAAATAATCAGATTTATACAGGAAACAGAAACTTAAAATATTTCTCTGTTCAGTTTGCTCTCCACACCCTGTTGTCACTGCAATGCATCTTCCAAACTAAAGTCAGAGAAGTGCTCAAACTTGGGCATACCTGCCTCCCCCTTTTCTCTCTTTCTTTCCTGTAGTTTGCAACTTAAGAGTATAGACTGTCCTTCAAGACAGCAAGGTGAGTACAGAGCTGTCCAGCCTGTGATGAGTGGAGCAGAGGGGCCGGCATCAAAGATATGCCTTCTTAAGAGAAACGGAAAGAAAACGAGTAAAAGAAAGAAGAAGGAAAAAAGAGAAAGAGAGAGCGAGAGAACAATATGTGCTGATCCTATTATCCTTTGTGCTTTCATAACAGAGGTTTTACAGACAATATTTGTATCATAACCTCTCTTCACCAGATATAATGACATTTCCATCACAGGCTGTGCTGTATCACAGACAGATGACACAGACATCCGTGTAAACCCCTGGATAGCGGCTTTCTTCACGATCGTTGTTAGCCTTAAAGCCCTTGCGCAAGCAACTCACAAATGCCTAATGGTCTTTATCATAAATATCAGTACTGCAAAGGTTATAGTTAGATAGATATGTCCCTGTGCCCCATTTAGTTGCATAGCAGACACTTTTGACTGATGCTGCTTTCAAATAGGTAGAAGCACATTGATAGAGGAGGCTTAGAGCTAAATAACAAGTAGGTTACTCTCAGGGTAATCTTAATGCAGGTGAAATATCTACTCTTGTGTAAAGGTTATCTCAATATACCTTCTACATTGTTCTCTCAAATCTCAGCAACCTCCTCAGTTAAACTAATGGAAGACCTTGCCATTTTACAATAGCATGACTTAGAGGCAGGACTGTGAACTTAGAAAACAGTCTGCATCAACACATGTCCCTCGCTAAGACTCTGTAGCTGTCTCCTCTGTAGCTGGAGGACCGTAGACCGACTAGAAAGACTATTTAAGTTTTGACTAATGGTTTACTGGACTAAATTATAATCACATGATAATATCTATTGACTATCATTGATTTGCTATTAGAGGACTAGTTCAACCTTGATTTATAGCACCAGACCTGTCGAGTCCAAGGCCATAAAGGGATCATTGACAAGCAACAATAGCCCTTCTTAACATGCCCCTAAGGTCCCCTTCAGCACCGGATCAATAGCTGACCTCTATAGCCATTATTAACTGGCAATAGCATTTCACCTTTTTCTGAAAATGATGTACAGTATCTGTCTGAGTGGAAAAGGAATACATTGTTCTTAACCTTGAGCTAATAGGCTTCAATAGTCTGCTGTGACTGATGTGTAGGAGAAATAGACAATTGTAAAAAATTTAATATACGTCCTACTTATCTTTGACTACATTTATGGGGCTGCAAGTTATGATTATTTTTGTTTTCTTGATTGATCTTTTTGTCAATAAAATATCAGAAAATTGGGCATCTGGTGGCCTAGTGGCTAAAAAGCTGTAATCTCAACATCCCCAGTTCGATTGTGACATGTCATTCCCCATCTCTCTCCCTCTTGTTTTCTATCACCTCTCTGTCTGCTTTTAAATAAAGTAAAAAATGTCCAAAAGTATATTTAAAAAGTAAATAATTAATAAAAAGTCCCAGAAAATTGCAAAAAATGCCCATCACAATTTCCCTGAGACGCTTCAAATTGCTCATTTTGTCTTACCAACAGTCCAAAACCCAAACATATTCAGTTCACAATAATAGAAAACAGAAAAAAAGCAGAAATTTTCACATTTAAGAAGCTGGTACCAGCCAGTGTTTGGCATTTTTGCATGAAAAGTTACTCACATGATTACCCAATTATTAAAATAATTGTTTCAGCTCTATACATTTATGCATTATATTGTGGGTTTGTACATAACAGCCTACACTGCAAACAACATTAGAGTATGCTTTTTTCCTCTATATCATAAGCACAGTTCAAGTAAAGGATGTTAGGATCAATGCCACCATGATAATAAACATACTAAATGTTTCTTCCTTGCATACTAGGTCAGGGGTGGAAGAATAAGGAGAAAAGGAATAGTATCATTTATTGTCATTATTATTTTGTAGAAAATATATTGTCCAAATCACAAAAGTTAGTAGTGGATTGAATGCTGATTTTTTATTTATTTCTTTTAGTTAATAATTGCCAAGACGTGCTAGAGTATCTGAGTCAGTAGTGTGCACTTGGTTATAAAAGCCACAGTGGCTCTCCATTAAGGAGGACCTGGGGGGACAGAGTATCTCTCACCGAGTGACCTTTATTATGAAAAGAGCCAGTGGGTCATTGGATGTGACACATATGTATTAGGCTGATTAGGGCTGCGGCCCTGACCGGAGCCTGCAGGTGTCCAGCAGCGTGACACCAGCCTCTCTCTCTGTCCGAATTAAGAGTAAATGACTGAGGCATGGATGTGACCTTTTTAGTTAGAAGAGAAAACTAGCCATACAGGATGAGGAAAGGCCGATTCTTTGGGTAGTGCGCTGTTTCCTTTAAGACAAAGTGAGGAATGTCTGCTTTTTCCTCGGTTTTACACAGAAAATAGATGGCACTGCTTAGATTGGTCTTCACGGTAATGTGGATTTGATAAAGGTATTTTTTTTTTTGTATAATGGAAGCTTCCAACTTTCCTAAAAGTTGCACGTGCACATGATTGTGCATGAGTACATGTTCACATGCAGTGTGTGTCTGTCGGTCAAAAGAATCCACTCAGACAGGTGATGTGGGTGAGTAATCCATTAGAAGGATACAGAATCCCTTCCTCAGCAGTGCACAGTTTGAATGCTCTCAGCAAGACCTTGACGGGCCCCAGAGCCAGGGCCTGTCAAGCCAGGAGGCAGAGTGATGGAGAGCCCCCACCATGGTGCACTGGACCCTGGCTCTCACCCACGCACTGCCACTGAGGCTGCACACTCAGGAGCCTACGGTCACTGCAACACAATCCAGATGTACTCTACTGTGCGTGTTGATGTGTGCAGGTATGCGTGCGCTGGGCGTACACGCACATGTTCTTCTCACTAAGGGTATGGGACTGTGCCAACAAAGGGTCAATGCAGATTAAGATATTTCCTGCCAGTCTCCTGTCTGTTTGTCTCAGGGGCTTGGGATATTTCCATTATTGCAGGAAAATTCACTCAAATCCCTAAACCTTGTCAGCCAATGACATGCCGTCCCAGAGGACATTGGGCTTTAACTCTGAGGGACATTAATGAAAAGGCAACCAGCTCCCTTAAGAAATACCACTAGCGCTGCACGAGATAATGGCCAAGAGGGACTGAAAGCAGGGCTGTGTCTTACACGGGAAGTTTGCAAAAGTTCAGCATAACTAGGCTACTGATCTGACATAAGCGACCACGAACATTTCACAATAACTAGACCTGATTCCTGACAGAAAACCAATGCCCTTCCTGGAGTGATTGTGGTAGTTGGCAAAAAAATTAATGATTAAACGTAGAAGTTTGACCCAGCAAGATGTATCTTTGTTTGTGTGTTTTCCTGCCCTTGTGCACATCCAGTTACCTGCATGACCGCCTGTGTACATACTTGTGATATACCTCCTGAATGTTGGGTAATATAGTAAATGATTTCAAATTAGCCCAATAAGCCATCGCCACAGTGAACAATGCTGTTCTTATTATAAATCAGATCTCACAGGACTTATTAAAGCAAAAGGAGAAGCTCCAACTTCACTAATTGGTGCAATGATTTTTTAAATAAGTGTGTGTGATTCCTTCTTCACCAATTGCAGTGAATAAAGACACTCTGGGTTGTTATGAAACTGAATCAATAATGTAGAGCACTGCTGTGTCTTTATTGCATATCTGGGGAGCTACCGATTCATAAAAAGAAAAGAAAAAAAAACACATTACATTATGGGATTTGCTTGCCTAGGGGTTTGGTTTATTGAAATTAAAAAATATGTCATCAAACTTCAAAGTCTTTTGTAAATATGTCTGTTAATTTATTGATGCATGCATCTATAATAATGATGCATTAAAGAGTAAAGATATGAAGTTATTAAGAAGTGATTCTTAGTTGCTGACACATTCATAATCACAGCAGTGTCTGTAGGAACACTTGACTCAAACTTGGAGCATCAAAATATTAAAATAATTATCAAAGCTATACTGTAGATCCTGTGATAAGCGGATATAATGACAACAGTTACTTTAAAAATACAATACATTAACATCCTATCACCGTGTCATGATATCGCTAGGTTTTTTAATGTGTATTTGTGTGTGTGTGTGTGTGTGTGCGCGCACGCATGCATGTGTGTGTGAACCCTGCCAGCCTGAAAATCAGTTTGGGCTGTGAAATCCCTGTCAGTGCTCAGGGCTTAGGCATTCTGATCTGCTTGGGAAAGCTGCTACACTAATAAATGGCATTTACCCGGAACGGTCACATTGTCTCACTGTAAAAGTTCTATTCATTTTTCATGCGTCTGTGTGCAGCAGTCCCGCCCTCTCCAATATTTTCTCTTACTGAAATCAACAGCAACCAGATCAGATCAGCTGCATAATCTCTTGGCAAAAACCCCTTATCTTTCCAGTAGGACATGGCCACCTAAGAGGTGTTCTTCTTGAAAGAACAGTCCGACATTTTGGTAAAAAACTTTGCTGTCAAACCCATAATCAGATGAGATAAACAATATAGATTTTATTTGTGCGTCCACAACAGAGATAGATCCAGGATGTGTTTACCCCAGCTAGCAAAAAGACTGGAAGCTAAGGGAAACAGTTAGCCTAGTTGCCAACGCTGTCTTATTTACATATTATCTTGTTATCAAACAGGTTTTAAACAAACCCCGAAGTTAGCGAAAATGTGGAAGAGAAAGCAAAGGTGAACGGTAAAATGATTACTTAAACTGTTGCATCACAGACCGACTCCTGCTTTAGCTTTGACCTATAATACTTGACCATACATAACCCATAGAAACGATGGCCAATGTCCAGTTAAAAAACCTGAATTATCCTTAACATGCGTAGAAATAAAAATATAAGTGCAGGAGCAACTGTATTCTTGGATAACTTGCAGCAGGCACCCTTGGTTTGTAAGCTGTGGTACCTCTACCCTACCGTGAACAAAGCCCAAGTAACAGTGTAACAGTATTGGGGATTAACTAGGCTAACAGCTTCCTTATGATCTGTCCCTGTGCTAATGTACGCTAAACATGCCATTAGATTGTAGGTTTGATCGCAAACATTCCCAAAATATTGGACTGTTCCTTTAAACCCTTTGGGCTATAAACCCACATACTGGTAGATTTTGAAGATTTTGCCATCAAATATTTGTACAGCTGTATACTGCCGGTTGCATAAGTTAACCAGCTACCATCAAAATATCATTAACAATAATTGAAACTCTCTGTGGATCTCTGCCCTCTAGGTGTTAGGGCCGTCAGTTAGTTATGTAAAGGAGGACATGATGACAGTGTGTGTGTGTGTGTGTGTGTGTGTGTGTGTGTGTGTGTGTGTGTGTGTGTGTGTGTGTGTGTGTGTGTGTGTGTAAGGTGAGCGTGGTCGGTAGCTTGGACAGTTCGCGACCCAGCGGGGACATTGGCGCTCCGGCTGGGTAGGTAATGATATCAGATGCCACACTCCACAACAACAGGTGCCTTGGCACTACCACCTTCTACCTCCACGCTGTGTCAATGACATCAACACCGACCCACTGGTTAATTATAGATCACCAATCCCCTGCTCTTCACTGTTCAGCCATGAGAGGCTATGGGGGAGATGTTCTGTTGAAGCAGGTTGACAGGTTTGGTAAAGAACATGACACCACAAGTAGAATTCCCCCCCCCCCTCCCCATGGCAAGCTTTTTTTGTGTAAATGGAAACTCATCTCAGTATCACGAAAAACATGGATTGATTTTTAGTTGAATTTCCAATCATCCAATTATGTTATGCAAGGCTATAAATGTCATAAACTGTCACTAAACATGTTAAACATTTCCCACAACTAAGAACTGAGCTAAATGGTTACCAGTTCACTCTCACTGGTAAACGGACCCAACCACTGGACTGCTAATAAACATTAGAAAAGAAAAAATAGATGACATCCTAATCACAGCTTCTGTTTTTGTTTTTTTAATGAGTGGCCAATAATACGATCCAAGGTGTAAGGAAATACCACTCCGCTTTGTTTTGTTGCTTTATCTAAGTCTGGTTTGCTATTTCCGCATATCAGAACACCCAGTTTATAATCCCTTACAAAAATCCTAAATTAACACTTAAATGCAGTGCAGAGATAACTTGCTGCGTGTATACAAAGAGTCTGAGTTGCAAGAAATGTGAATGATATGTTTACATGTTTATGTCTGCTAATAAACTCCTGTTTTTCATTAATTACTGCATCACTTTCCCCCCCATTTTTTCCATGAAGGACATATGATTTTTGTTGTCTTGTACATCATATGCTCAGAAGCCTTGTGACTAATTCAGTAGAAGTGCTCAGCTCCGGGGTGGAGATTGGGAGCAGATTTAGGTGCAGCATTTGGATGACCATATGGAACTCTTTGTGGCGCCAAGAGACCATGCAGCTTGGAAACCTGATCACCATCTCCCTGGTGACAGCTGGAGCCTTTACACCATCAGAACATTTGTGGACTTCTAATTTGTCATAACCACCTCCTGTGGCAAAGAAATATGCTGCAAAAATTAGGTAAGCAAAGTTTGGAATTTCTGGGACAGAGCAAGATTTTGAGAGCGGGGCCAAGAGAGACAGCGAGGAGAGGGTTAAGACATGGGAGGAAGTGTGTGTCAGTGCATGCGGGAGTCTTATCTTATGCTTACATAATTCCCTCTACTTTGTTAACTGATGAACCAGTGATCTTGGTTCAAATCATGGGGGTATTTTCACTGCTCAGGAAAAGAAGAAATATTGTGAAGAGTGTATCTACGAGACCACAAGTAGACATTTTTGTCATGTCTCTGGTATTCTCGGAATACACACAGAGACTGCTCTCAGTGTCCTCTGGAGGTATGAGAGGGGTTGTCCTTGCTCCTGTCCAGTCATAATTTCACAAGTGCGTGTATGAGTGTGTTTCTGTGTCTGTGTGTGCAGGTCATGTGCATGTACCTCTGCACCTAGTGGTTGTCAGTCAAGCGCAAGCTCTCTCTGCCAGAAGTCCCTGAAGAGAGCTGCTGGTTCTTGTAGCTTGTCAGTAAATACATCCCATTAATATTTCATGTAACTGTTTTTTTTTTTTTTTGTTGCAGCTTTCTCTCTGTGTACCTTGTTGTTTCTCCCCATTTGTCTGAATGGACCATGTACCTTATGCTCATCAACCAGAAAATACTCCCCCCAACCCACCACCACCCCTCATTCTCCATCTCCAGTGTGTAAAGTGTTTTCTGCCTGAAGGCACAATTCTCTTGTCATTGTTGTACACTCAGGGCCTTGTTGTGGTGTGATGTAATTGTTTTGCTCTGAGACCTTTCACATTTCATGCTGAAAACAAAGAATGGTTTCATGATCTATACGACTTTAAACCTTTAAATCTCACAGTTAGAGTGCTTAAACCATGATTGTTTAGCTAACAAATTAATGACTCTCTAACAAAGGCTCACAGTAACAGAACAGTAATTACTTGAATACAACTCGGGTATCAACGGTCAAATTGGTGTTGTGGGACTGTGACGCTGGCAGTAAACAGAGACTCAAATTCTCATTGCACTTAGAAGAGCTCTGGGAAAGGCTTGTAGGCTAGCATTTTCAAGTGAGAAATAGCCTAAGTGTTTTTTTGTTGCACGGTGGTAATGCTCTCTAATGCTGATGGTTGACTCTCTGCAGGCAGTCTCACAATTCTCAGGTGGGCCTTCCTAAAGTACTAGCTGAATTAAGTGGATATGGCTGCGAGATTTTTAAAGTGCGTCACAGCATACAGACCGCTGGTCTACCGTGACATTACTTGGTTGTTAAGTGTTCTTTAGCGGATTACAGCAGGCTTTGGCATGTTTCTGACAAAGCAGAATGGGGCCATCTAAACCAGTTGGCCTGATAGTGGACGAAGAAGTGATAGATTCTGTTTCTGTTCATTTGGTTCAAGCTGGCACCTCTGGGAGAACAGCAGACAGAGAAATGTCCAAGTGGGCATCAGGGATTGGTTTTAAAAACAATAAATGGGAAGCCAGGCGTTAGGAAGCATAAAATGGAAGCTGTGTGGTTGTGTTTGGTTCACAGTGAGCGTGATAGAAACTGTTCCATATATAAAGCCTGAAGGCCCATCACTGTACATCTGTAAGGCACATTTTGCCAAAAAGAGACGGCTGTATTTGTGTGAGTGACCATAGTATGTAAAAATGCCTTTTTCTCCTCCATCAGTGAAAATGATGACACTGATGATCCGATACACCGGATCGATATCGTGCCAATACTGACCTTATAGAGAGGACCACACGTAACCAATTCACACACATTTCTTTGTCAATGTCAAAAGAAAAAGTATTTCTGCTATCAGTTGAATTAATTTAGTCCAAGTGGGCTGTCGACTCAGTTTTTAGTGTCAGCTATCACTGGCATCATGGTACCTTACATAATCCACACAGTGAGGTATACAGATTTTAAATTTGGGAAGAAACACTTGTAGCAGTACTGTATTGGTACTCAGATACCCTGAGTTGAGGAATTGGAAGAGAAAAGATTGGTTTGGTGCATCCCTACAAAATAGCAGATTTTGAAAAATTTAATGTCAAAATACTGTTTTTGTCTGCATTTGTTGCACAGGATGATCATTGAAACAACTCTGACACTAAGTGAGGCAGTAAGCTGTAGCTGTGACTTACTTCTTTTATTGGTTCTCTGGTTTCTGAATAAAACCTGTCAAACAGCCACCAATCTTCAACCAGTCATTTCCTGACAAGAAAAAGAAATCTTGTTCCGTGTTAGCAGCCAGGCACAAAAGTCAGGGTGAAAGCAGAGAAGAGAATAAAGGAAAAGAAAAGGACTGGCTTTAGAAATGCTCAGCTACAGTGGCAAGCTAGCTGGATTGTAACTTAGATATGTAGTTTGGGGAGTGGGAGAGAGGGCTATGGATTTTAATCCGTCAGTCGATAAAGGTCAGTGCTCGAAAGGGCTTTATTCCTCAGCTCCACATCAAAGTGTAAATCCACTGATTGCAGGCCCTGAATGGGAAGACAACAAGGCTCCATTTGTGGTCTGTTTCTATGGCTCAGTGTGTGTAAGACCCCGCGTGCGCAGACCCATAATACAAGGGGTTTCTATCAGGGGCCCCCTAGATCAATGGGCCGCATGA
This sequence comes from Macquaria australasica, assembly GCA_005408345.1. Classification (NCBI taxonomy): domain Eukaryota; kingdom Metazoa; phylum Chordata; class Actinopteri; order Centrarchiformes; family Percichthyidae; genus Macquaria; species Macquaria australasica. Next base: position 786,692 of record SEMN01000019.1, on the reverse strand, counting down.
CCTTTGCATTGTGCTGCCGGCTTGGCCCGTGATGTCATGCCATCTATCCGGTGCTCCACTTAAAGGGGTGAAAGAAAAGCAAGGCAAAGTCCCACACCTTCCTCCCACTGAGCCACAGAAAAGACAGCATAAAAGGCATCATCTGCAAATGTATCCACCTGAAACGGGATTTATTCCTCTCAAAACACACCTTCACAGATTAGGGAGCTCTCTGAAAAGTGTGTAGGCGTTCGAAATGAGATGCCTGCTGGTTAAATGCTGTATGTTACAACGACAACTGTAGGTTACTGCTGAATCACTATTTGAATGCATGTTTGCTGACGTTAACAAAAGTCTTGTTGGGTGATTCAGATGAGCCCTATCACTTCTGGAGTGTTGTTCTACATTGATCTACGGCTATTGAAATTAAACATGGTGCGGCAGAGACTCTGGGCCAAGAGACAAGAGAAGCCCTCTCATTGTTCCCAAGTGAAAGGTCCTCTTTATAGTGAGGAGAGACGATGGCAGCTGGTAGGTTCTTCCCTCTATAGAAGATAGAGCACTTTCACAGAGTTGTGGAGTGCATTTGAATGGAAATCTAAAGAGGTAGGCGTGAACCATTTGTTTTGCTATGTTTGTGTTTGCTGTCAACATGTCTGTCTGTGTTGTGGGGCGGCCCCTTTTTACTACACAAAGTGCCCCCCCCCCGACCCCACCAACTCTGCATCTCCCCCCAAACCCAGACATAATCGCGGGGGAGGAAGAGTTGCCCCAAAAGAGAGTGTCGGAGCCATCTTTGTCATGGCGACAGATGTTGTAATTGCCAACTGATGGATCACTTGTCAAGGACGTCATTAGGATTTTGGTGGCCAGGCCCCATTGGAAGAAGAGAAGGGCTTAAAAGAACGACTGGGAAAAGATGGAGCTGGCTCAGGCGGGAATGGATGGGAGACCAGGTCACATCTATCAGCCTTTTGACTGCAGCCATGGAGATTAATAATGTGATTGGCCACGCGTTGGAGGAGACAACATCGAGGATAAAAGACTCTACTTCTGCCTCCTTGTGATAGTATGAAAACCTTAAAAGATGGGGTACATAAACAAAACAAGCCTTCTATGGTTTGATATAAAGTCTTATATTGCACATTGGAATTGTGCTGTAAGCAACAGATTTTGGTTGATAAATGATGTACATATGTACATGCTCCCACAAATACTTAACTTTTTATAATTCTGTGATTCAAAGTTAATTTTAATGGGATCAAAAATTTGAAAATATTAAAAACTTAAAACCTCTTTGTCTCCTAAACTAGGGCAGCTTTCACTTGTGAGTGTGGTCTCAATGTAAAAGATAGTGGGGCCCTATCAGAGAGCAGGACGAGGCTTCTGAGGGGCCCAATCCAGAGAGAGAGGCACTATTCTGTGGTGGCACAATTCAAGGTCATTTAAGCATGTGTCCCCACGTTCTACAAAGTGTCACTCTACACCAAAGTAAATTGACAGTTTGTTTATACGTGCCATTCGATTATGTAAGGCACCCTCCAATGCACACACATACACACCCACACACAGGCATACGCACACACCAAAAGCTCCCCAGAGGTCAATTAGTACAGACAAGGGGCTTTCAAACAAAGGGTGCTAGTGGCCCAGAGCAGTCAAGGGAACCACATAATTAACAGTTATAAAGTACTTTACTCTGTTAATTTAATTAGTTAATCCTTTTATCAGTGATGCTTTGTTGAAGGGAGTCATTACAGGGCTCCTCTTCCAGTGTCACACATGGACTAGGGCTCCTCTTCCAGTGTTAGAGCTGAATGGCTGGTAATGGAGCTTCAGAAGTGATCTGATCTGCGATGGCTACAAAGACACTCTGTGTGCTGCGAGAATTACACACCACATCTGAGGTTTGTAGACTGGCAGAATAATGACAACAAGAAAATGCTGTCATATGTTAATTTTCCTCATTAACCTGGAATCTTGGCCTCGGTAAGGTGTAGGGACGTTATGGTGAATCAGTGTTTGAGACGATTTGGCTATTTTATTTTGATTGTACAACCACTCAACAAGAAAAGAGACATGTACAGATCAAATAAAGTTGAGCATATGAAATCACAGGTTTCTCGTCTCTGATTAAATGGGGATGTTTGAAGTCACACGATGGTTTTCATGTGCTGCCAAGTCTCATCCCTTTGTCCCCTTTGGAACACCGCCCCCTCTGCCCAAAACCCATATCTGTCTTCGCACTCCAGAAATTATTCAAATGAGCTGAGCTTGCCATCACATTTATTTTACAGCACCACTTGAAACGTTAACAATAATGTGCATGTAATCCTATGTGATGTAGCTGCACACGGTGTCACCTCTTTTCAGGTGCAGCACCTTTGAACATCAAATCTTTTTTGAAAATGTTTTAATCAGCTCCACCGGCCCCCTGTCTGGCGGCGAACCCGGCATCCTGGGTTCAGGGGGAGCCACTAGACAGACGCCCTCCGGCCCTCGCCTCGCTGTACTTACACGAGCATTTAACTCGCACCTAAGGATAGAAAAACACACACATTCAACCTCAGATCACTCCAGAAATATGCACTGAAAAAAAAAAATCATTAACAGGCATTAACAGGCTCTGTGTGTGCCTGCCGTCACTCCGCATTCCATATTAAAGTGGTACACAAGGTCCTGCTGATTTCTACAAGCCTGACAGTCACAGCATAACACCATTATAGATGAATGTGCTGAGCTTAAGATAGATTTCATAGCTGCTGTATATGTAAATATTCTGGCACACAGTTTGTAACACCTTCATATTTGCCATGGTATATTTTATTCACAAAACACAAGCGGTGAATGAGTGTTGGAATGTGTTTGTGCACTAGGATGGACCATTAAACAGCAGCTATTCTTTAGTTAAGTTACTTATAAAAAACACATACTTCGCTTATTTCTATCCAAAGATACTGCATTTGTTCATTTTCTGAATCAAGACTGTAATTGCTCTAGGATGTTTTGAGCGCAGTAGGTCAGTGCCAAGAAAACCAGTATAGAGTTTGCAATCAAACAACAACTCCTCATCTGACCAGATGGCTGATTGTTTACTTGTGTGTGAGAAAAAAAAAGCATATCTCTGATTGCAATCACACTCAAAGATCGCAGCTTCATTAGGCAGAGTTGGGAAATCATGACAATGTAGCTGCGGAAACACCTGTTAGTCACTGTTAATGTTACTCTGGACCATGTGCATCCTCCCGACATGTCAAGATGAAGTCTGGAGACGTGGCATTCTAACACTGGAGAATTAGCCCCTGGTTAATTAAATGCACCTGCTGTAGCATCCCTCACCGCCTTCCAGCCCTTTAGGGTTAACAAAATTGACGTCACAAAAACAAAAACAAAAAAAGAATCTTCTGTTTTCCTTCAGCTCCCCTTTCACCAGGGTTCTGTGTAAATAATACACAGTGACACAAACACAATTACTTACTGTTAGTACAAGACAGAGTTCTGAATTTTTAATAGCACACCTGAATAACATGAACCTTTAAAACCTGAATGTTTCATGTTCACTTTGTGGGGAAAAAAAGGTTCGCTCTGGCACACAAATACAAATAAAACGGCCACTAAACAATGAAATTATGAGAGAAGAGAACATGTGCTTTAATTGACAAGGGTCTTAACAGTGGTGGAACGTAACTAAAGTACTCAAGTACTGTACTAAAGTACATACTTCTACTCCACTACATTTAGTGGGAAATGTTGTACTTTTTACTCCACTACATTATTTTACATACAACACATGTGATGAGCTTACAAAACATGACACGCTGCTACAGATTAAACTAGCCAACTGTATATAATGTAGTTAAAATTGCTCCACCATCTACAACAGTGAAATGCTACCTCAATGCATCAATAACAATTATCCAATTACATACTAAACAATATAACAATCAAGGCGATCATATGTCTAGATAACAAATACAAATGGAATATTTTTACATTATTGTGTTACTACTTGTAATTAAAAAAAAAGATCCAGATATTTTTCCACCACTGGATCTTAATGTATATTAAATCTAATATCTGTAACCCACAGAACTTCAGGCTATAGGATCAAGTTTACAAACTCTCCCAACCATGAAAAAATGACTCCCCCGTAATTTCTGGCAGTCTTTGATGGGGATTTGTGCCCAAATGAAAATGCATTCGAAATGAGCAGCCCTCTGCGGCCCCCACAGTGTGCAAAGATGGCATACCGCAATAATCTTAAAAAATGTAATTAAACACAGATAAGATTAATACAATCAGGGAGAGATGATTGAAAGATGCTGTTGTTGTGTAGGAGGGTGGTGAGGCCCCCGGGCCCCTGGGCCCCAAAACGAGGCGGCTAGCTGTGGGGAAGGGGGCCCTTCGCACTGGGATTAGTTTAGGCAGGTGGGGGAGCTTCGTGGTTTGAGCATTTAAATTAGCGGTGAGATGACAACCCCCATTAGGAGGGATTAAAGGCCTGCTGGCAGGCAGAAATGCACTGGCACTGGCAGGGGCATCCGTCACACAAAACCCAAGGCGATGTGGCACAAGTCAGTCACTTGACAGCCGCTGTCATTCTCCTCATCACAATCCCATATGATGGTGTAATGCAATTTCATAAAATTTCTATTAACTTTGGATTTTAATTTACTTATATTTATGTTCTTATAGCATTATATTGTGATGCAAAAGCACTTTTGGGTTAATAAGCAGAAGGTAAGCATTTAAATTCATCTTGGATGACTGGATAGTAACTTTGTTTGGCTAATAGAACTTGCCCCATGGTTTGGTCCTGAAAACATTTTTTGTTTTATGGTTTTTATCTTTTTTTACAGCTGCCCTTTTCATGGCTCCCTTTCAAATGTGGGAGCTGTAGCAGCCCAACTATGCAGCCTCTCTTAAAGTTAATTCAAAAGGACAGCGCCCAGGTTCAGGGGTGAGATTGCACAGAAGCCCAATCACCGTGGAGGTCCCCGCAGAGAATCTGTCTGTCGGTGGGATTGTGCTAACGTCAAAATGCTGCAAGAGGAATTACTGGCTTACTGCCACCTGACAATGCCACTTTTTGTTCCTGATGCACTCCCAAGTTCTGAAGGCAGAGGAAAACAAAGCAAAAACCAGCAATCCGATTAAAACAATCTCCTTGTGTCCTGATTAACGTACATTTACATGAGAATAGCCCTCTGTGATTAAACAGTGGTAGGTGAGTCCAGTGCACTATGTGGTGTTATGGCCACAAGGAAGCCCACTATGCAGTGCACTGCGCTGCACGCCACGAGCGGGGAATCTTCCCTGCCTGGCTGTATCCAGGCTGTTTGGCCCGCGCTGCTCATCGTAAATGTGTCATCTCTCCCACGGCAGCTTACAAACAAGAACTTTTAAAGCCCACCACCTGCTGAAATAAGATCTGGGATCAGTATGGGATGAGAGGATTGCATCTCTATGCAAACTAACCGATGACAAGTTCCAGATAGACACATTGACAGCCCAGGGTAGAAATCAGAACACCAAGCATAGTAGGGACCTCCCTCTAAAACATGCACTTTAAAAGCTAAGATTTATGATTTATTGATCTCAGCCATTTCCTTGTATGATGAACATACAGACATCTAGAGTTATGTCCTTATCTTATTAGTGGGGTGAGGGCTGCAAAACAAACAATGACAGGCACTGCCAGGGTGTCAGTAACAGCTTGAGATGGTGGAGGGGGGAAAAAAACCGAGATGATAAAAAAGGAACTGTAGACAGACAACATCAGATGTCACTGTGTGGTATTTCTAGAAAGCTCCAGAGAGAGAGGCTAGCCTGGAGCCATCGCAGTGTTTGAGACAAATGAAGTGAGAGTGTGCAAGGCTCCTGTGCCAACCTGGGCCTTCTCTCTTCCCCTACAGTATGCCGAGCTCTCCAGCGGCAACAGGAAATCAAACAATTAGCAGGAGGGAAATAAAAGGTCCTATTTCGCCCTCTGGCACTTGTAAACATGGTAACAGTGTTTGGAAAATGCTGCAGTCATCATGCAAAGTTCTGTTTTCTGCTGTATCTGGCAACGCTATCAAACAACATATCCTGACAAAAGAAAAAAAAAAAACAGTTCTACGATTAAAACAGAAAGGAATATGTATATTGCAAGTGTGTAGTCTGTATATCATTTATACATATTCGGGTAGAGCTATTAAATCCCCAAAATAAAATTCCTACATTTACAGAGACATATCCCAATTTACTTATTTATAATTGGTACACTATCTGGAATTAATCATTTGCATATTGATTATGAACACGATTCCTACATAAGAATATTTGACAAAGCAGAAATTGAAGATGTAAATGCACAGATCTCCTATAACTGGACATAAATATTGACCATGTCTTTACAAAACAATTAAATCAACAGGCTTCTAATATACAGACAGACGTTATGTTTATTTGCATGGATTCAATGGAGGTTCCAACATAATAAAAATTCACAAATGAATAAAATGATAAAAACTAAACAGGTTTGTGACTTAAGCTGAAATGTTTATTGTACTTATACTAAGTCAACTGGGTATTGAGGCTACATTTAGAGCTACATGAAGTAGCTTTAAAGCGTAGATCAGGAACATGAATCTCCCCATATCGCTGCAGACTTCAGCGTGCTCTCTAAGTGGAATTCTTAACTATGGGACCCCTTCACAGCGAGGAGTTTCTGTTTACATAAAAGAGCCGGCCAAGGTCTGGGACATTGCACTCGGGACTGGGGCATTCCAGTTCTCTGTCTAAATGGAATGGAGAAAACATGGATGTTAATGTAAAAGCAGAAAACAAGGAACATGTGTTTTGTTCCTGAGATGAAAGTTTCCAGGCTGGTTTGTTTTAAGTGAATTGAGAGCTACTTAAATGTAGGACAATGTGCTGGACCTGACATTTTTGATTTTTTTTTTTTCTCCTTCCATATGCAGTACATCTGTCTTAATTCCTTACTTGCAAGTAGTTATGGTTGTTCTAACTGTATCGAATCATGTTTCGTTTTTCCTTTTAAAAATGTGGTATTAATTGATTTATTGCATAAATGCAGTAAGTGACACATATGAATAATTTCAGTATAACTATTAAATATGTAACCTGTAAAATCTTTGCTGTTATAGATTAAAATTAAAAAGCAATTAGAGATGTATATGACATTGGTGCAACTGCCACTAAGGATATCATAATTAATGGCCCTGTTAAAATAATGTAAATGTAATTTTGCGGAAATAAACTGTAAACATCATTAATGCCTCTTGTTCTAAATGACATGTAGATGATTTAGAAAATATCTTAACTTGCTTTTTCTTTATACTATAAAACATAACAGTGTTGTGACTTATTCTCATCTTACACATAACTTTGGACTTTTTGAAGACTTGTGAGAGATGTTTATTTAATTTGTCTTAGTACATTTGTAACAGCTATTCCAGATTTGAAAAATGACTTTTACATATTCACGTAACAGTGTGTCTGTACAGTATTAAATGGGATTTAAAGCTCATTTTAAATTAAGGTAGATTATCAGCCAAATGCATATGAGGGGATTTGAATAATACATGTAACAATGAAGCTGATGGATATTGGCACGATATCCGTACAGTATTGAACTGTTATTGAAAAAAGGATTAGAGGGTGTATGTCCAGGCAAAAATGGCAGAAGTACATTTGACTTTTTCTTTTTCCAAAAGGTTTTTAAATGATGGGATTGAAGTGCATTGACTGAATAGTGCTGACCTTAGATATCCTTCTGGAGTTATTTGCTCAATGGACCTAGAGAATAACTAAATAATAAGTCATGATTAGGGGGGATATGCTTTCAAATCCGAGTTATATAATTTTGAAATGTAATCATGTTTTGTGACAGGTTGGTAAATGCCTTTTTGAAGTGCATAATTTGCAATTTCAGGCGCAAAATTCTATATTAATGACCACAGTCAATATTATACAGTATGAGAATATTACACTATAGGCATTTTTTAAAATATGATAACCACTGAGTTACTGGCTAAATGCAAATATTATGTACATTTGTCATTTCATGGCAACACTGATTGCTATTTTCTTTACTTTTTTTATTTCATACCTCTAATTCACTTTTGTTTATGTTTAAGTGCAATTATTTTCATATGCTTGTTTCAGTCAGTCTGTCTCTTTATATAAAGCTGTGAGAGCACATACTGCACAGAGTCCATAGAGCCACTGGAGTCCAATGTTGGCCTGACCTGTCCACATTTTCCCCAGCCTGTCTCTGTGCTCCCAACATCCCTCTAAGTAGTGCTTTACACTCGGGCACCCTCTAGGGCTACGGGGCCACTTTGATAGAGATGGATGCGCTGGTGCTCTACTGCCCTCCAATGGCAGCTGCCACACACACTCAGCACCGCTCCACTCCACTCTGCCTGCCAGACAGTGCTGGGCAGTTAGCGCTCAGCACTGAGAGGACGGACTGGAGACCAGGAGACTGACCAAAGTGGGGCCAAAGGAGAAGAGCCTCCACACAGGAAAACTAGTTCAAGCAGATGATGCCATGCAGGAGAGGCATGTAGTGGAAGGCTGTGAACAGGTGTAAAGACGCATGCTTGCATGATGGATGCTACGGCCTGCCACTGCTTCCTCCTGCATTCACAACTGCCGATGGTTATGGTTTAGAAAGCAATGCAGTATGCCTTATTAATTTTGACCCTCTTACTTTCATCTCATTTGAACTTGTACTCGTATGCAAGAAGATACACAAATATACATATACACACGCAAATACACACACACAAGCAAGCATGCACACAGAGCCACATATAGTTCATAGAGATAAATGTAGACAGTGTGCTGAGGCCCAGATGGCTCAGTCACAATGGCGGTGCAGGGCAGCCTTTGATGGGTGTGAGTGATTGATTTCAGGCTTGACTGGCTCTGATAGAGTCACCTCAGGAGGCGCCTGGCAACCACAGGCCCACGCCAGAGCCTTTCGGCAAGAAACAAGATGGAGCTGAAATTCGCTGGATGCCCAGCAGCTTCATTCGCGTCCCCATAGAAGTCCAATACATTCTGGGTACTTACAACCACTGGAATTGGATAGATTTTGTCACTGGCTTCAACTTTCAATGGCAAAGCGGTTTACAGTGGAGTAATAGGTCATTCAATATGTCACAGCATGTTACTCTCAACACAAAACATGCCTATTTTCATTTGTGAACTTTTCCCCCATATATTCTTTGTAGAGCATAAATGCAACTGTGAAATCATGATTAACTATCAAATCCACAAATAAAGTACAATTTGAGAGTTATGAAGTCCTCACAAAAATAATTCCAGTTTATCCATATGGCTTTTCCTTTGTTACTTTATGCGCCGTTGATACGCTGTAATTTGCCCTGCATGAAGATATTGAGCGATAGCTGTAATGGAATATGACTGTCATCTTGGGGTGACATTTTCAGCACTGCCACTGTGCTGCGACTGACTCCGCTGAGCTCACTGGGCAGGAGGGCACCATGATCACGAGGACATATTTGCCCTGGAGTCATCTCAGTTACCCTCTACACTATGACATGATTTGACAATCAATTAACCGTCCCCTCGCTAAACAAGACTTCTGGATTCCAATTCCCTCGCTACTGAAAAGCAGTCAGTCCACGATGTCAACATCAGGCTAACCTCCGCTGTCAGACATGTCAGGGTGAAAAGGTACGTTCTTATTTAAAAAATAATAAATACAAACTGTTCCCAGTAAACACTATTGGTTTTCAACTGGCATATTAGCTGCTGAGCCGAGATGATTGCTCCAAGGTTCTGTTTTGACTTAAACTTTCACATGAATTTCAATGAGTCTAAAATCTTTTTCTTTTATTTGCCAATAAAAATCCAAAGAAATGTGACCCCAGATTTTATTTTATTATCTATACAATGGTATGTACACATTTTTATTGAAATATTTAAATGCTGCCATGAATGCTGGGGACTGTGGAGGGTCGTGTCAAAGGTTGCTAAGGGGAATGTGCACTAAAAAATGAAAACGGCCACTAAAAGTGAAAAATCTGTTTAAATTTGCAATTATGTTTGTATTTCTAATCACATCACCGCCTAATTGCTTTAACTAAATAAATCACACTCTGATTCACAATGGCAATAGCATTACCATGGTAATAATTACTACTGTGATGACATTGACATCAGGCAGGTACACTTTGCCTCATTTGAATAATTAACATCTTAAGAGCCACTGCTCTTTCTCCTTTTCCCTTTTTTCCCCCCATCATCCTCCATTTATGCTACTAATTGTGAGTTTATTAAGGAAGGGATTGATGAGGCCTATGCATAATTTACCAATTAGTTCTACACATTTATAAAATTGCATCCTCAAATAACACGTGTCACATTTATTTAAGATTAAAGTTTAATGTGTCTTGTTGCTTGTGACAGAAATTAATTTGTCCAAGAATAGATCCCAGCTATTGTAGAGAAGCATAAAAAAAAGTCAGTTTATGGTGAAATGCAAAAGAGAAGAATATTGAGCAGTCACCCAAATTCACATATATTAGATACATTTAAAAAAAAAAAACAATTTAGAAATACAAAGACATGGATAAACTGTTGATTCTTTTAAAAAAAATGTTACAGTGAGGTCTGTGGGCAGAAAACCAAAATAAAACTATTACTATTAACATAGGGTGCACTTTGTTGCAACAGAAACAATGATCTCATTCAATGATCTGTACTTTAAAGTGTACTGTTAATGTAAAACAACATTTTGAGGAATGCTTTTCAAAAGAAAACACTCATATCCAAAAAGAAAAGAAAAGAGAAGATCATTGCCGCTGATGCAGCCCTGGCTCCAAACAGACATATATCTAACTGGAGACAGAGGGGCGGGCAGAGAGGTGAGGAAGAGGGCAGGGCAGCTCTGCCCGCCTGGGGAGTTTGGCATGTGCCCTCCCTGGGCCTCCCGCGGACCTGGGGTCAAAGTAAATAAAGGGGCGATGTGGACCGCCTCCAGCAACCCCCTTACCAACCCCTTTTCCGCCCTTCATCCCACAGCCCAGTAACAGGAATCGGTCTCTTTATCCACTGACCACGCCCTCCTGCAGCCATCCATACCTCCACTGCCACATGCCGCCTTTTCTACATTCTCCAGCTCCATGTCCAGACATGAGGCCAAGGCCCCTTCTCCACAGTTTGTAACAGTCTGACACTGAAACACAGTCGGGTAGCTACAGTATATGGGCTCTGGTGGTGGTGCAGACAGCATTTCTCCATGTGCGTAAAATATTCACAAATGCAAACACATACAAAATGTACTCTGTTACAGCTCCACATGCACATACATTGCAATATGCATGCATACATGAGCGTGTTTTGTAACAAATTGCATGCATGTGTGTGTAGCCACAAGTGCACAATGGATTACCTTAAATTACGGTTCTCAAGTGTGGCTGACTACTACATCTTGCACGCACAAACACATGCATGCGTACATACACACAAACATCTGTGCGCACAGACTCACCAGTAATGACATCCAGAGCTGCATTTCATTGGAACATGGGTGGAGGAAGGAACTTATTCTGAAGTGAGCCGATGGCAGACAAAGAGTTCCCATTCCTCCATAGATTTAGAGAGTGGAAAAATGCTTTACACGTAATAAAAAACAATAGGTAGCCATAGAGCTTGCTGAGCTCATAGCAGGAAACACAGGATTTGCAGTGTGAGCAGGGTCTAAGAGGGCTTAGCAGCTTTATAACGTCATGTTAAATGTCTATTAGTCTATGGTTGTTACAGAGGTTAACACTCTCACACACTGTTCCCCCTAACAAGTTCAATGTACCACTAATAAAATGCACCAAATTTCCATACGTTATATGTTTTGTCACCCTCCCTCTAACTCCCAGAATCCCTCTTCACCCAAATTCATCTCCTAACTTTTCATACATCTTAAATTATTCAGCCCTTTCAACAAGACACTAGCCATGTCTGACAAAAGGACAATATGCCAACATCCTCTCCAAGTTAATGTCGGGGTGCCGCAGACACATGGAGACCGACTCTCTTTCTCCTCCTCCTTCTCCACCTCTTCCATCCCTCCATCTCCCCATCCCTCCCGCTGGAGGAATTCCCAACCCTCTCTGCAGGTAGCCAGCCAGCCAAGACCAGCAGAACATGTGTTTTCCTCCCCTGGTCGGGTCAGAGCGAGGTCGTTCATTCATTCCCAGTGATATAGCGGCCCGGCTCTCCCGCTTGCATGCTTATCATGTGCCGCGCCCTCGCAACAGATGATGAATTCCACTCAGCCGATAGATAGATGGAGGAAGAGAGAGGGATGGAGGAGTAAGAGAAAGATGGAGAGAGACCCCCCTCCGATGCCTCCAGACGCATCTCGTCCCAGCCAGTTTGCAACTCAATCACTGACATGTGCGATTTTAAGAGGGGAATTGTATGTTATGCCACTTGTTTTATTTTTTTATTATTTTTTTTCTTTCTCAGATGTTCGAGCCGAGGATGGTTTTGAACTTTGCCTGCAAAGTTATGAATTTTCTTTTAAAGCTCAGAGGAACTTAAGGAAAATATTTTCGAGACAATGTACACAGGATATTCACATTTCAAAGCAAGTTTAGATTTCAATAACGTTGAGAAGTCTGGCTTTTAACCATGCTGTTTCCACAAGTTAGTTTTGCTCATTCTTTAGAACATTCATAATATTGATGCAAGGAGTTTAGACAACCCAAATACAATATTGTTACACTGCTGATCATTGGACGCTTATTATCTAATTTACTCAAGAACAAATCTTATTTGAAGATGAACTTTATTTTGCTTAAAAACACAGAAAACAGGAGAATTAGAAGCTTGCAAATTGTACAGACTTATTATAGACCTGATTGGCTTTGCTGCACACAGCAGCCTCACCACATCCCCACGGCCTGTGATCATGCCAGAGGCAGCCACTCAGGGGGTGTAATACTTGCCAGGAGGACCAAAGATACTGGAAGGTATTTTGTGTATAGTCAAAGCGGACAGTAAGGGATTGTATGAAAATTATAAGAAGGGATAAGGGGTCACAAAAGTTCGGAGGGTAATTTAATTTTTCTTTAATGTGTTGTATGCTCTTTTTGGGAGAGGAGTGTCTTTAATTTTTTTCTCATCCTATATTTTATTTCAGCCTTTTTTTGCAATATAGTTAAAAGTTACATAAATAACTACATCATACATACATTGTCACCATGTGAGTACAACAGTTCTGTCCCTGTATCAGGGTTTTAATAATGTGTACATTGGTGGCTCACATTAACAGTTCGATTAAGATATTAAGTCTTAAATTGGGGTACACAATTAAATAAGTCATACCAATTTAACACTGGTAAATTGTGTGTGCAAGGTGTAGTTTTTTTTAGAACCAAAGAGAGAGGCTGAAAGAAAGCCTTAATAGCCCTGTGGAGGGCCTTGCTCCCCTCACCACACCAATAATTTTCATACAGTCTCTAAAATAATAGTATAAGTTCAGGTGGTGCCTCACTCTCAAAGCAGGATTACAAAGTGATCTGGATAACTTGGCTAATTAAATCCCAGAGCCCACTTAAATCTGGAACCTAGGCTTAAGTAAGCTATTTTACTAGAAAAGTCATCTTAAAGACACGCAAGCCCCCATATCGCCCCCTTATCTTACCAAATGACAGCTGCAGACAAGCTGAGAAGGCTGTAAAACACTAAGGGGACATAAAATAAATAAACAACAATGATAACACTTAGGTATCACAGCCTGTACTTAATGTTTATCAGGTGTCGTGGCGGCCATGACACCGTGCTGAGTAAGATTCTCTACAGGAGGCATCCTCTTGGCCCCGTCGCCAGCATGTGGGCATCGACGGGAGCTGAAAAGGCGAGACAAGAGATTAAGGAGGCAAGAAGCTTTGTCTGTGCACCCTCCCTGCCTCAAACACAACAACCTCTCCATACAACCTCCCTCCCCCCCTGCAACACACACATAGACTCTGCTCCCATTTTTTCTTATTACCGTAAGCACGAAGCGAAAAAAAGGACAAAATAGTACTTACTAATGGACTAAAAATGTCCCCAACTCCCTACCCTTTCACTCCCCAACAGCCAGAAAAACCACTCACCAAATCTGTTCTCAGTCTCACTGTTGAGAACTACATTTAGTCAATCATACAGTGCCCTATAAGGAATGGATTTCGGGACATCTTGTGAGACTGGGTGAAATGTGAGTTAATGGGAAGAGAGTCTGTGGTTGAGTGAAGAAGCCAGGCAGAGTAGGTAGTTAAAGAGCAGAACAGTGCCTTAGGGGTACTCAGTGTATCCGGACTCACACTGGGAAAAGTGTATTTATCAACTTAATAGCAGGTGTCTGATTGAACATGACTATGATTACAGTAAGTTGTTCCTTCTTTGGGCTCCTCTCCTCCTCCACCTCCTCTTCCTCCTCATCATACTCCCCCTCACAGCTCCCTCCTGTTTTCCACCTCGCCATCCTCTACCTTCTATTCAAAGCTACAGGAAGATGGTATGGTGCGTATTATCATTGTCAACACTAAGTGATTTAATTATTTTACATCAGCATTACATATTAAAAGGCGCAGACCATTTATAATTCAGTTTACAAGGCATGTCAGCAACCTGTGTGTGCAGCAGTGTTCTCAGAACTTCCTCACTGCTGCTGTCTTTTTCTGCTGTTTTTAATGATAACTTTATATGTGCTTCATTGCAAAGTCCAATATCTGAAGAGACAGACAGTTCAAGCAAGCCCGATCTGGAGAAAAAGAAGCAGGAATGGTATTCTGAGAGAGAAACAAGTAAATAAACAAGAAGAGAAGTCTGACTTGTGGAGGATGGGGAGCAGGAGCCATTTAGCTGATAAGGCAGGGAAGGCCCTTCAGGTGTCTCCTGCTCCACTGCTGTGTAAATGAGCTCCAATTAAACAGGCGGCCCCTAGCTCAGGGTCTCCCCGCAGCCCTCCCCAGCCTCCTCAGCCTCCTCCATCCCCTAAGCCTCCCCCAGCCCCTCGCTGCTCGCCGTAAGGCCCAACCCTCCCCATGGCTCCTGCAGCTGCTCGCTCACTCCCACTCTCTGTTTTGCACTCACACTGCGTGACCCAAAGGCCTGCTTAACTTGTGTGTGTGTGTGTGTGTGTGTGTGTGTGTACGCACAGTTGTCTGTTGATGTGTGTGTGCTTCTCTATGTATGTCTGTGTGTTTGTTAGCCCTGCAGCATTTCAGCTTATTGTCAACTCTCGATAAGTGACAGCATGGTGGAAATGCTGCATCCCAGTGTCTGGTTGATTTGTGTATATTGCAGTAATTGCTCTGAAACTGGAAACGTATTCTCACTGTTGAAATTCAAACAAGAGATGGAAAAATTAGGTTTTACTCTAATACTGATCCTAACTTTTTTCCCTAGACCTTATAACCTGCATGTTCCCAACTCTTGGAAGCTTCTCCGAACACTGACCAAACACAACATTAACAGTTTGCAAACACTGTCTGATTCCTCAGAAGGCCTTTGCCACGCATCAACAGGGGTCTGAGAACAGCGGGGGATTTGGCCAATTAGATGAGGCGGTGATTTAGGTGGCCAGATTGGGAGTGTCACTGTTGGCTGCTGGCCAGGACACTGGGGTTGCCACCCCTGAACCTCGAGAAACCATGCCATAAGTTCCTAAATGACCACAGCGAGGGGAGAGGAGGGAATGAACATTTGATGACCAGTCCTGCATTCAGTTTTGCAAAATATTAGCTTCTTGGTCACAATGAAACGTAAAGGGGTTTCAAGATAAGAATATTTAGACAATAAAATGTGCAAAAATAGTCAAAAAATGTCCATCACTATTTCCGAGACCAAGGTGACATCTTCAAATTGCTTTTGTTTTGTCTGACCAACAATACAAAAGTCAAATATATTCAATTTACAATGATTTTAAACACAAAAAAGCTGCAAATGCTCACATCTTAGAAGCTGGAACCAGCTGATGTATGGCAGTTTTGCTTGATAAATGACATACCAACTTATCCACTAATCGTTTCAGCACTACTGGAAATCCTGCAAATTTAGAATTTAGTACAGTATATAAAAAAGACCAGTACAGTACATTCCCACAGCCTCTCTTATTTTATCATAGTGATGGAAATTCAGCCTGAGTTTTGTCTGAAAAGTGCCATTGTTTACGATGGATGGGTCAGAGCCACAAGTCAGACTCCAGCTTGTGTGTAACAGATCGCTCCCTACCTCCTACTGTATGAGGAAAGCACAATTACCTGTTCATGTCGAGGCATACAGGCCCTGTCAGCAGCACCTCGTGCATAATACATACCTGACATTCTGCTAACGTTACCTGCCACATGTAACCAGTCACACTGTAAAAGGTGTTTGTCTCCTCCCCCGCCACTCCAAATGCTAGATATTTAAAATTAATGGCTGTGATTAAGATACTTTAAAACCCGCAAATGGTATATTTAAATATTAAGTCACATGTAATTAAGCAGGGAGAAATATTCATTCCTGTTGTTAGGGCAATTATAACAATTTCCATCAAGGGATTTCTCAGCTTGACTTTTGTTCTGAGCAATAGTGATTAACATTATGGTTAATTGAAGTCATTTTCCAATACTTAGGGTATTTCTTATTACCTGGTCTTAGAAACAAGTAAGCTGGACAGAGCGGACACAGCAGGCCTGGTGTAGAGTCTTAAGGACATGATTTTCTCCTCTCTGGTTCCTTCCTGTGAGCATATTTAACTGTGCGTAGGGGGGTCGTCCCCAGGCGGCCGAGGAGGTCAGTCTCCCCTGTGGGAGTGGTGAATCAGTGGACAGTCGGAGATGAGGGCCCAGTGGGGAAACACCACTCAGGGTTTGCAGCCATTTCCTTACATCACTCAGGGAAAAAACAGATTTGATGGTGTGTGATGGTGTGATGTCCACCTTGTTGGGTGATAACAGCCTTATTATAACACACCATGTAATGTTTTTCTCCTCATCAGACAATTCCATTAAAACTATATCAGTAATTAAGCTATTAACTGAGTGGTAGGTAAAAACGACCACTTGTGGTTTTAATATAGTATAATGGTTCTAATAATCTAAAGTTCGTCTACAATCAGAAATGTGTTTTGCTTATTGTCACTTCACTTGGAGGTTTGACCTTCACTGTGCAGAATGAGAATGATGTGTGTGCCAAGTTTGACACTAGATGGCTGTTCTCACATTCATCTGCTGAGGGGGGGAAAGTTTCTCACATTTAATGTGAGTTGAAGACATATACCAACATGACTTTGTTATATCACAATTAATTTTGAAGCCAATCGCGGTCCAGTATGCAGCTTACACAAGTGTGATGTGGAAACTTAAAGCCTCCAGTGCACATTCACTGAGAATGTACTTTTCAGTGAATGTAGTAGTTAAACTTTGAATATATTTATATATTTGCATATTCATAGATTCTGGATTTTTCAATGAGGGAGGATGAATGGATGTTTTTTAAGAATTTTGAGAAACTCTAACAAGTTAATTGAACATTTTTGTGGAAAAACCATATCAGACACAAATAATCATCAAGCATTAAGTATTTTATATGCTCTTAAAAAATTGTCAAGAGGGGGTCTTTAATATGAGCAGCCCATATCGTTCCTGGATCAGGATATGTTGTCAAGAAAATCCCATTTTTGTATTTCACAAAAGGTTTGCCCACTGCCTCATGTGGTATTAATAACTGCCAGTGCTGAGATCACGTTTTAATGGTGATGTGGTTGAGTAAATCATATAATGTGAAGCAAAAGTAACTATGGCTGACATTGTCAGTCAAACTGACACACTGAATTTCTTATCCGTTTATGCGACAAGTTCTCCTTTATTGTTTGTCATTTGCCAAAATTGTCATTTCATTACTCTAAATCTGTTTACATGATGATATGCCTCGATATCAGATAATTGCTCTTGTACAAAGCGTGCAGTCAAATGGTGGCCCCTCTGTTCAGATGCTCAAATCAAGACATAATTGTCCCCCAGCATTCACGCCAGACAGTACAACTCCATTTCCAAATCTGTCTTGGTGTAAGTAATACGCCTGCATACTGTCATGAGTGACACGGGCCTCTTCTCTGCTGCGCCATGACCCGTTTTAAAGATCAACGCCAGCCCATGAGCATGCACCCAGCAGTTGTCCTCCCTCTGAATGTTATTACAGAGGGAAGCAAGGTCAGATTGCAGAGATGATGATACATGGGAAGCACAAATAAGAAAGTCCTCTTTTTTTTTTCGCTGCTGCGTCGCATATTGACCTTGGCATTTCTGACAATAGCATCCATCACACACATGAAACCTTTCCAACAGGCAACACTGGTCCGCTGAGCAGCCAAGTGAATCAGATTAAGGAATAACACCAGTAGATGGATGCCTGACGTCAAAGCGGCAGAGGGATCAACCTCCCTGTTCCTCATGCATTCCACTTCCTCTGCACGCCCCCTGTACTGCCTGGCTGGGTTATGTTTCTCCGATTTTGACACAAATGATTAACGGCCACAGGATTACTGCGCTTTTGATCGATACTACAGCATTATGGCAGTAATTAATTCAGTGGCGTATTGAGAGGTTGTCGATTGAATCATCTGCCGAGCAGGGTCCATTAGTTTAGAAAAAGTAAAAGTTCTGTGAGAGTAAAGTCTCTATTACTCATGTATAATTTAATTGCTCCATTCATGCTTTTCATTTGTTTTTTGTTAAACATTATTTTTATTATAAGTTATTATAATTTACTATAATATGAAAAGCCTACCTTGTAATAAAGTGAATCTCAGTACCTTTATGGGCTTTCCAGCCAATCACCGCAGGACATCCCTTACAGGACTAATGAAATACCCATTCACTGCACAAACCTTGTTTTCAAATTTCTTGTATGTCTGGTTTCAATCTACCTGAACTATTAATGGTCGCATTATTGTAAAATAAATATCAAAAAAAGATCATGCAAAGAAATTACTCATTTTACGGGGATCCCAAAGTAAGATTCCAGGCTGAAGGTTGCTTTGCTCTGGGGGTTTGAAAGCAGCCTGAATTTAATCTCAGTAGTGCGCTAGTTGAGACACAGAATACCCTGCAGCACCTGTATAAGAGCAATGATGACAGTGGACTAAGAGAATCTCTTAAAGAATGATTTGATCGCTTTATTCTTTTATTTAAATTAAAAACGCTATCGGTTTGTTAATTTTTAGTTTTTTATGAGACTACAACGCCCCCAATAAAATCAAACCATGAATAGAAAACGCCAAAAGGTTTCAGTTTTAATGAGAATTTCTGACTGATTTGTTTAAAGGGATACTATTAAAACATTTTACTACTAAGACTGTTGTTCTCAGCAACAGAGTCAGCATTCCAGCAGCTGTCTAAGAATGCCTTCATGACACAATTTGTACTGATTATATAATGAATGAGAAAAACATTCAGTTAATGCTCGAGTTTCAGAGAGAAACGCAGACTACAATACCTCCAAAGCTTTGTACAGAGTGCCAGAATGGAAAAAGACATTAACACAGTGAACGTGTGGATGTGTGTGTGCCTGTGCTCGTGTGTGTGTGGATGTGTGTGTGCCTGTGCTCGTGTGTGTGTGTGTGTGTGTGTGTGTGTGTGTGTGTGTGTGTGTGTGTGTGTGTGTGTGTGTTTCAGAGAAGGGCTGCACTGAAGTGCTCAGCTGGGAGCATCCAGTCAGTGACCCCTGTCTTTCCAACTGTGTAGAGAGAACTCTTCAGCGTGCATGCATGAGTGTGTGTTGTGTGTGTGTGTGTGTGTGTACGTGTGTGTGAGAGAGAGAGAGAGAGTGTGTGTTTGCAGGACAGAAAGAGAGAGACAAAGAGAGAGTGAGATAGAAGTACAGCACAGAGAACAGAGGAGCACTGTGCGGCGCTGAGCCTCCTCGGAGCCACTCGGAGCACGTCGTCCACATGCTGCGGCTCACGTAGCATGACCTGAGGAGAAGTCCTGAACCGCACTGGCCTTTGCACTTTGCACTGATGCTGACTCACACAGGGCAAGGTGGCCGCCTCGCTGTATCTGTCTGGCCAGGCCAGGTTCAACACACTCCCTAAGCTGTGGAGAACCAGCACACTCACTGTACGCATGGAGATGTTTTTCTCATTTAACATTCAATACTGCACTATCCTCCGAACGTTTATTTTCACAAGCATTTCTTTCCACACAGATATAAAAAAATTTAATGATATACATTTAAATTTGAAACTAGTAATGCATCCTATAAGTCCTAATAATGTTTTCTAAAAATCTGAGAGTCATTTGTAGTAAAATGTGCTTTTAGGATGTGTACATCCTAAAAAAAAAAAAGAAAAAGAAAAAACACAAAATGTTAAAAAAATCTATAAATTTTTTTTTACTAAACATTAAATTGAAAATATTCTACTCTTACTCTTAAACAATTATTCTGCATTTGCAGATGCAAACTGCAGAATAGATGTCAAATGTTACTTATTAGAACATATCTAAGCATCTGTGGTCCCCGGCATGTAACATTTTTCTTTTAAAATAAAACCTCTATGGTGACAATAAGATGCTAGACAATAATTTAGACATAATTTAGACCCTGACTGAATATCTAGATCTTCTCTATGACTAGAATATAGAGAATAATATAATAATATAGATTGATATATAAAAAAAGAAAGAAATTGGTGGAAAGTAAAAAAACAAACATCTAAAATAATTTGTATCCACTAAATATCACCTAAATATTTTAAAAACCATACATTATGAGTAAACCTTTGTCCACACTGTAAGATCATGTGCCGATGCAAGTAAGGTGGTTTTCAGAAGAAAAAGAGTAAATGCCATTCAAAATTAAATAAAGTTTCTGTACTCTAACAAACATTTGTCGGAAATCTACAAGGGTTTTGGAAATGAACACAAACATTATTTGCACAACAATTTCTTTCCTCCTCTGCTGTTACATCCAAAATTTGAAAATAAAAACATCTCCTATTTTTCCCTTTATCAGTCCCAGCGTGATGGTGTTTTCCACAATCAAGTTTTACGGTGTGCCAGCAGGACACCATGTCCACAGGGACTCTCCGGAGAAAGAGGTGAGTACCAGGTGCTGCGAACCCTCTCATGCTATTACCACCACACTGTCATGGCTTTCTGTCCCATTTTACCTTGCATACACCCTCCCCCAACCCGCAAGACAACAGGATGGCACCACAACAGCTGCATGTTCTGCAGCTTTGTCAATTTAGAGCATATTTCATAGTCTTCATGGATTATTCCCCCTTTAGTTTTGTGAAATGGAGACTGCCTTGTAACACAAAACATGGAGGACTCATTTTGTGTAGGCAACTCGCAAGCATAGAGGCGCACAGCTAAAATGGAGAGGGTGATTTCATTTTTTGGAGGGTGAAGAGAAAGCAGTAGTGTAGGGTTGCAATGAACAACATTCTCCTCAAACATGGACTTGGAGCACCCTCTACCCATGACAAGTCAAAATGCAGGCCTACTCCAGAGTCCTGCCGTTACTACGTCTGTAATTGTCCGGGAGCCAGGCCTTGCTCCTGCTCCCCAGAATTTTAACAGAAACCATGAGAGGCGAGGCTTCTTTAAAGGCTTCATCAACTGTGACCAACCGCCGTCAGCAGTAACCCATGTTATACAGGCCGCAGTTATGACACCCTCAAAGGGCTGCCCCCCAAGGAGGCAGGCGACAGGGATGGGGGTACAAGGGGAACAGGGTCTCAGAAGTTTCCCACCTTCCCTTGAACCGCAGCCGCACACCCTCGGCAGGAGGTGGACAGGGCCAGCTTTGAAAAATAACACCTTTGTGATCCCCAGTGTTTGGGGATGGATTGTGGTCTGCAGATGGCTCCGGATACTCTCTCCATGGATGGATGAGAAAGACAGAGAGAAGGAGAAAGAGAGCAGACTAAGCTCTGTTTCATCCATTTTGTACCTGAGAAAAACGTTTTTCAGAAGTCTGAGGATTGTAATGTCCAAAAGGTTTCCAATTAATATAATTTCTAAATATTATCTCATCTTGCCAAGAATTTAAGTTATATTAATATTTCATCCTAACAATGCAGTTTCAAGTTTGTGCATCTAGAGTCTGAAAAAGATTGTATGCTTCAACAGAACTTTGCAAAGACAATAGTCCATGTTCAATAATGCTGACAACACGCACAAATGCAATGCTGAAAAACTGGCACATAAATGCATAAAAAGATGCCCAACAGTAAGCAGTTTTACAATAGTGCCTCCTCTAACACAGTCATGATGATGAATATGGGCTGCAATTAAGTTATACGAAAAGCCGCCATGATTCTGAAAGTTCACACGTGTCCCGCATGTGGCTAGCTAATGGGCGTGAGTGCAAAACTAAGAAGCAGACATAGGAACGGGGAGCCAACAGAGTTTTGTACAGGGGGGAATAAATTATTACAGGCCCAGCAACGGTGACAGCGTTTTTCCCTCAGTCTGGGGGAAGAAAACAGTGCGCTGAACTTCTAACCCCGGATTCTGAAATCATTTTTAGCTGCAGTTGACAGTCAGTAACCGGCACTTGACAGCGAGCTCACGAAGGCTGGTGACACTTCCCTGTGGCTCAGCGGGGTCCTCAAATGATCCAGCCCTCTGTAAAGGTGATCGGCTGTTGTGCTGTTTTTCTTTCCCTCCTCTTGGCTCTCACTATGGAACGGAACAGGTTTGATCCCTTTTCCACCTCATTTACATCTTCCCCTCTTTCTCGTTCGGTTGCTAGCATAGATCAAATAATTCAAAGGCAAATGTCAGAGTATGAACATCCTCTTTTTAGTGACCAGTTAGGGGCCAATAATAAATATCAGTGACAAGAAATGATGGATTTTATTCAAGCAAAACAGCCAGACGTATTTTGGTAATATTACTTATTTTAAACTTTATTCACATGGGCCTTGTCTTGGAAGGTTTTCTATCCACAAATTTAATGTGATGATTGTGTTACAGTATTCATATAACAACTCAGCTTACAAAGTCAGCGTGAGTGCCAGTCTGGGAGCTCAGTGCAGAAGACAGTGCCTCGTGAAGGCTTGTGTAGCCTCCAAACAGCTGTGGTGCCTCTTTTGTGTTATTTGGAGGGCCTGTTGCCCCTGCTCTATTCAGGGCTTTCACACCAGTCTCACTCACTTCTCACTCCCTGGGTTTCTCCTCACAGGTCATAAATTAAGCGGAGGGAGGGGAGGCTTGAGATCAGAGAAAAAAGATCAGTCAGGACCTCATTTCAGCTGGGTTTTATCACAAAGTCTGCGATGTAACAGCGCCGAAAGAGTCAAAGTTTCATAAGCAACAGTAAGAAGCAAACCTGCCACTCGGAGGGCAATTCTCTGACGTACAGACAAGTCTGTGGATTTGTGAGTTAAGACAGAGCATTTTGGGTTTATCCACTTGGGGCCACACTGCTGTTGACACTATATGTTATTTTAATGAGTGCTGCGGCATAGTGGTTAATGTGGCAACAGCTCATGGCTCAGAGGTGCTGCGAGGCTGTGCATGTGTGTGTGTGTGTGTGTATGAGAGAGACAGAGAGTTGGTGGGGGATGGGGGGGTCACAATATGGTTATGGTGACAAGCACTGGGATAATTCCTGTCAAAACAAAGACGACTTGAAGTGAATGAGGCCGGCAGCTAAGTACTTTAGGGTAACTGGAGAAAGCTTTTGGTGCCGCAGACTTTTATTTTCCTTCACTGGACTTCATTCTCATGTTCACTATTCAGATTTCTTTTTTAAAATGATAAATCATGATGGACATATTGTATTCAGTAAGGTCGCCATACTCAACCCAGCAGTGCATACTGTGACAATGACTTAATGACATGAATAGGGGAAATATTGCACAGTTCAGTGGCTTGTATTGCGAGCTATTATCCTTTTGTGAAACATAAAGATCAAAATTATGAAATATCATGCGACACATGTGGGATCTATTCAGTGGTATCACAAAACTCCCATTGAAAAATGGTTAAATGGCTTTGCATGAGGCTGTGTACAGAACCATATGGACGCCTCCACATCTCCTCATTTCATACATGTTTCTTTTGACATCAATAATGCCTCGGTATCCAGTGGCGTTTGGAACGTATCCAAAACAATTATAAAGTTGCCGTGGAAACTGAGGTCCTTTGCCAGGGTGAGGCATACTGTCTCCGCTCAGATAACCACATGGAAAGTCACAGCAAACAAAGCACTTGACAGGGGTGCAGAAATGGGAGAAATAAAAAAAGAGGGAGGGAGGTGAGGGACAGGCAGAGGTGAAAAGACAGAGACGGAATAACAAAAGCGGTGAATGTGGCAAATTCGGACATCCACTGATGATGAAAAACATACCCTGTAGATTTGCATTTTCTTGTGTGTGTGAATTACAGACATTTTGCGTTAGAAAACCCTTGTAATGTGGGCATTTGTAAGACCTATTCTCAAAACATCAGTAGAAAAAGTCAGATTTAGGCTGAGAATCAGTGTTATACTGAGGTTCAGTTAAGGGTTAAGTCTAGGCAGGTACAGTAGCACTATGTGTGTTTGTGTGTGCATGAATGAACATTATCATGGCGAACTAACACACAACCCCTCAGTGACACATGCAATTCTGTGTGTGGAACATTGGGACTGGTGTAATGTATTGTAACCTTATGCTAACCTAATGAACAAGAGGATGAAAGCGGTGTAATGGAGGCATTTTTACATTCATCTTTAGGCTCCTCATTATGCGCCGAATATGACAACCTCGTTAGGAGTGCACGAAAGATTACCCATGCGGGTAAAGAGCACCACCTTCACGCAAAAAAAAAAAAAAAAACACAAACACACAGAAAAAATTGTAAAACAGGTAGGAATGTACAGAGCAGGGACTGTACAATTGGTGCACACAGACACACACACACATGCAAACCCCTGGTGGGAGTAACTGGGCTCTTGGAGTCAGAAAGACAATCTGACTGGCTTTCAAAGACCCCTGACTGTCCGGTCTGTTTATTCAGATGGGAGCACAGAACGTCACCATTTCAAAGCCAGTGCGTTACTTTGTTTTGATCTCACTGATGAAGAACATAAGTTCCACTGTTCTGCTTGGCTAGTTGGAGTGATAAAATGGGCCCTTGATGCTACCAACAGTTCAGCTTTATTTCATATGTGATGTAGTGTGTTTAAAGCTTAATTAAATATATACCTAAAAATGTTAAAATATATAGCTATTGTAAAAAATATAGCAAGTATTTATGCTTTATGTAATACATTTGTTTATTTGTACGGCAGAAGACACACTACTTATTGTATATGCAGTGTTTTCTAGGCTATGTCAGGTCACTACAGGCAATTACTGTAACATGAATCAATTAAAACGTGTTTTTAGTTGTCTGGGCCTGAAGTGTCAGCAGATCTGTGTGCGAGTCATCATTTGTTCTCATTAGTGTTTCTTGGAGAAATCAGTAGCGCTTGAGGAAATCAGGTAATTTGTATTCGCAAATAAGGATACTCGACCCAACAACGTCATGTCATTTGTAACAGAGTAGTAAGTGTATTTGTGTGTGTGTGCGTGTGTGTACTGAGTGTGTATCAGTGTGTGTCTGTTTGTGACTATTTTGTTTTAAAATGAAAAGGCAATTTCTGCATTAGTCATGGTAATGGCCATGAGGCCGAGCATCATTAGCTCAACACTGCTCTCCAGTGGACACAAAGTATAATAACCCACACATAAAGTTCAAGTGCACATCAGCTGTGTGTAAAGATTTTTCTCTTTAAGATGTAGTTATGTTACTGCCTTAAGGTTTGTAACAGTATGACTTCTTTCAACATTTATAAACAACCAATGTCTTTCAGATATCATGTTTTGCAGTGCAGCATAAGACATAAACAAGTAGACTGCTCCTTGTTTTTGAAATAAAATTTGCTCAGGTACTTATTATATGCAAAATGTAAAAAAAGGTTAGGATGCTCCTCAGGAAGATCATCTTTCAGTTGTCTTGCATGAGTGACTTTGCTAGACCATCCAGTCAGAGCTCTTTTCCTTTACCACATGTGATCAATTCACATATAGGGACATTTGGAAAAAGTTCCCCTGACACAGGCACAAGTGGTTTTCGGAGATTTGACATTTGCAAACATGGATTTCACAAGTGCCATTTTTGTAAGGGATTTGATTTTTCTTTCTGTATATTGCTGTTAACATTGATGTTATCAGATACTGTCAGATCAGGATTGTAAGCCTGCAGCTAAAAGGGTGATATTTTCAAATTGGAAATCTGGGATTAATGACAATAATAATCAATCTCCAGCCAAAAACACAATACAAGGTGATCCACTTCAAGAAAACAATCACACATCTTAGAAACTGCAATCCAAGCTTGAGGGCCTCCAATATGGCTGCCAGAACGTCACATCAAATGAAGGTCCTCTGGCCATTGTTCCTACAGCTGCCTTCCTAATAATGAACTGAGCACAAAAAATGAAACTAACAAGATGAGAATGAAGCTAACGTAAACAGACGTCAACATCCATGACTTACTTAGTATCATCACCTTCCCATATTTTCTCCCTTTCTCCCACCCCAGCAACAGCTTCCTATAAGTTCTCTTGCCTTTATTCTCTACCCAAGTTATATCAGAAGGAATCCAGCTGTTTTTAAATGCTCTGATGAGTGCAACCTTGATGTACGCACAAGCATATCCAGAGAACTTTTACCTTCATGTCTCTATTGCTTGTGTATGCAGCTGACTGACACGGAGTACAGCTTTTGGGGTTACAGCTGTTAACAATTATTCTCCCACTGCATTGTAGGGACAGCACAACTATAGTTTCTCTCATAACATGCAATTTGCTAGAATACAGTAGATGTAACACAATAACTGCATGACATCTGATAGTATAAATATAACCTTAACAGAAGAGCGATGCTATTCATTCAGTCGTTATGTATTGTATCTACACACATATTGTTTGTACTAACAAATGTGTGTTTTTATGATTTTTATGTGTTGCTGTTGTGTCTTAATAATCTGACCATTGGGGTGGTCTTCAGTTTGGATTTATACATTTGGAGTTATACAGTATTATACAATATATTATTCAGTAGAAAATGAAATGTGTCATTTTATTTTGATTTTTTTTATGTCTTTTTAAAGATACAAAACCTAATTCACAACAATAGACACACAGCAAAATGACCCTGCTGTAACTATCTGAAATAAAATACAGTATATGATGCAGATGTTGAGGTTTATTATATGAACATTCTTTTTGTAAAACATCCCATTGCGCTGTGCATGTAATGTGAGATAATACTGTAATGCCTTTTCAATCTGCTGCTTTTGTCTGTGTTATTGGTGACGTCTAGAGGATTAAAAAAAATTAAAATATCTTAATTTATCATCACTATAAATATTTCTAATAAATCGCCCAATAAAACCTCTTTTAAGCTCTTTCAGCTGTAAAATTAACAAACCAATGCATTGTGCATGCTTTCTACACTGCAGGCTGTTTAATCATAAAGTGGCACTTATTGATAGTCTGACCTGTTCTGTTATATTTTGTTCTACTCTACTCTGTTCTGCTGAGTTATCTTCTATACTCCCGTCTTGTCATTGGCGCATGAAAATCGGAAGTACGCTGACGTCGACCAATGAGATTATAGCTTTATTCCAAAGGCTTGGTTCCGGAGTGGCCTGTTATTATTTTAAGTAGCAGGTGAAATATCGGTGAGTAATTCTGATTCCGACAGAATAGCTGTCTGTTTTATGGCTAATATAAACTGTACAGTGTCGTCGCTTTTTACAAGTTACCGTCTCCTTTGAATGGAAAAGTCAGCTGATCAAACCACGGCGTGTGCGCTCTTTACCAGCTGACGAAACATTCATAGACACTCACGCTTAAATCATAATCAGTCACAGAGATCTGCACCGAAATGGCCTACATATTAGAGACGGGCGGTGTCGCTTGTCTTGGCTTTAGGCCTGTTGTTTACGTGTTTAAACAAAGGGGTGTAAGGGGATTTCTCATGGTGGTGCCTTCCCGTCAGAAGCCCGTCACTTCCAGATACAACCAAGATTATCTGCGTCGCCCACCGTGTAGGTCTGCAGCAGCTCCCCCACGCTGTGCAAGAGCTGCGTCGCTGCTCGTGTACACCTTAACAAGGGCAGGGGGGGCTCCAGGCTGTCCTGTTACCTCGACAATACAACAAAGACAGATAGAGAAACCACATGGGCGCTGTCCCATCTGCCGCGATTTATCTCCATTTGTTTATGAGTGTCACAGAAGAAGCACAAGATGGCGCTCTATCTCATTTAAACATCCCATTTATCAACAGGTCTCCCTCCAGTCTAACAAAATGAACATGTATGCTATGCCCAGCCCGGGAATACCAGGCTGTCCACCGGGATTAGAATACCTGACTCAGGTAAGAAATAAAACTGTTTTTGTTTCCTTTACAAATGTTTAATGTAAGTAATATGCGCTGCCCGCCTTGGCCAGGGGCCCATTGTCTACATAAGGTCTGTTGCTTTTGTTCATCATGGGCAGAGGAAATGAGCAAGTATCATCTTCCCTTTCGGTCCCTAAATATTTAACATCCACATGCTTAGGATACAATATCACCACCTAGTCCAGTGACAGAGTATTAAGCTAGCATTAAGCTGCTTCAGTTTCAGGGTTCTGCTATTGTGCATGCTGGCTCACTGGGATATTTAAATAGAGCACAGACACCGATACTGTTATTAATAACACCTGCGCTATTGCTACAATGACAAGTCAAATTATCTACTGCAAAAAAAGGGTCTACTGGGAAGGGAGTTGATACTACTGTTGTCACCCCTCTACCAGCCCTCACTTCTGCAGATTGAAAGCCCAGAAACTGTACTATGCAATCAATTTCTCTGTTGGAGATGCATTTCATCAGTGGTGCTTGACAAATACATAACAACGTCCACAGAAAATATACAGGTCCACGGAAAAAAAAAGTGACTCCACTGCATATGCTTAAAACCTGTACTACACCACTGGACTAATCTATTTTAACAGCTCAGTGGCCCACACCATCTTTTACTGGCCAGATGCAAAATGTGAGCATGTTTATGCCAATTTGTTTTTTAAACCCTCCCCTCCAACTACACCTGCTCCACTGAACTCCTGAATTAAAAGCCGAAAATGCATAAATTTGAATCCAGTCTATGTGGTTGTGTGGTTTTCTAGGTGGATCAGCTACTCATCAAACAGAAAGTTGAGCTTGTTGAAGGTAAAGTATGTAAACATGCGCTGACCTCTGAGAAAATCTATAATTTATGCTGCTAGTTATGTTAAGTACAGGTGGGTCTGTTTAGCAATGACATCTTCATACGCATCGTTCGTCCATGCAGCCCTTGTTGGTTTCGAAAGCAACAACAAGTATGAAGTCCGTAACGCCATGGGCCAGAACGTGTTCTACGCTGTAGAGGAGAACGACTGCCTGAGTCGACAGTGTTGTGGTCCCATGCGCTCCTTCACCATCCACGTCCTCGACAATTATGGACAAGAGGTCATCACCGTCACCAGGCCACTTAAGTGCATGTCTTGCTGCTTCCCTTGTTGTCTACAGGAGGTGAGTAAAACCACTGCTAGACTGCTCACTTTGTGTCCATGAAATTACAGTGTTTGAGGTGGTCTTTGTTCACCATACCCATTATTGTTTACACTTGACGTCGTCTAGTTTTACATGTTCCTTTAAAACACAATTTCTTGTGAGGATATGAGTACAAATCACCCTCTGTTCTCCCACAATCCCTCACTCAGCTGGAGGTGCAGGCTCCCCCCGGTAACATAGTGGGGTACGTTATGCAACAATGGCACCCGTTCTCCCCTAAGTTCATCGTTGCGAACGAACACACTGAGCCTGTACTGAAGATCCATGGGCCCTTCTGTGGATGGAGCTGCCTTCCAGATGTTGACTTTGAGGTGGGTTTATCTAAACATAGAAATCCATTAAATTTGTGAAAACATAACATGACATGGTAACATTCTCGCCCTCTGGACATTTTTTTTTTTTTTTTTGTAAGGGATCCTCCCCGTGCCTTGAAGCAGGAAATATGTTTCCAATCAGAGCTGGGCTGTAGCTTGGATGAAGCTATTGCACAGAGCATGCTCTTGTGTGGTACAGTGTGGCCATTGTTCCACGGCTCAGCTGGTTTTATTAGATTGAGCTGTGAAGGGATTTGGGTCAGTGATAGAGACCCAGAGGAGGCGTAACTGAAGCATGATATTACTATCCCGGTTCCTCTCTAGCTGCTTTGAAGTCATTACTGGGATACAAAACTCAAATTACTGTGGTAGTGGGCAAACTGCTGAAATTGGATGGGATTATGAATTGTTCCATGATCTCCCGCCAATAAAACCAAACAAGTCTAGGGATTGATCTTTATCCTAATGCAACACATGTCAGCATTTATTCATCTCTTCTAACTCTTTCTGCAGATTTTGACAATGGATGAAGTCAGTAAGATTGGGAAAATCAGCAAGCAGTGGACAGGACTTCTTCGGGAAGCATTCACAGATTCGGACAACTTTGGTATCCAGTTCCCCATGGATCTGGATGTGAGAATGAAGGCTGTGATGATCGGTGCATGTTTTCTCATTGTAAGTAAAGTAATAAGCTTAAGTTGTTACTCAACATGTCCAAAAAGCAACACAATTACTTGTTTCTCCTTTAGCATTCTCTTATAGCCAAATAAGAGTAACTATTGCCATAATGTGTTGTTACAGATGCAGTATAGCCTCAAATGACCCAGGTTTCATGGGGATGTGTTTCTCTTCACTGGTAGTCGGAAATTTCACGTACCTACCACTTAATGTAC
Organism: Macquaria australasica; assembly: GCA_005408345.1. Taxonomy (NCBI): domain Eukaryota; kingdom Metazoa; phylum Chordata; class Actinopteri; order Centrarchiformes; family Percichthyidae; genus Macquaria; species Macquaria australasica. The sequence continues at coordinate 755,850 of SEMN01000019.1, read as the reverse complement.
CACTTAGCCTACATTTTGTGGGGAATGTGACCTAAAACCACCCCAATCACCACAAATGCAAAACAGCTTGTCAAAGCCACTTTCTGTAGTAGCACGAGTCACATTAGCTGAAATGCATAAATGCTAAATTCTCAGCATGTTTTCACAGTTAATTTGGCAGTGACATGAGTGAATAAATACTACACCTAGGCTGGCATATTTTAACAGCAATTAGCAATTAGATATGTGTCAATTTAATGCTTTTGCTTTTCTATTAACTCTTTCTTATTCTTCTTTCCATACAGGATTTCATGTTCTTTGAGAGTACTAACTAGGAGCCATGCAGGATATTATCCATGTAAGCATACAACATTCCTGGAAGAACAAGGCCACAAAGCCATAATGATCAGTCCCAAATGCCCTAACATAGAACAACCTTCAAATGGATAGCTTAAAGAAAAGTACTAAAAGGTACCTAAATGTCATAACTTTGCATGAACAATGAAATAGAAGGTTTGTTTTAGTCTTAGCTGCTCAGGTTGGTTGTTAAAACACGTTACCAGGCTGTGAATGCACAGTGAAGTGTTTTTAGGCAATGTTTGTGAGGAAGTTTTCATTTGTGTTTACATTATGGTCGCGGAGCCCATCTGGGCCCAGAACCTTTAGTTACTACTACTAAAAAAAAAAAGAATAAAAAACTTGAATAGAAGGATAACATCCATATACAAGTAAATAAAAAGGCAACTCCATTATAGGCAAGTGCTGTTATACAGTTTGTGAAAGACAAACTGATGTCATTATGGTTAGTATGCAAAGGGGTCAGCTAAATAGCACTTGTGTAATCGGTCATATTAATGGTCAATATATTAATTTATATAGGACACTATGCTTGTAGCTATATTGTGTGAGAACTGAAGGACTCATGTAATGTAGTAGTTTGTAGATCAGATATTCAGTGCTCTTATTTATTGATTTATAATTTGGTCTATTCAATAATTTGTCAACAGAGAGCAATGTGTGTGTGTGTGCGCACTGCTTTGTGTGTGTGTTTGTGTGTCTGTGTGTTTGCCCTATCACAGGATACAATAATATTTTCAATGCCATAATAATTATGCATTGTCAACTCTGGAGAGGTTGTTTATTTGGGAACAGATGGGTTATGGCTTGATATACTGTCCCAGTCTTGTCCACAAGAGGGAGCTAGCTTTTCATTTAAGAATAACCCAACACAGCCCAAATGGACAAACTAAATACCTGCTTATGCCATAGGTTTTTATTCAAATATTAGTGTCTGATGACATTGTATATTTTTGGACAAACTCAGGTTGATGCATGCTACTGTATTATAGTGTTGGCTGCTGCTGGCTCGGGAATTACACACCTGCACCTGATACGATGAATAAAAAAAAGAGGTTTTGTAGATTAAATCATCTAAATATCCATATTTTACATACATTTCCTGGTATATCAACTTGAATTTTGATCTTCCTCACATTACACATGGTGTGACAGCTCTACATGTGTCAAAAATGCAGAAGTTAAATACATGTAAAACTTTAATTTCCATCAATTGGCCATTGATACTGCTGTGCACCATGCTTCATAGTACAATTCAAATATGATTTAATAAGTATGGCCATCAGTCTGATTAGGGATGGTATAAAGTAAAGTACTGTAGCAGACAAAGACATTATCTATGTGCTACATCAACATTAAGGCTATTAAGAGCTCTTTTGTAGCATCATGATAAAAAGTGTTTTTCTCTACATGTATGTCACCTGTGGTAATGGAAAACAAACAAACATCCATCTTAAGTCAGTTTTTAACATGTTAAGTCTTAAAAGCTTAAAGGCTTTTATTTTTATAAAAAGTGTAAACTGCCAGTTGGAAGAGCTAATGTTTCCAGTGCTGAATTTTCTTGTGTCAGCAGTGTTTTATTCTGCCTTTAATATATTGACTCGTTTGTAGAAGTAGATTTGTCTCGACCTTAATGAGCGGCATTTAAAAAAAAAACAACTTGATTTTGAGACTAAATACATGATTAAGTACTTAAGATGGATGTTTTTCTTTGCAATCTTTCCTGTTTTCATGGCTTAAGTTGTTAAGAAACTAGTGAATTTAAGTAAAATTGAATTACATTCTTACCATTAAGATTAGCCTGATCATTTGGCTTGTATTGTTTGGTTGGATGAATAGTATAGGATGCGGGTTCTACGTCCTCTGAAGGCTCTTTGATTGTGTTTAAAAGCCAAAAACTAAAGTCAGAATGTGATACAAAGGGAATTTAGTTATTCCCAGTCAGTTATATATTAAAAAAACACTTAAAGTACTTATTCTTCTACTTTTGCACTAATACTGTGAACTAATAAACCATTTAGTCATGCAATGAATGCAAACAAACTCTGTGAGCTAAGCTTAAATTGTGCAAATAGTCCATGGAAATACTTCAATAAAAAAATAACATTGTGATGTGTGCAGTTCTTTTGATGTTTGTTTCTTCAATCAGCGAATCCATTTGGCATTAAAACCACTGATACTCTGAAAATACTCAAAGTATTTTTTAAACATTAGTTCTCACTATCAGGGACATTCTATAGTCCTTTCAATACAGTTTTGTAACTGAGTGTTACAATGGTCAAACCTTGTAAATGGTCATTTAAAACCACTGAGCCTTGCTTGTTAATTAGTTGAGTTCACCAGCTACTGTAATTGCCACCTTCACCTTTTTTAAGCAATTTTCTTGAACGCTTCTGCATAAATCTGGAGTAATTGATTGGACTGATTACATGAAACATAGATGTCCTTGAGGGATAACATGAAAAGGGAAATGAGAACATTTCATTTTCTCTCCTTTCAAATAAGCCATTAACCTGAAGCCGTTAACCTTGGGTGTAACCTAAGGAACTCTCATTTAAATCTGCCTTTTTAAGCATTACACGTCAATGAAAAGAGCTATTTTGGGGCTGAGTTAAGAGCGAGGCTTGAATAGAGGGTTACGTTTAAATTCGTTCATGTTACCTCTAAGGAACAGTACAAGGAACAATAGCATGGCCACAGGTCTCTTACATTTTAATTTTCACATGAATATACTACACTATCTCAGAAGAACTAAATTTCTGTGAGTCATGGCAAATACCAAATTTTGTGATAATGATAGTTTTTACACATTGCTTGGCATGATTTGGAATATACTATGACGCTGTGGTTGGAAAACAGTGTGATCTGTGGAGGCATGTACATGGAGGGCCAGAGAGGACATGGATAGAGATGATTTCTTATTACATTTTCTCATGATCATGGGAACATTTTTAGTCATGCTAGCGACATGGCTATAGGAATAGCAATGTCGGTCTGTCCATTGGTTGGTCCACCACTTTGATCGAGACGAAAATGTCTCAGCAACTATTGGTGGATTGTCATGAAAGTTGGTACATATATCCATGGTACCCAGAGGATGAATCCTACTAACTTTGGTGATCCCCTGACTTTTCTTCTACCGCAACCAGCAGGTCAGCGTTTTAAAATTAGTACAGACATTCATGGTCAACTGACTTTGGTGATCCTCTGACTTTTGTGGTTTCGAGTGATGTGTCTCTACAACAATTGGATGGATTATCATGAAATTTGGGACAAACATTTATGTTCCCTTCAGGATGAATTGTAACAACTTTTGTAATCCCTTCACTTTTCATCTAGCGCCATCATTAGGTCAAAATTCTAATTTGTTCAATACTTTCATATGTGACCAAATACCTGCAAACCTAATGGCATTATCATCAACCTCAGCTGTTCTTTGTGTTTGGCGGTATTAACAAATGTTAGCCATGTTAGCATACTAACATGCTAAACTAACATGGTGAACGTGGTAAACATTACAGCTGCTAAACATCAGCATGTTAGAATTGTCAACGTGATAGTGTTAGCATTTAGCTCAAAACACTGCTGTGCTGTGCATAGCCTCACTGAGCCACTAGCATGGCCCTAAACTCTTAGTCTGTTTAATCATTTACTGTGTGATCACCAGAGAACAGTTTCTCATGTTGTGATCAGTGTAAGTTTTGTCTACTAGATGACAACACTTTGAAATAATGAGGGGAAAAAAGAACCTGTTTCCTGATAAAAATAAGTATTAAAGTAAATTAAAGGAGTTTAAATTTAGAAGGAAAAAACGGATGTGCATGTGTGAGCATTGTGCAGCTTTGGCAGTGGTATGTGCTCTCTGAGTGATTGCTATTTTTGATAAGAGGAAATGTTGAGCAATTTTTTCATCTGCTTCTGGATCCACATCTGCATGCATTAAAATACACATTATTATAGACAGTCATGGGACACATGCTTGACTTTCATTCCGGTAACTGCAGAAGTTCATGAGAATCTATCAACAATGTCCAGTCCTGCAGTGTTTAAAATTCCTGGATCTATACCATAAACTAATCACTTGTTCCCTGCCCCTAAGTTTTTGAGTTACCTAACAAACTTGCAAGCCGGAGTATTGTGCCACCTTACTACCCAACTATCTACATAAACTGTAACACGTAAAGCTATCTTTTTTAGCTACATTTTCTCTTGTTTCCTCTGTATCTTGACCACCATTTCTATGGGTGCTGTGGTCTGACATTAATTGCTGTTGCGATTTTGAGGATGATTGGTACCATGAGGTGTTAAACTCTCACCATTGAAGTCCTAGTGACCCCACATTTCAATTAACTACACTGGCAACTTTCCACAACTAAAAATCAGTACAGAAACAGCCGTGGTCTGCAAAGATTAATGTTCATTTTTGAACGGACTGTGGAGACTTCCATAGAAATCCTCCTCTCTAGGGGTATTGTGTAACAGAATGTTCATTTCTGGATTCACTGGAATTGTGCTGTAAGATAATATGTTACTGAGAAAATCTCTACATTTGGTATCAATTAAACATCCAGACCACACACATAAGTGATGTAATTGGTGTCATTGCTGCAGTGAGTTTCTGGCTTAGATGTCCCAGACTGGGGAAAACGCAGATGCTTTCTTCAGCTACAGTATGAGGGGTTCTGTTTGTGCAACATCCCATTTCATTGACTTCCCTTATAATTGAACACATATTACAGCTTTGCAGCCCATAAAACGTGTGATAATTTTGTGTTACACATCTTTAGAAATGACAAGTGAATTTGAAGTCTGGGAGTCAGGGGATGCAAACAAACAACAATACAAACAACTTTAAGATGCCTCGGAGATTTAAGCAGACATGTCAGTTGGGGCAACTAGCCAGCCATGTGTTGTGATGTGTTTACACTACTGACACATTCAGCAGCTGCAGGCTGAGGTTCTTCTATTGTTTGTTTCATTGAACTGCTTGGTTGAAGTACTGCCCAGATTTTGAGTATTGGTGAAAGACCTTAAAATTGACGTTGTGAAGGCTGATTGGGACTGTTTTTGGTTAGAGTTATGATAACAAATCAGTGAAACCAGAGTCTTAATGGAAACTATGTTTAAACTCTGTTTCTGGCCAGCAAGGAATAACAAATATACTTCTCCGATTACTTTTGGAGCCCAACACACATTGAGAACTAAACAGAGTGTAGTTTGCTCTCTAGAGACAACAGCATACAGTGTCTGGAATTTTTGGTATCTGTGCTTTAAACTGTGACAAACAAATGAGTTAAACAACATCTGTGCAAACGCGGCCTAGGAAAACACCATATACGCACAGTTGGGGGAAAGAGAGCAGAGAGCAAAATATAAAATGGCGGATAGTTATTTACTTTTACCCTGGCATTCCTAAGAACAACTCAAAGACTGGAGACATTTTAGACCTTACCAACACTGTAAGACTGTAATGATGAAACAAAGTATTTAATTTGTTTCACCTACAATACACAATCCTTGGCAATTAAAGCATGGTTAATGTGCTATGGATATGTTAAGGCAACTCAAGGCACGTGGTTAAGGTTAGTAAAATACCATAGTTTTCGTTAAGTATTGAAAAAGCCAACACAGAGTTGACACATGACAGGACGCATTGACTTATGACAATATTTAACCAAAACCTCACCTTTAGTAAGTGTTTAAGTAACTATTCCTAACAACATGTGGGACACAGGACCCGAATCCAAGGCTATGATGTCAAAGTCCTTAGCTTTGTACGTCTAACCACCCGCCCGACCCTCCTCCCTGTGACTTCTGGGCAATATAAAGATGTCACGCTTCCTGGACTGGAAAAATCGTTTCCAGTGAATGGATTCCAGGCAACAATTACATTTCCTGTAAAAGCAAATTAGTAGTGTATAAACATATTTTTTTAAAGCAATAAGGTGGCACTGGGAGGACAGGATTAATGCAAGGTTGAATCCTCTGCTCCTCAACCTACTTCTGGAATGTTTTTTGGAGCCTTGTGGTTTTAACATGGCCGCCTAATGATGACATTCAAATGAAAGGCCAGCAAAAGAGCTCATTATGTGTGATTTTCAAGGAACGCTACCCAAAAACACCAGTCCAGTAGAAATGCAAATTTATAGGACTGAAAATCACACAGGTTTGAAAGTTGCAAACATCTTCAACTGTGCATTTAATATAATTTGCTGCTCTAATCTTTACGGTGAGCTCAGGCTTGTAGTCTGAGACAATAGATGAAAGACCGCCCATGATCAAAGTGAATTAATCCATGTCAAACCTCTTTCCCCTTTTGTGGCCATATTAAAAGTACTTGCTGTGCTTGTTAAAGTTCTTTGGTCTTAGATTGAATGTGGTGTTGATGAAACCCCTTCTCTTGCCCCCTCCCAGCAACCCCCTAGACCACACCCTGAGCCAATGGATGCCCTGTGGCCTCGTAAGTGGCACCAACGTAGACAGAACCAAGCCGAGGATGACGTAAAGATAAATGAAGACGAGCTGACTGGGGGAAAGGAGTGCTGCCCTTTCCATTGATCTGGACTAGTAATTAAACTTTCTGTGGAGTGATCAAAGCATTTGGGATAAAAATAAAACCCATTCTTTTATGGTCATGGTGCAATTGTGGGCTCCCAGTCAGGGTTTAGGGGACCAAGTGACTCACCAGTGCAATTGCAAAACCATCCGGTTGTACCACCAAAAGAGGGTTACGTCAAAAATAGAGTAGAAATAGAAAGAAATCCAAGGTGTGTCCCAACCACTGACAGTTATGTGATTTTGGCTTAGATATCGCCTAAAGCAGCGCACTAAAGGGCAACACATTGTTTTTTAGATTATATGCCTGACATTATTGATGGTAATTTCAGCTGTATTTTCCCATGTGTCCCTTTTCTCATTGAGTTCTCTTTTTCCTCATAGGAATTTTTAGTTTTATGGTTAATATTGGGCATCTCCTTTACAGTCTGCCTCCCTAATGAATCATCTGTTTCTTCTTTCAGCTTGATTAAATTTAAATAGTGCCTGTAAACCCACTGTCTCCACAACAGTGCTGAAAATAGAAGATGGTCTAGTGTCATCAGGAAGCTGCAACACTGTTTAGTCTTTTACTAATGCAAGGGCAGTGGAGGCTGGAGGCTTGTGTGTTTTATTTGGCACTGAAATAAGCCAAAATGAAAAAGCCGGCTCAAGAGCACACCACCTGTGCTGCTAAAAGGTTCCACACAGTCTGTGCTCCCTTTTAAGGTTGATAAACAGCTGTATTTAGCTGTGCATCCGTGTGTGCTGAATTTCAAAGTCTTCTGCCTTCTACTGATACCCAGGCAGATATGAAGTTGGGATAATTATGTGCAGGTATGCCTCGTTGTCCTCCTAGCTTTCTTCGTCCTCACCCCACTTACCACAGCAGTCTCCCAGCTTCTGTATCTGCCAATTTTGTGTAATTAAATGTCATTTTCTTACCCACACCACATGTATCCCAAATTTAAATATGCCATCAGCGCCACTGCCACCACCATGAGCATTTAAAACGTGTCACAGTGCTGCAAATCCTGAATTAGAAAGGTAAAAGACTATGGATGGCCTTGTGTGTTTCTTATAGGCTCTACAGTATCTCACATCTCCAAGTACAGGCCTCTGATGGGATATTAAACTGCCTATATAACTTCTGGACATTTTGTCTGGGTGTAATCAAATCCAGAGGACATTTCACTGGCTATTCCAAATGTTTGGTGGGTGTTCAGACTTCAGCCTGGGAATTTAAATAAGACATAGCGCAATCCCTATCACATGCTGCCAAGACCCTGCATGAGGCTCTGTACCACAAACAGTTACATTTTCCAGCTGCAGAGAGTTCCCTCACCAACCCACAGGGCAAAAATCCCTGTAAGCTATTTGTCACTGAGCCATTTGCTTGCAAATAATAGGATTGATTCCTTTGCACATTTTGGTTAGCGCTGTGTTGTTTTAACTCGGTTTGTGTTTGTCCAAATATGGAGGATAACCTTTTTTGGTAGAATGTGTTTCTATTTGAGAGACAGTTACACAGCAAGATTCGAAGTGTTAATTTTCTCATGACACACTAATTTCCATAAACGTGCCTGCCCAGCGCTCACTTTAGTGTCAGTTGCATGCTGAACTACAGTAAAAAGGATGGCTGAAGTCCAAGTCAAGCATGTTGCGTTTTCTGGCATGGCTTTACATTATCAGGGTTTATCGGGGCCTCACTGGAAAGAAGTAATTTCGGCTGCTACTCCCTCTGCATTCAAAACCGTGAACCCGGTGATGTCATTAAGTAAAACAATCTGGGCACTGGCAGTCATTGCCAGACAGGAATGGTTTGAGCCGGGGGGGGGGGGGCAAGTCTGTTACTCCTAATAAGGAATGAGAGACACAAATGAGACAAAGCATCGGTTTCAAGGTCAGCTGAGACACTGGGAGACACAGATACAATCCGACCGTAAATGGAAGCTGGATTTAATATTTGGTTTTCCTCTTCATTTCTCCCTTGTGTGTGTGTGTGTGTGTGTGTGTGTGTGTGTGTGTGTGTGTGTGTGTGTGTGTGTGTGTGTGTGTGTGTTTGTACACTGCTGTAGGAAGCAGCTCTAACATCTACAGCATCAACTAACTGTTTCACATACTGTCAATGGCTAGATGAGGTCATGGGGATATCAAATGAACTATATAGAGAAATGGTGGAAAGTAGAGCTGAAGTAATTAGTTGGTTAATAGATCGGCAGAAAATTAATCGGCAGAAAAATTGATAATTGATGAATCATTCATGTTTTGTTTTTTTAAAGCAAAAATGCCCCAAATTATTTGGTTCCAGCTTCTCATATGTGATTTTTTTGCTGGTTTCTTTTGTCTTTTATTATAGTATACTAAATAATTGTGGGGTTTTTGTCAGGCAAAACAAGAAATTTGAAGATGTCTCCTTGGGCTCTGGGAAATTGCTCTCTAGCAATTTTAGGTTAGATAACCCCAAATACAGCAGCAAGTTAAATCAGGTACAAGTGGACTGTACTGGATAGTCTCTGTGATCTGAAAAAGGGAAATAATGGATAAAAAAATCACTACAAAGTAAATATTGAATAAATCCCTATACAGTATGTTGAACATTACCATATTTTAAATGTATTTTGTCCTTTTATTCCATGGTTTACACTAATGAGGCTGAATGAGGAGTCTGTTATGAGCAGGGTGTAGAAGGGGCGTAGTGTTGGTCAGTCAGGCGCTGGGTGCTCAGGGGGAGGGGACCAGGGGAGGGATATTTAACAGTCCAGGGTTGGGGGTTGTTCAAATACAGCTGTGCTTAGTCACACTTTCGCGCAGGACGTCCCTTCATCAGGGGGTGAATACCGTTATCTTTCCTCCGCTGTTTCTCTTCATGAGCTGTAACTTCACCAGAAACCCAAGAGGCTGCAGTTTCAATTAAGGAACCACGCCTGTTACTCTCTAATTTCCCTGAATTGCACTACTTATACTACCCTTCCCTGGAGCGAAAGAGCAGTCACAAGAACCGCTCGTCCAGAAAAGTTGATATTCACTGGAGGATTTTTTTTTTCTTCATTATTTTATTATCGCGAGATCGTGCATTACGACCCTCCAGGGCCACAGCTTTCGGGCTGGGAGGTAATAGTCCAGTCGGTCACCCGCACTCTGTCCGGTGAACACGCACTACAACAGCAATGGAGTACCTCAAGTTTTGTTTTGTGTTTTCATGCTGGCTGAAGTTTGCAAATGCTGTCTCCTCTACTGAAACACCTCAAGCTCCTGCGCCTATTCCTAAAGGTAAGCAACGATAAAAACTTTTTCTTCTTCTATTGTTGCCCCGAACGCAAATACAGCCTAATATATTATCATAATGCATGAAGATACACCGTATTTTATTGCTTTTTTCGTTTGATCGAAATATTTAGTCACACATCTTCTAGCTGCATTTCAGATGCTAATTGTGCGTCTTTTCTCTTAGATGTAATTTACCGGCTACGTGATGTTACTGTACAGGAGGTACAGGTTGCATGCCTGTGGCTCCCTGTGTGTGAATCTGAATATGTCTAGCGCTACATATATTACAGCGTAAAATGAAATGATGGGGCTTGACACAAAAGAACAGTCTGCGGTTTCTCACAGTCCTGTTTTTATTTCATGTTGTTTGGTTGCGTGCAGCCCCGGCTTTTATAAACAGATGTCAGCTTGTAAAATGCCAGTGCGAGAAATAACTAACCAATTGGACGCGAGTCTTTAATTGTTTCACTTGTTTTCCCTTGCTTTGCATTTAGACTCGAAAACCAGAGCAAGCCGTGATTTACCATAGATCAGCGCAAGAAATCCATTAGAATTTGATTTTAACAGCAAACAAGCAATTGTGTGCTTGAGAAACAGATAAGCTAAATAAGTTGTAAACCTGTTATAATTGAGGTTCATAGAGAAGAGCCAAGTACAACCTGCTTGAGTGCTCAGCTGTTGAGAGAACCTATATACTGTACATGTATAGGTTTATGCTCCCCAAAACACCAATGTGTCACAGTTTTATTGACTTGTTTGAACCCCTCCCCAGTTAGCATGATGCTGTGGCTAAATTGCTCTAAATTGCCTTAAAATCATTTCAGTTAAAGACAGCTTATTCCACAGTCACAGGGCATCTTGTAAAAACCTGCAAACAACATCATAAGTGGATACATGTGTTTTTTTTATACCAGCATTGGTGTTATAAGTACTGTGGGCTTATGTTTAAGTTAAGTCTGGAAATCTGTTTTCTAATGATGCGTTTTGCTGGGGGAGGCAGTCTACAATCAGGGAACAACAGCTGCCTTCAGTCTCCACAGGCTTGTTTTGTCCTCTGGTCTGGACTAACTGGGTGTCTTTCACACAGTAGCGACATTAACTTTATGAGGGTTAAAATGTTTGCTTATGAAAGCCCAGTCAGTGCACCTGGGAGGGATTATAGCATGAGGTAAAAGTGATACAGCTTGTAGGGATGCACACACTAAATGAATTTCTGAATGGAATTTGAGGTAAATTAGCTATTGTAAATGAAAGCTTTCATACTTTATGTGAGCGTGCAAACTGAATGCAATCAACATTTCATTGAATTACCTTAATGTGTGATCATATCAAAGTATTTTAATTGGGTTGGGTTTAATTTTGTTCAATATTCCCCAATATTTAAATTTAGATTTGAAAAATTAGACTTTCATATCATGCCACCTTATTACAATAGTTGAATGAGAAGCAGAAATACCTTAATAGAGACATATGAGGTTCAAACAGATTTGATTTATGTAGGAAAAAGGATGGTCATAAAACATAATACATATAATAAACCTTTAGTTGACTTTATTCAGTCTTTCCCTATTTTTCATTGCCAAAGGAATATCATGCTCAGATGTTTCGGCAAATAACTTCCTCAGTGTGCAAAATAGCAAAATGTGATCTAGACGGATTTGCAATTTCTATTTCCACTAAAGAGGTTTTGATGCACTAAACAAGGCACTGGCGAGTAATTCAACTGACTCAGTTAAAAGTTTATGCAGTATAACTATGAATAGTTGCAGTATCTAACTTGTTTTTAAAGCACTTGCCAAATAGACAAACCCAAGACCCAAAACACATTGCATTAGGCAATTACACATTATATGCCTACGTTTAATATGTGGTGCAGAAGTTGATTTTCATTTGTGCAAAGATGAGTTCACTTCTCATTTTTCTACATGTAATCCAAAGAGGAACCAGTTGTTTTTGCCTGGAATATAATAAAACACTCTATTCCACCAGTTATCAGCCCATTTAGGGCGTCAGAAACACTTGTGCATTACACATATTATATGATGTGTTAACTGTGGAATATCAACTTGATGATTCGTGTTTATCCCCCCAAGTTCTCGGTCAAAGTGTTTTCTTTTCCTTTCTTTCCTGAAAAAAGAAGGATGCAGAGTATTGTGGTGGAAAGTGAAGCAAATAACTTTGACGACTTGGTAGGGTCATGTTGGGTCATGGACAGCGGGGCAAAGACCTAAATGTTCACCTTTAGAACGAGTTCAGATGACGTGTCGTCCACCACATCAAGAACAACAAGTTGTACAAAGTCGTACTGTTTTAGAGTGAATTTCCTTTTAGGCTGGGCAAGATGCTGGTCGTCAAAGTGATGGGGTAATACAATGGTGATGGGTTAGTAAGGAACCAACAAAAAGGCTACAGAAAGAAGGAGAGTGTTTCTCTGTTGGTTCAGACTTAATGCACATTCTGATACCTCCCCACCAACTCTTCTCTAAAAGCGCAATGTCTCGCCATCGGTTGTAGCACAGACGCGAACAATGCGGTTCAGCTATGAAAAGGGGCCGTGGAAGAAGTAGGAATGCAGAGCTCTGCCCATTTCTCACCTATGCCCACCTGGTCAGTCACTGTGAAGAGCGGACGTGGCTGTTGGTTTGTCGGTTTTGGAAAGTTACAAAAACTGGGCAGTGTAGACCCCCACTGTCCAGCCATCTGAAAGGAGCCTTTCACTTATTTCTGACCGACCGTGTGAACAGCACTTCTGACAGAGTAGATACTGGATTTAACATGTAGTTCTTGTGGTGCGAGTCTAAGCCACTGCAGATCTCTTTGCATGACTCCTTTATCCAACTGACTGAAAATCAAAGACCGAACAGTTTGCTACAACACATAAACACTTGCTTTCAGAGTCTTTTCACAATATTGGTGTCCAAATACGTAAAACAGATGAATTTCGGCAAACCACCCCAACTATTAACCTCTGTCAGACGTTCTAATGAAAAAAATGTTTCTCCAGTGTGTTCAGTGTCTTTGGCCTAACTGCTTGGTAATCTATGCATTTTTAACATGGAGGAGATCTGTTTTATACCAACAATATTTTATAGAGAGACATTGACAGTAGTTGACATTATTTACTTGGAAACAACCTTTGGATTCCTAACAGTTACTAGGATACATTTCTTAGTGAGTGTGTGTGGGAGACTAAGATAAATGCCATTACTCAGTATGATCTGGTCTGCTCCACTGTCCCACGGAATAGGCGTCTTTAGATTAGACCTTTCCCAGACATCACTGACGCGTCAGCAGGGAGCATTTTAAAGAGAAGAAAAGGAAACTCCACCTAAAGTTGTCCATGCCTTATATACTGTATAATAGTGCTCTCTATTGCCTGTAATTCCAGTCTAACAAACTAACAAACCCTGTTGGCAGGCCAAGCCTGCAATCATGTCTTAGAACATTGTCACTATATCACCACAAGGTTGGTTCTGTGCCTCCTTTACAGCCAAATATGTGTTGTGTTGTCTGCTTTTTCACTCTGTCTCTTTTTTCTTAGCTGTCAGGTATTTTCTGCCAACTATCAAATAGATAAGAACAGCAGGATATTAAGCTGACAGTTCCCATGATGCAAAGTCTTCCTCTTAAGCAGTACTGAAAACAGATGACATTTCAGCTATGTTATCAGGACTATGGCTTTAGTACAAATATCCCATTGTTCTACCTAGCGAGTCATTTAAATGAGGACTGAGAGTGGGAATTGAGCAGCTGTTGATCTGTAGCAAGAGCTATGAATCTTATCAATGTGATATAGGTTTTAAAAGGAGAGAAATGGCTACAGGAAAATGACCAGTTAGGAGTTTAGTGCCTTTCTCAAGGGCACCTCAGCAGTACCCAGGAGGTGAACTGGCACCTCTCCATCTACCAGTCCACACTCCTTACTGAGTCCTTACTGGTCCTTACTGGTAGATGGACGGACTGAGCTACTGCCGCCCCAAACTATAATACATATACTGGGGGCAAAACAACAAAGACATTTACTTCTATAAAAATGTTCCAGGTTACTGGTTTAGGTGACTGTTGGAGTTTTATATTTACTAATCACTGAAGCCTGTTAATAAATCAGCTAGCTGAGAAGAACATGCCGATGCCAAACCATGCACTTTGGGAGCAGCTTTTCACTTAAAGTAATTTCAGCACAAAAATAAATAAAAAAATTGATTAGAGCACACTGTTTAAACTTAAATTAAACCTCTTAAAACCTCTAAGTGCATTATGTTGAGTTAAACTAGGTGTGTGTTCCTGTCAGCAATGAAGGATTTAAAGCTCTACAGTGACTCCGGACTGTGGCCAACAGAGGAAATGATTGTCCTAACTATAATCATTACCGCTAACAAGAGCACTGCATGACATAAACCAGATGAAATTAGTTGTTATTTTTTTCTGCATTATAGTGTTTTTGTAGGGTAAAATAAATAAGCTATTCTTGATTCAAAATTATGTGTGACGAGAGTACAAAATTGTTTCCTGGCCCAATGCTGGTGACATCATGCCACATCCTATGGCTGAAGTGCCTGTGGTTTGACATGTGTAATTGAAAACACAGTCTTTTTCTGCGGATGCACTACATTGCTCTTGTATTATGGAAATGCTGTGTCTTATCAATCATGGTGACTTTGAAACGTCACTAGAAAATAAACTCTATTTTAGTTGTGCTAACTAAAGCTAAAATAATGTCCAACGAACCACCTGTGGGCATTGGCTTTAGTCCTTCAAATTTGGTAACTACTACTAATTACAAACACATGGAGTACTCACCTTGGTAGCAATAGTGGTATTTTTGTTTTAGGCGAAAAGGAATGTCTGCATGTCTGAGGGCTCCTGGCTTTTAGATATCAAAAGCTGCTTGTGGTTAAATTAAATTCTAATGCATTTTAAAGCTGGAAAACCTTTAAGAGTAACTATAAGTTGGGTAGCGTGCTTCTATGTTTAGCTGAGGGTTGAGAAATGAATGGATGGCAGAGTTACATATGTGACGACGAACAGTTAAAGAAATGTATTGGTCTAAAAAGACGAGATGAACTGATTTTTGCGTCTGTTTATCCTTCTTATATACCTTCAGTTCCATACACAAAGTCTACATATGTGTTCAAGAAGTCTTTGTGCAGATCTCTGTCCTTAAGCTGATAGTATGCTTCATCAGAACTTCTTGCTGGATGATCAGATTGCTTTGGGAACCCCCTCCCCAGAAAGTGTATGTTACCTTGAGTAAAACAATGAGGGGTTTCAGCTGTGCAACCTGGCAGTGCACATCACTGCTGAAATTTTGGCACAACTCAAAGGCCAAAGCCCATCCATGAAAAGTAAATGCCTGGGAGTCCGTTACACTCAGCATGTTTAAACGATTTCTTACCACTCTCCATATACCCTGATATTGATGTCGACTTTCATTATTTCAGGTGCAGGAAAGGAACATACAGACTGACTTGAGTTAAAGTTAAATTCACATTTCATATGATGAGGGCTGGCTTTCCAGGAGGGTGCTCATCCTCAGGCAAATCTCCAGGTTCAGGAATGGCACACTGGGTTGCACTCAAAAAAAGCAGAATTAAGCATCATTGCGCAATCCTTGCATGAAAGTCTGAATCAGGTCTGATTTGGTTGTAAGCTATCCTTTTTCTTTTCCCCTTTCATAGTTTCTTGCTTTACCTGGAGATTAAAGGCAGGCTTGGTCAAATAGATGCAAGAACAAAGGAATGTGTGCAATTAACTGAACTACTTGCACTCTCTTTTGCCTGACACTTTCTAGATACTTTTGGTGAGCTTTTAGATGAACAGTGAACACTGTTTATTTACTTGGATGACCAAAATAGAAAGAACAGGGGTTTTTGTTCACTGGCCAGGAATGTCTCGTCAAAGAGGAAAGCTCCTGTTATCCTTATGTTCAAGGCCAGGGCACATTCCCATGATACCTCTTTCCGTTCTGCAAGAAATGCTTACTTAAGCTTAGCCCCAGCCAGTAAGTCAGAACTTTTGCTCACCGAAGTGTGAAAGTTTACCTAGACAGCTGAGCCCCATGTGGTACATAGAAAGAGTGAGAGGGAAAGACCACTTGGCGTCCATGCCTTTCTTGGAGAAGAGTTACAGCAGCACTGTATGAGCTTACATTCCTCTCCTCCTGTGGGCTGTTACAGAACTGACATGAGAGTGTGCTGTGTTTACTCTGACTAGACACTCATCCTCCAAAATCGCAGCTGTCTAAAACCTCTCCTTTTGAGTTGTTTTCTCTCCTTGGGGACTAATTTGAACAATGAAGTAATATGTGATAAGCCATCCTTAATAAAATAATATACGATCTGAATGTTGCATGAAAAGGGCAACCCAGATTGGTCTTGAAACTTGATACTGAATTATGACTTTTATTCATGGGAATCTATTTAATTTTGGTTGCAAAGCACTAACCAGCAAAGTCATGGAATCATGAGCAACCCCAATAAGACAATGCCCTTGTTCCTTAATATAGCAGATAGTCTATAGCAATCAAGAAGGAAATGCAAAGAATAGCACAGCCTTAGCTAGCCTGGGACAAGAGTAATTCCCAGGTTGGTCTTCTAAGTTTTAACTCAGTAAATGTGCATTTAAATAATTAGTGGGTGCAGATCGTCCGGTGTAAAATAGAAATGGGTGTCATCTGCATACATGTGGAAGTTAATACTATGCTTGTGGATGATGGACCCCAGTGGAAGCAAACGTATACCAACTGAATAGTGTGGGATCAAGGACTGACCTGAAAGACATACCTCATGAAATGTTATCTGTACATGAGGAAACATTACCTTAGGGAACCAGGTGACCAATCTGTTGAAGGGGCCAAAAATGCCCAAAACTGTTCCCAAGAGACTTTCCCAGTTGATGTGCATTTTTGAGATGCTGTGACCAGTTAATTGACCCATGACATGTTAATTAACTGTAGACTCCTCACCCCCTTTGTTATATTACGTTGTACAATAAATCCTCCATGTAAGTTTCAACATCTGAAAGAGTGATCCCTTTACATTTTTTTAGGTGTGCAAAAAGACCTGCTATAAGACTAGGGTTATCTTTATCTATGGTGAACAGGGTCTTGTGGAGCAGGAAACACAACTAATTTGAGCTGTGTGACAAAAGTATGGGTGAAAGTCAGTTTAAAATAATCTACTTTTCAGTATAATATCGATACATCAATACTTTGTGTGTGTGCAACATTGTGCCACACTGATTACAGAAGAATTACCAGGTAAGTGATGGAAAGCCCAAAATCTGGATTTAAAGCGGCCCATAGACAACCCCCAGTTTAATGTAATATAAAAAATAGATAAATGGCTTTGGCTTGGCATAGAATTGGCAGACCATTATTCTTCCCTAGGCACTTTGTGTTGTATTTGGAGACAATATCAAAATATCCAGCCAAGGTTTCCAGCCATAGTTCACATGAGGCCACTGTGAATCCTTTTTAATTCCCACCAGGAATTGTGTATAGAAAAGCCATGTATAATGGCCCTTCGGAACAACACGTTAAATGTAAGAAATAAAAGTGTCTGTCCCATCTCTTTAAAATCAAAGGTGGTTTGCATCCCCAGGCTGTACTTAACTGGGAGCTTGCTTGTTGTGATGCACTCATGTGGCCAGCATGTTTATGACAGGAGGAAAGTGTGTGGTTCCATAAGGTCAGGGCAAAGTCACAGAGGGGTAATTGGTGTAAGCTGTCAGCCTATTTCTTCCTGATGGGAAATGTCTCACTGACATCACAGTCAAGTCAGTGTTTTTTTTTTTCAATACATGTGCTAAAGCACAGGCAAAGGCACAGCTCTTAATAGTTTAGTGTTTAGGAAATTAAAATAGGTTAAAATTAAAATGCTAACTGAAGAGAGCAGGGATCACAACATGCAGCTTACAACTGGCTTTCATTGCACAAACACTAACAAAGCTACTGGTTATGAATTCACATTTTATGGGAACAGAAAAATGAATTGAGATCATTGCAAAGAGAAATACAAAACATGTGTCCTGGCTGTAATCACAGCATTGAAATAGAGAATTTTCATGGAGGTTTCCAAATGTTGCCAAGAAATCCCAGCAGAAAATATTTAAGGCAGCAGTATACTCTGTCAGAACTGTTTGTCGGATGGTTGGAAACCCCTCTTCCCCCACACCTTTCCGACGTTGGGGGTGGGGGTGGGGGGTGGGCGGTTTACGACCATTTCTGTAACTTTAAGTGCGCCGTTATCCCCATATTTAAACAATATCTATAATATTTTAAAAGGTTTTTTCCCATAGCTTTGCCCAAGATTTGCTTCACACAGCAAAAATGAAGAGAGTGTCTAGTTTGATTTATAGCACATCTTTTTGCCAGACAAACTGATCTTTGATGCATGCACATATTGCCTGACCTGGGCTTCAACTTTGCCACCGTGATTTGGTGCAGAGAAATAGGAAGCATGTAAACCTGTCCTGTAACCATTTAAATCACAGCTGCATGGAAAATGTGTTTCCCAAATGTGGGAGACACCATTCCCTCCCTGCACTCATCCTTTTCCTTCAAGCCAAGAACAAGAACAGGGACACACCTCTGTCTCATAACAGGCATCCCTTTCCTCTGTGCGTTGCTTAATTTGAAACTCACGTTGTTCTGAATCTGCCCAGTTCTTTGATATATGTCATCTGATGCTGTTAGGTTAGAGGCAGACAGGGAACTATTTCCAACCTGTAACAGAAACTCTGTGCCAGAGGAGACCTGGAATGGCTATTACAGCGATGACAGGGCCACAGGCTAGACTGGAATGAGAGAATGGCTAAATCACATTGACAGGAAATGGGTGGAATAGAGCTGCAAGGAGGCTGCTTGTAATGTACTTTAGTGCGGATGAGTGGGTGGGAGGCAGGCGATTTTGATTTTGGTGACAAATAATGCTTTATAATAATAGGACCAAGGCTCTTGAATTCCCTCAGGCTTTGTTTACTTCTCTGATGTAGAAATAAAGTACAAATTCAGTGCATGTCAGGAATCTTAATTCAAGTCCAACTTTTCATCATCCACAGAGCACTGATTGTCCGTTACGTTGTATATATCATTGTTGATTCCGATGGCCTTTTTTAGGATTTGTTTATATCCCTATCGCAACTTTCGCCTTCCATGGTAACCATAGTGGGCTTGTATGACCACTCAGTTGGGGTGAGGGGGGTTATATCACATGAAGAGTGACATCACCACATACCTTTTTTTTTTTTTTTTGCATGGTGTGAGTTGCTGTGCAGTCAACAGAACAAATGATAATAACAAATGCCACAACAATGAAACAATGACCTGTTAATCTTTATATTCCAAAAAGGTGCATTGTTAGCTCTTTAACTGTGTTCTGGGGCAGAGTGCACTTCTGGGCCCTTTATAAGGCCCTCATATGTTCTCTTTCACACTTCCAATCCTACTTGCCAATGTCCAATATATAATTTACAAGGGTTTAGTGGAACATAGTGCTGTATATTAAATAGAAGGCAGATTGGCTCTCGAAACATGAAAAGCAGGATTGGTATTTAAGTGGTCTTATAAAACCATATTAAAGTGTCATTAACATTTTGTTGGCCTGACTCCTTACTAGCACAGAACAATATTTTGAAATGATCTTTTGGAAGCTGGAAATGAATGGGTACTCTACCTTCATGCAATAATAGAATTTGATTATCCAGATCTAGCGATCCAGGGTACTTCCTTCCTTTCCTCACAGTCACAGATTGCAGTCTTTCTAATCAGTGCCACCCCCAGTTGATTTTGCAAAACATAATAGAACAAGTGAAGCTTAGTGGGTTTAGTCTGCCTCTCTGTAGCTTCACATGAGGCTATGGTGCTAATTTGTATTTGGTCTAACCCTTCTTAAAACCACAGACTTCAGCACTCATGGCCACTGGAAATGTCCTGGAGGTTTGTGGGAGTTCTTTTAACCCAAGAAAAAAGAAATGATTGAGTCCATGTTTAAAAATATGCTTCTGTTTTTGAATCAAATCAAAACTACAGTAAATGTTCCTAATTTGAGATGTAGGTTTAGAGTGCTAAACCAAATAGTTACCAGTTTGTTGACATAGGTCTGAGGTTTACAAGGAACTTGGTTCACAGAAGTGGGAATCTCAGTACTTATATATAAGCATCAAATAATCTGTGGATTTCCTTCAATGGAAACCAAGATTCTGCAATAAAAAGCAAAAGAATTCACAACTCAAAATGTCACAGTTTTCAGCTGCAAGAGTACATCCTCACATCCCTATAATTTGGTTGGCAAAAAATATGTGATGACTTTATAAGTCACATAAGTAAAGTTGTGGAAATTTGAATTTGTTTTTCTTTCTTTTTCAGAAAAATTGCTCGTCCTAACTGTTGCAACAGAGGAAACAGATGGCTTCCTCCGCTTTATGCAGTCTGCAAACTATTTTAACTACACTGTGAAGGTAAGATTGTCTTCTCATATTCTAAAATGAAGTCTATAAATGTGCAGTTTCTCCCAGCTAACAATGCTACACTCACACACACAACAGCCAAATGTTTTAAACACACACTTGAAGGGACACAATCTTAAAGGGACACTCCTCAATGTGGGTCCAGAATTCCCCTCTGTGGTTGCAATCAACAGTAAAAACAAATACCCATTGTTTTTGGCCCAGAGCTCAGAGTTAGCGCACCGCTCGCATTTGCGTGGTCCTCTGCCTCTCTATTTGACCCTTCTGCACCAGTTTGTATTCCATCTCCTGCAGACACATGCTTGCAAGCTACTTTGCTTGCCTTTTTGGGCATTTACTCAAGACGATTCTTGCGAGAGACCTTTCTAAATTAAAGTTACTGTTGTCAATTTCCTGTTATTCTTCGCTTGGTTATATTGTTCCTAAAAAAAAAAAAAAAATCAGTTTTCTTGAATCAAGTGTACTTTTCTTGATATTAGTGGACCCACATTATTCTGCCGTATTTTATGAAAGTTCTTGCACATTGGAAGACAAGTGAAAATTTTCCTCCCACTGGCAGAACTCCTAACTAAGTTTGAGACTTAAAAAAATTAAGATTGAAAAATTAGTGAAGACTTGTGAAGATGCCTTGATGAACGGCTGCCTTCTGGGCAAGTTTGGTGTCAAGCCACTTCATATTGGGCTGTACAACTTGTCCTTCATGTGTTCTGTCTCAGGTGTTGGGAATGGGAGAAGCATGGAAGGGTGGTGACGTGGGTCGTTCTATCGGTGGAGGGCAAAAAGTCAGACTACTGAAGGAGGCCATGGAGGCTGTGGCTGACCAGGAGGATCTTGTTGTCCTTTCCGTGGATAGGTATGTTGACAATTAAAGATATTTTTTAGCTATTTTTGTTTTATTCAGCTTTACATGATGTTTCTTAATAATTCAGATTCAGTATTTTGTTGAGTGGGAGCATCTATTCAGTTGTAAAAAATATATATCTCAAAGGCTAAATGAATTCTTGTTCAGTGATCCCCTGAAAAATGAAACATATCCATAACAAGAAAGGGATGCAAAACACCTTTAATTGATGTGCAGATCTAAGAATTAGAAATTACACACATTTTCACAATGACAGACTGTAATAATTGCTTTGGAAGCGATGCCTCCTCGGTAAGAGGTGTTTCTGCACATTTGTGTAGCACTAAACCGCCCTCCACTCATTCATGTAAAGGCATTATTATAGAGCATCGTCAAATATATGAGGAGAGTAATTTTCACATGCAGGTAGCTGAATTATGAGTTTCCAAAGCCAATGGAAAGTTTTACTGAGTTAATGTGTGTGGTTTAGAATAATAACAGCTTTGCATGCCATATATCCTCAAATAGAGCAGAAGATGATGATACTTACTGCACCATGTCACATGAATAATGTTAGCTATAATTGCTGTGCAACGTTGTCACACCCTTGAAACAGGTAATTGGAATGTTTTTTTTTTTTCCATTTTAGAGGAAATGATAATCTTAACATAATACCTCATAATCTTCACAGAAGATTATGAGGCATTCAAATGTGTTTTAAAAATCTATAATCCTGCTGGACCACCTTGGCTGTTTTGACAGTTTCTGCTTCTGATTCAGTCACAGCATTACAGTAAAATTGAAATTCATTCACGGTGTTGTCGAGCTTCGGAGTGAGGGCTGAATTCCCAAAATGAAAAGAAAAGGATTGCATGCGATTTAAAAGCCATATACCTTAAATGGAGACCACATTGCCATTCACAGCCAGAACGCTGTGAGTGAGTCTATGCACATTTGGAATTGGCAGGAATGTGTCATGTGTACACTGGTGACTTTTGGGCTTTAGAATTTAACCGGTTAGGGAGGTTAGTGTATTTCCAAACAGTACACCTTTGTAATGCCAGTTGTAGCGGTGGTTCCCACTTTTAAATTCATAAGGTATGTTTCCTCTCACTGGTCCAGAACACTTTCAGATAAGTTTCTCCTGTTTGGTGGCTGTGACTAGGGTTATAGCCACTACATCAATGGTGAAAACCCAATGGAACGGTGACGTGCAGTATATAAACACTACAGTTTTCCAAACACAGTACGGATTGTATTGCACATTATTAAACATGTATGGTTTTTAGTGTTCTCTGTTAATTACTTAAAGAGGACACATATAGTTGCATTACATGCAGCTGGACATTCAATCCAGCTTTGAACACAACCCTGGTTTCAACCCTGCTTGGTTTTAGAGCATAACCCTGAGTTATGCTCTAAAACCAAGTCACAATATCACAGTCAGACCATAGTTTGCACCTTTTAGCTCTGTTATAGAAGCACAGCAATTTAGTATCTCACTACAGTGAGTTAATTACTGTCTTACATGATAATATAGGCAACACCCACAAAGAGAATGTAAAACAGACCAGTTTATTCCCAGGGCAGGTTAGTCTTACATTTATTTTTCACATAATTTAACTTTTAAACATTGTCATGAATGTTTTGTGATGGACTGCAGGTCATTTTATACTGCAGCAATAACTATGATTGATGACTTAACAAGAGACGGAGGGTACTTGTATGAACATTTGTCAGCCAGATGTGGATACTGTAGAGCATTACAGGCTTCCTCACCTACAGTATGTTCGACTTCCCTTCCTCTCATTACATGCCTGACTGATGTGGTTCAGATTGTCTAAAGGGGGGTGTTTTTCACTTTTCCTGTCACCTTATATAAACTGGTGTGTATATAGAACAGGATTTTTTTGGATCAGTCAATTGTAGACTAGTGCAGAATCAATCACATCTAGAATAGAGTGTTTTATAGTCAGTGACTCTGTGGAAATGGTGTCACCAAAATGAATTGGCTCTTTTACTGTTATGACTTCTCACCTCCAAGTAAAATCACCAGAAACAAGAGTTTCCACATCCTAAAATATCTGCCCTTTGAATGATATCATGCTTTTAAACAAGTCACCACCAGCCCACGTAAAGGGGCTGTCCATCACAGAACTCTGTAGGCCATGCATAAATCAGCACAGTTTGTGTGTTTTTGTGTGCTCCTTTGGAAATACCTTACAGTACATTCCAGAAATGCTGTACAAATGCCCACTCATGAAGAATGTCAACTGTTTACATTTAGATGTCTATCTATCTCAAGCAAGTAGAAGCCTAGGTTGTGTGTCAGATACAAGATAAAACATACTTGTTAAAGAAAACTGTCAGTCTGCCCCTAAAGGGAAAAAAAGAATGATAATGATCTGTTGTATTTCATCTTCACTCATCCCTTTTAGCTATGATCTTATCTTTGCTGGGGGACCAGAAGAGATTCTCAGGAAGTTTCAGCAAGCCAATCACAAAGTGCTTTTTGCTGCAGAGGGACTAATATGGCCAGATAAGCGACTAGCTGACAAGTACCCCTC
Source organism: Macquaria australasica (assembly GCA_005408345.1). NCBI lineage: Eukaryota > Metazoa > Chordata > Actinopteri > Centrarchiformes > Percichthyidae > Macquaria > Macquaria australasica. Next base: position 731,835 of record SEMN01000019.1, on the reverse strand, counting down.
GATCCGCAGCGGCAAACGCTACCTCAACTCTGGAGGTGGGTTCAAAAAATTCAAAATGTGATCGAAATGTTGAAATGTTTTAACCTGTTGGCTGACATGATGCTGTGTTAACACTTTGTTTGGGTAATGAAAAGTTGTCCCTCAACTACTCAACTATCAGGTGACAAAAAGTACCTGGTAAAGTGTCACTCTTGACATATTACTGCATCTCTTTAAAGAGGAACTCCATGCTAAATTATAATTTTTGTTTACGCTGTACACATAATGACACAGATTCTTGTTGTCATATAATGATAATACAGGTGATTTTTCAAACAAAACACATACTGTGGGTAAAAACCTGTATATGTCTGCTTGAATTTGAAAGTTTGGTTCAGCCAAATTCTGTGGCCCCTCCCTAACCATGACGAAATAGGCAAGATCCTGAGGTCTATTATGTATGCTGACTCGCGACTTGCGTTTTACTCATGCTAAAAGACACAAAGTGTATTTTTATGCTTCAAGTCTTCTTCCGTTTGCATGTGTAACTACAGTGATTGTGTATTGGGCTCTGTGCGCTAGACTGTTTGAGTAATCTGGATGTAAACCCATAACTTCCATGGGTGTGCATAGGTTTATACATTCCACCATCAGCTGTCAAACTTTGAGGACTTGCAGGCCTAGTTGGAATTCAGGGGGCTAAGCAGCAGTTCGCCCTCAGTGTTATTGGTTTAAAGATTGGTGGAGCGACTTCAAGGAAGGGCAACAGACTGGTGTTAGTTTTAAAATATAAAACCGCAGGACTTTCATTATTATCTCTTTCTGTAAAATGGAAGTATATTTTCCCTGTAAACTGGCTCCTTGAGGTATTTCCTGTCCAAGTGGACAGGAGGTGACAGAAGCCCATTCATGTGAATATTAACTGCATCCCTTGTTCTTTTTCAACTCTTTTTTACTCTAGATTTCTTTAGTGATCACCCTCCTCAGTTTTTCCTCGGCAGGCATCTACATGACATTTGTTGATGTTTCTAGGCATAATGTGATAACAAGTACACAAAAGATGCTGAATGAGGAAAAGGACATCCTTAACAAAGGAACATTAACAGTATGTTCTCATGCATAATCCACAAGACATGGCCAGCTGTATCCTGTCAGTTCTTCAGGACACTGAATTACTACTTTCCCTGTGGTCATCAGTCTGGTCTGACCTCCCATATTGGAGCCTAGCTGCCTCAGACTGATCAGAGACTGTTTTTAGCATTCATTGTCATTGACATGACATGTGGATTTGTCTTGGCCCCCAGAATGTGCCACAGTTTGTATAAAATTGCAGGTTTTGTTTGTGTTCCTACGGCTACCGCCCAGATGACCATTTGGGAATGTTTCATAGCGTCTGGACACACACTACTGTGTCACAGAGAGCACAGTGTTTTTGGGAATGGAATCGAGATGCAGTAAGGTTGTGTTTGTGTGTGGCTGTGTGTGTTTATTTAAGTGTATTAAATCTACACACTAACAAGATTAATAATGGTTTAAATAGGGACCTTACACCACTGGGGGGTTTAGCAAATAAGAGTTGCAAGAGCTGTAAATAAAACACTCAATCTTAAATTTTCAACAGTCTGTCAAAATAGACACATAAGTTATATTGTTTGATGTTACATGCTTTCCTTCTTGCAACTTTGCAGTCAGAATATTGTATACTGTGTTTTCCAGCAGAGCAGTGCAAAACAGTGAATTTTTCCTAAAGGCTTGGGTCAAAAAGGCATGCACTTCCCAGCACATTCCGGGATCTGTTGATTTTAAAGCCATCATTTTGTGGATAAGCTACCGAAAATATGATTTGCATAAAATGTCGTGATTTCCTTTTAACTTTTTCTCGCTCCTGCCATTTAGATTATGTCATGTCTATCCATCGACTTGTTTACAGTGTCTAAGGCTTTTTTTTTAAAATGATGGGATGCAAAACGGTGCACACTAGCAACATGGCCAAACCCTGCAATCTGTTACTGTGGTCAGTGTCCTTGAGCAAGAGAAGGAAAATGCGGAGACAGGGGAAAACTAGAGTAGAGATTGCCACGAGAATGTACATTTAGAGAGGGTGTGAGATACTAGCACACAGAGTACGTTGTGGGACAGTTATAACATATAGATTACAGCTTTCTACTGCCCATTACTGGACTCCTTTCTATCTACAGACTGTGGGAAGAGAAAGTCCCTTCCCATTTCTTGTGTGCTTAGGATTATTGCCAAAAATCACACTTTGTGTAAGGCATTCAGGCTTCCTAGACTGAAGTCTTAAGACCAAGGAGCCAGCTGATACAGTATAATTGTCACCAACAGTCTGCCCAGTTGTATATGACCTTGTAAACGTCTCTCAGCCCTATACTTTAACGCTGGATATGTGTTTCACACTGTTTATTACTTGCAGGTATAATCGGCTATGCCCCTTACATAAACAGAATTGTTTCACAGTGGAACCTCCATGACAATGATGATGACCAACTCTTCTACACTAAAATATACTTGGATCCTTTACAGCGAGTAGGTATCTTGTGTCAACCTCAACACTTAATGTGAAAATATATCCCTAGAAAACACATCTTGGATGGCTAAGATACTCTCTCTGTTTTCATGTCTTTCAGGAAACGCTGAACATGACTTTGGATCACAAGTGCCAGATTTTCCAGAACCTGAATGGGGCAGTTGGTGAGGAATCACAGAAACTAAATTCCATAACTCAATTTCCTGCTAATCTGTCTACTATTTGTCAAATATTTTAAACTCAGTTATTTAAAACCCCAGTTCTATGCATTAAATGACTTGCTGCACTAACTTAAACCAACATTGCACTGTTTTGGGCCCACACTCTGTGAAAGATTGCATATTTTCAGAGAACTTGTAGGCTTGGCAATTTACCTGTAAGTTATAAACCTTCACAGCTCTTGCCCATGTGGTAAGTCGATTTTCATAACCTGGTGTCTCTTGTTCCTCTTTTTGGCAGATGAAGTGCTCCTCAAGTTTGGAACAGGCCGCGTAAGAGTTAGAAACACAGTGTACGACTCTCTGCCAGTGGTTGTCCATGGCAACGGAAACACCAAAGTGAGTAAAATAATTCTGCCCTCGGGCACACCCAACATAGTGTACTTAAGGCACAGCCTAGATACTTTTAAGTTAATCATTCTCATCAAGGACACTTGCTTTGGGTTGAATTATTGAACTCATCTTTCCCATTTGCAGATGAGTTTCAATTGGCCCATGCCTTTTAGTTTTTTATCCAACTAACATTAATTACCAAAGACTGCATTTCAGTGCATAAATTCCCACACATTCAGGAAATATATATAGTGTTCCTATGATACTTGCCAGTAACCCTGGCCATAAAAGCCAGCTCATTATTCAGTGTAGGGGAGAGGTCTGGCCAAAACTAGGCTATAATTCTTCTGTCCATGTGTTGATTGTCTTAGTTGTGTTAGTTCGCCATCACTCTTTGTATATTAGAGTGACGGGCTCAGCAAGCTGAAAAGCAGGATGTCCGTATGATACCATCATCATTCTGTGGAGTTTTTTTCTGGTCTTTTTCCTTCCCCCGTGTCTTCACAAGTCTCGCTTCACCACCAGCCGCTTGTCTCTGGTCTTCCTTGGTAATGAACCAAACCCATCAAACTGTTGAGTCATTCTTCCCAGAGGCCTCAACATCTGGAGGAGAAGCTCTAAATGGTAGATCATAGAAACCTTGTCCTAGCAGTGGTTTCTACTGTTGGAGCTGCCTAGCTGGATCTCCGACCATTAGTTCATTATTATTTTCCAGTTACCATGCCAAGTTCAATCTGGTTACAAATGCATGATCACTGTAATAAGAGGTTTGTAAACAGCAGTGCACTGAAACTATTATGTTCCTCATAAACTTTTTGTGCACACTAAATACAGAGCAGCCATAATTACGACATTTATGAAGAGAACTGAGAAGAAAAGGAATAATTACACCAGACTGTCAAGTCTTAATTTCACTAGAAGAGACATGTATAGCCCTGTGGTCTTTAGTCTGACAAGTGATTCTGCCTGGTGATTCTACAATAAATTAGTGGACTGAATATCCTCAGTCATATTCCACACACACGATAATAAAAGGTAGTGCTGCTGAATCACAGAAAAGATTTGGAGTTTTTGCTTATGCTGATATTAATCTTCTGTAACCAGGCATTCACCTGCTCAGAATTCTTTCCTATACAGATGTACTTGAACTACTTGGCCAACTATGTCCCCAATACATGGAACTATGAACATGGCTGTAGCAACTGTGATGACGATGTTGTGGACTTGTCTCAGCTGAAAGTAAGTGCTTCATATTGAGCCATTTTTCTTTTATTTGCTTTCCTCTTTAGTCCATTTTTAAAGTGCCACTGTGGAAAGTTTGTATTAAGCCACCTCCCTGTGGACATAGGAAAGGATGAAACATTGCCTGGTCTTCCAGCATGAACCATCCATCAGTGTCTGTCTAGACAGTAGGAGTGGATCCCAGCTTGTCCTATTTCCACAGATAAACAAGACTGTTGGTGCTGCACACACTCCCTTTCCAACAATAATAGGTTATGTGCCCGTTGGTCCTTTTGGACCCTTTTAAAAGAGCATAAGTGCCAGGGAAACTACTTGGGGAAGAGGAAGCCCTGCACTGCTGTGGTGCAGGATATGGCTTCTGGGTTTTCAGAAGGGCTCATTTAAAGGGGTGTCACTGTCGACCAGCCTGCCTTTTAGTGGGCTTCTCAGTATGGGTTTTATCCACAATAGTAAGTTACAGTGGTTATGCTGAAAATTTGTCACAGAGTTCAGCCACGGCTGGCGACGTATAGACAGCAGGAATGGCAGGCACTAGGAAATGTCTCTGGCTGTGTGGTTGCATCTGTCAACTATGTTACCAAACTTTACTTCTCTCTTTGTGGGCAGAGTACTGAAGCACACACAAGATTACAGTTAATATATTCTATTATTGTTGGTTTTATCTACTTGGTTTCTGCAAGTTAGTTTGGTATAAACCGGTTCAAAAGTGCAACAAAATTTTCCCTGCAATTAAATAACATCAAGGTCTTCACACTACACAAACAGCACAATGTCTATGACAAAATGTTATTCTAAGACATGAATCTCTTAAGATTTACTGTAATCCTGTAGACTCCATAAATAAATGTCCTCCAATAGTTTAACTGGAAATGATTAAATACGAACCCAACTACATGAAAGGCATCTCTGTGAAAGTTGCTCTCAGTGACCGTCCATAATGAATGGCTGCTTCTCAATAATAGGCAAGTTAGTAAAGACATTTCATTCCACTGTGCAACTCTGTGTGTTTGGGAGAGAGACTTCTGGAAGATCAGGTCATGTGGAAACACTGGTCATACTGTGGTAAACCCAGGTCACTGGCAGTCTAGCTTGTGTACTTTGGGTTTGGGAATGAGTTTAGGCCTTGCAAAGACACTGCAAGTGTTATACAAGCAAAGCCCTATACTGAGCTAGCCAGACCTGTTAACTGCCTAGTTTTGTCTCGTGTTCAAATGAAAGTCTAGGTGTTGCTTCTGTCTGCTTTAATAAATGCCTTAGTTATACTTTTCGCTTGCCCTTTTGCCACTGCTTTCCTTTTGCTGCCTGTCCACTGAATGTCCATAACAATTTAAGCTCACATTGGCAAGATGCACGAGTTCCCCTTCTTGTGCCTGAAACACAGTCTTTGCGGAACTCGCAAATTAGACGGTTCTGCTCGGATCCCTTTTCATCCCTGGCCCAGACCTTTGCTGTGAACTGGTCAAGAGGATCAGAAATCCAGACTGAGCTGTGTGGGCTGGAGCTGTAGTATCATGGGAAAATCTCTTCTCTGTGTCTCTTGTTTATTTCTCTTTAAATCGTCTTTGCCCTAACTGTCTGAGCAACAATTTTGTACATGGGCTGTCTTCTGAAAAGAGTTATACGTGGCAATATGGGTTAGAAGTTAGAATTCCTCTAAAGCAGTGGATACCGGGAGCTTATTAGATCACCAACATCAACTGTCTTGGTCTGTAGAACCAAGAGCTTTACCTCAGAACACTGCAGGGATTACATCAGTTTATTAAGAGCAAGTAAGTGAAGTTAAAGCAAAGAGAATGCTGTCGTGGACACCATCTGTAGCAACTTCATTGTTTACTTATGTCTGACATGAAATGTAGAAATCCTCAATGATTTATGTTAAACTGTGTTCCATAACTAAGCCCGTTTGTTTGAAATAGTACTAATTCGTCTCTCCTCTAATCTAAACAGGAGTATCCAAATGTGTTGGTTGGAGTATTTATTGAGCAGCCAACTCCATTTCTTCCTGAATTCTTCCAGCGGCTGCTGACCTTGGATTACCCCAAGGATAAACTCAAACTCTTTGTCCACAACAATGTGAGTGTATGCAAGTGCAGCTGAAGCCGCAGCTGCTCTTAGGTTTTCTTCTACAGTCGATATCTACCATGCATGGTTCCTCATATGTGGCTTCTAATCCATTAATATCGTCTCCCTGCTCAGGAGGTTTACCACGAGAAGCACATCCAGAAGTTCTGGGAGGAGAACAGGAATGTGTTCAACAGTTTCAAGGTTGTGGGACCAGAAGAAATTTTGAGCCAAGGAGAGGCCAGGAACATGGGCATGTATGTGTGCCTCTTCTCTAAATCTATCATCTCTCAGAACCTGTGGTTTGAAGAGCAGAACTGATTAAACCAGATGATGGTGTTTTTGGCCCAGATTAATCTTAGCCTAAAGGAAAACTTGCCTGTTACTTTTAAACCTCATGACATGATTTCTATTTTAACAGTCCTCTTGTGTTGCAGAACAATGTTAATGCATTGTGGTTATGATGGTCTTGGCCCCCAGGTGTTCATATCAAACTAAATGTTTTATGCATATATATGTAGTGTGGTTGGAATGTTGTCAGCTAAATAGTTAGCTCTCCAGACTTGTGATCATGTTTGATAATGAGCATACAGAATTATGCATGTGATGTAGAAGTGAAATGTGCAATATTTCTCCCTGATTCCTCCAATATGGGCCCTCCCTTTTATTGTTCAGTGTTAAGTAATAGCCTGTTGTCACGGTGATAATTCAATTTGTGAGGCCTCATCACAGAGATTCTATCAAAAGCACAGCATGCCTAAAAGCATTGGTCAGGACAGCCCTATAATGAAGAAGTCTAAGGTTTATTAGCAGTCTCTAATCTTCCTAAAATCACATTATCCACTGGAAGCTTAAAGATAGTCAGTGAGAGTCTGACTCCGTGATTACTTCCAAGTATTTCATTGACTGTAATCAGCTCTGGATTGAATAATCACTACTTTCTCTGCCATGTCTGTGTTTCTGATTTCATTAGGGATCTCTGCCGTAAGGATGCCACATGCGACTACTACTTCAGCATTGATTCAGATGTGATGCTCACCAACAGACAGACACTGAAGCTCCTCATTGAGCAGAACAGGTAATCATATGGTAGCTGGAATAGAAGCCTCCCTGGTAGTTGTGATTGTTGAACCATTGAATCTATCCCTCAAGTGGCAAAACCACAGGAACATTACAGCCGAGTGAATGAAAGTTTAAAAATAAGTCACTCTGGCTTCCTGTTTTTGCCTGGCCACATGGAAACAGTGAAAGAGTCTGTTGCACTAACCCCGAAATGCCACTTTGCATTATACAAAAAACAAACATGCAAACCCTTTTTCCCTTCTGCAGCTCATGATTGTAAAGAAACCTTCCCACAAACTAGATGTCATTGTGGCAGTGGCATGGTATTGTGACCTGTTGGAGGCATGCAAAGTAAAAGCCTTTCTAGGATATTTAAAGACGGCATGAGAATTCTCTGCTGGCACTGAAGTTGTGGGAGGAAAATGCCAATCTCTCTTAACCAAGAATTCAGCATTAGTGTACTGTGCATCCATTTGCATCCATATCAACCAACACTGTGATTTATGGCTCGATTATTTTAAGTCTGCCCAGTTTGTTTCATATAATAGAAAAAAATCCTTTCACTGTGGTTTAGGTTTGTAAGACTAAAAGAACAGCAGTGGAAAAATCCTGTGTTACTGTATTTCATGTAAATTCAAAGAAATAGACCAGATTCTGGGTTTAGAAAAACAGCCTGCTGCAGCAAACCGTTATATTTGAATTCAGTCCAGTATGATTTACTCATCTGGTTTGCATTATGCACTTCTACGATCTGTTAGTGATTTGGCCGAGATCATATCTTTCCACAGAGAGGTTGATCTCCTCGATGCAGCACGCTGGTTTTACCACTAAGAGACCCAATACATTAGATGGTTGCCTGTCTGTGATATGTCACTGAGTTTTATCTGCTCTGACAGAATTACCATCTCTCCACTCTGCCTCTTGCTTCCCTACAGAAAAATAATTGGTCCCCTTGTCACTCGTCACAGCAAGCTGTGGTCCAACTTCTGGGGAGCCTTGAGTCTGGATGGTTATTATGCTCGCTCTGAAGATTATGTCGACATTGTGCAGAGAAAACGTGTGTAAGTCACAAGTGCAACATGGGTACGCACAGCAATGGCTTTGCATTTTTATGGGTCACACACACAGCGTGTCCATGACTAGAATAAATCTTGTCTTATTGTGCTGAAACAGGTCTCATCCATGTTTAGCCATAAACAACAAGACACTTAAGAAGCCTTTATTATGAGCTACATCCTAGAATACACATATGAATAGTCATTAAAGCCACAATCAACCTGAGCAATGATTTAGTACTGAGCATCAAAGCCTGAGGCCTGAAAAAAGCTGTAGTCAAATTCACTTCTTCTCGCCGACTGATTCACTTTTTATGTTTAAAAATAAGTTGAAATGGTGAACAGATGGCGCAAAGGAATAAACATTCACCCACCACAGTAGAAACCCAGATTTAATCACCCATGGACCTGCGGGGAAGAAGACAGTGAGGGATCAGGTCGTTGTCGCTGCACTAGCAACTCCTACTGGTTGGTCAGGATGCATGGGCGGAGAGGGTTGAGATCTGGAGATAGCATAAACCTCCAAGACAAAGACTGTAGTGCAAGTGGAACTGGCTGTAATTAACTGGCAGGAAAAGGGGGGTCGGGTACATTCCAGAAAAAAAAACACAAAGAAATCTTTAAAAATTGTCTACTATGTAATTGTAATCAAACAGATAAAGGATTCTGAATGAGTAACTTCTTTTACCACAACATGCTGCCTTATTTTACCATGTAGATCACCAATACACCTGTAGTCATGGATGGCATGAGGATTACAATAGAAAGTCTTCAGTATTCCGAGAATGCAAAATTTAACAGGTTACTACAAAATGAGCACTTCCTCTTGTTCTTGCCTTGTTGTTTCTAGGGGTTTGTGGAACATTCCTTACATGGCACATGTATACCTTGTCAAGGGCAGTACCTTGAGGAATGAACTGAAAGAGAGGAACACCTTTGTTCTGGAGAAACTAGACCCAGATATGGCCTTGTGTAGAAATGCCAGAGAAATGGTAAGCCCACTCAACCTCCATCTCTAGGGATACATGTGCCAGTGTTGTAAACATATTGTGAAGATATTGTAGTAGTCTGCACCATATAGTATCTGTAAAAACATGTCTGCATTAGGGCATAGCCACTGTAAGGGAAATGTATACTAGAAAATTAAATTCTGTATAGAAAAGATTCAGTACAACTAGTTTAAAAATACAATGAAACTTAACCCTGAAAAAAGTCAACAGCTCAACGGAAACCAAAGACTGGCAAGTATAAGTGGTTTGAAATGTCTTTCTCTTTCATCAAGGCATGAACCTCCTCTGTTTATGGTTGCTCTATGGTGCTTTAAGGCTCTCTACTCCACTTGTATCCCATCATCCTTCACTTTCTCTTGCCCTCATTCTTGTATGACCACAGACAATGCAACCAGTTGCAATGCCTGGCTGGCTAGCTAACCAAAGGTGTCTTGTCTGTTATGTGTTTTTCTTTCCTTTTAAACTGTTCATTCAGCTGTTTTACGTCACTGACATGTCACCTGTGCTCTGCACTAAACAACTACCATGCCTGATCCAAACTCGGTGTTCTTTTGGATTGCTTGGCCTTCTCCCCCCACAGCATGCATTTCGCCCATGTTAATCCACAAAAACATCAGCTTCAGAGGGAACCTTGCTCCTTTTTCATGCAGGCGCATTTCCTCTCCTCCTGAGTTGCTATGTATGTGACATATATATTTCAACTGTCACCTTGTCTCCTATTCTGAAACAATCATTTATGTTATTCTATTTACATGATGCTTCTCCTTTATTTTAGACCAGTCACAGAGAAAAAGACTCCCCTTCTCCGGAATCATTCCATATGCTCAGGCCCCCAAAGGTTTCCATTTGTTTTGATTATTCTGCTTTCTGAAACATCCATTTCCAATGGGTTAGCACTCAGAAGCCATTCCGAGCTTATTTCATTGGCAGACTTTTTTTCACATGCAAAAGACTAGACAGAGTACCTGATTTGATTGGGGATTTCTTGGCATTGCTCAGTTCAATTCTGTAAATGTGTAGGTATTTAATAAAGTAAAACACTTAAATTTCACGTTTCTCCATTTCTGTATTCTTCATTAGAAATTATATGAGCATTGTCAATTATTATTCCAGATTTACAGAACACAATATTTTAATAATGAGTTGCTGTCTATGTTGCTGCCAATATCCTCGCATAACAGATCAGAATGTCTGGCAGCTCTTTGGAAATTGATGTTGACATTTTTGCTTGAGTTTAGGTTTAAAAAGCAGATATTTGTCTAAGTTAGAGAGAGAGAAAGACCTGTTTTCTGTCCCGTTTTTATCATGCCTTCCAAGAGGAGATCAAAGAGGATAAAAAAGGTTGGAGGAGAGTCCATTTACATGCAAGTCCCCTGTCCTGATGCTTTACCCTGAGCCGCCAAACCTTAGAGAAAACACATGTAACCAGCTGCTCCCGCTAAACACACTGACTGTTCTCAGACTAGGCTCCAACAATATTTCTTTTCACTCATGTAAACCACCTGGTCTAAATCACAGCTTTAACAAAATTATTTTATACATCAGCAATTTGGAAGCTTACACCAGGAAATTGCAAAACCATTTCTAATTCATCATCTCTTGTCCTCTAGAAAGCCTAGTCTGATAGTGAGTCCAAATCCACCCCTACACAACACCCTCCCCATGCTTCACTGTAGAGGGAATATCATTCCTGGATTTGCTTTGTCCCAAGCTGCCCAGCACCCTCTGTTCCTGTTCTCCCATTCCTCTCACCTCACTGCCCCACCCTGTCCTGTTCCCAACCCACCAACATCCTGCAGCCCACCACCCATAAATAATCTTAGATTATTTATATGGCATCTGTGTCTCTATCTAAATTGAATATACTTGATTTCAGTGTGTTAAAACACACTTAAATCATACTTTATTTTCATTTTGGTGCAAATGAAGCTTTGAAGTAATTTGCCACAAGTAACGGTTTGTCATTTGTTATGCCAGTGTTAACCACTGATGAGTGTTCAAGTCATAAACAGTTACCATAATTATAACCTGCAGTGCGCTTACGTACTGTAAACGCGCATGTATTATGGTTATGTAGATATGGATCTGTTAGAAATTACAGATATTTCAACTCTATTTTTTGTGAAACTGACTGAACTTTTTCCCATTTGCTGCAGGGAGTCTTCATGTACATAACAAACCGTCACGACTTTGGGAGGCTAATTTCCTCAGCCAATTATAACATTTCTCATTATAACAATGACTTGTGGCAGTTATTTGAAAACCCTGTGGTAAGTCATTATGATCTCTCATTATTCTTCATAAAAATTAAATTAAAAAAAAATTAAAAAACACATAAAGACATTTTTTTTCTGAATAGCTGATATAAACAACAGCCACCTGTAAGGGTTATTAGCCATAATGGAAGGATTACAGATGTGAGACGATTCTGAAATAATGACTAGTGTGATAAGACTCCTGACTGATAAAGCTTTGTGATTTACTAGTGTATTTGGCACGCTGGGACCTGCCCTGTGGGAGAGGGGATTAGCTCTGTGAGGTATGCAGGTTAGCAAACAGCCCAAAATGGCCACTAATCCAGAATTCTTTCTCCTTGCAGGAATGGAAAGAGAAGTATATCCACGAAAACTACAGTCGGATTTTCACTGAAAACTTCTTGGAGGAGGTTCGTACTTATGTATGTGTATCTGCATGTGTTCGAGATGCAGACACAGACTGAGAGACAGTGAAAGAGAATGACATAATGTCGCACAGGAATCGCTACATCTGTTTTTAACATATCTGGGTGTTACATTACATTCACTACAGCTCAAGGTGAAGGTGTGAATCAAGGCTATTCTCAGAAGTCTGTCTGTCTATGTGTGTGTATTGCAGCCTTGTCCAGATGTGTTCTGGTTCCCAGTGTTCTCAGAGAAGGCCTGTGATGAAATAGTTGAGGAGATGGAGCACTACGGTTCCTGGTCTGGAGGCAGACATGAGGTCGGTACTGTTAGTCCAGGTTCACTAAACACAGAGCTGTAGTCAACACACTGCAGGCACACATGTACTTATTTTTTCTTTGAGCTATAAGCTACCATGCTCACAATTACAATGCTACCATGCTGATGTTTACAAGGTATGATGTTTACCATGTTCACCATCTTAGTTTAGTGTGTAAGCATGCTAACATTTGCTAACGGAGCTAGCATGGCCAAAAAAATCCAAAGGGACTCAGTTATTATGTAAGATTGAAAAATGCTGCAAATCCTCTCTAATGGCATTTTCATTTGATTACCTGAAGCTTTCTTTTTCAAATTGTTGTATTTTTTTCTCTCAATAGACAAATTATTGTAGTACTAATTATCAAAGGTTTGTGACAATAGGTTGCCCGTCTATTACATGGTTGCACACAGTCAGCACAGTTGGCGACACCAGGGCTAATTTTCTAACCTTCAGAAGAAGCCGTCGTGCTGTAATTTATTCAGTATGTGTAACAAAAATGTTCACAACTTTTAAATTGCCTGAGTTAGATGATTATCATAGTAAAGATGAAGCCTCCAATGTCTCATTGTGGTTAAGTGTTTAGTTGAGTGTGTGTTGTAATTAATCAAACCCAGACACCAATAGAAAGACATGGACGTAAGGAAATAATTCCTCATGTTGCCTTGTAAACTTTATTGTAACAGCCATGTCTTTGTTGTCTTTGCTGGCTGGGTGAGCAGTTCAAGCTACCTTTTACACCCTTTGGGGATGGGGGGTCAAATGTTACCCAGATGTAGGGAGTAGTTAGTGAACTATTCTTTTTTAGCTACTTTTTGAATTTTTTATGTCATGTATTTTTGTTAGGACACGCACAATCTCACACACAGACACATCATTGATGTTCAGGGTACTTGTACACACATGCTTAATTTTATTACCATCCTCTCCAGGTCTGCCATTTAAATATAACCAAATAAATGGTTATGATGTTGTGTTTTATGTTTATGGTGTCTTATTCATGTGGCCTGTTTTATGTAGTTTGAAATTGGTAATTAATGCATCCAAAAGTTTGCCTGGGAGACTAAATGTGTACAGATACTTTCACTAACTCTGTTTGGAAAAAGGCTGAGCTGGATGGGTCATTAAGCCTCATGCAGGCAGACAACAGTACAGCCTGCGGTTTTAAAGACATACACACAGAGACACATCATCATCATCACTTTGAAAACTGTGGTCACACACATCGTTGATGGTGGGTCATTTGTTCCGTCGTTAATCACACTGCAGTGTGCTTTATTTTCTCTCCTTTTTCTCAGGACAAGCGAATCTCTGGCGGCTATGAGACCGTGCCGACAGATGACATTCATATGAAGCAAATCGGCTATGACAAAGAGTGGCTACACTTCATCCGAGAGTTCATCTCGCCCGTCACGTTAAAAGTTTTCTCTGGCTACTACACTAAGGTTAGTGTGACCTTGTGGGGAAATAAAAGAAAGATAAACAGTGAACCCCACCTCTATTTGCCCAAAAGCTAAAACTGAAGAAAAAGTTCTGTTTTCACATGTACTGTATGCTTTCTTTCATGATATGTGAGCTTAACAGTGGATGACAGGTTTTCCATTGGATGACCTGCAAAGATACACTGACTGTCAGCTAACTTGATGTATTTCCGTGCCTTCGTCACAGGGTTACGCTATAATGAACTTTGTGGTAAAATACACGCCTGAGAGGCAAGCGTACTTGAGGCCCCATCATGACTCCTCCACCTTCACCATCAACATCGCCCTCAATAACAAAGACACAGACTTTCAGGTAAGGAGCTGTGTTAAGGGAGATGAGTCCTGCTGATATAAGAGTGGAATGTCTGAAAGAGTCTGGATGTCATCAAATTTGATTGATTTGATTTAATCTGAATTTACCTTACCTGCTTACATCATCTTTTTAATATTTTTGTTAACTCTGTGACTTATTTCACAATTATTAATCCACTTTTTAAAATCTTAACCATTTGTTACTTTATCACCTTCTCGTATTAGGGTGGGGGCTGCCGTTTCCATCGGTATAACTGTTCCATAAAGTCACCAAGGAAAGGCTGGAGCTTCATGCACCCAGGACGACTGACTCATCTCCACGAAGGCCTGCCCACCACCAACGGCACCCGCTACATTGCAGTGTCCTTCATTGACCCGTGAACTCTCTGATTATACTGTAAATTAGTCTTTTGACCTTGCTTTGCTTTTTTCCCCGTCATGTTTGCTTTGTTTTGTCATTAGACGTTTTGTGCACCCCAGTTGTTTTGCTGATGCAATTCTATTTCACAGCAATTGCTTTAAAAGACTAAATAATTGCATTAAATGAATCTCTGTCAAACAGAGTGTAGAGTGGGGAGGAAAGTGACAGTAATTCACACTTTAGATACACAAATTAGAAAGAGAAATATGCTAGCTGGGTACACGATTGTGCCACACTCCCATTTCCATTTAAACCGTTTAGTTTTAGATTCAAAGCCAACATCATACAAGGAATTATTGGTACTGTTGCTTGTCAGTATTTTGACATTACTGATTTAACATTGTCATGTTAACCATTGTCAGTACGCACTGGTAGCTTTGCTAGCAGTTAATGTAGCTTTACCATGCTGGCATGCAGATGGCCTTTGTGTGTGTGTATCTATTTGTGTTTCAGGTAAAATGTCACTGAACGCATTTATACTGTAATAACTTGTCATTGCTTCACAAATGACTACTGGTGCTCATCAACAACCCATGTTTCTGCATTCAAGATATAAGTCAATATTTGGTGTGCAAGTTAAAGTGTTTTTATACCCTGAAACAGTTCAGATTCCATTTGTGATTTGAATTAAATAAAGGTTTGATATGTGCCCAGTGAAAAAGAAATCTATTTTTGGAATTTTGCGCACCAGAAAAACAAGACAGTAGGATTCAATATGAATTCTGTTTGAATGAAGTTTGATATTCTGTTTTACTTGAAAGGTCTGTCTTCCTTCTTTATTGTAAATTGGTAACATTAATTTGCTTTCCAGAAAACATTTCTGCAATATTTCTGAGGGATGTGTGTGAATAGATTTTGAAACTCAGAAAATTAAGTTGTTTAACTTATTGTCAAAATGTAATAAAAGTCTTTATAAAAAAATTGAAAGTTTTCTTATTTATTATTCCAGTTATTATCTGCATCATTAAAACATAAGTGATTTGGATTTAAAGCACACAACAGTCATACTCCTTTTTCTACAAACTCAGCACACAGTAACTTTAGATACTCTGTCCTCTCTGCTGGTTCTTCTGGCAGAAGCAAAGCAATGTCTGGAAGAGATCACTCACAACTGCAGACAGCCTTCCATTGTGTTATCGCTGTATCAGTTCATCTTCTAAGTCTGTTAAGTTGTTCTCAACTGAACACGTCACATGTAGAAGCAATCAGGCCTGGTCTGGCCTGGAATGCTGCTCTGCTACAGGGAGCAGCACTCGAGTGTTTGGGGTGTGGTGTGATGATGTACTACAGTGCAAATGGAGTTCAGTTTACCTTAGGGGCTGAGTATAAACATGTACATCTAACCTTGTGTAAGTTGTACAGATGGGGGTTGTAAGACTGATGACAGAATAGAGGGGAAAGTATGGAAGGTGGGGCCTACAGAAAACATTCATCCTTCATCCTTTATTTATATATCAATACCATTTTAATCAGCCAGTTGGACTGAGCAACTGGGACAAACTGATGAAACCTGACTGTTAAGTACCGGAAACAGATGAACAAGGGAACTGTGAGCAGTTACAAGCCCCTAAATGTACCATCTAGAAACAAAATACAATCTCAACCTTAGATCAGTGCTTCACTTATGAAACATCACCTAAGGTCTCACCTTGCTATCAAGTCTCATTACTTTTTAGCACCCACAGCCTCTGGAGATTCGCCTCCCCCCCTGAGGCCCATGTTTTTACCCTGTAGGGTTGACTCCTTGACTAGGCACACGTTTCTGCTCGCTGTGAAGCCTGGATGAAGGCTGAATGTCTGAGTAGCTGCTATGAGGCAGAGAGGAGAGGGGAAG
This sequence comes from Macquaria australasica, assembly GCA_005408345.1. Classification (NCBI taxonomy): domain Eukaryota; kingdom Metazoa; phylum Chordata; class Actinopteri; order Centrarchiformes; family Percichthyidae; genus Macquaria; species Macquaria australasica. The sequence goes on along the minus strand of SEMN01000019.1, from coordinate 715,303 downwards.
AGAAGGAGGAGATTTAGGTCAGCGTGGGGGAAAGGCTCTCTCCTGCTGAAAGAGTCCTTTGTAGCCATCATTTCCCCTGGTCTGCCCTGTGTTCAGACCCTGTGAAAGGTGACATTGATCTCAGCCAGGCATGCAGGAAAACCTGCATACCTACTAAACTAGCAGGTTCTCACACGAATGGCTTTATCAAAAGGCAAAAATGAAGGAAAATGTTTTACGCCTGATTTATTTCTAAAGTCAGATGGAGAATAAAGCAGACTGGGTATTTGAAATGCAAGGCAGGTTGTTTTATATCCTTTTCCGCCTTTAAATTATACAAAGACTCAGCTCCGGGGTGCGTGTTTTTACAGTCAAAGCTGAACACACCAGAAGGCCAAAGACTCCCTGTTTATATACCCATGCTTAAGGTCAATGGCTGCAGAGATGGGAAATGTGATCCTATACCAAAGTAAATTCAAGTGTGCCACTAACTGCAGGGTGCCCAGTGACAGATAGTGATTTAGCCATTACTGCGGCATACACTCTGGTCCTGACTCAACCAAGACTTTAAATTAAGTGTTTGCAATGATGTGAGAATGCAAGTGCCTGAGGCCAGTCAATGTGTGGTCATAACTCGTACCCATGGCTTGGAGGCAATTGTGCTATGTGGCAGTCAGGAGCAGTTTCCAACATATTTGATCTGCCACTGAAGCGCTATTTGCCCATTTACCTAGTCGGGATCAAAGCATTAATCCATGAGTACCAGCCTTGTGACCAGGTGTGTGCCACAAGGAATTCAGAAAAGCAGTTAACTGGCAGACTGCATGACCAGTCTTTAAGTTGCTGTCCATTCAACACCCCTTTCTACTTTTTTCTCCTATTATTGCACTTGCTTTTACTTCATTTATTTAGCTATTTATTTTTTAATTATCTTCCTGCTTACTTTTGTCTCACCTTCTCCCACTGTCTAAGAAGGTGAAAACATGAGGCACTGTCCAAGTTAAATGATATATCACCTTACACGCTGTCAGTGACTTTATTAATATTGTTAAGTCACTGACATTAGCATCACTTGGCTCTCAGCCCCAAGCCCATTCGTTGCTGCTGAAGACATAAATGAATAAAAAAGGGGTCACAAATATATAGTTTCAATTTACACATTTTAATTTCCTCTATTTTAATTTCCTAAAACAGCTGGGCACTGTCATTTTTACCAAAGTTAGTCAAACGGGAGAAAAAAGTTGTTTGCTGGGAAGTATTTTCAGCTGTGCATTAACACACCTTTGGTGCGCTACTGAGTATTTTTGGCACCAGGAGGGTATGTGGGGCTGACTCAAAATAAACAACACTGCCTATGTTAATCATAATGAAGAGACATGTCACCCTATGTAATGATGTAGCTCACTGATTTTTAATCTATTTTAACACAATGGAGGTCTATGGAACAGACAAATAAGCTGTATCAGGCTTCGGCTATATGCAGGCAGGTTAGTAGGACCAATTCATTGTTGGTTTTGGTCTTTTCATGGGATTCGTTGACAAAATATGATCAGCCTTATCCTTTAGGTCATTTATTGTCAATAGTTTTGAAACAGATACTGTGTGCTAAATAAATAGCTCACTCAACTCTCATTTGAAATCTAGTTTAAATCAACATATACAATAATTCCTGAAGAGTAAACCATCTGTGTTGAATGCAATGCAACGTAATGATCCAAAAAGCATCATATGAAGCAGGCCAACTATGTGTGAGTGATATATATACAGTCTACCACAAGGTTAACTCACTGTAAATTTCTCAAAATGATGTTTGGAGAAGAGGGCCGAGGGGTGGGGGGTATCCGGGTTCAGGCACAGTGCAACTGTGAGTCAGAGATTAGTGGAAAAGTACTGGTATAGATAGGACAAGAATACTGTGAGGAACCGTTCAATACAGACGGGCACGGATGCAGTTGCAGTTATTTTTTTTTTTTTTTTTAATTTTACAATTCATACAAATGGGACTTCAGGGAACAAAGCATTCTAGGAACTGTGTGTGAGCAAGATACATTTAATACAGGAGAGCTTGAAACAAGACCCCCTCTGTGTAATTTGCTACTTGGCAGTATGAGACCTCTGCCGAGCGTCTCCATTTTTAACATTCCTTGAAAAATAGGGATGATGAAGTATGAGGCCTGCTGTTGTTTTGAGACTTGTTCATTAAAAAGGTACCTGCAGCAAACCAAAGGAAATAAATCAAAAAGGTGTTTAGGGCAGCTACTTGAACAATGTCAGTAATTTCCACCATTACAGGTTCATAATGAACTCCTGGTTCTTTATGATGAGCCCCACTTGCATATCAGGAACTTTTTGGTAATAGTTTATCATCTATACATTTGCAATAGTGCAAAGCAGACAAAGAGAACACCATGCTCAGATACCATTTACATAACTTATTTTCAACTTTTTGTTTTTGTTTCTGATAAAAATACAAAACTAGAAAGGATTTCTGATTGCAGATTGATTACAAAAATCTATATTTAGCCAGACTCTGTATAATTTTGCTTTTTGATTAAAACCTGCACATTTCCGTCATCATATGGCGAGTTTAAGTGCTTTACCAGCTGAAGAGAAGGAGCCTTTGATTCTTTAATTTTAACATTTGAAACCCATTGACTCTGGCAGCAGTGTCAGCTCACAACACATTGTAAAAGTGTTTTTTAGTAAACTTTATTGGGCTCTTTAAAAATGAATCTATGAGTGCAAAGTCCCTGCTCATTTTTGTCTCTCAAACTGATATCTATGATTATACCGTATGTGATACAAAGAAGGACACAGACATGTCAGGTAGAACGTGATGGAGTGAGCGTGATCCATATTGTATAATTTAACCAAAATAGTACTTATTATTACGAGCCTGCCATCATGCCTATCTCCCAGGTAAGTAATCAAATACGTCCATAGAATGTCCACAATACCAATTATAGCTGATTGTATGCTTTAAGACTATCAGCACCCCTCCCTTTTAACCAGCCAGACTGTTTACTCATCTCAAAGTAAACTGGGTGCAAGTACCATTTAGCCAAATTACACAGCAACGCTCTGTAAAAACAATCAGCAGCCCCACACTCGCAGACAGATATTGATTTATGGAAAAGACGAAAGCAGAATGGAAGACGGGTGGAGGGTGGAGAGTTGTCAAAAGCCACAGAAGCTCCGTTTATAGTCAGCAGAGAAAAATATAAGTCACACAATGGGACTTTTATGAGCTATTCTGGGGTCTTCTGAAAGATCCTTCAGTGTGTTTAGTCTGGTTTAGCTCCTTTAATCGGTACTTTGCAAGTTGAACTGAAGATGAAAGAATGGGAGGGTTTGGGTGTCAGGGTGTGTGTGTGCCCTAGTGTATGCGGAGGCTACGTGTCTTAGGTCAATATGGGTACAGAGGGAGAAGCAACAGGAGGCCAGTGTTCAGACCCCCAGAGCCCCCGTGTGGGTACAGACGTCAAACAGTTTGGGAGGTGAGGAGTCTGGATGCAACATCACGGTCAGAAGAGGTTCTGCTTATAAGACGAATCACAACGAATCAATCTTTTATACGACAAGCTGTGAAGCATTGAAGAGCAAACATGTATATGGCTCCTCAGGAAGCAATAAACTGAAATTCTGACTCGACTGGCAGTTTTTTAGGCTGTTGTGTCAAATAAAATATACCGTTTGCACTGATTCACGGTGATTGTTGCAACAATGACACTGACTGTTCTTGTTTTCTCATGGCACCACGAGTAACTTCAACATCCATGTCAGAAAGGGCAAAAGTAAAAAATAAATAAATAAAGGTAATACAATCTTACTTTGTAAGATTTCGTCTCACTGCTTGTGCCTATATAGTTGCATTTAAGCATCTATATAAGCACACATTTATAGGCCTTTAAATCCGACTCTGTTCACAGATAGTGAGAGATTGTTTAAGCACGTGAATAATAACATTTGGGACAGTGTTCGCACTTAAATAGGGAAACATGATCTTGAAATGGGTGAAATGTTGCCCTTTGACAGGCACAGGAAAGCAATGAAATGTCTGTCCTGACATTTGTTTTAGACAGGCAGTGAAACAGCCCAGACATCAGATGACGCTGCTTGCTGCTATGTTTGTTGATGTCTGTCAAACTAACTTTGTCTCCGTTTGTTTACAGGCGTTCAGTTTCCTTGCTACTTTTATCAGTGTTAGTTTGTGGTTTTTGGCAGTCTTGGAGATGGCCACCCACACTCGCCATATCCATGATACATCATGAGAATCTGGTGTTTGGGGACAGTGAGTTGAAACTGTACTATATATATCACTGTTTGATACTTTAGTTTCTGCGATAGGAGGTAGGAGATATGAATCATAAATGGAAATCTACCAAAGGTTTTAACATAAAATTAAAACACCACGAGATGTGTAGGGCCAAAATATAATAATAAATAATAAATGTTTTTTTTACCTAAGTATACCAACAATAAAAATAGTTTGCAGGTTGGAAATATGGTATTTTATTCAACATAGCAGAGGTCCACCTGTTATAAGGGCTGCCAATGCTCACCAACATGTTCAGTCCCTTATGCCAGACTTCAGTGTTCAGACTTTAATGCCCTGAATTTAGCCTTGCAGTTAAAATTGTTCACAGGCTGTGTATGATTTTCATCTTCCTTACTACAGCAGAATAGAAAAAAATCTAATCACCCTTACCTTACTTTACCCTGCACCTACCTTGATGAAAGACTGTAAGTCAAATATCTCACTAATCTGAATGTGCCACAAGACATCCAAGAACACAAAATGAATCAACCACATTCATTTTTTCCGGTGTCTAAGTCTAAATTTATGCCACTTCTAAACTCTTATTTTTTTTGTTGTTGCAGCAGTACAGGCTGTGCTTCATTCACTGAGAGAGAAAAGAACAGGTTTCTAGCAGTCTTCGTGACATGAGAGCATTCCCACTACTGCTCTTGACCTCATGCCATAGAAAGCTTTCTCCCAGTGTCCGTCTATCCATTGGTATGATATAATTGTATGTTCTCAGTTGTGTGGCTCTTGCTGGATTTGTAGTTAGCACTTCTTCTTCAAGTCCTATCAGATACGAAGAATCCCTCAGTAGGGGCGTGTTTGTTTTGAGTCATCCATGTGAACCTGTTGCCCTCTGAGGAGCCAAAAGCAATACAGCAGCAGACTGGCAATCTGGTGACCACAGCACATCGAGACAAAACCAGCGGTGATCCACCCTAATCCTTTTAATTGGCTCTCTGGCTCCAACTTAAAAGACTAACCACAAGTGGGAGATTTTTTTTCCCTTGGATACCGCTGTTGCATGTACAAAGGAAATCTTCCATACTGGACGTTGTGGTCTGTAGCTCAGTGTTGTGGCATTCTGCCTCCGTGTGGGCACTCTGCCACAACCCTCTTTTTGTTTTGACTTTTGCAAGTTTACGTAGAGGGATAATTTATGATCTGGGTCAAGTGTAACTAGCCATGCAATACTTTACTATCAGATTTCATGAGCGGGATTTGCCTAGAAAGGCACACGCCATGCGTACAAATACTGCATGAGTGATTTTCTGCAAGACAATTGAATAAATATTTTTTTCCCTTTTTTGCCAATTTCGCCCCAGAATCTAAAAAAATAGATGCATAAAGATATTAAGGTTTTTTTTTTCCATAAACAGAGCAGGAAAGCTAATAGCAACCGCAGAATAATTTCTGGTTTTAAATACAAAATGTTGAAGAAAGGGGTGAAACCTGAGCATATTGTCATTGTAGTTATAGTGTGAGCGTACTCCCAACATAAATAAATTACCTAGACTAAGAGTCTACAGTCACGCTAGCAGCTCTGTGAGGCTGTAATAAGCTAAATCCAAACATCAGCGTGCTACTGAGGCATTTCACTCAAAACCACAAATGTGAACCTCATGGTGGCGCAAGAAGAAAGGTCAGTCAGTCACCAAAGTCAAGAGTATACATCCTCTTGGAACCATTAATATCTGTACAAAATGTTGTGCCAATCTTTCCAGTAGATGCTGAGATATTTCACTGGATAAGTGAAAACTTTGACCTGCTGATGCTAGATCACCAAAGTCATTAGGATTCATCTGAGCACATGAATATCTGTACCAAACTTCATAGCAATCCATCCAGTAGTGGTGGATCAACCAACTGATCGACAGACCGACATTGGCATTTCCAAGCATGGCTAAAAAACATTAGCAATGATGTAATAATATATAGCACATTACTGTAACAGGGGCACCCAGAATACTTGATAACAAGATATTGTATTGAGAGAGAACTTTTACCAATAAGCAATAATTCAAGGTAAGTCTGCACGATTGTTTGATAGCTTAGAATAAAACAGATTAACAAGCTACTTAAAGCCCAACAAGACCGACCGACCGTCATTGCCATCCTCAGCGTGACTATAAAAGGAAAGGATTTGGGTTGACAGAGGACAATGATTCAATTTTAGCCATGTCTCAAAATTTTCAACGCAAATAGTTTTACATGGTAGGAAGGAACAAGAATCAAGTCTACTGTATCTTTACACATTTTGCAAACATCATATCAAACTGTACTACAAATGGAATTACGTGTTTGCCAGGTCTGAGCTTTCCCTGACCAAGTGCAGTACACTTGCAAGGATGTCCGCCTCCACCAACGGCTTAATCAGAAAGCAAATGCTTTGTATCACAGTAAATAACTCCATCTCACTCCAACTGCAGTCAAGTGAAAATTTGATCCTTATCAGAAAATGACTTTATTGTCTATGTTGGTTGTTTCACATTGTTTGTGGTGGCAGGAGATGAACTGCACTGCTGCTATATCTGTCAGGTGCTGCTCTATGTAATATTAGGGTTGGTTTGATACAATTACAGAGTAAACCCCAACTTAGCAGTGGGTCCTCTCTGTCAGATGGCAGAGTAAATTTAGTCTTTGAAGGTCAGGGTTTGGTTGAGAAACAAGTGCCGAGCACAATGCCAAAGTCAAGTGGTGGTCATTATGGAGCACACATGGGTGCCCCACCCCCACTCTCACCCTCCCTTCTTCCCTCAACGCACACATAAACACAGAGGTTAGAGACCAAGGGGGGTTGTGAAAGCTAGAAATCGCACTCTCTTGAGCAACACAACCTCCCAGGAATGCAAAGCCAGAGACTGGTTCACAAGGTCAAAAGTTCTCTTCCTGTATCTCGCTTCTTCCTTCTACACCACCTTCTCTTCTTAAACTAGTGCTGTAAAAGTATGTGAGACCACTGATTAAAAATAGTCATAGCATGTTTGATATCCTCTGCTATGTGGCTTGGGAGTAGCCAGTAAGCTCATTCATGTGGAGGAATTCCACCATATCTATGATTTATTGCAGGAAGTGTGCACACTGCAGACATACACATTTCCACTTTTGTACATATAGCTTTACTTGAGCCAGGCCTGACATACAGGGCTCCTAACCTCTGATCACGCATACTGTATAGCTCTCAACAAGCTATCTTTCTGTTACTGGGGGTTGATAACAATTGCTAAAATGTACCGTGGAACTTGGCAGACACTATCACTTTAGCCTGCTACATGTCTTTGTTCTGAGCCTCTTGCAGTCTGCAAAGAGGCACAAGGCATAAAAAACCCAACAACATACCATTGAAGGGGGTTCCCATGTGCACTTCAAATTCTGTTCTGTAGTTTTGTTGGGAGCTTTAAAATTATTCCAAATATAGAGTCTAGCTGTCATTATTAAAGATCAGTTTATCAGTATAAATGAGCAAGAAAACAAGACTTTGTTCGAGTATGCATATAATTTATAAGTCTCATGGGTAAAATACTTTTAAATACAAAAATATCAACCACAAAGTTACAAAGAACAACTCATAAATATGAAGCAGTTTGTTTTAATTTACAGTTTGGGAGTGTCAAACACAAATAAGATGATTTTCCTCCAGCAAAAAAACATTCAAATATTGTAACTCGTTTGGGCAAATCATTAGATCACATACACAGATGTGTGGATGCATACAGGCATGATAATCTGCAAGAACATAGTGTAGACAGGCAATACCACACTGCCCACACTCATCTACTCACATGCTCTTTCAAGGCACTCATTTGATTTAGTCAGTAGGCTGAAATAACTCAGGACAATCAGTGGTTGCTGTATGTTTGCCTACGTGCATATTCACACACAAATTCCTATAATTTTCACTTGCACAGGAAGCCGGGTAAATGTACACATATGGCCACCCAGCGCTGAGTGTGTTGACTGCCTTCTGTCCCACCCACAATGTGCTGATTCTGCTACTGAAATCTCACAGTCTACCTCCACACTTCAAGGAATCTCCTTATTGCTGAATGTATGTTGTGTAGGTTTAGTGGTTTGCTGCTCCATCTGATCTCATGTTAGATTGTATAGAGTAAAAATAACTGATGTCGTCAATAAATGTTGATTAAATTGTGATGTTTGTATACCTGGCTACTTATTCATTTGTATGCTTTTGTATCACGTAAGCTTTGCACTGCAAAAGTTGTACAACTGCACAACTCACAATGCAAATATCCAGAGAATTTGCAAGAAAATTATATGTACATTAGCAATAATGATCTCAAATGGCTCTCAAGTGAGCCATGATGGAATGAAAAACATTTGGCTTGCAGGACTGCCTCCCGAGCCAAACCCAAAATCATCAATCCTGCATATTGCTCTAAATTTGTGCCATACTCCACTGTTGCAGATAGGAATGTATCGCAAGAGGTAAAAATGTACAGCTTGCTAACAAGGCACTAAAATGTATTTTATAAGAGAGCTGTGAGAGAGAACTCAGTTTGTAGTCTGCACCCCAGACAAACATGATCAAAACCTTGGCTTGTTTTCATGCAGAAAAACAAAACAAAACACGGAAATGGGTGTGAGAGAGAAATGTAATGGCCAAGGTGTTTTTCCTCATTGAGTTACAGTGGCACTGCCAAGACAGTTGTAACTGCCAGGGATCCAAATGTAGGGCAACATTAAAGCACAGCCTGAAACAAATGAGTCATGGTAGTCTGGGCAAGGGTGACATCATTTCCCTTTAGCCTCAGTGGGCCTGGAATGTGACCTACTCCTCCTCACCCACCCTCCAGCCCCTTCTGCTGCTGCTATGTCTGGATTTTGACAAAGCTGTGAAATTCATCTACAGTGGAGACAGTCAGGGTTCACCGGCACCCAGACCTCATGAGTGAAAGTCAAATATGACACAAGCAACAACCTCGCAACTCATGGGGGATCCACAGATAAGGAGGCACTATGTAATAATAATATCATTTCACTTGAGGCTCTTTAAGCGGCATAAAGAAAATAATAAGAGCCCTGAAATGACAGCATGATTTCAGTATTTTCCCGACTGCTATTTACAGAGATGCGCTGTAATCCAGCCCCGTCAAATTGCAGGGTTGAGCCACAAAAATAGGCATTAAGTGAGTTTTTCTCCCATTATGTCCTGGGCATGGATGGAACATAAAGCTAAATGCCAAATTGAATGGTGTTATTACTGCGATCTGATGAAATACTGTGGAATTTAAATGGGGACGTGTCGCAGATGCTGAATATGTATACCAAGAGTGAAATACACTGAAGGGATTGGGGAGATACATATTCACAGAGAGGCCAAAAAGACTCCTGAGAATGACGTCTTTTCCAAAAAATTACTTCCCCTGAACTGATATTGTGACTCAGTACTGATAAAGATGGATTAATTGTCTGGTGGTTTAAAATTGTGTGTGAGGGAGAGTTCTGTGAACAGTCATACATTATGGCTGGAAACACTCCACAGCCTCTCTGCTGCGTGGGACAGACATCTGGTCACTGAAGTATGGGAGAGGAATGCAGCCAATCATGCAACACTGTAAGACTAAACCTTCACTCCCAGGAGATTTAGTGTTTATGAATTCCAGGCTAGATGATGGTCATTGAGTTATTAATTATGTGACAAATTGTCATGTCGACTGTCTTAAACTGCCTGTAGGAAGAGCAGCAGCCTCCTCTTTGTACACACAGGAGATCTGTTCATGACCTATAACATTACTGTATGGTGCTGATGTTGTTTTGACATATGGGAGACTCATACAGAACATACAAGTCCCAGTTGCATGATTAAAAGCAACCTGCCTCATAAAGCCGCAGGGAAGGAACACAGGTGGACCCGTGTTCAGATGCATGGCCTATCATAGTCAGAGGGATATTTACAGTCCTGTGCATCTTTGACTGCCTCTGAATAAACAACCCCAAAGTGTGCTTAGTTTGTTGTGGGTCCCATCAGATCAACCCCATACTTGTTTCTAGTGCACAGCTGTCCAAGCTAAAAGGAGGGAAAGTAGGAAGAGAGAAGTGGCGGCATGTGTACTTTAAACACCGTAAAATTGGACACCTGGAACTGCTACCTCGTGTGTCAAAGTTGTAGTTGTTCAGGGTCAATTTGAAGTCAAACATGAGGTAAAACTACACACTAAATAAAAAGCTTTTAATTCACACAGGTACAGGATTTTCATGGTAAAAAATATTAACATAAATATCGATAGAGCACGTACCATTAAGGTCCTTACCGCAGCTGCATGTCATCCCCCCTCTCTCTCTCTCGCCTTTCCCATCTCTCTTTAGCTGTCACTAAATAATAAAGGCCAAAATGCCCAAAACATATCATTAAAAAAAAGCATTGAAATAATTGAGGTAAGAGGGGAAGTGCTTATACTTGCTTGTACCAATCTTGAGTAAAATAACTAAAACTGTACTATAAGACTTAAAGAATGATTAAAATGTTATCTTATAATACAGCTCAAAGTTTGGATGCACTTTTAAATGTTTAAATGTTCCTTATATCAGCCAACCTCCACAAGGTGTCACTGTGAGAATGACCCTCAGCAGATGTGCTTCAAGTAGAAAACTCCACCATTCTTATGCAAGGTGTCTCAACACATTACAGGGAGAGATTTAAAAAATATGCTTCTAAAAACCATTTGGATCAAAAGACTAATTAACATTTGCTCATTTGCATTTGTCAAATGCTCATTCATCAGAGCTATCAAAAGTTGACTGAAGTCGTCGTCAACATCATTAACAACAAAGCGGAATTTCAAATGAAAAAGAAATATTTGATCACTGAGATGAGAAGCTTGCATCTGTTCCACGCTTCTTCCCCCTTGTGGCTGAGGATGGAACACAAAATCAGTCCTAATGAAGGAGTCACTATTAGAATTTCAAGCACATATATTTTAAATGTGCTAATCCTTGCCTTTAGATACTTTGGCCAACAAAAGATTCTCATGAAATTTAATCTCTGTATACATATAAAAAGCATTTTTGTACATATAACCTGCTGTTTTATTGATTGTCTAATTCAAATATCAAGAATGATTTCTAATAATAAAATAATAATAATGTTTACTAATTCAATGTATTGCTACTAAGAGCATTTATTTGAAAAGCATTTATTTGAAAACTTAGGATGTTTGCCATCAGACCACAAGGCAGCACCAGTGAGCTGCGCATGGAATTTCCAAACTCCAACCTGCATCCGAAATCCAGTGCAACTCCACAACTAACTGCTGGCAGTGGCTGTGAGCTCCTAATTGACGATGTGGGTTTTGAGTTTCTGCGCCATTCATTGGGAGCAAACTGGGTCATAATTTACAAACATCATTTAATAATAATGCCAATTCATTAGTGCAAGACCCAAGCAATCTCTTTCATCAGCTGAACAGAAGAATGCCACTGGGGCTTGAAAGCGGGTCGGGGGGGAGTGGGGAGGGGGTAAACAGCAGTGCACATTCGCTGGCTTAATGTGGCTGCCTGGCGGATTTCTGTGCCTTCAGTGAATTTGTGATCAGAAATGAGCTTCATCTGCAAAATATAAGTAAATGTTTTTCACGAGGCGCAGCGACAATTTGGGAATCACTGATCTGTCTTTGACAAAAGCATAACAAATGATGTGCTTTTATTCTCAGCTCTCTTTTCATAAACAAACTGAATGGTCCATATCTTTTGTAATAAACTTAAAATCAGCAACATATTTCCCCTTGAAGATTCAAACATATTGGTGTCAGTTTTTTTTCCCCCAGAAGCAGAGAGAGGGAATAAGTTGGGAACAGTGTTGTCAAAGAGAATAGTTATTCAGTCCGTCCGGCTTTACAGAAGATCAGAGGAGACTGCACAAGCAGAAGAAGAGATGAATGGTCATGGAGAAAGCTTGGTTTATCTTCTCTGCGTTTGTGTCCAGGGAGATATGATGGATGTCTGTAGTAACTGTGGCTCTAGGTGTTGTCTGGATGGCAGAGGCATAATAGAATGTGAGGGATTTTTCTCAAGGTGGGTCCCGTATCACCCAAGGATAAGGACACTTATCTGCCAAAATTGCGGTCCTGAGAGACAACATCAGGTGGAAAAGGAACGGAATTGGCTCTCATCCTGCTCTTTGTGTCTGATAAATGACAGTAGCACAAGCACTTTGCTCTCTCACATTATTGAATCAGCTTGCAAATCCCGAGGACTGACTCATCATATACACTGGGAACGGTAAAAGCAAACATGAGCCACACTCATATTCTGAGTAAGAAACGATTATAATTTTATTATCATGGCTGAAAAGATTGGTGCAGTCAATACACAGAATTATTTTCACCTATTGTCATTTATCAAGAAAGAATGTCAAACATTTGCTGATTTTAGCTAATCAAATGTGAGAATTTACTGCTTTTCTCTGTTATTGTATCTAAAAAATCTTTTTTGTTTTTGGACCATTGGCTGGAGAGAATAAGAAACTTAATATGGCTGCAAGTAACATTAATATTTATTATATGTTAGTCTGACGATTATTTACACAATTAATTGATTCATCGTTTGGTCTAAAATGTCAGAAAATAGAGAAAAATGGCCGACGCAAGTTCCCTGAGCCAAAGATGACGTCCGAACAATAATTCTAAACCTGAAGACATTCAGTTTACTATCATATGAGACAAAGAAGAACAGGAAATCTTCAAAAGGCTGGAACCAGCTTATTTTTGTCAGTTTTCCATGAAAAATGGATTCAGTCAGTTGACTAATTGATTAATTTACATTGACATTGTAAATAGCTCTCTGTCCACTGGCTTTGACCCTCCAGCATTAAACACCACTTCTCAAGAAACCTAGCCTTGATCATCTGGATTTAAAACACACAATTTTTAGACCCATTTCTAAATTACCATTTTTATCGAAGGTTTCAGAGATGGTTGTTTACTTAAAGTTGATTTCTTTTATGAATAATCATAATATCTTTGATAATTTCAATCAGGTTTCTGTTCATGTTATAGCACAGAAACTGAACATTAAAGTAACAAACGATCTTTACTTATAGCTGATGCTGGTGATTGGATTGTAGATGGACACTTAGAAAAGTGGGCTGGCATCATGGATACTGCTCTAGACTGGTTCAAATCGTATTAATCAAACAGAACTTTTTCTGTAGTGATCGGTGATGCCTCCTCTTCTGTGGACCGTCTGACATGTGGTGTTCCTCAAGGCTCCATCCATGGCCTCCTTGTTGTTCTGTGTATACATGCTGCCACTGGGACAAACACAATAATCAGTACCAGTGTCATGCAGATGACACGCAAGAAGAAGGCAATATTGATTAGTTATTATCTCGTCTGTCAAAAATAAAGTGCTGGATGTCCCAAAACTTTCTCCAGCAAAATGAAAACTAATCCAAAATCATTCTTTTCGGTCCTCCAAAGTCTATCCCAATTTTACAAAAACATGTTGGCTCCCTGTCTACAAAATGTCAAACCTACAGCCAGAAACCTGGGTCTAATATTTGACAGTGACCTTTCATTTGAAAAACAGGGTAGAAAAGTCGCTAAACCATGTTTTTATCAAATGATGAGCATCTCAAAAATCCGCTCTTTTCTCTCTCTGCTTGATCTCAAGAAGGTCGTTCATGCTTCACTGTATTCAGGGTTAAGCCAAAAAATCTCACACTCTGTCTCTCTCTCTCTCTCTCTCTCTCTCTATGTCACACCTTCAGCTAGTATAAAACACACCTTCTTTGGTTTTAACAAATACTAAAATACAAGATCACATCACTCCTGTTTTAGCCTCTCTTCACTGGTTACCGGTAAGCTTTAGAATTGATTTTAAGATGTTACTGATCACCTTTAAAGCACTTCATGGTTTCGCTCAAAGTTATATTGCTGAATTGCTGCTGCCTTAGATCCTCAGGCAGGGCTCTGCTGGCTGTTCCTAAGTTTCAGCTCGAGACTCCAGGTGACTGGGCTTTTGCAGTCACAGCCCCTTAACTCTGGAACTCCCTGCCTGAAGATCTGAGGCTTGAAGAATCAGTGACATCTTTTGAATCACTTATCGAAACTTATTTTATAAAGTTTTATTAATGTTAGCAAACTGTTTTATTTCCAACATGTCTCATCCATTTTATTATTATTATTGTTTTTATCTTATATTATTGTTGGGTATTTTATTCAATTTTATTTTTGTGTAATTTTTTGTCTAATTTTATTTGCCTCATTGCAGTTCTGAAATGTTTTAATCCTGGTTCAACCATGCAAAGCACTTTAAACTTTGTTTTGAAAAGTTTATTATTATTATTATTATTATTATTATTATTATCAGTTCAGCTCTAAATATGTCACTTGGAGATCGGGCAAATGGTTATGGCCATTTTTTACTATTTTCTGACGATCAACGATTTATAGAAAGTGATCTACAGATTAACTTCTAATAAAATAATTGTTAATTATTATTATTGTCGTTATTTTTAGTATTATAATTATTTTCTACCCCCAAGAACTCTCCAAAACGTATGAAAAGACAAACCAATTGCAAAAATAATGGTAGAAATGAGGGTAGTGACTGCCCCAGTGCATTGGAAAGTTTGTCAATGGCTGTCTAGCTGACAGTCAGTGAGGGCCAATTGAGCTAAGGCCTTGTCTATTAAGTCATCTGGTAACACGCAGTTCAATAACATCTCAGGACATTATGCCAGTATCTCAATGTTGAAGCACATTGAAGTGCTCATCCCCTGAACCCGTCTCAAGAGCCGTCCCACAGGACAATGCACAAGGTGAATTAATTCAGCTGAGAATAAAACCTATTCAGGCCCAAAGACACCTTTCAGTGTCTCAGATGAAGTCCCATATGTTGGAAAGATAGATGAATTATTAACAGTCGGTTCTACTCTCTGTCCGTTGTGTCCATACAGTGCCAATCTGATTTGAGGAAGATGAGGTCAATGGCACAGTCATGAAAATCACGACTGTTTTTATGACCTTTCAGCTCTTATTTGAATTTTGTGGGCTTCTTGGAAAGAACACTGCAATTTCAGCATCTAACTCGTTCTCTAGAGTATTACAGTTAATGTACTTGTGTGGGTGACAAAGGCATCAGCAGCGGCAAAAGGGCAGCAGGTGGTTTCTGGGTGATGAATTTAAGACAAATGTGGGAGGTGGATCATAAATTGAGACATCACCTCTCCTCTACCCCTGCAGGCAGTTGCCTGTAGTGCCATATCTACCGTATTCCCATTACATGCCCCCTCTGAGCTTTTCCTCTGGTGAATCACAGCAAAGTGGTAAATATGAGGGACAGAGGGAGAATGAAAAAAAAGCAAGAGTGGGAGAGGACCTGAAATACAGGCATCCCCATATCCGTAGCCCTCCCTCCATAAACGCTGTTGTCACTGCTGGGTGCAGGAGCAATTAATCTCAGCCAGAGGAGGCAAAAAAGAGAGATGCACAAGTACAAAAGCTATCAAGATGACAAGACTTCGCAGTGCAATTTACCAGGTTTCTATTGTTGTCAAGGATATGATAAACTTGTTATTGTGTGTTGGGAGCATATTGCTGATGTGAGGCCTGTGTTGATAATATTATTGAGATTTTCACTTACATCCGTTTTGCAGATAATGAAGAGAATATAGTGTACGGTGTAAGAGCACACACACACACACACAATGGGACACATTTGTAAGATTAGTAGGTGGCATATATAAGCATAACTGCCCTAAGAGCATCTTAAATGTGAAAATCAGTCTCTACCGGTGAGTCATTGATATAAAAAAGTGGAAAAAATGGACGCTAAACTCCTGTGAGTAGTCTTTTCAGCAATTATGAATTAATGAGACATCAATTCTGCAAGGCTAACTGAAGTGACGCCACAAAGACAGGTGAGATGAGTGTACAAGTGGCTGGCCTTCACAGAAAGCATCCCATTATAATGACCAAAGGAGAAAGATCTTTGATTGTAGAGTGCCATCTTCATTTTACATCCACAGCACTGCATGCAATGACAAACTAAAAGGGACAGTAATTACTGTGAAAACATTTAGAAGTAAACTCTTTCACACTGATAAGTACTAACTGCTGTCATTATGATGCATTTCTGACAATGTATCAGCTTTCTTTGTGACGTTAATCCTTATACAACCATTCTGCAGACAAGCGCTGTAATATTTCATAGTACACATCTTTATTTTAACATGTCTCTGCTACAAATGTAGCTGTGTGTGCTCATATTACAGTTTACAGTCTAAAACTGGAATTTCTGTTAAAGTTATTAATAACAGAAAAACATTTTGTAATATACTACTTTTCTAAATGCAATCCCAAACTTAATTTACCCCCTTGCTTCAAACGAGCCAAACTGCCACACTAGAATAATAATGTCACATTATCATTTCAAAATGTACTGTGATTTTCAAGGTCACTTACATGTACTAGCTTGATTGTGCCTTTCTTGCCAGAAAAACGAAGACGGTCCCTGTCTAACAGGACTTGGTGGGATTTTAGGATCTATGGTGGAATCCATCAAAGCACTCAAGCACAGTATTAGATATATACGGCAGTTCTGTAACAGATGGCATGAGTCCTGTCACAGACATTTCAAAGAAAATACCCATCATGGGCTGAAAATCCTTAGTGCAATGTCATTTCTCAAATCGCTGTGAGAGCTGGGCATGTTTAGGAAGTCGCTGAAGACTGTGACATTGATTGACTAATTTCACAGGACATCAAACAGGCCTCGAGTTTGTTAGGTACTAGCAGTAAACACAGATTTGAGAAAAGAGCAAATGACTGTGAGCATACAGTAGGTGCAGCACATACTGTAGGTAGGCAGATTGCAGCCATATCTACAAAAAAAATGTCCACTTTATAAAATTACTTTTTTATGCTGTGAATATGTTGGTGATTCAGATTCAGATTTTATGGTCTTATAAACAGTTAATGTTACCTAGAGGAATTAAAAGTATAACAATTATATATAAAACAGAATCCTGTGCATAAGAAAAATGTACAGGGAAAAAAAGGGTTCATGCAAAAGGTAACCACAGCATTCAGCCAATGAAACCACTGTACTGACATCAGGCTGGTAAATTCAAAATGTGAACATCTGTCAGCCACTGACAGATGAATGTTCAAATACACCAGCCACTCAATAGTAACTCATTATTTTTTTGTCTGAAATCTACCAGCCACTTTCATATTTTACCAGTATTTGGCTGGTGACTGGTGCTAATTTCCATCCCTGACTGACATATAGCCATCGGTTTTTCTTTGGATTGGTCAATCAATAGGACAAAGTAATCACTAAACATTTATGAACTGATCTATTTAAAAATGCAAAGAGCAGTCTGTACTTTCAATGTATCCTTTCAGTATTCATTTCACCGCTGTTGTTTTACTTGTACTTCCTCCACAGATTTCACAGTCATTAAAAGATGCAGTGCTATTCCAAAAAGGAAGAATCATCAGCGCTGTGGGCAAAACCTTTGACCATGATGAGCAGCCTCATTTGATATATCAAATTATTGCAGTCTACTGAGTATGGTGAGGAGAATAGAATAAGGGAGACAGGGAATATTTTTTTGTTTAGAAGGGCAAAACTTAACATACATTTAGACTTTAGGCAGATTGTAGATAGATTTATGCTAATAAAAGTGACCCTGTTCATAAACGTCATTGTACTAGTAAGCTATGTGTTGTCATAAAAAAAGAAAATTTATCCAGAAGAATTATATGATTGACTGTATCAAAAGTATCGGATAAATAAAAAATAAAATAAAAAAGATAAAAAATTACCAGGTCAATTGAGATATTCTGTTGGAAGAGCCCATGGATGTGAATACAAAGTGTCCACTGGTCAAATGTTAAAGCTTTCTTTATTTGTCATTTGTTTTGTGTGTATCAATATTTGAAAGGCAAAGAAAACAAACATCAGTCCATTATTCAAGGTATTCCAATGTAATTCAATGCTAATCTGATAAATGTTAACTGTTTTTCACCTCTCACATGGCCAACTCTGCCTATCATACTGTACAATTGTAGCTCAATGGTAGGCGGTAACTGATTCAGTCTGCCAAGTAACACTTGCAATAATAATCTTGGCATGTCCAATGGTGTTAGCGCCATGGCAATTCTTTTTATCACTTCCCATTTATGTATTTTCATATTTTTATATCTGTAAACCGGGACTCCATGAATACTCCCTTGTATTCACTTTTGTATGAAGAAAATGAAGAGGTGTAGAAAGGCTCATTCAAAAACAGTTACTGTGCTTTCATTTACAAGTTAACACTTAGTAAGTGACTTAAAAATACACAGCTGAGTTATTTTTATTTATTTTATTTTTTTAACCTAATGGCATAGTAGAACCTTTTTGCAGAGCCGTTTCGATGAGCAGGTCCATTGGTTGTTTGTATGTGTTCTATTAGTAAGTGCACCAGGACACATATGCATGCTACAAGCATGAGGGCCACACCTGTCTAGTCCCATGTTCACAGAGGAGAAGAAAGTGAGAGCATTTACAGAAAACAAAAGCAAAAAAAAGGTATAAATAGCTGTAGTCGAAGACAGGATTTTGTAGCGATGTGGAGGTGGCATTATTTTTACTGAATTAGTACATCATATTCAGTTGCTTGTAGCACAGATAGCCATAACAGGTTATGTGGTTTTTATAGTTTATTGTAGCTAGTTACTGTGTACCTTCACTTTTCAAGTATCAAATCTCAAATGAGACAGCACAATAAGACCTCAAACCAAAGTAAGTAATGCAGAGTTCAAAAAGAGTTAATGATAATGTTTTGAGGCTCAAAATGCAGTCAGTCAGTTTGTTAGACCTTGACGCCAAAAAAGTGTTCTTGTGAAAACCAAATGTAAACAAAACAGCGTTTATGATGAATAAAGCACAAGTACTTTAAATGATTTACTGTCAATGTTTCTTCCTGGCTAAAAAAACCCCCCACACACACAATAGGAGCAGTGGAACAATTAATATTTATGCAGACCATATACACACATACAGTACATCCATATGTCTTAAAGCATTTAAGCATTGTTTAATATGCAAACACACAACTGTATTTATTTATAACATTAGATCGTCAT
This sequence comes from Macquaria australasica, assembly GCA_005408345.1. Lineage (NCBI taxonomy): Eukaryota > Metazoa > Chordata > Actinopteri > Centrarchiformes > Percichthyidae > Macquaria > Macquaria australasica. The sequence continues at coordinate 695,923 of SEMN01000019.1, read as the reverse complement.
GCACAAGATGTATTAGTCAAGTGCTTCAAATGCTTATTGAATTATAAATCAATGTACATTTTTAACTGTCGCTTCCATTAATGTACAATTCAGTTACAAATGTTTAGAATGTTTTCCACTTACTTCTTGCACGTTTTTATTTGATCATCAGTGATATATTCAAGGTTTGTCAAGGCTTAGACACGTTAATTAAAGTGTTACTGATGAAGTTAGATTGTAATTATCCACAGGCAACAAGGTAGAGGCACATAGCTGCTTCATAGTTACTGCAGTGGTCTACATTATTTCCCTCTATGGGAATGAGATGCATAGGTTATTCAACAAGGCTGTGATCAGCTGATCGAACTTTTCCCATAATTGGGTTTATTAAAGATGCAGTTTACTTTTTATGCCGCTGAGATACTGGATGTCCCAGGGACATGAGCAATGGAGGAAATGATGTTTACAGAAGCATCGCAGTACCCTTCTCTCAGAGGTGCTAAACCAATTTACATTACAAAAGAGGGAAACAGCGACAGGGAAAGCTAATTATTCACCTGATATTTATCATTCAGCCGGACAATCTAACATAGTGGGTTGTTTTCGTAATTTTTGTCTTTGTATTTGATAAGATACGGAACACAGAGCTGACTTTTAATAAAGGCATGGGCACCACACTGCCTTTCTGCTCCCCAAGAATCAACACTCCACCAGAGAGAGGCAGAAAAATGAATACCAAATAGGAAACCATTAATTCTGCCTTTCACTATGCGGAAAATGAGGGGCATAAGGTTTTTCTTTGGTAGCAGAGTAGATGGAAAACATTTTAATTTTCTTTCTCTTTTTTGTAACTTGGGAACTCAGCTCTCATATCAAGTTACTGTATGCTTCGGACAGATCTGGTGGAGTGAGCATTCACTGTGCTTTCACTTCAGCAGTGCATTTCAGAGGCAAACACCCTCTACAAACCATAACTCAGTTTTACAGACTTAAAAAAGAAGAGAAATAAATGCTAATTAATGGTCTAAACCTAAAGGTTCATTCAGTCGATGCATGAAAATTTCCATTTCTCCTGGTGATGACCTCTCAGAAATATCATGTGCTTTGAATCTCAACTTCCCCCAACACACAAACTACTGTGCAGATGCCAGTTTTTACTTGGTCATTTCAAATAAAATGTTAGGTCAAATTCAATAATGATGGCTTTTCAAATGTTTTGGCCCGTGGCAGCTCTGTGGGTTCATTTTAACAAAGCTTGCCCGATACTTTAATCCTCTCTTCTGAACAGAATTTTATTTTTGTGGTAGCTACAGTAGATGGTCAGACATGGTTAAGTCCTCATTTCAACCAAGTTGGCACTCTGCTTGAGTCCCGAAGACATGGCCAATCAGCAGCTGTAATGGGATAGCTAATTAGCCTGATTGTGTTCAGCTGTGCAGCTTCTAGTCTGTAATCAATATCCATGCAGCTGACCTGACTTTGGTCTATGGCATAATTATTGTTCTTCATGTTCCAGGTTTTTATGATTGCATCTAACTGTTGTACTGTAACTCTTCATATATACAGCCACTCACTAAACATGATTAGCCAATTAACTTTCTATAGAACTTGTTCAATGTGTGTTTACATTTGCTCAGATGTTGTGGTATACATTTATACTGTGGTGTAAAATACAACTAACAGCTAAAATGTACCTTTCTGAACTATTCATACCTTTGCTTCTTTTTCAGCTGCTGCTTCTGCTTTTCAAACTGCCAGATCTTCTGTCAGGTGTGTTCTGCACATCTAAGTGCATTTTATATTTAAATACTAAAGCACAGTGGTTCATTATAGATGGACTTCAAGGCCAGTTCCCACTGTTTTCATGAAAAAAACACATCATCCTGCTATTTGTCAGAATATTCAACATGCACTTTTCAGTGCACGCACTGCTTTTCAGGTTTCATAATAAGATATTCTCCAGAGGTGATTGTGGCTGTAATGATAATAATGAATAATTAATGGTTGTCGGCTGCAGACATTGTTCTCTGCAACTGTTTACAAGGGTCAAGCACATAAAATATTTTTATTCCCTTTTCTTCAGTGAGACAAAACACAATAATAATGTAAACAATGCACATATAGTAATGTGCTAATGTGCTCGGAATTCAACTGTCATTCAAAAAATGCAATATCCTATTCAATTTAGATTCTGCAGAGAGGGCCATATACTGTCGTGCATATACATAAAGTGTCATGGCAGTGAAGAATCTGTACCCAAATCAATGTGTGTATATTTGTGAAAATGCCCTCTGGACACGTGTTGAGACATACTGTATATCATGAACAGAACACATGTATGTATGTATGGAAAACATAAACAACATAAAATGCAGTGTGTGAAACACATTTGCATTATTATTGCTGCATTAATAGAACAACAAACATGGAAGGTAGGTTATTTTTAGAGGGCTGAAGGCAGAGGGATTACTGTTGGAGGTCTCGTCCACCAGCCACTCTGTGGCTTGCTAACAGATGGCCACTCTGTCAGACTTGGACCATGGGTCAACATTATTTGCATATCAAATCACTCTCTGTGCAGGAGTCGCTCAGCTTGCACTCACCTGTTTCACTCATCCTTAAAGAGCAGTTGGTATATTTTGTGCGTATGTATAGAGTGTTAGATGTATAAATACAGTGTTTTCCAAATATAAACTGAAAATAAATCCCCACAGGAGGCATTGTGGTTCAGTAGTTTGTACAGTTACTGTACCTCCCAGTAAGGATACTGTCTCAAGTCCCAGCCGAGTGTGTAACGTTTGCATGACATCGGTTTCCAGTGGCATCAGTACACAGCGAGCAGATCATCTTGTTCTTTACTAAATGTTGTAGTGTGCTATTTGAGCTTGGGTCAAAACGGCAAAATCATGTCAACATAAGCTGGACTCCTCCGGTCAAACACGATTAATCTTGTCAGAAACTGTATTTTTCCATCCACCGTGAAATGACAAATGTAACTGATACAACACATTTGCCCAAAGTAAGAGGTTTAACAGAACGATCATTTGTTCTGACAAATTTGTTAAAGCCATAAATATTTCCCCAGGAACCAGCTCTAAAAATGATGATGCTTTTGTCAGCATTTCTGCAAAGTGATTTCACTTCTATGAAAAAAGGCCTTCAATTTTTCATGACTGTGGATAACAATGATGAAAGACATGTTCTTTCTAGGGGCTGAAGTGCAATATATTCTTCGCTTTTGGACTAACTTTTCTTTTCTGTCATGGTTACGGACAATGAGGTTTGTAATGAACTCACTCGCTTTTCCTGCTTGCAGGTTATTGAGAAAGATGCTGTGTCTGACTTGGATTTCCCTTTCAGGTTTCCCTCCATTGCCCCTCACCAGTGGTGTTGTGTGGGATAGAATTTGCTCATATAACACCCGCTCACCTCCATAAATTAAAGCAGGGAAATGTGATTTATCTTCTTCCTCTTGTGGTTCCTTTCAGCTGACTCTCTGAAATAACAGCAAACATAAATAGGGGGTATAAAAAGGGGCTGTGAACGCTTGAGAGAGTGGATTATGCCATGAATCAGTTTATTAACGGTGGGCCGTGGAGCAGTGTCGGCGCAGGGGGAATTTATTCATTCATAAAGCAGTGTTTACAGCATTTATCTTCACCCGAGAGCAGGCCCCTAAAATGTAACAAAGCACCCTAAGACAAAGATATGGCATGATGGATCTAAGGGTTCCTGTGTCAAGGCCGCCAGCAGACTCTGAGGTATTCCTGTGCTGCTGTAGGTTTGGCGAGGAATAATATAATCTTCAGCACAATGGAGTGCGGCAGACAATGTTACTATTGTTTCTGCATGCTGATTGGATCTGGTTTACACAACATAATCCTCAGTCGGAACGACAAAGATGAGAATGAATGTCACTGTAATGTATGTTGTGTCGAAGCTGCAGTTACAAAATAATATATAAATGATCTTCCTCAAGCATAGGAACGCACACAAAAACACACACACACACAAACACATGCCTCATCTGAAGTGATATACAGACTGTACTATGAAATATTCTTTCACTACTACTGTGGTTTGAAATACTTTTTCATGAGCTACATCTTAATGAGCAGGACCCCTGGAGTGTGCAATATGGAACGAAGAAAACTATTAACTTTGATTCTGGATCCAAACCCTGTTTCTTTCTTTTTCTCTCTCTCTCAGGTGAACACAGTTAGTGGATGCAGTCTTTGAAGTTTGCTTGAGCTTGATAACTGACTCTGGTTTGAGGTCTTTAGTGATGGGACATTCAAAAGAGAGTGCGGATGTTTAAAATTTCAAAAGGTAAATTATGTCAATACCAGGCCACAACAAAATCAATCAGGCTGGTTGGCAAAAAAAAAAAAGTACAAGACCAAATAGGAAAGTGCACACAAGTGGACAGCGCTAAGTACAAAGACGGGACATCTCTTTCCTCTTCAAACTTGTTTTGTTAATATACATCCAAGACTCACCCACCAAACAGGTGAGACGAGACCTTGACCAAAGGCTTTATTTTTTTTTAGTTTGGATTCATATTCACTGAGCTTAAAGGATAAGTCTGTAAGTTTCTTACTGTCAATCAGAAATGACCAAAACCAACAGTGAATTGATCCAATCAACAAGTAGCCTACTGTCTGTGTAGCCAAAGTCTGATTTACCATAGCTTATTTATGTGTGCCATAAACCCCAATTGTTGTCCAAAAACTATTAAAAGCAAACTAACAATCCACACTGTTGCACTGGGTGACATGTTCCCTCATTACCATAACCAGCCAATCCCACATACACTGTTCTGCTGCCCTAAATGTTTTCGATATAGAAGACCAAATGTGTATTAATCTGCGGACGAAAGTAGTCCCAGGGAAATGCAATATTTTCACCTGTTTGAGTAATGTTTGCTTAAAACTACAGTGCCCAGCTGTTTTAGGAAATTACTGAGGCTATTTTAAAAATGAAACTATATATTTCTGACCTTCATTAGGAATGAATGGGATTGTCACAAATAGGGTAGGGAAGTTGGAAAGTACTGAGAAACACCAGACTTAACACATTGATGGTTTCGGATTTATTGTGCATTAGCCTTATTTCTTAAGTAACAGTGGAATTTTGACCATGTCCATTATAACATGGTGCTATTCTTACAGCAATGACATGACGTGAAATTATCATTCTTTGAATAAGTAGGATGAACAGCATATTGTAAGTTTGTTTTGAGAAGATAATTGTATAACATCTTTAGGTCAGCATAAACAACACAAAAATATTCCCAAAATGAACCAAAGCCACAGAACGTCATAATCCAACTGCAGCCCTGACTCCTCAGAAAGTCCCCCGAGTGTGCACCAAGTGAGCAGATAGATGGTAAAGGCAAATGTAGAGCAGATGGCACCCTGTGGGTGGTACAGGCCATCTCTGATATGGGCAGTCATGCTGGGTGAGATGGAGTCCATGGTTGATTGGTGTCTATCTGACCCACTGGTTGGTTGATTGCTGGCATCACGCACCACAGGATACAAGCCTAGTGTTTGTGTGGTGACAGCACGGTGGAAGAATCATCATTACTGTGGATTGATTTCAGTTGTCATCAAGATACATCATTCTGCAGAAAAGAATGACAAAGCTGCAATCTGTGCCACATTATTGACATCGAAAGAAAAAAACTATGAATGCTTCATTATGTGTCCATGTTTGTACACTGGTGAAAAGAAAGAAAGAAAGAAGTCTGTTTCATAGACATTTTCAGTATTTTCATAAACCAGTGTGACAGTTTTTATGCCAATCCAAAGGTCCCTTCACACTGTTCCATCATTACTTGCCATTTACTAAAGCATGCAGCCTACAATATTTTTCTGTACCCTGGATAAAAATAATAGAATGCAGATGGATTATGCCTTATAACGTGTCAAGAGTACAGTAAATGTGGCCAATTTACTGGTGCTAACCTGTATACGCATTGAACTCAGCCCCTATGTTGGCCAAATTACTGTCTGGAAAATGGTTGCTCTACATAAATAAATTTTTTAGCCCCTGTATTCAGCTGCCAGCCACAGGTCAGCAACACTGGCTTGCTGTGAGTAAAATATTAAGGCTGCAGATGACTCAATTAAGATAACTTCAATGCCAAATATGTAACCGATTTTGATGAAAAAAAAAAGTTTCAGTAACAACAGCTTTCCTTTCTTTGTAACTTTGACAAGGCCAATCTTAATGAAAGGTGGGTGAGGTAATATCAGAGTAGGGACAGGCATTGATCGAAGAAGTAAGGCTAAACACAGTAAGTGAGTTATTTAAAAAATCCAATGAATTTTCATTTACAGTTGTAGGGTGATTTAAAACAGTATTTAAAACGTGTTGAGCCATTTCCATGAAATGCCGATTTTTATTAATTTGGTTAAAAAAAAGTCCATATTAACACCAGCATTGATGTGTTTCATCACAGTAAAGTCATATCATTTAGCTTACAGCTCAAAAAACATGTTTAAGTGTGCAGTAACTCTTTAAGTATATGCTCTTTATATACGCATATGCAACTAGTTAGTTAAGTAATAAAATACTGATTTGGACAAAAAAAACTGATCACATAAATTTCAAAACCAATTTGTTAAGTAATTGGCTCAATTTGAAAAAAGTGAAATATTGATGAGTGGTGGGGTCTAAATGTACAGTAGCGGTGCTGCTGACCCTCCAGAGTTTCCTTTGACCCCTCTCTCCTACTGGTCCTCAGCCTGTCATAATTTGTTGCTAATGATCAATCTGTTTGTCCAGCACTGAATAACACGTGACTAAAGACACAGTGAATTTGATGACATTTTGATATGATTGTTATCCATTTGGCAATGATCATGAGCCAAATTATTGTTTTACATAAACAGTATATCAACCACACCACTATGGCTCAATGTTCATTAAATGCAATTCCACACTGCCACTTCCAAGTTGCACGTCTTCCAGATTGCTCAGCGACATCATGACAGGTATTGAAGCCAAGTGTGCTTTCAGTATTGACTCATTCTACGCCAGTAATCAGCCAAATGAGGTTTTCAGTAATTGAAGCAAAAATAATTTTGCTCTTTTTTTAGGGGGACTGTTTGTAGACGAAGACAAATACCAGACTTGTCAGATTGCTGAGGATGTCATTGGAGAAAAATGATTTGGCCTTTTTGTGCTTAAACATCTCTCATCTGATAAAATTGTTAATATGACTGAAGAGCACTGGCTGTTTTTTTGTGATTGAGAAAAAAGCCTGGCCACATTACTTATCCTGGTCAACTGCTGCAACAGCTGCATTGCAATGGTAAGCTCCTTCTGCAAGGGTAAAGTATGAAACAGTAAACAGGCAAAGACTTCAAAGTATCTGAATTTCCTTTAAATATTTCATCCGAGAAGCATCTTTATATTAAATAGATGATACACCTAAACAAGTTTTGGGATGTAGCAGTTTTTTTGGGCTCCTGTTGTTCCTGCTGTTTCTGTCCCACTAAGCAGCAAGGCCCCCCTTGGCTCCAAGCAGCTCATTTTTATTCGTTCGTTACTGAAGAACGGAATATTGATGCATGTCAGAATCTACTGCATTTTGTCAATATGAAAGAAAATGAAATGTGAGCACACTGGAAATATCCTGATACCCCGGGAATAGCTCCTGGGGCAGACAAATCTGTCAGTTATCAACACCATGAATAGCACGTCCCATATCCCAACCCACCACACAAAACACATGAGCAGACTGGCTGTCCATGTGTGGGATTCAAGTAAATAAAGGTTTGGGTCTGCATAGTTAAATTACTGTAGAGGCATTTGGATCACAGCAGGGCAGTGTGAGGTTCCCCGGGTCGCTCGTTCACATCCACCTGGAGCACATGTGAAGGCAGAGCTGTGATATTTTCCCCGGGATGAGACTTCCTTTTCTGTATGATGGCTAATAACTGCTAACCTTTTTGTTGGTACTGAGGGCATCCACCAAACACCATGGCAGATGTTTTCCTTTACGTATAAACAGGAGCATTAGCAGGCGGACTGGATTTCATGTGTGCATGTGCACTACACTGTATCTATGCTTATATGCATGTATGTATATGTTTGTGTGACAGAGTTAGTAGTGTTAAAGAGGAGGGTGTATACCAGAAAACCTGCATATTTATGCATGTGTGTGTCTGTCTGCCTCTGTTGGGTTTGGGTTTTTTTTTTTGGTTTTTTTTATAAAGCAGCTGGGGCCAAGGCGTGTGAGACAGCTGCATATGGCAGGGAAAGGCACAAGCCAGCGGGCGGGGCAGCAGTGACATGGGGCCATTCTGAGCCAGGGGCTGCCTATGTCATGGAGCAGAGTTCCTGCACAGTGGACATCATTGCAGAAGTGGGCATACACAAGATGAGCGCGTGAGGCTGAAACTGGATGCGTGTGAGTGCATGCACCAATATAAAGCCACCAATAAACTAGAAAATGACTTGCAATGCTTAATTAAGCATCAGAACAACCCTGATCTTACCAACCCTGAGAGCTTAAGCCAAGTATTTACATAGACTCATGAGCATTAGAAACATGTTGTCTTAATCTTTCAAGTATGTAACATATTGTCATACATGCTAGAGAGACTCCACGGGACTTTTCCGTTTTCCTAATTTGATAGTAATTACCTCCATAAGTGTTGTGATTAGCCCAATTGAAATCCTTTGAACTGGGGCATGGTGATATGGTTGAAATGTTTATCAGACATCAAAATATATAAAATAATCAAACTGACAAATTGACAAATATAACAAAATCTCCTGTAATTAATTTTGTCAGTTTTCATTAAAGTTTGCTTTGAATCATTAATTTGGACAAAAAAATTTGGAAAACGATAACGCAATACGATCACAACTTCAAGATACAATTCCACTTAAAATCAATATGCAATAATGTTTAATTATTTCCAAACTCTAATTCAATTCTGGCTTATTTTGTTTAAGGTTATAGTTAAATATATAATCCTTAACATTCCAGTCTGGGTGGGTTTGATATTTACATGACATTTGATAATCCAGGTCCCAGAGTTCTGTTCCAAGTGACACCTGTATCGACCACTGGGGGCAGCAAACACAATGCAATGCAACAGAAGAAAAGCAACTTGTGTATCTGTTTACAACACAGTTCATACCTGTGATATCGTGTTGTTTAAATAAAGAAGACTAAAGACAATCAGCAATGATGTACAACACAGTGACAAAGAACTCTTCAGCATGACATGAAATGTGTGCATGCACCATCTTTTATCTTTTGCATCAAATTCAGTGATTTAAATTTCGTGCACAAAAGGTGGACTCCACAAGTAACAATCAAAACTACTACTAAAACATGCAGATACAGAATGGAAATATATTTAAAAGTCTATAAATATGATCAAAATTGGAGTTAGATGAAAGTTTAGAATTATAATTTCACAACTTTACAAATATTACAGTTATGAAACTCCTTTATGAAAATGTAAGAAAGAATTCAATTGCGTTGGAAACTGTGAACCAACAGGTTAAGTGTATTTTCATTTTCTAAGCCTTGGCAGCTTTGAAATTGTTCACTAAAACAATGCAGTCTGCAGAGATTGGTATCCTAAAGATTGTGAAGGCCAGAAAGGGTGGACAAAGAAGCAGGGTACTTAAGTGTTCTCTCCTGCACTGATGCTCTTGATTTGTCTGTGGCCTTTTGCACAGATGCAGCATAAATCACTGTCCATGGTGCTGAATTCTGTCATCATCATGTGGACACACTTGACAACCATTAGTAACAACAGCATGGAAGGCTTTCTGGAATATGCTCTTACCATTTAGTGAGGTTTGCAATTTAGCGTGATATCCTCTGATTTAGCTTAAGAGTCAAAAAACTGAAAGCTATTTAGAGGTATTGGAGCTCCTGCAGCTGAAAAGAAGCGTTTGTTTTACTTTATTAGGAGGCTTTTCAGCATTAGGGACTAGCTTCAGAATTAAAGAAGGGTGCCGTCATTATGCCCTTCTTCACCTTGTGCTAAGGAGAGGGTGAAAGGAAGGACATTTATATAGACATCCATTAATTCAGAGTGCTTAGCTGAAAATATAGGGTTAATTGCGTTTTGATGTTTTATAGGCTACCGTTTGCATTAGCTTGTGAATAAACCAGTAAATAGTGATTCAGTGCACAAGCTCTTGTTGTGGATAGTGGAGGAGTGTTACGGCGCAGCTATTGTCCAGGGCCCTTGCTGCAGCCTTGAGTGTACATTTCTAATGTAATGGTATTTTCAAGCTAAGGCTGAGCTCAGATACGGCTTCTGCACAAAAAAAGCTTCAGCAGTGATGAATGCACTTGCATACATTACTTACTTAGCATAAATCCGTAATCCTCCCTGGAAAACAGAGTGTTCACCACCCTTCTCCCCAAAGTTATATTGTTGACATGCTATAGTGCTACAACCTGATCTCAACCAAGTACCTTATTAACTACTTGAGAAGGGTCTTATGCTGGGGGTCTTGCCTCTAGAGACCTGATTAGGCTAATAAAGCATATCCACAGGCATGTACTGCACGTTGATTTGGCCAATTAGGAAGGTGACAAACCCTGGACGTATTCTCTATGCAGACACTCAGAATCTCATGTTATGATAATGACGCAAGGGAGGAATTTTGAAGCTGGACTTGAAAAAGGATAAGGGAAACCAGTTTTTACTACATAGTATAAGCATCTAGACACAAGGGGGTTCTGACACTACAAAGGATGTACTATACTATAAGGCTGAATTGAGGTAAACAACCTGCTCTTTATTAGAATCAAGTCAGTATTTTGGACAGATCCTTAATAACCACTGACTCCCTGACAATAGCCCTGTGGCTATCTGACTGTAGGCATAGCAAATAAACACTCCTAATGTGAACTAAGAACTAAATGAACACTAGAGGGCATTCCATTAGCCTATATAAAAAGGTCTCATGGGCTTTGAGTAGCTTGGTAATCAGGTTCGTTCCCTCTTGCCAAAACAGAAAAAACAATCAAACAATCATGCAAAACTAACCTTGAATAATTACTGATTTTTACTAATTCTCTCTCAATACAATATCCTGTTATGAAGTATTATATTGTACTATATATTACAGCATCCTTTTTCAGCAGACATGTTACAGTTATGAAAAAGATCTTGCACACCGTGAAATCAAGGTGCGTAAGATCAAAAACTCTTGACTGTGTAGAAAACAAATTCATGCACACTATCAATCACTTGTGCTCACTCTATTAACAGTGTTTCGGTCCTCACACTTTAATGAGGTGAAATTTTACCTGAGTTTTACTTGATGAAGGTCTGAAGACTGACACGTTGTTAATAAAGCAAGAACAAGTGATTGACAGAGTGCAATATTCTTTGGTTTCTTCATATTCATTACCAGATACAACGAGCCAAAGCTACAGCTTCTGAAATTGTAATCAGAAAATCACAGGCTGAAAGTGTGATTTAGATTGTTACACCAAGAATAATTGTTACCAAATGTGTCCTGACATGGAACTATGACAATAACTTTTTCTTTGTTCATGGTTGTGACTTTCAAGCAGTAATTTTTCATGACTGTCATGACTATGAGAGAAAACCAAAACAACTGATCCCCAAAACTGGGTTGATATTATGACTGCATATGGAAGTACAGTATATAAGCCAAACAGATAGAATAGATATGATTTGTAGGAAAGGAATATTACACTATGCCAGAGAAGAGTATACAAAACATCTCAAAACTGACAAAACATTGGCTCTTTTTCTTAAGATAATAGTAAATGCTACCTTTAAATGAAATTTTGATATAAAGAAAATATATTGAGTCATGCAGTCAATAGCAATATCAATAGCACTGGATAGGTACTGTGATTTAGAATTGATAATGTAGTATTATAAAAGTTCTGCTATATCACCACTGTAACTTTCAGTGTTTGAGTATGACAACCTAGTAAGTCTAGGAAGTGTGTGTGAAAATCTTTATTCAGGGTGCCAGCTTCTTTTTTTTTTCTTTTTACCTTGGTTGAAGGTGACATAAATCACTTTCTTAGTGAGAACTCACATTCCACCTTGAGAGCACCTAGTCCCATTTTTATCAGTATTAATGGTTGTCCCCTTACTTAGCCAAAGCTATTTCACACTTGGTTAAGTAAGGTATGAGAACGTCTCCTTGGCTGTATATTTAGCCGGGCCTTCCTAAATATTTTCCAGATCCCTAATCACTAAGCAAAAGCTGCCATAGGCACTAAAACACTATGAAAGCTCACAAAAGTAATTCATTTTCGTTTCCCATATTGAGCATTTCTCAGCTAACGCACCATGAGGCCTGTGGTGAGGTTCTCGGAGAATCCTAATTGGTAAATGTTCAATAATGTCGAGCAGCCCTGCCTCTGTTTTATGTTCTGGTCACACACATACAAACCCACACGTACGCACAACCCCCTGAAAGATCAAAATCTAAGATATCCAGAAACTACGGAGTGTAATAAGTCTACTTAATAAGAAATATGACAATCTTCCAAAACAACTTTTAAGAATATGCACCTGATTTTAATATGGATATTGACTGAATTAGCTGTAAAAGTTTCATATATTTTTTTAAAACAAGTTAGCACTCTTAAAAACCATCTCCTTCCAGTGAAGCTTAAAATGATGAAGCAACTTTTACAAAAAGGGCATAGGACCAATGGATTGGACTAATAAAACAGTTCTGAGAGCCAGTTCACAGACAAAGCTGAACCAGATTTCACAGCAAAGCCTTAAAATTATACTTTCCAAGGCAGAAGCTTTGCTGGCTAGCTATTGTTAAACTTCCAAAAAGCTTGTCTTCATCCCTCACCCCATGTGGCCTTAACAGAATCACCATCTCTGCAGACCCCCCCTCTGTACTTCCACGCAACCAGGGAATGTGGGTCAATATCCACATTACTTTCTGTCTTCCTTTTTAACCCCCCCAAACTTTTATCCTCTTCACCCACCTGGCTCACTCACACTCACATAAATAAAGACAGAAAACTATGGACCTACAGTTTGCACGTACACATGTACACACACACGCACACAAACACAGACAGGCTCTGTCAGGGTTTGCCATACAGGCAGCAGGGAGAGGACCCAAACGCAGATGGGACAGGCAGACTGGTGCAGATGAATGATTTATTTAACACAAAATAAACTACAAAACGGCAAGACAAGCAGGGACACAAGGACCAGACGTGGGGAGCCGCTCTGGAGGATGACCAGGAGGACGACCAGACGTGGGGGCCCGCTCGGGAGGACGACCAGGAGGCTGGCAACGAATGAGCCGCTTAGGAGGCCAGCTACGTGGGAGGAGCCACTCTGGAGGACAGACAGGATGCCGGCAACGAGGCTGCAGGTCAGGGACTGGGGACAATTGCTGCAGCTCGGCAGGTACTGGCACAGGAGGCAGCGGCTGCAGCTGCTCGAAGACGGGAGGCTGCTGCTCGACAGGAACAGGACTTGAAGACTGCAGCTGAGCAGGAACAGAGGTCGGCCGAAGCACCAACTGGGACCCGGGAACAGGAGTTGGCCGGGTCGCCGACAGGGAACCAGGGATAGGAGCTGGCTGGGCCATCGACTGGGAACCAGGCACAGGAACTGACGTCTGGACCACCGGCTCGGGGACTGGAACTGGTGTAGGTCGATCTGTGGCGCTGGGCAGCCACATTTAACACAAAATAAACTACAAAACTGCAAGACAAGCAGGGACACAAGGAACTCAACATGGAAGTCAGACAAGCAGGAAAACTGAGACACAGGGAGAGAGAACTAACAATGAACCGACGAGGAACAAAGGAAAGGGACCGGTATATATAGAAGAGAGACAAATGAGCAAACCAGAAACAGGTGAGTAACAAGACACAGGTGAACCTAATCAAACTGGTGGGAAAGGAACAATGACAGGAAGTAAATAGCACACAAGACCAGGGATTACAAAATAAAACAGGAAACAAGACCAAAATACACAGAGTCCATGGTGGATCATGACAGGCTCTGTGCCAGGCGGAAGGTATTTTCTATTCAATTCCCATTACTAAAAGGAACATTCAGTTTGCCAGCTGGGTCACATCCTTGGTTGAGTAAAACTAGTAGGGGCAGTATGTGCATATAGTGCACTTATTATCTCAAATAAGGCCAGGAACTTGCCCTGCTTCAGAAAGTAATCTGAATTTCAGAGGTGAAAAGTAGAAAAAAGTCTTGATATTTAACATCAGAAGGTTAAAATACATGCCCATACTTGTATAAAACTTTTTGATGGTACAGCAATAAATATAAAAGAAATATAACAATGCCATAAAGATGCATATTCCTGTTTCAAAACTTCATAGGAGGTCAACTGTGGTGATTTTATTTAACTTCTTCAACAGGAGTGTTGCTGTTATCGAGCCAGTGTGTTATCATGGACTGATTCAGCCAGTTAACCACTATTATAACATCCTACAGTATGTTTTGTGTAACAAACACAAACCTAACACTCTTAAGATATATCTCCCTGGATGGCTTATAATACTCTTTAAATCTAACAGCGCATGAAATAGTGTGTTGGTCTATTCATTGCTGTGGGATTTGCCCAAAAATTCAATTTGACTTTGACAAATTCGGGCTGTATGTATGCTGCATGGGTATAGCATGCAGCGTTATTCAGGAAAAAGGGAGACGGGGGAACGAGTGGCTGCAGATAATTACAAAAGCAAACACACTTGGTGGCCATTTAGGCCTAAAGTATTTCTAATTTCACAGATGTGATCAACCTTGCCAGGAGTCTTTCTCTCTCCCTGTATGTGGTGAATTGCCTCACTCCTTGTGGATGTCTATGACAGTGATGATGAAGTGTTAAACAGGTTTCTGCTCTACACTTTGTCACTCTGCTGTCAAGATGATTCGGAGACTCTCCTAGGCAGCGGTATGGAGCTTACAGCAGACCACTGGACCATGAAACTGCCAAGTTTGCCCTCAAAGCTGCTGGAATACCCTTGAGAAAACACTCTGGCCTAAGTAATTTTAGGATATAAAATTTGACTTCAATAAGGGTAGAGGTAGACTTAACACAATGATGGCAAACATTACTTTGACAGAAATAATGATTAACAGCTTTGTAACGAGAATATTGAATGTTGTGGCTTCCGCCAGCATTAAGTACTATGTTGACTATGTTGAACTCAACTGTTCATTTGCCGTGAAGGTCAAATGAAAACATTTAATGGAATTGTTAGGCTCTACTCCTCCTCCGCTGAGGGCCTGCTAACATTACCTTTAAGTGTGACTGCAGGTGTAATCTGTCAAATGGGCCCCTCACAGTGAGTCATTGGCTGGAAGCTCTGAATCAGCCCAGGCCCCTGAAAAAGCCTGTGATTAAATGGGAAGTGTGACATAACTCTTGTTTAATGGTAGAAAAACAGCAGCCAGTGTGTTGGCATAAAGCCTGGCCCACGGAACATAAATTCTATTTCCCCACAGATGCTGCTTGTAAAAGGTCAGCATGACTTTGAATCATTTTACTGTTAAAAATTAAAAGGCAGAAGAGGCTAATCCATTGTTTTCATTTGTTTGCATAGCCCCACGTGTAGCATTTGTCAAGACAAGCCTGAGGTTGTCATCAAAGCTTGGCAAAAAAAACAGACCCAAAATCGATACAGTTGATCTTCAGTGAAGTGTCATTCTTTATCTATGTGCAGCATTGTACACTTCTGCACACCAGCTCTTCACATGCAAATCAGCCAGATGAAATGATCAATAGAATGCATTAGGGAGCTGGCCCCTCACAAACTTGACTCAGGGACAAAAATAAATGTTTTAAACAGAAACACGAGTTCTAAAATATTACAGCCAAGGGAACGTAGTCAAAGTAATCATACCGAAGAAGCCCACACACATTCACACCCACAGTGCCTGGCTATTGATAAGTCCCATGCTTCATTGTTGCGAGGACAGAACAGCACAAGACAGAAAAGATGATTCTGAGGGAGGAGGGCTGCACTGAAAGCAGAGGCGATGCTACGCCAGCATCTCTAACATGACAGTCTCACTGCACCTTGATAAATATCACCTAGTGTCAGTTGTGTATATAATACCACCGAGTCAAAGTCACTTCACTGTCAGCCTGACAACCATGCCTTTAAGAAAAAGCAGACCAAAGCATATGACACAAAATCGACATTGCCTAGGGTCCTACTCAGCACAACCGAAAAGGGACAACAACTCGGTGACTTATTGGGAATGATCGACTTTTCCCTTAGAGGATGCAATGAATAATTCTCTTTTACCGGGAGAGAAAAAAAACTCCCCCAGGGTATTGAACCAAATTGTCTTTTCTCTCTTCATTAGAAAAAAAAAAAAGTCTACAAAGTCTTATCAGCATTCTGCATTCTCTGCTGTTGGAGCTCAGATAATTGATTATATTTAGGAGGTTTACTATTGGATATGCTGCGCCTTAGTAGTGGAAAGAGATATGGCAGTAAGTTAAGTTTACCTTCCCAGGGCACAGTCAGACAAAGATTCACTGACCTCAAAGGACACAGTGAAATTTAAATTATGTTGCAGGGGAAAAAAAGTTTCATTCAGAAGTATTATCCCAATTGGATACACTGCATATTTCCTTCTTTAAATGACAGAATCATGAAGCGAGTTTTCATGTCATCTATGATTACAGGCTGCATTTTATTGTCTCAATTGATTCTGCTTTAGTGAAGCTAGTGTTTTACAGTCCAAATAAAAGCTTGTACACTTGCTGCCCTTGTACAATGTTTCCCCGATTTTACCCTACAATTAAATTGTTCTTCCTCCTATCCAATGCACATTTACAACAAGAAGCAATTAAACTTGTAAACCGGGAAGCAGAGCAGAGCTCTCTGAGTCGCAGCCATGTCAGATTGTGCAACCATATGAATAAGCAGGTGGGTTTCATTCAGCTCCAATTGTTCTGCCAAATGTGGTGCTAGATTTATTTCCATTTGTTTGGACTGAACCGTTTGTCTATCGTCTTGTTTTCTCTCATACTCCAATCACAAGTAAAAAGTATAAAACTGTTGTTCGTGCCCAGGCAGTGCCCTTTCAAAGAACTTTTTCCTAAGGTTATGGCTCACAAAATCATTAACTGACCTTCCTTTTGCCTCCTTGTGCTGGAGTACTTTGTTACTCTCTGAAGAGTGTCAAGCTCTGTGCACTGTATGTGAGAGGTGTTGACAGTGAATTCTACCAATTTTGACTTGAGCACCACAAACAACACAAAACTCCTGTGCTTCAAGTGAAACTGCAGCTGGCAGAATGTAATTTCACTTTGGGCCAAAATAAAACTAGGCTACATCTGGTTAGGAAGTGCAGCTAAAATCACGTTAACCTTCATGTTAGTTTTGGGCAGCTATGATTTTATGCTTCATGAACGACATGGTTCCATGGTTTTGTAGCTGTGGATGTGACTATGGCAGTTGGCACACATGTCAAATTCACAAACAAGTTTGATTTGAACACAATAATGGTTGTTGGCAAGTATTTTTTATACATTTCATTGTCTCTTGAAGTTCATTAGTAAGAGGACATTAAAGTTGTAATCCATCACACTTTCATGAAATAAAACGTTGTTGATACTATTAATGGTCAGCATTTTGTCACCAATAGCCTTCATGTATTTAAATTCTGTAATTACCTATCTATATATTATTTTAAATTGTTAGTGGCAGGTAGGGCTGCAACTAACGATTAATCGGCCGATAATTGATTAATTGTTTATTCTATAAAATGTCAAAAAAATGTGAAAATTGCTCATCACAATTTCCCAGAGGCCAAAGTGGCGTCTTCAAATTGCTTCTCTTGTCCAACCAACAGCCCAAAACTCTAAGACTCTTCATTTACTGTCAAATATACTGTCATAAATAACAAATAAAAGCAGCAAATCCTTACATTTAAGAAGCTGGAACCAGCAAATGTTTGGCAGTTTTGCTTGAAAAATGACTGAAATGATTAATCGATTATCAAAATAGTTGGCAATTAATTTTCTAATCAAATGGTTGCAACTCTGGTGGCATTCCCACGCTAGATTCAAATTGCCTTCACAGACACAAGGGGTTCCTTGTAAACTTTGTACCATGATTGTCAAAAAATGCATCTACAAAACAAGACATCAGTGTATCATTTTTATTTTTTGGAAGGGAATGGAACTAGAAGGAGCAGCCACAGTGAGCTGTTATATGAAGAGCAGCAGGCAACAGGCTGTACATCTCCAACTTCTCATAATGTAACCAACACCTATACCTGTACTACGCTCTGCTGGTGTGTGGAAAACTACTCGCCCCATGGTTGCAATTATTTTTGACTGTAAAAAGATACACCAGTTGCTCTTCTGTTGTATTTTTGACAAAGTAGCTGCTCAAGGAGTGTTTGCTGTATTAAACCTCACTTGCTGTTACCACTTTTAACCACGGGTGTCGCCAAATCAACCAGGACTGAATTCTTTAGATTACCAAGTCAACCACCAAGTCAGTTCATTTCATCCATCCACACATACACTTGTAGGTTTCTGGGATAAAATCTTACAAAAGCTTATGTGTCTAATATTGGCTTCTCTTACTGTTCCATTCTACTACTTTTAAAACAACCTGAAAACATAACAAACACTTACTGCACACTATAATGTACATTCACACAAACCAAAACACTGCCCACTCTCATTGATTACTACTGAAGATGGGCAAACATCTCCTAAATAATGACAAAATGCGGGTCTATTTTATGGCCTCTCCAGTACATTGAGACTTCTCCAAGTTGGCTAAATAACAGAAATCATAAGTAATATTCAAACAGCAGCTCCTTTCCTTTACAGTTGAATTCGTCCTCTGTTCATGAATGTTTCTTTTATCACAGTCCACAGAGGGACCTTGGGAGATGAAGGGGCTATTAAGGAAATAAATAAAAGCCTGTACAGACACTTAGCTTGATCAAGACCAAGCATTAAATAATTACTGTAATTCACTTAGGTTTCTTTTAAGCTGTGTAACGATTTTCCCTGTTTCCCTCCTGCATAAAATTGATCTGATGAGGAGGACTAAACAAACGACCTCTAAATTAATTGGGATTCTCTCCGCCCCAAAGTAGTGCATCTATCTGTGTAGGAATTGTAGAAAAGCTTTTAAAGAAGAGAAGATAGGACAAAGCAAATAAAATAAAAAAATTAGATTCTGAAAAGGCTCCTACAAGCTTTGCATCAGCCACCATCGCAGCAGAATCGTTGTAATTGAAACGAAGGTAACTGCTACATTGAGAGAACCAAAGCCAGCAAGTGAATTGGAATATCACCTTGTCCTTCTCTTCAAAGAACAGACAGAAAGAGAAAAGGGAAAGTGCATGTTCGTGCAAACACATTTGTCTCCCAAGTCTGTGCGTGACTGCATCAGTGTTGAGGTCAGTGAGCTGTAAAATAGACCACATGTGGGGAAGGGATGAAAGAAATAAAGAAAAGAAAGATGCTAAGAGTAGCAAAACCTAAGGTGGACATCACAGGACATGACACAAAGTTAATCTCGACAGCCGGGGCCAAGCAAGTTTAGGGGCCAAATCCCCTCTGAATCAGATCACATTATCTTTCTAACGTGGCTGACGATCACCATCCATCTTCCAGAGCTGGTGTCCAGAGGCAGAGGCGAAGCCATGAAGAGCACAGTAATCACAGTGGTACTCTGTACTGTTCTACCCATCTCCAACTCCTGGTCTTGGATCAAAGAACCTGTGCTCCCTTTGAAGTGGAAGGGCCGTCCGCTCAGGGAGGAAGGTACGCTTCTTTCCATAGGCTAATGAATCAAATTCTTCTCCTAATTATCTCTCTGTACGAAGGGAAATTGCAAAACATCACTGGTCCTCCGGCTGTCTTTTACCATCAGTGAGAGCATACAGATACTGCAGGTGTTTGACTTCCATAAAAGCCACAACACGCTCCGCTCTATTAATGTGCAGAGGAGGAAGAAAACCCACAGATGACATTAACCCTAAACCAAGAGTGATGTTCGTGACTAACGGAGAGACAACACTGACATGTAATCATCATTAAACCAGAAATGATACATTTGCATAACTTATAATAATAAAATAATTAAAAGCAAATTTCCATGCAGTGCAGTCTTTC
Source organism: Macquaria australasica (assembly GCA_005408345.1). NCBI lineage: Eukaryota > Metazoa > Chordata > Actinopteri > Centrarchiformes > Percichthyidae > Macquaria > Macquaria australasica. Next base: position 675,802 of record SEMN01000019.1, on the reverse strand, counting down.
ATTTACAAGATAACTTCACATAATGATAGAACCGGCTTTTGTGGGGGCTGATGCTACACATACTAATAGGGCAATTAGAGAGATAATTTCCAGATGAGCTTGACTAATACAGTAAATATACTGTTATTAAAAGGTAATTATAGTTTGGAAAGAGCAGGACTGTTGATCATCCTTCTCCCACAGGGTGAGACAGGTCTTTCTTTAAGATGACTTACTACGTATTCATACAACCAACCACACATCCGACACCAGGTTGCAAATGACAGATAATTCCTCCTGCCAAGTGTGAAATGGATGAGAAGTGGCTAAAGTCAAACAAGCTTCCCTGTTACATATACATTTTATGAATGACTACCGTGAATATGTCAAAGTTAGTGCTTAGAGAGTGCTTGTATCTAATGTTTCACTCCATTTGCACCTGTTTTTTAATTGATTTTCAATTACTTGCTACCTAAACTACTTCAACTCATCACAATAATGTCATAATATGACAGAATACATTATGTGAGTCATCCTCCAAAACCTTTTTTTAGCTGCACACAGTTGATTCAACTGGAGCACCATCCCCCAGTTCCTCACATTTCCTGAACTTTCTGCACATTATATCGAAATCATCCATCTTCCCTTTAGTACTTCTACTTACTATGCATATTTACAAACAGTGTAGAATTAATGAGAAATCAACTGCATTGCACTAACCTCTTCACATGGTATCGTTGCACACTATGTACATTTAACAGAACCTTATTTCCACTGTATATTCAGTTGTGCCAATTTGTTTTTGTGTATTTGTATTTTACTCTTCGTATATACTACTACTCTTTTCAGTACACCTCAACATTTTTATCTTAAAGTTGCACTTATCAATAGTTTTACTGTACATTAACAATGGGTCCAATTGTTATGTGTAATGTGAAAGGAGTTCACAGATTATTTCCGCCTTCGCAGTTCCCCTCAGCTCAATGGAGCATTTTTGCATCTTTAAGCTAATTGTGGCCGCAAATTTACCATTTTAGTTCTCACTGGTCTCATTAACCTTATTTCCAGCAGCAGCAGGCAGCTGTTTTCATAAACAGCTGCCTGCTGTTACTGATAAATCCACTGTACTTTACTTTACCTGCACAGCACCACACAGCAGACAGACAAAGTTTGCTGCTAAAGAGCCAATTTAGCTGCTAAAGAGCCAGATATTTTTCTCAGGACTTGGTTGAGACCGAATTGGAGCTGAAAGTAGAGTATATATATTTGGCTTATATTTGCCAGGTGGCCAGAAGCAAAACTCCCAATGAAAGCTACTGCCCCCAAGTGGATTAAAAATCTATTATTGCTGCTTTAAGTGACCCAATTTTATTTTTATCCTGTTTTATTCACCGAAACAAATTCCTTGAACGCATGTAATTAGTGAATTAATTTCTGATAGTGATCCTCCTCAGTCTGAATAGTGTTATCCATAAACCTTGAAGGCTGCAGTGAGAACACATGGTTAGTCCTAAACTGACTTACAATATTTAACTTACAATATTACAAATTTACTTCTTCTCCTCTCCCTTTTATCCTTTGTATTAGCTTGTTACTGAAGGCACAATGTTTTCCCAGGCTTAGTCTGCCATCAATCTGGAGTATGTGGGATGCTGGCCTACATCCCCTTAATGTCCAAAGGCCTCTAGAGGCCTGCCAATCCTGCCTTATCATTGTCAGTGTAAATTTAATTTGTGCGTGTGAGGATAAAGTTTGACCTCTACTATATGTGATAGTTTGGCTGACTTACTAGATTCATGACCCAACTGCACAGACCACAGGTGAGAGCAACTGCTGCCAGATGCCCCTGAACAGTCTGTCATTCTTGAAATATAGCATCCCCATTTCTCTTCTTCATACTTCGCTGCTCTTTCCACCTTTCCATCCCAGGTTTGGCGTCACAATTCAGATCTATGTTTCATGAGAGATGACCTGTTCTGTGGGGGTCTAGACATGGTGAGTGTGGTCTGGAATGGGATGATAAACAATAAGAGGAAAGTTATGGACAGAGACCTGCTCGTTTATGACTACACTCCCCAACAGCATATATAAAGTATTCCCACGGAGACAGCAGCCTGACTTCGCAGCTTTACAGAGGCCACAGCTATACAGGCTTCCTCTGTGATGTGTTTGGACAATAATACAGTATTTGTTGCCTTAGATATGGCCTTACGAGAGGATATGGCAGACAGATTTTATAAACTTTCCACTGTCTGCTGGGCAAATGTAACTGTAATTCATATCAGTGAAGAAGGTCACTCGGTGCTGACACGAGACAGCTCTGTGCAAAAACAGAACACCTTGCAAAGGTACAACAGCCTGTCATATTTTCTTGGTTTATGACTTGACTCTTGCTCAGCCACTTTGTTTCGATTTCTCTTTGAAATGTAAAATAAATAACATGTTCTTTTTCACATGAGCTGTAGTACTGTAGAAGGCAGAAAAAAAAATGTACATGAATAATATTTTGTCGATCATAAGAGAGGTAGCTCTCATGTTTTAGTATCCTATATTTTCTGCAATATGCCCTTAAAGCAACATTTCCAAAACTAGATCATGACACCAATTATTAATGCTTATTAAAATAAACAGATATTAAGAGTTAGAACGGTCTATGCTGCAGAAACATGTATCCCTTCGGTTCAGATCAGCTCTGGTAGGCTGATGTGAGGGGATCTGTATCAGCTGCCCATGTGGTTGTGTTAGACCTGGGATTGTGTTGTACTTATCCTCATTTGATAGGATTAGCTTCAGCACCAGAAGTTGCACAGCAAATGTTGTTACATCACATTTGGCCCAGAACTGCAATCCATCCAGCTGAATTTCTGCTGGTGATAAGTAATTAGGCTCTGCAATTTTAAGAAAAACTAAGATAAGGGGGTCAAAGATGGAGTGTAAAAGGATTAGAAGGGTGCAGAAAATGGCTCGCATTTACAGCCCTCTCTTTAAGCTACTGAAGCGTAGCTGAATCAATACCAAGAAAATATGCCATCATACACAAACTGTGACACACATTTTTAGGATAAGTAGGTTTAGAAGAAAGCTAGCTATCCCCCAGTTGTGCTTTCCAAAATAAACAGACTGAGCCTACACAGATGGACAGAGCATGTCATTCTGAATTAGCCTTTAGACTGCTGACTGACAGCAGGGTTCAGTGTGCACCTGCATCAACTCAATTGGCGCTCAGTGGCAGGTGGACAGAAAGGTGGTTAAGAAGACAGGTTCAATCTCATCGAGTGCAATGAAGTCAGACATTTCTATGGGGATTGGTCTTTTCATTTGCTACCAATTCCAATCTCCTTCTTTCATCATACAGTAACAAAACCATCATCTGCAGTAACTAGAAATGGGAAAACAGTGATGGTCATTTGTAAGATGCTATGAATAATACTGTCGGGAACCACATTCACTGTGCGAACAAACAAGAGAGCTACTGGGTCTTCATCGTTGTTCCAGTCATGTAGGAAGGATTCACCCTTGATACGTCAGTGGTTTTTACTGGCAGCAAAATAATTTCTTTAACGATTTCCTTCCATTTGCAGCTGAAACCAGGGACACGTTTTATTGAGACCCAGATTGCTTCACATCTGTGTTCTTGGCCTTGCGTTGTCTGAAAATTGTTACTTTTGTCTGGGGGATAGAGAGGGTGATGAGGCGAAAAGAGGCACAGTCTGCAAGTCTCTCTTTGGGCTATGATTTCTCCAAGGTTGCTTCCTCGCAAATAGGGCCAGTGTTGCAATGGATGAATAGGCTGATAAAATCAACGGAGAAAAAAAATTGACAATAGATTGAGTTTTTGACATCACTAACCATTTAGGCCCCAACCCATTCTCATCATCTCGACGGGTCCAAAATCTTACAGACAGTATTGAAATGTAGCTGTTTCCTTGTTCAGCACAGATAGATAATTGTAGATGTAGATAATTGTTGTAATCATTAAGGTTGATAATTTTCAAGTAATAATGTAATTTATCTTATCTTAACCAATAAAAGTGCTGAATATGCTTTCTATTTTTTGCATTTAGGGTTGCATGGTAGAGAAGTTTATTATCTTACATTCAGTGCGTTTACTTTAAGAACTTGACATTACTGCTTTTTGAGTTGTTTTTTTTGTTTCATTTCCTGCAGGCCACCCTAAATAAATATTTTGTGGCAAAATTCTTACTGTACATTCTACATAGAAATGTTTACATATTTCAACATATGTAATTAAAGCAATCAACTTCCTTCCCTGTAATCTAAAGTAAACATGTTCTTCAATTAGCCTTAGTGCATTAACACTTTGATAAATGCTTAAGACTCAAATTGGTTTGACATGCTCTGGTAGAAATTATAATGTCAAAGGTGTCACATAAGAAATCAACATCTGTTGAGAATTTTCACATCATAAAACCCCCATAAATGGCCATACAAAAAAAGTGCAGCTTCTTTTTAATGGAAGACCAGATAGAGAACGGCGTAGTCTCACTGTGGAACATGAGATGTCTTTTGGCATTTGACTGCTGAGTAATAAGGCTTAACGCCAACAGGCTTTATTAAGGCAGAACCTAGGCTGAGATTTCAGCTTTGGGCACATATACCATTGTGGCAGATTGCAATGAATCACCCCCTCAAATCCCTATCTCACCCCCTCCAGTCTTGTTTTTCGCAACAACACGGCTGCCAAGGCATCAACCCACCCGAGCTGCTGCACCTTTCTTCTCTTCTGACATAAATTGGCTAAAAAAACAAACTACTTCATGGATGTTTCTTCTGTGCCCTCACACGCACGCATAAAAACACCCTCCGCCCCGAATGCGAACTCTAATCCTATTTGACTGTGTCATTTTGGGGACCTGTGGGGGGGTGAGGGAAGCAGTAAGCTGCTCTTGTCTTAAGGGCAGCATGTGGAGAGTAAGACACATTAATCACAAGGGCACAAGGAAGGAGCGGGAGGGAAAGGATTGGAGTGTGAGGTGGGTGGTTGAAAGGTTGTACTGCCAGAAATTACCATCAGTTTGTCACTGCTGTTGTCTCACACGCTGGAGGCACCTGCAGACCAAGTTGGCACTGCATTACTATTTGTCCACACAACATCAGGTTGGGTAACTAATCACATCACGAAAGCTCTGTTAAATAAATACATGCAAATGATAGTTGGTATGCAAATACTCCCACAAGATATATCCATGTAGATGCAAAGCAAATGTTTTCTGCCTGATCATTGTCTAGTGGATTGAGAGTTATGACTTCAGATGCTTGCAAATATGAATTTTGTATTATATTTGTAATGCTGAGAAGATCCTGAGAGACCAAGGCAATATTACAGTACATTGAGCATGTTAGGAGCATTCCCTGCTGATTCAAGTAACAGTGAGGATTGTGAGGAGCAAAATGGGTTCAGAAAACAATTCAGTAACAATACACCAAGGGTTTAAAAAGTATAAGATAGATTAATGGACGGATGAACAAATAAGCAGAACACGCAGACAGACAGACAGACAGACAGGCAAGCAGGCAGACAGATGTTGCGCCCACCATCATCACCAAGGGAAGATGTCTTTTTCGCCCTAGGAGAGACACATTTTAAGAGTGACAATCGGCAACATTTCCCTTGGGGAAACCTAGTGACGCATCCATCTTTAGCCAGCAGTGGTTTAATAGAAAGAGGCTGATTCCCTACAGAAGACTTGATCAATCTTGGGACCAAACTTCAATCAGGAATGATTTGGTGATCTGATGTTAATGCAATGACTGGTTTGTGCAGCCTGAGGAACCATGAAACTCATTCCAGAGGCACTGGAAAAAATAATCCCTCTAACTCTATTGATCCCTACTGGGTGAGAGTGTCTTTGAGTAAAATGACCCCTCGCCCCTCAGTCTGTACATCCCAGGCCAAAACAGGAAAAAGGGAAACAGAACTTGGATCCATTGAGATATGAAACCTCCTTGTGATAACCTGGAGGCTCCCTATTTTTAGATGACTATTTCCTTTGTCTCCTCAGCTCTGGGCAAGATGTTAAAGTGGGTCCAACTTACTAAAGTTCGGCAAGACCTGATAGGCTTTCTGATGGGGTTACTGTCAATGACGAATGCCGGAGGCCAACATCTTATGTCCTTTTTAAGATTTTAAAATGTTCCCCTCCTAAAAAAAGAAAAAAGCTTCCAGGGACAATGCATTTGTATTATGAGGAAACCAATGAGTATTTAAAGGTCATATTTTCTTTAAATGAGATTAAATCAAATGCCCAGTTTGGAATCTTTAAAACCTCGGGTATTTCTAGGGTGTTAATTAGAAATCCACCGAGAATCAGAGCCAAACACAAGGTATTTTTATAGATTGGGATTTACATAAAATCACTGGCAATCCATTTGAACCTTTTTGTTAACTGTAATCAATTGCACTCCAGGTATGCCATTGTTAAACACTGAGCCCATATTCCTTAAAAGAGTACTCCACCAATTTAGCATTGCACTCCTTTAATATTGTCGTAGTCAAAATCGATGCAGCGGAGTCTTTTTTATTCCACGCATTCTTCTTCCTTGTCAAAACATGCCTACAATGCTACTTGACCGCAGGCTGTTCAGCTAGAAATTCGGGTGTGGTATGCTACCCGTGGCTAATGTAGCATTGAGCTGCTAGTCTCAAGCACAGATGGGGGCTACAGAGGTCTACTCCCCACCCCAGAACTTTTTATTAATTTTCAAACTTGTAGTCTTCAGCCCCAACCAAAGGTCAAGTGACAAGTTCATTTATCAGACTTGGTGCTGCTGCCTCTCAAGCCACAAAATGCTTAATATAACTTTTTCCACACATGCAGCAGTAATCCCCCAAGATCTATAAACAGACTTTGATGTGTAAAACAGTAGGAGGTCCCTTTAATGCAAAGTATTATGAGTAAGTGACCTGCAAAGAATACAAACAAATACACAGCAGGTATCAATTCAATTAATAAAGTCCATACTGACAGTGTGCATCAGCAAGTGATGTGCACAGAGGTGATTCGGATTAAAGAAATAGACAAATACGAAATATAAAATGGTAATTTTGCCATTGCTTTTGTTTTTTTGCAGATGGTCTGCAATATGCCCATACCTCTAAAGTACTACTTTGATTGAACATTACATTTAAACTTCTGTATTTATGTATTTTTTATGCTGATGATGAAAACAGGCTGTCAACATCCTGTCCAAAGCTTCCTGCCATAACAGATCCATGTTATTATTCCTCTCACATACTATACAAAACACTGTAAGAAACCATTTAATTGAAAGCTACAGGTTATATTTGCTTAATGCAGAGCCATTTAGCTTGCAAATACAATATATCTAAAGTGCCTTAGGTATTTTCATATAGTTCAACATTGAGCTTTGTGGGCACTGTGTAGCTGTATTGAATAGGACTGTAGGAGGATTGCGACAGGTAGGAGAAGAAAAAAAAAACTGGGAAATCCCTAGTGTCAATGTTCCAGTTATCTACATTGTGCTAAAGCTTACAGTGTGATGAGACAGCCCTAGCACACAAACTCTGACAGTTTGGAGGTAATAGTGGGGGTTAAGACCTGCTGATTGCCCCTTGGTGACATTTAAAATCATTCACCCTTTTCGTTTTAGCCTCAGGTGCTTCATAGATCAGATGAAAGTTGTTTACAGTTTTTCAGAGGTTTTTCAGAAACACAGATGCCATTTTCTGTATGCTTTGTTCTTTTTCTTTACAAAAATCTGCTGGCTGATTTTTCCAACAGTATAACTGGTTTGAGGAAATAATTTCAATCTGAGGCTATTAAGTTTTCTATCAAAGAGTAATTACAATGTCTCTCAAGAGTGTCATTTTTCATCTTCTGCTGATCCCTCCATAGGAAAGAAAAATAAAATAAAAAAAACAGTCCTTCAACCCAGATCACAGCGACCTGTTGTGTGACTAATATTTCAATTCACTAATGGCCTCTCAATCACCGTCACCATGGTAACCTTTTTGCTCCTGCTGGGCATGATGCTGGTGGTGACATGGTGCAGTTCAGGTTTGATGGACTTCCTACATAGCTTTCAACTATTTAAACATCAAACCAAGTGAGTTTAAGCTTTCCATGCTTTATGACCTCTTAACATGATCATGAGTAACATTTTTCTCAACTGAAACAGCTATAAACTGGAAGAACTTTGTATTATAATGTCACTGTGCTTGTTACGGAGTAGAGAGAGCAAAGGGTTGCAGTCACGGCCAATGCAGAATGGAACAGAAACATGCCTTGATGCAAGATGAGAGAAACATGTGAGATGGTTCTTGGGGTATGAAACATTTAATTTCCAACATTTTGTCTCTCCTTCACATCAAACCACTCTCACCAAAACCATCTATTCCCTTTCAGTAACAGCCTCACTCGAAACCCCCTGCCTTCCAGTAGCCATGCAAAACTGGGACCATCTGTAGCTTCAGTAATGATGATGGCAGAGAGACCTAGCAAGGCTTTGAAAGCCATCGCTTTGACTTTGGTGGGCCAAGATTAGCACCTAGGATCCAGCTGCTGCTCCTGGAGCATTGCAGAAGCTTTGAAATCTCAAATGAGGAGCAAGAAGGAGCATTGGCTGTAATGCATCTGGTTTTCTGCATCTCTATCTCTGTGACCGCACAATTACTTTACATTAGCCAAAAATTAAAAATTCTAATACACATGGGGCACTCATGACCAGTGACTCATCCTCAGTGACAGGTCTAAAATAGGACAGCAGTGTATTCTGTCAAGGGGCGACATGTCCACCCACATCCCTGCTACTGGTGTACAGGTCTAAACAGAAAAATAAACAGGGGGTAGCTGTTTTGGGTTTTTGAACTCTGATCATTGTGACTTACCTGTGGACTGTGGCCAAATTGGGTAGATGTCTAAGGTACAATAAAATAACTGTTAACAGAAACATTTTAATATTATATCAATGTCAAATGTTTTTGCTGTGTATTATTTCTCCTTGATCTGAATACTGACATGCTACGTGTGTAGATGTGAATGCGGTTCTAAAGAGGAATCATATCAGTTGTTCAAATGTATAAATGACTTGACAGCTGTTTCTGAAAATCCTTTTTAAAAAAGTTTCTTTTTTTCAGCTTATTATGAGAACAAATAAATCCATGATGTTTTTACATTTCAAAAGCAAAGAGACTGAATAATTCACTAGGGATAGGAATTTTGGACACAACAAATCTTTCATGTTTTCAAAGATGTGTAAAATATATCATCGGTATACTTTTTTTGTTTAAGTTTGTTTTGTTTCTTTCTATTACAGGACGAGCTATTGTGCAATTCAAGCAACCTTCCTCTCAATCAGATTCATGCTACTTCTTGCATCTTAGTTAAACAGCATCACACAGCATCTATAATAATGAATGAAGAAATGAGCAACACACATTTAATGTTTTACTTTATTCATATAGACCCAATATGCTTCCATTGCTTACTCTGCACGGTGCCATGACAGTGAATAAACCCAGTTAGCGTGACATGAGGTGTGATCTGAAAGGGAGAGACGTGGTGATGCCAAGGTTTCGTTTAGGTCACAGCAGCTGCAAAGCCATGGTTGTATTATGTGTATTATTACAAACCTCAATGATGAACATCAGTGCTGGAGAGCACTAACAAGAGATAATTACATTAAAGGCCTTGCAGTGCCCGGAGAAAACACCAGCAACATACAAAAGTGTCTGCCACTACATGATATGACTATCTCAAGGCCATACAGAGGCTGCTGAAAAACACTAACATCCAAAACGGAGAAAATTGAGACATGAATATACTGTAATTTAGCAGTCTTAAAGTGATACTCCATTAAAGCATTTGAGTATCAAACATTAACTGTAAATTTGAACGGTGGTTGTAAAAAGTTTGTAGCTTGAGACTGTGGTCAGCAGAGATCGATACGTTTTCATGGCAGAAAAAGTATCAAATGACAGAAGACACTTCTTAAACCACTCCGGCAGCATAATCTGCTTCTCTGCTGCCCATTTATATGCTCAGCATGTTCCAAATAGTCATATTTTCTCAGAAATATAGCTAAATATACTGTTTCCATCTCAATCCTCAATACATTCTCACCACTCCGATTGGCTGACCACACGGACGTGTTCACAAACTGATTAGGTCTGTCTTTCTTTAACAAATGTCCTTTATTGCTGTATTTACTGCCGAGCTAAGGCCCAAAGTAGGTGTTTATGAAAGTGTTGCTTTTGTCTTTTGACCTCATTAAGAAAAGAGCATTTTCAGTATTTTTTATGTCGTCTCCTGGATAGGAGAAATGGGACTGGAGGATAGAAAACAAGAGTGTTTAATACTGTGGTGTACTCTGGAGTACCAAAGCACCAAGACCCACAGCACTAAATCATGTGCAACAATTTCCTTGGGAATGATGTACTGTGTGAGAACAATTCCCTGACAAAACTGTCATCACCATCTGAAATGCAAAAGGATATAAAATTTTGTCATGAGGCTCTGCTTCACTTTTTTCTCCATAGCCTGATCTCCCACAAACTGTGTCATTATAACAAGACCATGCGCTCTTCCCATATCAAACACCTCTGAAGTAGCAAGTCGCAAGTAGTCAAAGAAATCCCTTCAAGGAGCGATCCAGATATTTACTTTTAACTGTGGTGCTGCAACGCACTAAAATCCTTGTCAGCTTCCCTACCTCTGTGATGCATGTTAAACACACAGAGTAATAGACCGAGGGTTGTTGGTTATGATGGCTAATTATGTGCAGCATAGAATATGGATTACTGCTAACCGTGGATCATACAGCCTGTGAATAAAGAAAAACAATGATTTCACATTCTCTGCCAGTTACAGCTAAAATCCCTCTCTGCATTCAAACAGGTTTTCATCAGCGTTGCGGCACAATATAACACCATCAACCTTTTTTCACAAATGGTGTAATTTCTCCGCACAATACGTCTCTACAGAAAGAACTCGGGTGTGCAACGTTCCATAAGATGCACAACTTTATGAGTATGTATTTTTGTGCATGTAATGAATGTCAGAAAAGAGATGCGAGGCAGGCAAAGACAAAGAGAGGGGGAGAAAGAGTGATTATGTTCATGCAAACGGGTATGATTAATCTGACACAGTATATGTGGCACAGGTGCTGTGCCTCACAGAATGAAGATAAACCTGGGGTTTTTGCCCAATGGCCATTATAATTACTGATTCTCTAATCCAATCTGTCATGCCTATCATCCCCACAAGAAAATGTGATTGAAAATTGTAGCTGCCTCCATTTGTTACAATTATATGCGTTTCTATTTTCTCTCCACTTTGTTGAAAATATATTTTCTTAAAGTTCTTTCACAACATAGTTTTTCCATGTGATGTGAAAATAAGGCAGCTTAAAAGAGATACATCTCAGGGGACCACACTTAATTAGCACATCTTGTTAGCACTCAGGTGTAGGTATGAGAAATTCCATTTGGACTGATGCATTAGAGCAATCACTCAAGAAGACTGCCAGTCAAACCAACACAGAGAATAACACCTCTCTTCCACTTCACATACATAAGTCACATTTAGCAGGTCCAAATTCCCACACTGAGTATGTACCAGTGTTGAGCCCTTCATGCATTAGAGCTATCGATGTTTTGTTCAGAATGATTAAGGTTTGCTTTCAGTCCTAAGTGAAGAACATCAAAGTATAGCGGGAAAGTGACTTTTTAATTGACTGTTCTCACCACGGTTCAACCAATGCGGGTTTTTTGCAAGCCGATACCAACAGCGATGGTGTTACATTGAACATGATGACATTTCATATATATATTTTCACATTCTGTATCTTTACATTTAAATGTTAAAAATGTTAAAAATGATATGTGACAGTTTCATTTTTCTTTCAAGGGGTGAATAGTCCTCTGACATAACAATTAGATCATGAGTAATGAAGCATAATTGTGGGTTTTGGATGAGATCAAGATGAATTTCAATCACTCTCAGTGACTACATGAACTGCTGATATCTCACACTGATTAAAAGGCCAACCTATATTGACCTAAACTCAAATTATTAAGCTCTAGTTTCTGAGCTGAATACCAATACTGGCTATGATGTCTGAAAATATTCTAATCTTGATGGTTTGTATGCGTTAAATAGGATAGGTCTAGTGATAATCTATATTTATCTTATGGTCAACAAATCCCATGAAAAGTCAAAAACCAACAATGAATTGATCCTACTAACAAGTGTTGCCTGTGTAGCCAAAGTCAGATATATCTTATTCCTCTGTGCCATAGACCTCCATTGTTGTCCAAACACTATTAACAACACATCAGTGAGCCACACCGTTGCACCGAAGGCTCATCACGATGAACAATGACACTGTAGTTTTAGTAAGTAAGTTTTCATTTTCTCCTCCTCTCCCCTCCTTGAGGAGTCTGGTCCAGTGTATTTCCAGAGCCTCCAACTGAATGTGTGCATGACATTTTCTTTGTCCACCATGTATACAAAGCTGTTAGCCAGTTGCCAATCCTTCAACTGATGGATGCTGTTTTCTCAGTGTTGTTAGTGCTTTTCAAATTGTTATGCAGGAACAGCAATTAGGCTCACACAAGTCTCAAGGTCAAATGTAATGGCTTTCTTTCTAAACAAGACATCAACAGGCTGTGCTCTGAAATACAATGGTTTTTCTAGCAATAAAAGCAATGGCATAAGACTGATAAGACTTTGGCTTACTGTAACGGGGATTATGGCACTGAGTTGAATACTGAAATTTTTAGTACTGCATGCTGTGTTTAGTTTGGCTCTCTACTTCTGACTCATAGTCCACAAAGTAAAGGATGATGCAGCGTCATATTTATAAACTTGTTTTCACTGGAATATGCCAGTAATGACAGCTTGATCTAATCTTAAAAAGGCAAACAGCATTGCAGCTCCTATTTAGATGATTCACTATCACCACATTTATTGTTGTTCACTACGTTTATCCACTCTTTGCCCTAAACTGGCATGTCACCTTGGACCAAATCTCACATTAATTCACAACGATAAACATAAAATAGACATGCCCACTCTGTCCAAACCCCAAATGAAAAAATTGTACCCAGCCTCTTGATTTTTTTTTGAGCCTCTTGAAAATTCATCAGCAAAGGGAGCAGGAATGGGACCTGTCAGAATATCCATCATAGTTGTCAGAAAAATCACATCTGTATTCATCAATAGACACAGGGCAAAATGTGAACCTGCTTATCATCCCTCATGGGCCGCTTATAAGGGTCACTCTTGAAAAGTCAAAGACAGATTGTGAATGCTGAGATACATACTCTACTCTATTGTGTTAAATTCACTAGCAAATATACATACAATATATATATGTATGTTAAACACTTGTACTCTGGTTCCACTGTTATAATTTGTTCTCTGTTGTAAGTAATCAGCTTCAACAATCTCTGTCTAAAGCTGCTGGAAATGGTGTTTATTCCAGATCAAACTTAATCAAAAGGCTAGAGCTGATTTGATAAGGTCAGACATTTTGAAGTCCGCACAACTAAAAACTTTGTTTATTACACGTCTGCCCTTCGGTTTGATCTCATGGGTCATTTTAGAAGATCATCTCAAAGCCCAGAGGGTTATCTTTGTACTTCACAGCCATTTGTGTCCAAAAGCAGGACACAGACTGAGATTGCTAGTCTGATTAAAGCTTGAGTGAACAACCACACTGCTATTTCAGGAACAAATCAGTGATTTGCTTCTGAAAGAAAAAAAAAAAAAACAGTGTGGATGAAGAAATGTTGAGTAAGATTTTTTTTTTTATAATTTCCTTTGCTTTCAAAGCGCCCCGTGGAAGAAAAGGGGACAAACAAATTAGAAGTAACCTCACTTGGAGGGGTCAGGCATCTGCTACAATCTTCCCCGCTCAGAAAAGAGACCACTTTGCATTCTGTAGCGTACGTCCCCCCTGAGCAAAACATAGAGTCAGATAGCCACAGAATGAATTTCCTACCCTGACCTCTACTAAGATGATACCTACTTACCACACACAATTACTGTCTTATTGACTTGCAAAACAATGCTCATGCAGCATCTATCCAGGGCTGAGCAAGTGAGAATCGGTATGACATATGGGATTAGGTGTAGAGGGCACCTATTTGTTCTTTTGTTGTTGTTCTCAGTGTTTTTTTTAACTTTGCAGGTAAAATAAGGTACTTAATGTCAGTTAAATTCTTTATCTGATATCACAGACAAAGTAGAATTATTGTTAATTCCTCTTCAATGAGAAACTATTTGAGAAATTCATGCATTTCTGGAAAATAGTTGCAATAATTATTTTCATGGCAATTGTGTTACAACAGCTAGGGGTCAGCCAGAGTATTTGGAAAAACAAGTATATGGTGAAAATAGTGTTTTCTTTTAGATACAACTACTGCACAGATATTATAGATAACGAATTACATTTTTCAATAAAGCATGAAAAAAACAAAAAAACATAATAAGTGTATATGGTGAACTGCCTGCCCTGCTTGGTGTGTTAACTCCCTCCTCAGCTTTTGTTTTCTTCACTCTTCTTGCATCTTCTATAATAATGTCCGAGTACCATGCTGATGTTTTTGCATGATGTGTCCTATTTAGTTGAAAGAATCCGCCGCTACACGCTGCTATGTGTGTATACCCAAAAAGTGTTATTGTTTTGTGGTGTGTTCATGCGTTGTGGGAACATCCAGCTTGATGTTGCAACTTCATCAAAAAGGTTACCGCAAGTGCTTAATGCTAAGTTTCATTTTCAGACAACATAGCATGTGCCAGCTTAACCTTATCACCAGACAGATATTGGACGATTCTGCAAACCCTGGATTTTGTTCAATGTCAACTTTTTACGGCAAATGCAAACTTTTTAAAATTCTCGCTTTCTGCAATACCTGCAAATGGCAACTAATGTATGGGATAGGTTAGAAAAAGTATGGCAAATAAACCATGTTAAGGTATGGTTAGGGTTAGGCAACTAAAACACCTGGTTAGGGTTAGGTAAAGATTGTGCTCATGGTTAATTAAAAGGTGAACTTTCATTTCAGGTCTGTAACAGAATGCAAACTCTGGTCTCCTACTTGCTAGCCACAGGCATCCACCAACTCAACATCAACACCTTTCTGTCCACCTTGTTACATAAAGGGCACACTACTTCCTGCATTGGCACTGAACGTTGGCATTGCATGAGGCATGAAATCGTCCAATATGGACTCAAGTCCTGGAGAAACAGAGCTGGTATATCAATATACAACATGCAAGCACACAGACAAAGAACAGCCTGACTTTTGTTTTTCCTAACTATGAGTCCTTCATTATAGCACTGGCACTTGCCTCCATTAAATAAAGCCAGATCTCAGTATGACAAACTCGTCTCAAACTTATTCTAACTTATTAATGCACGACACAAACTTCTTGCGAGAGACAAAAAACGGGCAAAAACAAAATCTGATAAATTAAAATCTGACATGGAAGACAAAGTCTAACTACAACTTGCATTCCTGTGTACTCTCTTTATTATAACAGGATCCACTAAGAAGGCAGGACCATTTAAGCAAAGAGAGTTATCCTCCTTTTGTGTGCTGCCACATCCACGAAGATGCTAAGTGTAGATTAGAGTGGGCAGTTTGATTAGGTAAGGATTTTTCTGTTGGGGGGGAAGGGAAGGTAAGGGTCTGTGTCGACGCTGGCACATCCCTCCTTTCTCTTATCCCCACACTGATTAATGGCAGAGTCCCACAGTCCTCTGAAAGATCGCTGAAGCCCAGGGAACCCTCCAGAGATGAGGCTCCCTGCCAATTACCTTCCTCAATAATGTCCGCTCAATGCCTGAATGACAGGGGCCCGCCCCCGAGGATCTGAGTGGGCTGCTATTAAAGCCGAAAGTCACAGGCTTCATGAGTGGTGTGGCTGCATATGGAACCATCTGTAGGTGGAGGGAAAATAAAACTATTATTATTTCAATGCTTTTGCTATATGGCTCTGCCTCTCTTCTATGACTATGCATAACTGTGTGAGCGTGATAAGGGCACTGCTATGATGCAACCATGGAAGAAAGGGTATACAAATTTAAAAGAAAACATAAATTAAACTTAAATGGAGCGAAAATCAAAAGGTTTGCATAATTATGTGTTGATCATTAACAGAATACCTTTTTAAAATAATTACTATGAGAGAGAAGTGACACTGTTCTGAATATAAGTAAACACATTAGTAGGAGCACAATGAGTGCGTGCGCATATATATATATATATATATATATATATATATATATATATATATATATATATATATATATATATATATATATATATATATATATATATATATATATAGCCTATTTATGGTACTATCCTAGAAAATATAAGTTCCAGCGAATCATCATTCAAATGCTGCATGTTCTGAAAATGGCACACAGCCCACCATGTACAAAAAAAGACGAGAGATGACATGCGCACAGGTGATGGAAGAAAACTTTTTGATTACGCGTCTGGGGGAAAAGATGAGAGCCTTCAAGGGCATGGCACAAGGACTTCAAACTGTGCCACCTTTGGAGAACTTCCCTCTGAGATAGTGCAGATAAGCGGGGCTGAAAGGAGAGATTAGGAGCTTGCAGGAGAATCTGCTTCTCCCTGCTGATTTGGACATCCATTTTAATGGGACACTTAACACTTATTCAGAAGCTGGACCTGGAGTCTCACAGGGTTCCTACTAGCGCAGTCACACTACTCCCTCAGCACGGAAATGGTAGCCATTGTGGGCATCAAAAATGCATTACCTATGCTCCTCTGTCTGCTCAGCATTCTCACCACTGGCCCGGCTTATTGTCAGCATAGTACCTTACTGACAGCAGAGCAGTTTGTAGGCTAAAGAGAAACAGGGCTGTAAAGAACTGAGCTACATCCAGAGCAAATTGAACAGAAAGTGCATGCTTAAAAAGTGACATACTGTGTGACAGTGCTCAAATTTAGCAGAGTTCTGTGTTGTGAATATGAGCAGTCCCATGCTAAAACCAAAAGGACCTGGACTCTTTCAAGGAACTCAGGCCGCCAAGTTTGGTCCTCATATGGTGAAATACTATATGTGGACATAAAAACTGAACAAACATTTCAGGGGTTCACAAAGCTAGTCTACAATTCAGTATTAGAACAGAAAGATTTTGTTTTTGATGTCTAAGGACTTGATGCTGAAGCCCATTCTTCTTTTTCCAGCATACGGATCGATTCTGAACCAAAATCTCATTAATTGCTTCACTATGGAGCTACTTGCATCCTGCTTCCCTGAGTGTTGGACCATCCAATCCTACGAGGCCAACAGACACTCTAAAAATCGATTCCAAAGACACTGAAGGCATAATGTCGGCCACTCTGTGATAAGAAACATCAGCAAAAAGGTGTAATTGAAAATTATAAAAGACTTGCCTTCCTCTGTCCAAACTTTTGGCTCTACCTGTATACTGCTTTAGCACTTCCTTGCTTTCTCTAGGCTGGTAGAGACTAGCTGCCTGTCTGAATGGGAGTAAAATGGTGCTAAGCACATAAAGCTATGAAAGATAACAAGCCTCTGAATACACTGGGAGAGGCAACATTTTGAAAACATGCCATACACTCTCACTAATGTAATAGCTTTGTAAAAATGTTGGTCAGAATCACTTTAAAGAAAGCAAATTTCTGTCACACAGTTGAAGCAAACTGTTTTTAACTTGTTTTCCATCCTTTACCATCATCAGAGCACTGATCCAGACTGAACAGATAATCTGTGAATGGTGACGGGTGAAATCTCAATTCCAGCCATTAAATTAAATACCTGCATGTGTTTATTTGTCGAGTAACACCAAACTGCCTTTGTCTTCTTTGTTTTGGTCCATTTTGCTGCTGAAAAAGTGTCTAAAAATGTTTGTTTTGTGGTGACATCATATAGTCATTTTTTTCTTACATCCTTTTGCAACAAATTACTTTAGTTTGTCTCTCTTTGACAGGACTAAAATGGGCAATGCATCCCAAACACTCAAGAAAAAACTCATTTCAAACCATTACAGACACAAAAACACACAGCCAATTAGAATGAGTGAAGTACTGCAACCAAGGGCCCCTGTCAAATTATTTTTTCTCATTTCCCCTTCTTCTCCTCGACACACACACAGACACACCGTTACACACTCATAACACATGTGAACATCCATGTCGTGTGCCTTTTCCTATAACACATGGACTCATGTACGGGGCCGAGAAATGATGTCTTCTTCAACTCACGCTGGCAAGGCACACAACTTATAAGGAAAACACAACAAGAGGAAAACATATGGTTTGTCTAAAAAAAAGGTGGTGGTGCATCTGATCTGTCAAACAACAAGATTTTTTAGATATTTCCAGACATGAGCACTCACTGGCCTCTGCCCTGCAACCATTTCCCCAAAGAACCGCTATTTGTTCTCCTGTATTAGTTATGACGTTGACATTCAGGTCTATTATTGTACCCTAGAAAACCTGGAATATAGACTACAAGAGGCATTTCATTCTAACCAACCGTTGCGGCTCCTTGCCTGGTATAAACAGACTTTGTAGAGGGAGTGTAGTACATTTCCATTAGCATACAGTATGAAGAACACTTTGTGGGCAGAATATTAATGTGTTTTTCACAGTAATGTGACAAGCGTACATCTTGGCCTATGGACTCAACTGAGCAGGAAGAGAAGAATAGGAAAGGAGAAAGTATTTGTGTTTTGGTTCCAACAGCTGGAAGGTGGAAAGAAAATTAGTATTATCTATAATGTGGTAACAAGAAAAAGTGGATAGCTCAAATGGTGCACTGACAGAGTCAAAGTGGAGAAACTGAAAAATACTAGAAAACAAACTGGCTAAACTAGAAAAATATGTATTGTGTAGGATGGGCAACAATTCGTAATAAAATGTAATTCTCTCAAATCCACTCAGCAAAATTCATATGACTCATTTCTGTTAATTACAACATTTAGATTTAAAACTACTCGAAATGTTGAATGCTAATTCGACACGTCAGCCTTTAAATGGTTCAAGCCCTACAGAAGTGGCAATTAGTTAGTGTATATAACTGCTTGCATTGAATCAAGGGCCATGTATAAATCATTGCTTACTGACGGTATCTCTCCTATATTTAACTTTTCATCACAAATCCACAAAGGGAGCATTTCATGGCGCCCGCAGTGCCACAAGCAAGATGCACACTACAGAGGGTATCAACTGATATCTGTTTTCATCTTCCTGCAATCCAAACCTCTCCTACCCCCACCCCCACTTCTCAATATAATTTTATGTCATACGGCTGTTGTTTTTTTTTAATTCCCCATTGGCTCCAATAGGAGAATGATTATAATGAAAGGTAAAAGAGGAGCAGCTTCTTTGGTTGACTTGCCAGCCAACTGAATTGCCTTCAACTCAACTCAATCCATTGACCTGCTGTCTACTATCTACAGGAGAATAGCAAAGGTGGCGTCTGAACTCAGCCACCTCTACAGTTGGAGATCAAGCTAAGGAAGTGATCGATACCTTCGTGTTCACACTCGATCACACCGGTAAATTACAGTTAAGCGTGAAGCATAACAAAGCTGTCCCTACAAACACAAAAATGTTCCTGAATAACAGAAAGAACAACAAATGGTCAGACTACACTTGTCTTAAATATATAATACAAAACTGTGGAACGCAATCACAATCATTACTCCAACTGACGATGATGTGCGCAGCTTTTTTTAGGATTTTTTTTTAGGAAAAAAAAGAACAGTGGTAGGCCTGCTGTAATCCCTGCAGGTATAAGCCACCGTCTCTGCCTTCACTGATTTCACCCGTGTCACTCAGGACTACAAGCTGTTCTGATAGGGGAGCACTTTTACAGTATGCTGGACCCTACAGTGGGACATTTTAGTGCAAAGCCAGGGTGTAGTGATGAGGGCTAACATCCAGTCTCATGAAAGGTTTAAAGGTTATATTAATGTTTAAAGCCGCGCTAATCAATATTTTTCCATCAACCACGGATCAAATGGCCGTGTAATGTGAAAGGGGTCGCTCACAGTAACAACCTCACAGAGAATTATCACCCAATTCAGTTTCTCTCAGCTCTATACGGAGCCTTTTTAGCCTATTTTGGATCATTGTTTAGGTTTTCCATCATTATACGGTACCTGTCAAGCTCCAAACAGCAAGCAAGGTTAGCAGCCAGCTAGTGAACATTGTGAAGCATCTAGCAAGCTGAATAGCCAAAGAGTTTTCTCAGGAGTTGGTGGAAACAGAGCTAAAGGAGATTGAATATTGGTCTTACATTTGTCGGGTGGCCAGAAACACAACTCCAACTAAATTCTAATGTTGCTTTGTGTCTTGATGTGTAAATGGCCAATTGTTTACAACAGCCTTATCAACTTTACAAGGTGATACTATGTCAGTGTAGCTTGTGGTGCTGCCCTCAAGTAGCCAAAAAATAAATGAAGGCGGCTTTAACTACTAAGAACCTTAACCACAGTGTTCGTAATAACCTCTAGCCTTCAGTGGATGTCTGTAATCAGCGTATGCTATATGGATTCAAACCAACAAATATTACCGATATGACATAAAGACAATAGGATTGAAAAACTGAGAATGTAGATGGCCAAAGAGGGAAAAAACTGTGAAACAAGAAAGGCAATATTGGAAGCAAAATGTAGCGATTTTAGAGACAATTAATGTTAAATTAGACATTGACTCTGTAGAAGCAATGGGGGATTAGCCATTCAAAAGTTGGGTAAGTGCAAGGTAACTGCCCACCACTGACCCCTAGAGTCACAGGTATAGATCTGTGATAGGCTTAATAGACAATGGTACTAATCGCATTAAAGTGACAAACATCATTGAGTGGTCTTAGTAATAGGGGCCAGTTGGTGTTAAATAGTTCAGGGAGGTTAATAGGCTCTGAGTTTTCTATTGATTGGCAGTCTGGTGGGACTGGTCAGCAAAACATTTCCCAACAGGCCTTTGTTCTAACAGCTATGCCTTCCAAAGTAGTATGTGTGGATATTGTTTTTTTATTGTTTTGCTCACTGTGGCAAAAAGAGGCATAAATCTGCTGAAACAGTCTGTGATCCATTGCAGCCATACAGAGTTTACTAAAACACAACCTAGCCGAACTAATGTATTACAAGTAAATCACCACATTACAATTTCCTTTTTCTCATCTCTTCATCCCCATTGATGTTCTTTTTTATTGCAGTGTCCACTTAGAAAAGCTTGCCCGGCAAATGGTAATGAAATGGCCTTATTTCACTTTGATATTGATACAATTCATGCGCCCCTCCCTAGCAGTCTTTCCAGAAGTTAAAATTACCCTGAATGTTTGTGTTCAGTCCCTCTTCAGACCAAGATAAATATTGCCAATCTGGCTTCTGCTGGCTCCTGCTCTGCTCTGCTCTTACTCTGTGGCCAAAAAGAAAAATGGTCTGCTTTCCCAAAGGGGCAGAGGCAATAGAGCTATGTGCAAGGCTATCAGGGCTGTGCAACTTACGAATGCTGTAGATATTAGATTGCACTTTCCCTCCAAAAGAATGTCATTTATCTCTTCAACCTGAGCCACCTGATTGGTGGAGATGGCTTTCTTTGTACAGATGTCAGGGGTGACATTTCGAGACATCCAGCTAAAATGGAATGTTTGGAGTCAGTCAGTGCAATAGCTCAAATGTTGACAGCAGGGGATATGCCAAGCCCTAAGAGAGCACATCCCTCAAGTGAAACATTTTTGGAGATTGGATCCACCATATGCCAGATGGAACAAGATTATGCTACACTGTCTACGCTGACAGCATCTGGCCTTGTGCTGGTTATCGCAGAATGCTAAATATGTTCACGCATTGATATTTACCTGTCTGAGAAACTGTCTGCATATTCATATCAACATAAGGACTTCATTATCCCTTCTTTGGCTGCTAAGAAAATATATCATTCAGTGCAGATGTTCAAAGAATAAAGGTTCAGAATGAACCTGCTTTGATGTGATAAAATACATGAATATCCAGAGGAAAAGTTGACATTGATTTGATGTGTATATTCAATACTTTTAGCAAATGAAAACTGATGATATTAGCATCATATATTAGATCTGAGATATATAATATTTGAGCGTGGACTCCTTCCTTTAGAGACAAGTCAAGACTGAGTATAGCGGTGAGATCCTAGCTTCAATTGACAGCCTCATACTTCCACTATTGTAATTAGCCCCTTGGAGACATAAACAACTCGCTGTTGAAGAAGATATCATTACTTTCTCATGCTTCTGTCAGGAGTCACACATCTAGTCCCAGTTGGAATCACTAAACTAAAACCAACAACTATATACACTTTTAAATGCAAGACACACCATTAAAAGATCTAAATGTCATTTTGTTTTTTGTCTTCTGTGGATCTACACAGACAAAAAAAAGCACACTTTGAACATGAATAAGCAGATGCACTGTAGTATTGTGTTTTCAAAAAGGAAACCTAGATTCAACATAAAATCTATAAATACTCCGTTTAATATTTCATAGGATTTGTCTTTCTCTGCCTTTCTGACGGCTCATGGCATGTAATTCCCCAGATTAAGTTGCTGGCGCCTTGGAACCACCTTGATTCAATAACATAAAACTAGGCCAGGAATAGATATCGAGAAGGACAATAAATTAACAACAAAGTCAGAAATCACATCTACAGAATACAAATTGCACTATTACAATGGGCTTTTGTCGACTCCAAAACCATGAATGTATCATCTTGGGAAAGAGTAATCATTGTGTTAACAAACTCAGAAAGAGACGTTGAAACAACTGCAGAGCATCGTAATATATTCAGGCAAAAATAGTGAACAGCATCTGGCAATGAGAAAATGTGTGAGAAAAGCTGTTGTGCTAAAATAGGTTAAGGCTATTCATTTTAAATACATCTGTCTGTCACCCAGCAAATCAAGCTGTTTTGTGCACTGATTGTTTTGTTTGAATTTAAGGAAAACACCATGCGCAAGGACACGATTTGTTCACACCACGGTCGTCTTTGATTATAATTACAGATGCAACCAGGAGAAGGAAGTTTCTTTTCTTTCTTTTTTTCTCCACTGTCTTGTTTTGTTGTGAGTGATTGAAAAAGGGAGATGCAATGAGCTTGGCCTTCAAAGGAATGAAAGCAAGCAGCACAAAGAACCTTTCAACTCACAGAATCATTCAGCTCAGTCTGTCTCATAATATTTACTATTTTTCCATATTTCTAGTGCACCTTTTGTATGTAACATCATGGCACATAACATATTTATATACATCTGATATTATATGCTTGAAACATTAAACATTATCTTAATACAAGAACTACACCACTAATAGTTTCTCTGAACACTTTTTGCACATTTATACCGAACCTTTGTAAACGCACAGAAATACACAGTTGCACAGTCACATTTACAAACATCCAGTCTATTCTTTCCTATACTGACACAAGTTATTTGTTTTCTCTATATCAGATTGATTTCCTATTGTGTACCACTCCAGATGCATGGCTGCTGTCTGCTGTGTCAGCTGTTACAGTAAACCCTGACTTGTGCATTTGAGCTTGGCTGGCCAAACACGAGAAAAAAGAAAGAAGAAAAAAAAAACATCTGAAATGCAGCAAACTTAAAGGGCATAAACAAATCGATAGCAAGTGCGAGTTTGTAATAGTGTTTGAAATAGTGAATGATATCTCTGATCGACAGCTTCAACCATCGTTTCCCCGGCCTTTGCAATTATGCAAAAGTATGCTCTACTTAAAGTCAATGAATATTATAATGTAGGTTTAAAGAAATCCTGAAACATTCATTGAATATAGGGGGCTATAAGGAGTTAAAGACTATGTCCAGTGCAGTGCAGAGTCTTTTTTCTATATTGTTGTTGTTTTCTTTCCTAATCCTATTATATCATTTACTTAGTACCAAACTCCTTGCTATTTCAGAAGTGATTACTATAGTAATGTACCATTAAGTGCCCAAAAAAAAGCAACATTTTTGTCTGGAGTTGCAAAATAAACAAATGCAATAGAAAAGCTATTTGTTGTTTCTATTTAACAGCTATCTAACCCTGTAAACTTTAGTATGTGAATGACAGTTGGAAGTTGAATCATCAAAAATACTTGCTCATTTAAATGGGTAATAATAGTGCCTTTAAATATTAATATAGCATATTGCTAAGAATAAATGCATTTAGATAAGCTGGTTGATAAAAACAAATGACCTGCCCTGTGTTGAGCAACAAACAATATATTAACACACTCCCCTAGGACTATGCGTTTTGTTTCTTTCAACTAAATTGCAATTACCACAGCTGAAGGAACCAATAAATTCTGGACCCTTTGGAACAATGGTGCAGACAATGAATTCAACAGAATCTTTACGGGTGGTTCAGGATTTAAGAGAAAGGAGAAAGGGACTGTTCACTGTGACGTGCTCGAGCTACACCAGTAAACGTCCCACGCTGGATCCAGCAGGCGGTGAAACTTCAATTAAATCAAATTTAAACTCCAATACTCAGAAATCACGTAATTTCATGCGAGCAAATCTCACACAGGACACTCATGTTTCATCACCGATTATGGTATGGGATTCTTTTGTACTAAAGGGAGAGAAGTAAAAGTGCTAACCTAGTAGAATCCAACTTTCTCTGGATGAAGTGCAGCTGTTAGGGAACAAATTAGATCTTATTAAAAATATATAAAAGTGGGCATCTATATTAAAAAAGTCATTATAACCATACAGTGGTAACAAAAGGAAGCCAAAAGACAGATAAAGGGCACAAGTTAACCATGGGGAATTCTTTTAATGTCAACCATTTTCTGTTAAGTATGACAAGCAACTGAGATGCACTCTCCGATGGTTTCAGCTAAGATTCAGCAGCTCAGCTCAACGCAGATACGTCATAATAGAGTATATATATATATATTTTATAAACACAAGCTGTTGATTCATTCTGGAAAAAAGCCAATACACATAATGTATTGCCACAATGTGCAGAATTTCTGTTGTTGGTGCCCCCTGAGGCAGTATCAGTTTGAGATCAACATTTTCAGTCCAACCTGCATCACCTATTGGCAGTTCTGGTTTCTGCAGGCTTTGTTGTTAGTTTGAGATCTCACACTTTACACGCTAGCTTAATTAAAATAATTAAGAATATTTAAAAATCAATGTGTCACATCAGTCGATAGACTGCATGAAGAGGTAAATCCAGTAAAATGCAGGAATGGTAAACTGTAAGCCTTGATAGAATTTGGTGTGTTTAATATTCAACAATAACAACAGAGAGCTCCTTCATAACATCACAAAATGTTTGCTGTTCATCATTACAAAATGGTCTCTTGCAATCATCTATCATAATACATGTCACAAAATATAACTCCCCCCTTGCCAGTGATCCCTGAATCCAATCTGACAACTACACAAGCAGCTGCTTAAAACAGAGGCTCCTTTTTGTTAATGCAGAGCACTTATCTAACATATCCCGGGGCAATGTTGTCTGTGCGGACAATAAATCATGCTGTAAAATCATGTGTGCTGGCCTAGAAACAAATGTAAGCCCATAAATGTTTCCATCAGAAAGCCTGCAGGTTATATTCTTCTCAGGGTTGTACTGAATTTACAGGAAAAGGCTGGTTGCTCAATAAGGTACGTGAAAAAGTAAGTTACAAAGGGATGATATCAAAACAATCCAGTGTACAGCAAAACAGGTGGGACATTTCCTTTCAATATGTTATATCAGTCTGATTTATTTGTGGGAAAAGTACAATATGTTCCCTCGTGCGCATCCAATCTACTCTCATATAGCCCACATTTTTCCTCTCTTACATACTTACAATTTCTCTGTGTGCATTCTACTCTTCATGCAGTATTTTCACTTTCCCATACTGCACATACACTGAGTGACCGGCAAAAAAACAAACAGGCTGGACATTGTAATGTAATCCTACAAATCAGTCATGTAATAAATAACACCTTTGTAGAACTTTATTATTTTCTTCACCACTTTAAATTACAGATAGCTAATGCTGGAGAGGAAAATGCAAACAGATACCCCATTTACAATAGCTACTTCGTGTGTCTTTTGGTTATTGAGATAGCTATAAGATAATGAAAAACTATTGTAAATATACAACCAAAAAGGATTACAGCTGTATTACTACTTAATAAAGGTGTAAATGCATCCATCTCTCTAAGCCGCATACTGGAATTACACCAATAAGCGGTTTGTGAAAGATGCCACTCCCAGGTCTTGATAACAGCTAAACACCACAATTTATAAAGAAATCCTGGGCTTCTTTTGTCATCTTTCTTTTTTCTTCTATTTTTCTTTTCCTCCTTCTACTTCCTCTTTGTCTGCTTTAACAGGCATTTCGTTGTTTGGCATGCATTACATCCACCCTCTGCACGGGAGTATGTTAGACCCTATCCAGATTTGCACCCAGCATGGTTTGCAACACCAAAAAAGAAAAAGAAATTGTATTTCTTATCTGGCTAGCTGCATGCACGTGGCTAAGAGTAAATAAAATTGTATAAATTCATCTATCCAGATGTGACTGTGAAATGACGAATATAAATGGGGCCAGAGAGACTAAAGCAAAAGAGCAAAACAATTAACCTAAAAAGTCCCATTTATTTAAACCATTTTTACCTCTAAGCTCATCCTGGGGATATCTTCCACAGACACAGGCCATGTTGCCTTTGACTGCCAAGTGAAATGTAAAGCAATGGCAGGAAATCTAGAGTTAATTTTATTTAACTGACAACTGTAATTTGAAGCACTTGGCTGTGATCGCCTGAAGACTAGTCCACAATCTCCTTGTGCTACAGTGAGCTCCCTCCCACTCTTTATGACAAAACGAAGTGCTGCTCCTAGTTCACACTTCATTACCCACAGTAATGCCTCAGCACAATGATGTATGGAACTCTTCTCACTCCCAGACTTGCCTGTGGCAGGAACGGCTCAACAAACTACAGGGCTACAACGAAAGTGTTTCAAACAGCATACTGCAACTTTTATTTCCTCTTAAGGAAAAAGACTAGCTTAAATTTATGACAACATCTTTGTATTGGCATAGACATATCTATTCTTGATTTTAAAAATGTATAAATTTGAGACGGTATGTCTCATCATGAACAGAGAAAAACATTCTTCACTACATTAAAGCACATAGTAAGTACTCTTGTGTATCTTTTTACTTAAGGTCATTTAACTTTGTCCAAGACATTTACAAAAGTACTACAAGACCTGAATTACTTTTAACGCATATTTGACGTTCCTGTGCTGAAATTTCCTGTAACCTTTTGGCTGACGTATAAGCCAATACTAATATATCTGCATTTGATAAGCTAATATCTGCCAATATATCAGCCCCGCCAATTTATCAGTCGGGCTCTACAGTGTATAATGTTTAAATATTCCTTTTTACAATAATGTAGGCTACAACAGTCAGTTGCAAGTGGGATCTATATATTTACACTTCAAAAAGTATTTCTTTTTTGAAGTGACTTCTTAACTATGCTATAGCAGTTTGATGTTAAAAATATGACATTGCACATTCCCAGGTGATCTTTGTTGTTAATATACATACAGTGTTGCATCCTGACACATTTCTCTGTAGTGCAGTGAACACTACAGTATGTGTGGTTCTAGCACTTGGCTATGGTTTAGTTAGTTTCACAACCATGACTCACCAGCTTGCACCTTTTGTCTCTTACCTGTTCCGTCTCCCTCTTTCTTCACTAGCCTAATCCTTTCCCTCAATCATCCGAAAGAGCTCGCTCTGGGCAAAGTTAATTGGAAGTGTGTAGTAGCCCGAATAAAATGTAGATTGAAGACACAATAACAAAGATAAAGAGTGAGAATAAGGTGAGAATACAACACTCAACAGGAACAATAACACTGTACTAAGGAGAACACAAATCTTTGGTTCCTTAACTGCCTTAAAGGACAGCAGGTACACAAATTGCTGATGTTTTTATGGATCATGATGATCTTAGGAAAGTTCTTCAAATTTTCAGGCTATGTAAATAATCAAATTGCCATTTACACATTTATATTCCATCAGTATAGCCTAATTTACATATCTAAAATGTTTAATTTTTGAATATAAAGAAAACTATTTAATTATTGCTGAAATCCTAATAAAATGCACAAGTAATATTCCGAAAGCTTGTTAAACAGACATGAAAATGAATACTCAGGAGGCATGCAGATAATTTTCAATACAGTGGAAACCGCTCATATGGATCAAAAAGCTTGGGACTGAATCATTCCTATACAAATGCTGTTTAAATAATTCACCTATAGTAATCAAGTAGTCCGCTTACAGTGTTCATTTTGGGTCTTTTCACACCTGACAACTGGAAAAAAAACTACGGTATTTCTATTTTTTTTCCCTTTTTTTTTTTTTTTTTTTAAACTTTACTCCATTGATTCTTTGCCTTGCTGTAACCCCGCTGCTTCCAGCTGGCTTTGTGAGGCTGCTGCTGCGTGCATTGAAATCATGAAAGGAAAAAGAAAGCAATTTTCTCTCAATGAGAAACATAGTCTCCTTGAAGCCTATGACAAACTGCCAAAAACGAGCCAACGAGATTGCAGCAGCGAAACTTGGTGTTCCTTAGGCTACAGTACTAAGCTAAATACAGTCATGTAATTTGTACAGTAATTTGAAAAGCATTTGAAACAGCTCTACTGTATTTTTAAACAGTCAATACAATTCAGTAAATAGCAAAGTTGTCCATTTTATGATTTATACTTAATATTCATGTAATAAATATACAAATGTCAATTAGATGGTAATCTGCATGAGAAATAAAGAAAATAAAAAAAAGGTTATAATAATCATCCGCATATAGTGATCAATGTGACCCAGACAGACGTGATCACT
This sequence comes from Macquaria australasica, assembly GCA_005408345.1. Lineage (NCBI taxonomy): Eukaryota > Metazoa > Chordata > Actinopteri > Centrarchiformes > Percichthyidae > Macquaria > Macquaria australasica. The sequence continues at coordinate 646,926 of SEMN01000019.1, read as the reverse complement.
ATAAGAGGTTTCCACTTTAGTAACATGCAGTATGTGTTTCCCACCTCAGCTAATTATAATCGTCATAACCCACAGCCTTGCAGTATTTCATTCTAGTCATCTAATAGGGACTGATTTAGACACAGAAAGCTGCATGAACACAAACAACCTGATGGAGTACTCCTGTTTTTTATGCTGAGTTTAGAGAACCAGAGGTTGCAATTGGGAACCACTGTTTAGGGAGTAAAATTGGCTGGGCAACAACATATAAAACATTAGGCAGCACTGTATAAGCAAGAAAAAGTTTAAATTGTCATGTGAGCAGATACGATCACAGTACTTTCTGCTAAAAAAAATAAAAGAGCAGAATTCTTCTTTAACAGTGTTATGTCTGCATAGACATTTGACCACCTCCCTCATCAGCTGGGATAATTAAAGCAGAATAAATTGGAAAGTAGCTGGCCTCACCACCAGAACCTACGTTTAATTACTTGTTCCCTGTATAAAGAAGAACAACAATCCTACTTTACCAAAAACATTTCAGCAAACATTTTCACATGAATACTTAACTTCTAACTGGAGAATAATGGGAGTCGCATTAGAAGACGTTGTGAAAACCTCATTAAAATGTTTTGCTGTGTTTGTCTGCAGAGTACGTGGACGATCATGATGGGTAATTGAGATGCTGGGTACCGCACCACGATTGAATGAAGAAGCAAAAATTATGCAAGCCGCAGGAATTTCCACTTTTTTTAAGACAATGGAGAGCAATTATGTTAAATGTTCCTCAACTAGGGACAATGAAACTGAAATCCCATCCCTACACCCTTAGTGGTGCATTATGTCAGAAAATCTTTCATGGTTTATAATGAGTAGAAGTCAGGAATTTGGGCACAACAACCATGAACATAAAACTTGGTCACCTTTACCAGACTGTCTTTTCAGGGTGGGTTTGGACAAAAATAACAGAACATGTAGTGAGGGTAAAAAAAAGGGAAACAGCACAAAAACCTTCATTGTATTCTTTTGTTGTCCCAGAAGCCCTGGACCTCCAGCTGACAACAACATTGTGAAGCAAAACAAAAAACTTTACAATGCTAGTTGCAACCTTTTGCCAGACATATTCAGTTCGAAGCATCTAAGGAGACCATTTTACAGAATCACTGACAGGTGATCAGTGGTATGAAAAGGGTAGATGAGTTAGTTGTGTCTGTATTTCTATGTTAGATTAAAAATACAGACTGACTAGTTATTTCCTCGCAGGCAGACACAAAGCATATGTGCATGTCAGCAGTCAGCTTTTAAGATATGAGGCGAGGCAACAGTGTCAGGGATTATCATGTTCATGGCTGTGAAATGAACAATAGCCACATGCTAGAATCACTGCAGTATTCACTGCACTACAGAGAAATGTGTCAGGATGCAACACTGTATGTATATTACCAAGAAAGTTTAGCCACCTGGGAATGTGCAACGTCTTATTTTTAACATCACTGTTGTTAAGGCAACATGAAGCATGATCAGTCAGCCTTTGTCGGCTCAAGATCTTTGAGGTTGGCTTGATGTGAAAACATTTTATAATTCTCAGACAAAAAAGTATAAAGTCTTTCATTCAATATTTTTAATTTTATAGCATTAACTTTACAGAAGTGGTGTCAAAGAGTGTACAGTGATATCTAAAATATTTTGTGCTGTAGTAATCCATTTATTTGTCCGTCCATTCATTTCTACACCTGCTAATCCTATACAGGGTCGCAGCGGCATTGTAGTTATCTTTCAGTGTTATGTGAACATTTCTGCATGTAAAAATGAGGACCTCTAACTTCAGAACATAGACTGAAATAATGCTAAAACAGCTACAAATTTTAAGTGAAAAACAGACTGGAACACTGTAGAGGCAAGACACGCCTGGCACAGGTTAATACCAGCTACAACTCCACCGAGATCAAATATTCCAGATTATCCTTCCATTAACCTACAAAGGCCTCCAAACAACGGTCACATGAAAGCATCACAGTAAGTCTTATAATAGCTCTTTGTTGGTTGAAAGCTGGAGCAGGCTGAGAATAACAATTATTCTTAACAGTGGATGGAGCCAGTCGACAACCTAATTAGAGGGTCAGAATGTGAGTGGGCATTTCATTGCACAATGACACTAATCTAGTTTATGTTATTAAAATTTGTGTTGAAATATTTTTGTGCTTTTGAAAAATAATTAGTCGTTTTCATGCTTGCCAAAGGGGATTTGCCTATCCCCCAAAATCAGGGGAAAATCCTGATGGAAGGCTTGGAACGGATAACTGGCGATGATTATTGATGGTAAATCAAGTGATTATTAGGACGTGCCACTACTATAATATCTGCAAACCAACACATACCCTGGACAAATCCTATACTGTAAAGGTTTCTCCCGAGACTACAGCACAAATAGCAAATGAGGCCGTTGCAGAAAAGTGATATAAAGCAAGAGAAAAAGGTGGTGCATTAAAATAACATGAAGGAAATTGATGTATTTTGCTTGTTAACATTTCCAGTTATAAACATTTCTAAAATATTTTTTAGACTTTTACTATGTTTAACTTACGGTAACATACTGTCTAAATCCCTACTAACACACCACACTTCTGCAACAGAATACAATACCTTCAACTTATGAAGGTTAGCGCAAAAAAGCTTTACCCCCATATGTAAGTTTTAACGTTGCGTAAGTTACTCAATGCAGGGATAAGGTGGTCGGTCAATTGTGTAGGCTTGCATTGCAATTCTGATCCGAGGAGGATGAACAACAGGAGAAATGGACACCTTGAGACCAAAGGGGTGGAATATGTTCCTCTGTTGCAGAAAACAGACCGGGAGTCCTGGACAACAGAAGTGGAGCACACCCACCCTCTGCCATACATAAGCCCCTGGTGCGGGTGGCTCTGTTAAAGCGCTGGTGCCATTTTTAGGACGACTGGGAATGTTAGAACTCTGAGAAACAGCAAACCAGGGACTTAAGCAAGCCAGTAGCTTAGGTTTAGCTCCCAGCCTGGGTCAGAGATCCTTTCTGAAGGCTGTTGGAGATTTCACAATAACGAGAGATTATAGTATCGCCGCCTCTCTAGTGGTGGCGGTGCCAAGCCAGGAGAGGATCAGATGATGTCACTCAACCCAGGAGGGTACTGCAGTCAGTGAGCTGAAGAAGTAAGCTCAACCTTCTGGCGTAGTGTGAAGATCTGGCTTTCCAGTGGAGGCACAGCCAGGTCCAGACTATGGCGGCATATCATAATGGTAGGTTAGTGTAATAATTCAGGACCGTTTCTCTCATAGTAAAATGTAAATGTAGCATTATGAAACTAGTAAAATGAAATGGCTCTTACGTGAGGCGTTTCCACATCCATTTCTTCCTTTCTTTTGTACTTGAGCCGATACAAAGACAACGTCTAATCCTAAAAGACGAGGACTGTGACCAATTATATTTAGGGATATAATGGTGACTGGATCCGCCCACTTAGTGCCAAAAAGAAAATCTACTCGCGAGCGAGCAGGAGAGCTGCTCGCGCGAGTGCTGTGAAAGCGCGCGCGGATTTTGGCAGTGATATGCCGCCATACCAGACAAAGGTACACTAACGGGCTAAAGGCAACATTAGAAGTAGGAAAGTATCAGTGCAAACAGCTGGCCGGCATAACAGCTGATGGTCTGTTCGCAGCAGCCCAGAAGCTAACAGCTGTTCTGTCGCACTAGTAAACAGAATGCAGATAAAAGCTTGATTTCAGGTGATCCAGAATCAGGTAATCCAACAGTAAGACCGTTCAGACAGTCGGTTTGCACACAAATCCAACAGCAAACAAACACTAAATCCAGAATATTGTTGGAGAATTAAGCAGCAAAATGAGGGAGCATGTGTTTTGGCATGTGTGTCATTTACAATGTGTGTCCCAAAACAGACAGGTACACACAGACACAACACTTTTAATTATCTAATTATCTCTCTGTTGGTGCATTTTTACAGTCAGAATTAGTGGAGTGTCAAGCACAAACTTTCAGTCGGTTTTCTCCTTTTCAACATCCTTTAGGTTTTACTTTGAGCAACTTTTTCTCACGCTGAAAGCTCTGCGCAGTGCTGACTGAAGGATCAAAGGACCTGCTGTGTGTACCTAAATATAAAGAAGCACGGGTCAATCAAAATTGAGCTGGCTTTTGAAAATAAGGGGATGATGCTTAATCATGTTGCAGCTGACGTTTGTGCATTGCTGTCAGGCTGTCTGACTGCCTTACGCATTGGATTAGGCACTTGACTGAAAACCAGTATTGGTCCATTTAACCTTGTATCCTAGCAGCCATATTGCATTTCATCTCATTGTAAATGGGTACAAGAGTGTCTTGCTCTGCGGTATTATACATTATATTAAAGCCTGAGCACTGAAATGTGCACCTCGTAAACTTAACAAGCAGCTGTTTTCAAATGATTTGGCTCTCTGTGTAGCTTTACAGTACAGTGGTAAATGGTTTGTTGTTGTTTTGTTGTGCTCAGTGTGGTGAAAAGATGATGGAGGCTGACAACAGCGTCTTTTGATATTTGCATGTACTGTAGCCAAAAGTTTTGTTTGGTTCATTAGCAGTGTTCCTCATGTATGTCAAGATTCATCCCCGGGTTGGCAATGAATTTGTGTGTTTACCCAATTGAAAAAAAAAAAACATTTCAGTACTCAGAGTTGGTTCCTTGTTGGCTTGATGATTTTTTTTCCCCACAGGTGCAATGCAGATTAGTACAATCATTCAAGGAGTCCTAGACCATCACACTACATTGGGGGCCTGCTCTACCATGTCTCTTAGATCTGGCTGGATGCACTACAACAAGTTTCTGTGACCAGATCTTAAATTCATATTCAGCATTCAGCCCCTATCCAGAGCAGTTAGTCTCTATTGTTAGCACTTCACACATTAGCATCCGACTTATTATCATGCCCAAAGGTGATACCGTGGATCAAAGGCAAGGATGTACTGTTTAATATTTCTGCCTCATTACAGTAGAAGGGCTTTTGATAACTGGCCTTTGTGTGCCTCTGTCAATTTAAGCCAGTGATGTCCTTTGCTGTTCAGCAGGAAGTGCAATATTAATAGCTGCGGATCTTCACTCCTGAATTAGGGAAGCACTCCGAGGTGCAACACGCAGAGTTTCAGGCAGTATAGGCCCTGTAATTGGTCTTCATATGTCACCTGCTTGACTTTGTGTCACATGTTCGCCCTCTGGGAAAACTACTGTACCCATTAAACGTATCTCACTGTCTATATTAATCTCACCTTTCCAATGTAATGATCCAGCGTTTCACGTTTGACACTTCTGAGTCACTGCACTGGCCATGTAGTCTACGGTGTTATTAATGGACCAAATCACTTTTTCATCACAAATCACATCTTTAAGAGACACAAATGCAAAAAACAACTGTATTTCAAAATTCTTATTCCACCTTTAGTCTTGCTTATGTGTACATACTTTCTCACTTGAATAAGATATTTCACTTTAATTTACACCAGTTTAAAGGTGGAAAGAGTCTGCGTTGCTTGCTTGTCAGTCAATTTGTATCTAAAATTAAAACAACACTATAGGTCATTTTGCAGGTTACGTGTTACATTAATAAAGTGCAAAAAGCAAAGCTTGATATATTCAGTTTGCCCCATGCCCTTTAAGCAAGAAGCACTGACTAATTTCACCTGAGTCCAGGCTTCTACTTAACGGATCACAACATGCTGTCAGTGAGCAGGAAGAGTACAATCTAACCCCCTTGTCAGTATTATGCATATGAGCCCATTATCTGCTCATTCGCAGTTCTGTGAGGATACATTTACAGTACCTTCTCTGGAGAATCCCTCTGCTGTTCTCCGAGAGCCAGGGCAAACTGACACTCTCCAGGTGCGTGTATCCTGGTCCTATATGCTTGAGTAATTAGAGGAAGAGGCTTGGGCTAGCATGAAGGGTGTTATTGTTTACCGTGGTTGAATAAACTGTGATGAGATGGGCTGGCTGACTGATGGTGCAAGAACTACTCTGGTGTCACTGCATCGATTCACTCACGCGCTCAAGCCGATGAAGTAAACAGCTCTGAGATCAGCCCCTCCCCCATCCGTCGACAATCTATTACTAACCACGCACTAACCAAGCACAAAGCTGCAAATATTGCCTTTATCTGTTATATTATTTCCACCACACGGTAAAATTAAACAATGATCATTTTTGTATATATTTGCTAGAGAAAATAACATCCACCTACTCGATCATCCAGTAGCTTTTACCGTATCGACAGCATGAGCTTCAGGACTTCTGTTAAAGCCACAAGTAATTATCTGATAGAGTTCTCTCTAGAAACTTTGGCTTTAGAAGAATAAAGGTCAAGGATGTATGGAACACCGCTGCCCTACAAGATACCAAGGAGACCCCACCACCACCACCTCCCCCTGCTGCTACTCCTCCAGGCTTCGGTGCTCTGAAAATCCTCTAAAGGAATTGTTTTCACACCGGAGAAATCAATTTGACAGTTGTCAACTAAATCTGTAGTGGTGGTGATTAGTTTGTCCACTTCCATCATTAAAAAAAAAAAAAGCAATAGTTCTTAGCTCTTTAAATTTTGATTGACTGTGAAATATTTTAACAATCTGATAAAAAATAATTGCCTCTTATTAATTCATTATTCAATCATTTTAAGACCAGCTGTCATCACCTGGCAGATTGAAGATGGAAGCTGTTTTTTTATTTATATATATATATATATATATATATATATATATATATATATATATAAAAATCAAGCCACAAGACCAACACTGAGCTAATCCCAAATGAAATAACCTCATCTGAAGCACAGCATAGAAGAGATACTGTACCTATAGCTACAGCATGGATGGTGTGCTGTATATGCGAGAGACAAGTTTTCATTAGCTGCAGACATGAAATTACAAGCACCTGCAGTACCATAATGAAGGCCATGACAAGAGGTAAAGTGGAGGGGAAAGGCATTAAGGTTTATTTCTGATTCCTAAAGACACATTCATATAGGTATGTGGGCACAAACTACACTTGCACAAAGAAAAAGTAATCTGTTCATTAGCCAAATTCAGGCCAGTCAGTTCACCAGTCTCTCTCTCTCTTCATATTAACTGAAACTGGCTCACCCAGTGTTAGGTATAACTTTGCGAACCTTGGTGGTTAATTTATGAGCAATTTTAAAAAGACAAATACTTTAGCTGAAACCACACTGAGCAAGTAAAGCACTTCTTTGCATATCAGGCTGAGAATTTAATACACCTACCCAATGCTAATGAAACTGTGCTCTCCTCACCATGCATAGAGCGAAGCCTCTTCGCCTAGTGTTCATATTGATGTGTGTTTCTAGCAGTCTGTCTACCAGATGTTAAGATTATTAAATCTGGGTAATGTTAATGAAATGCTTTGCTACAAAATGATGCTGAAACCTATGGAGCCCACGAAGCGGCAAATGTCAAAAGTGTTGCTGAGTACATATGTGAAATAATTCAAATGAAAAAAAAAGCCCTTTTCTATTACATTTATCTTTTGGTGGCTCTTTTTTTTCAGCTTACTTTTTTATTCTAGCACATGTCCACGTTTCCCTACAAAACATTTTCCATTTTACTCACAATATTTCCATTTTCCCTAGTTGCTTATATGATAATGATAATGGCTTGTCTAACATGCTTGGGTGGTATATAATTGAAAAGACTTACTTACATTTCTTTATTCCATTTATTTCACTACAGTAGTGTGTTACAGTGGTTTAATAAAATAAAACAGCTCTGATTCACATTGTGCCTAATGTCACTTGAAATATTTATTACTTCACCATGACTGTGCTAAAAGAGTAAGAACGTTTTTTTGTTTGTTTTTTTCCAATTAGTAAAAATATTTCAGCCTTGGCTTTTAATGTATGTTATAGCAAATCACTATAAAGTGATGACATGATGTTGATTTTTTTCTGTTGACAGTTGTTTTTAATGACGCAGCCCGTTTTACATTAGGATACAGAATAATGTGCCTATAAACACCATTCTACACATGCCCTATTACTGTAGTGTAGAAATGCGGGTGACAAATTGCACACAATTGTGTAAATAGGACTAAACTAACAGCAACACATTCGCACTGCACTATAATTCTCTTTCACACATACACACCAACAAAGCTTCGCACACCTCTTGTTTATACAGATGAGAAGCCCAACTTTCAGCAGTGTGTAGCATTAAATGAGGCGGATTCCCTGTGATGTTCTTATCACCTCATCCCGCTCCTCTCCAGGGTCCACTAATGCCTCCCTCTCCTCGTTGATGCTTGACAGAGGCGATGCAGTCTGGAATGAGATGAGCGGCTGGCCCAGATATGACAGAGAAACAGACAACACTGAGGTCCTCTGCCCAGTAGGGATGGAAGTAATTACTGACAATATTATCTCCAGCTGTGGGCTGCTTGGGCTGCTGTACTTTTTCCACACTTTGCCTTAAGGTCTGCTGGGAGTTCCTTCTGTTGTTCCTTCGTTACCTTTTTCAATTTATTGCACAGTTGCTCTCGTACAAATACTATGCAAATTCTTCGTGATATATTATACATGCTTAGGCTTAAATATAGCACGCAGGAATATGCAACGTCACACTCTTTTTATCCTGGTAAAAAAAAAAAAATTCCCTCACCACTCTGCTGTAATAAATGCATGTTGTCATGCTGAAAATGATTTGAGGTATGTAAATTAAATGAACAGGAATTCTGTTAATCATTGTCTGCTGCATTTTAACCTCGGGGAAATTATGTTGCACCCACAGGAAAATGAGTGAGTTTTGTTTTCATTGTTAAAGAAATGTGAGGATGCTCATCAATTATAGGCACTAGAGATATTAAATGTTCTTCACCTTATTAAAAAAAAAAGTGCACCTGGCACAGGAAGGAGAGTTGAATAATGAAGAACAGTCCCAGTGTCAGAATCTTTATTTTAGGGTAAGTTGGAGAGAGGTAATGGTGCAGAAAGATGATAAATGTATTTTTATCCTGGCTTTTCCACTTCTACTGGGCTGTTTATCATGATGAGAAGCTCCCTGCAGAGCTAATGTCAGTCACACAGGTAAACGCCGAAGTGTGATCAGCTCATTATGGTGAGAGAGGAAGCACTGGATAGCAATGCTGGCATACCTTTTTCCCCCCACACATGTTGGCATTCATCCATGGGCTTGAAATATAAACATGGTGCATATGGAGAAGTGCAATGCTGAATTCACAGTTTTCTCTTTAATGTAAGAGGGTTTTGTCACAGCAGAGGGAGTTGAGTACAGATTAGCTGCAAAGTACAAAATGAAGTAAATGGTTTATTGATTTTGCCCCTCGCTCAGACAGAACAGAACAGTTTCAGACGAGATGTTAATAAAGACTGAAGCTTTAATGAGATGACACCAACACCGTCTAGCACCTGCTGTGTGATGTATTGAACTACAGTTCCCACACACTGATTCTGTCCACCTCTCCAGGTAGTACAGTAACTTCAAACGAATGATTATTTTACTGTTGCAGAAAGACGTAAAGTTCCCAGGGTGCCAAGATCAAGGAATGTAATATAACTAAGTTACTGTTTCTTATCCTTTTCTAAGACCTAAACATAGTCTAAGTGGGCCTGGACAAGTATTATTAATGAGTTGCATCAGCCCAAATTGATCAGAGCCTTAGAGAAGATTATCAAAAGCATTTTAGAGAGAGAGAGAGAGAGAAACTATTGATTCTTCGGGTTGGTTTCTTAGCTTTTCCACTGAAATCTCATTAAGGATGCAGAGCCCTGCCACAGTTGGCTTTGAGCAGTGTTTACCATCTTCCACATAGAATTTTCTAATTACAGGAGCTGCCTATCTGCCAGAATCGATAGTTACGAATCTCACACCAATTGGTGGGGAGAGGAAACCCACTTCAGTTTGGAACTGGAAAAATGAAACAGATGGACTTGGTGCTCTTTGCACTGGGGCTCAAGTTCACAGCAGTGTCCTTCAAAGCTTCGCTTTCGCCTCTCAAGGCCTTGAAAAAAGAAAAAGAAAAACAGACAGTCAGACCAGCAAAACGGACAGAAATGGCTATGATGTGGCTGCTCAGTTATGCTTGTTATTTTTTCCCCTCACAGATAAAAGCATCATTAGCTCAAGGTCAGTCCACTTGCACTTCCTCCTGCATTTTCATTTTCTTCACATGGGTTCTGCTTTTTACAAAGGTGCTTCTACGTGCGAAAGGAAAGCTTTCCTCTTGCCACAGACCTTGCAAACATTATTAGTTGATGATTTTATTCTCTGTAAAATCGCCAGCAACACTCTCTCACTTAATGCAGCACTCAAAAAAAGATAGTCATCAGGACACACTGTGACCAGTGTCACTGTGGAAAATGAGGATATTTCCATTATAGTGCTAAAATCCACCGACAGGAATGTAAATGCAAGTAATATGGTCACTTTCTATGGCTGCAGAAACAGACAACAGAAATATTTCAAATAAAATATTTCAACCATAGAAACGTTGCCTGTTCTATCCTAAAACAAATAGACTATATATATATATATATATATAGATATAGATATATATGTATGTATGTATGTGTATGTATGTGTGTGTGTGTGTATAAAACAACATTAATGATTAATTAGACAGAATTCATTTCTCATAATTAACATCTCCCTTCTATGTGAGGACTGCAACCACACAGAGAATGTGGCTGAGGAAAATAAGGGTTTAATGAGTGCGATGCTGCTGAAGAAGAGAGAAGAGTGTAAGACCTGGTGCGAAAATATTAATTTTTCATTGAATAGACTGAAGGGTTTTTACAGCCTCTGATTTTTACTCCAGGCAACAGGGCAGTAAAACAAATCTGAGACCTATCAAAATATTTGACAGTGCTTGAAACACATTACAGTGATCAAATCAAAAACACATTAATGTTGGAGATGATGTTCCTGTATGCGCAGGTATGTATGTGATGAAGCCGGTCTTCATGGGCTCACCAGAGCAGAGACAAGAACATGTCAACATTGATCAGTGCGATGTTACAGGCACAGCATTAGCGGCTCATTACATACAGTACATATTGATAAGGGTTATAAGAGCTAAATTCAATTAGCCAATTCCTTAAAATAATGAAGCTCCCTGCTCCTTCACAGCAATTACACCCATCATTCCAGTTGATGCCAATAAATAACATACTTTAATTAGCATGACTAACAGTGGTTATTCCTTTGCATGTAATGAAATCCTCATGTCAACTTAAATAAGGATGAAAACTAAATTAGGATCAGGCCCAACACACTATTTGCTGATATGGAAATGACTTTGAAATTCGTCAGGAGTGCAGTGAGCAGCAAACGTAATATCTATGAAATATTTTACAATGAGTTGCTTTTACTTGAATCATTTTGGCCACAGATAAGGTGAAGTCTCCAACCCTAACCGCAACGTGGTATTCACTCATTGTGCACTCAAGTCTGTTTTATAGGTGATGAAACACATCCAATACTGCTGAGCATGGTGTGAGAGTGCAAGAGGGAGCAAAATAAACAGTATCGACACACAGCGTACATGCTTTCTTGATGTCCTCGTCAAACTGTCTGGCTTAAAAGCTGGCTGCTCTAATTAGCTATAGATTCTCCTGCACAGTGGCTCTTCCTCATTATTTGACGTGATGTCATTTGTCCAACCACCAACAGTAAGTGTTTGAGCAGCTGCTACACCCCTAAGTGAATCTCTACAATATGGTTCACAGAAGCATCAGTAAACATAGCCGGAATTGCTGTCACAGTTTATGTAGTCAAGGATTTTCCTTTTGGTCTGACATCAATGTCCACTTTGGTTTAAAACCTCCAGTGACAGATTAATGCCTGAGGGACCACCGGTCTGTCAGACTGGAATGATATTAGCTGACTGGGAGATTGGAAAACTGGAATTTCTGACTGCCTGTGCTAAGATGCTCCTTGTAACACACATTTTTATATTCTTGTCAGATACTTAACCCCCTCACTACTTCTCACTACTTCAGGAAATCAGGAGTAATTGAGATGCTACTGTTATCTGTCCTCTGGTACAAGTGAAACGAACCCTACATGGCCCAGAAAGCGTTCATTTTTGCTCTCCCTTACACTGACAAAAATAATAAGTCAGCAATGTTTATATTAGGCTGTTTCCAACTCTCAGTATATAGTTTAGTGTCAGAGTCCCGAGGCTCAGTGCAAGAATGCACTGGTCCAGTGGATTCAAAAGCACCTGCACAGACACCTGCGAAGATCCCTTGTGCATTTCTGTGAAATGCTTCCCTCAACACAACCCGAATCAGCACACTTTGTGCTTGTTTCAGTAAACAAGATCTTCAAGGTGTGCATTTTCGGCTGCAGCCTTCGTGGCCTATGTCACCCAGTGTTTCACACTCAAACTCCAAGCCTCAGAACCACTCAGCTCTTTTCCCTCTGAAGAATTCTAATCAATCAGGAAGCCCCCCGGCCACCTCCACAAGAGCTCTCTCATTCCCAGCCAGGACAAAAAAAAAAAGACTTTAGTCAGTTGGGAATATAGATAGAGGAAATACCAAGGCCTGTGGATAAAATGAGTGCCTGAAGTCTAATTTTGGAAGATGAAAGCCTGGGAACATTGTGGCACAATCTAGACCTTACCCAAAGAACCTATTCACAGTAAGGATTGACATCAAGGTCTGAGAATTAGACCTTTGTTTCACACAATTTTCAACTGAACTGACTGACAGGTTAGAAAAAATGTTTGTGTAATGTGATTAGCCAAATGCACCAGGGAGTAAACAAGCTGCATGTCTGCTGTTTCAGGTTAATCTTGAAACGTTTTGTGGAAGTGAAATACATCAGACATTTAAAAATAGTTTTACACACAGGGTAGATAATGAGGAGATTAGAAGTGTCTCGTTGGCGATCACAGTGTAGGTAATCATTAAAAAAAACTCTACTATTGTGAATTCATTGTACAGAGGAGACAGCTAAATGGCTAAATATGTGGTCTTCAATTTTATCAACATAATCAATCCAAACAGTGACATTTTGCTAACATCTGACTGGCATTTCATGTGATGTGATGAGGTTACTACTGCCTAAACTTGCATTTGTTCTGTGCTTAACTTGGTTGATGATGAGTTAGAGGCTCCAAGTATCTAAAGGGTATTCTCATGCAGGTGAATTCTGTTTAAATCTCATCTTTGATGTTGAAATTCATGACGTTACTTGGAAAATTTAGCTAAAAGTAAAATGGAAATTGAACAGATAATAAAAACGGTGGAACTTTGTGTAGCTGCAGTCCATTTTTCATCCATGCTGCACATCTAAGACAGGACCTCATGAATAAAATACACTGGCAGGAAAAGCAGAAGCACACAAATCTGATTGTCCGTTGAAAAGTTAAGCCATAGACAACTTTTTTCAGCTTGTTAAATATGCTCCACACTGGTCGAGCTTCCCTGGTTGCTCAGCTCTGTAAGAAATTAAAGAACCTCTGGTGACATTACTCTGAGACGGTGATGGGGAGAGACACAGGAGAGAAAGCTCAGGTGGAATTCACCCCCAGGCCAGCGGGGAAGCTAATCACTCATGAACTCTATCTATGGGCACAGGTTGAGGACATTTTTGTGCAAAATGGCCTTAATGTTACAGCTTTTAAACTGACTCCTTTAAAATGACATGGGGATCTGTCTGGAGTAGGGTCACTGTTATAGCAAGGAGAATAACATCTTGGATTCAGAAGAGTTTTTCCTTTACAACACATTAAAATACATCATAATAATAATATAATAAATAATACTAAATTATGATATCTAAATTGATAGTACCTTGACATCACACAGTCTCCAAAGAGAGTCAAGATAAAGCGAATTGAATTTGTATCACACGTGTTCTCAGAAGAGGTTTGACAACATTTAAGTGAAGCCCTGTGCTGCTCTGATATCTAATTCTTTGTTTACTGCCTCGGGCAGGATCCTAATTTTCCCTATTAATTCTATAGTACAAGGCAAGGGATGACAAATGTAAATATGGGAATCGTGTGATATCTCTGCAAGCAGATGTGCTACTGTCTGTTGTTCAATTACATAGACACGCGAGTCGGATTACTGCTACCTTTTAACTTGTCGGATTTAAATGTAGATTTCATTTTCTGCATATGAAGTAAATGGCCCATGACGTTGCTTATCATGGCCCTAAGTGCATTTAGGGTTCAGCTGAGCGTGTTAACTGTGTTCTTAGTGAAGCTAACTCACTCATTCATTGACACAACATACCAATAACACACAGTTGTGCACACACTTCCCCACACACTACTTTCCCATGTGACTGCTCGCCGTCTCTATCTCTGCCTGTTTCTACATAATCAACCATACCCAATAAGCAACATCTACAGCTGCTTGAAGGGTAATTGTGGTTACAACTTGGGTCTTATTTTTGTAGTTTTGGCCACCATTCCTGTCAGTGGTAATAACATTTTACTCAGACTAAATTGCTGAAATCTGGAAACATGTCAGCATTGTTTAAACAAAGTCTGATGGGGCAAGAAACACAGGCAGTCAGACGATACAGGTTTTACACAAACCACCAGGTTAGCCACATTTATTTGGGAGAGAAAACAAAAGCAAATGGTTAAATTATTACCCAAACTGTCCATTGATAACAGTGCTCACTTTGGGGTTTTCCTCCTTTTTGGGAAATAAAGTAGTTTTTAATCATCTGTTTCATTATTTAAGACCTGTCTGATCACCTGACTGCTTGTGTTTCTTGCCCAGTTTGACTTTGTTGGAGCAATGTCACCACATTCCAACATCTCAGCAATTACTTTGATGAGTACATTATTATCTCACCAAAGTAATGGTGACTGATAAAAATGATGGCCAAACCTATGAAAATAGCACCTAAGATGTAATACACTTATCCTTTAAAAAGGTTCCCACAACCTCAAGAATATTTTAATATACTCAGTGTCAGTACACTTTGTACTGTATGTATTCAGAAGCAGTAGACTGAAATTGTGTCAAATAAAAAACATTTAAGCTGTACTTAAGGTGTACTTTTCATGTCTTTTTTGGGTACTTTTGGCACTATTTAATCTTCAAGTATCAGGTGTGGGCTTTTGGATCTGTACAGGTATGAATATGTCATACCTCTATCTGTGCCTGTTTTCATGTTCATTAGTAATGTATTCTGAAAATAAATACACACATATTTTAACCTCAATCCATCAAAGCAAGGAACACTTCACACTAATACATGTCATAATCCCACCGCTCAAACCACTGAGTACAGTGTGAGTGTGTTTAAGTGCACTTTGCACCGTTTCATTGTGTTACTCTCTATTATGAATGTGATTGTTACTGTAGGTGTCATTTTCTGTTAGTGTGACTAATGTGTCATGTGTCTCCTTTTACATGTATATGAATGTTGTTACATGTGTAATTGTTAGATGTTTAGTTTATGGTAGAATGCAATTGTGACGTATTAACCGCCCATAAACGGCTGGCTATATTATACAAGTAAAAAGTCGCTGTCCTGATCAGTTCACATAGCCTGCTGTACATTTCTCAAAGTTGAGAACACACGTGCACATTTGTGAGGATGTCATAAGGCCTAACAAGCCCACATCCACCGCACATCTCAGATTAAAAAGACACTCTTCTTCGCAAAGTTACATTCGGCGTGTGTTGTAGTAGCTGTATCTATGGTGAAAATTTTCAAGAGCTCTGATGCTTAACTTAATAAACTGCATCACCATACTAATAAGTTGTTAACATTAACATTGCATTTGTCACAAACAATCATTAAACCAGATGATTTTTACTTTGTTGGTCTGGAATCGGATTTATCAACATTAAAATACATCTTTGTATGTAATATAATGTATATTATTATTACATAATTTAGAAAAATTTGATTGTTACAAAATAATAAGCTGTGGCTCTGTTTTGGATGGAGAAATACTTTATTGGCACAATGTTTTCAACCCCCACAATCAGACAACTTATGTTGTTATGATACTGTACTGTAATAAAACACAAGTACCAACACATCGACCAGTCACCATGACAATTAAAACCGTAAGATCACCAGCTGATCCAAGTGCTGCGTGGGTGGAGAACTGATCTAATTAGCATTGTTATGTAAAATAGCGGATGTTGTTAGTCAGACTGCTGTAGAAGACAGTCTCATTTTCTTCCTTCACTCTGCACGTTATATTATGAAACTGGTCAGATATTTGCTCGAATCTAGGCTCAAGGTGGTCACAAGTAGCAGATGCCAATCTACGTAATGCAACACATTCCCGCTTCCGGTGTGGACAGGAAGTGAAGAGACAATATAACTGAGTTGGAGCACTTCCTTGTTGCTGAAATGGATAAGGTCAATATGACTTGTGAACTGCTGTGATCGGTGACGTATGCATGGGCTCATAACCATGAGCTGAAAGCTGCACAGAGATGCAGACTTAACTCTTGATTCTCAGTGGAATCAGCAAAAATAGTACACTTTTCACACTATACGGAGTAATTTGATATAATGTTAACATCAATAATATCACTTAATGTAGCTTTAAAACAGAAAACCGGCTGGAGTGAGGAGGAGGCATAGATTCAAGTGGATGGAAATGAAAGAGAAGAAGTGGATTTCAGGGAACAGTTTAGGGTGTCAGCAGCCAGTTGTGGTGTAATTAAGTCAGCTTGGCATCTCTTCCTCTGCACTAGAAGAAGTGGCACTGAGTGCCAGGCCTCCAATGGGCCTGCTGAGCGGATGCTAATAGAGATGCCAGCAGGCTCTGTGATATAGTTGTTGAATATCAGAGTTTTGCACAGTCACATCTTGGTTTTGAGAACTAATTTAAAAAAAATTTTTGTTATAACTTATCTTATGCATCACTCATACCACATGGCATTTACATAATGCGCAATTCTATGAACTGTGTATAAGCATCTATTGATAGGACATCACAAATACCCCCCATTATTATTTTCATAATTGTCATGTTAATCATCATTAGCAAAATTGCCCTGGTGAAATACGTTAATACTCTGTTGTTGAAAAACATCAAAGGATCAGATTAGAATCATTTGGTTCACTCATTGATATGCAACTTGAGCCCTAGGGTTTCAGAACAGTTTAACCCGGTTCAGCTGTGTGAAAGATTGATGTACCTTAAACTCCAAACATTAATGTTTTATGGCAATATACCCCAACAGGAAGACTCCATGAAAAATCTTAATTTTCAATTCATAAAATTTCCATAAGCATTAATTTGCTGGTGTTGCGGAATAATACTGCGGCCAAGATGCTTAGGATATTAGATGGATGACGTTAGACCATGATTAGTGTGTGTTAAGATGTATGGAGGTAATCGCCATAATAAAACTGTGAAATAGCATTTCACAACACTGACCTAAATAAAAGGCTTGCACTGCTAAACAATGTGCATGCACATTGTAGCCAGCAGTAATCAATTATTTTCAAAGGGGGAGCAGTGCATGTGGAACATCAATATCAAAAAGTATGGAGAGAAATTGGTTATAGTCATTTCACCATCCAGAGCAATGCCCTGCAAATCAAAGCCTGTTTGCAATCATGAGCAATGCACTGAAGTTTATCCATGTAGCAATGAGTGCTGAAGTGCTGAAGTCAGTATCACATATCAATAAATTCACAACGCTGCATCGTTTGTCATCCCTAGTCCCCAACCCGCATGTGCGCTCAGCAGTACCATGAACACACTCCTCATATAAATGGGTTTTTGCTATTATTCACCACAGAGAAACACAATTAGTTTAAGTACTGCGCGTGCATCAGAGATTCATGATGTGCCTATTTGTTAAAGGAACACTTTATGGTTTTAATGGTGCATAAAAGAATTTACATCATCACAGAACACTAATCAAATATGTATAGTCTCCACTTAAACCTCTGTAAAAGTAAATGGAAATCTTAATGCTGGCTTACATTTTGTGTGTAGACAAATTTTGTAGAATGCAGAATCTTCCCCTGCTACTCTGAAGCTACTTGCAGAGTGGCCTAGCTCGGGATGGGAATTGATGGGATTTCATTGATACCAATGCCATTATCGATTCTGCTTATCGGTCCGATTCTTTATCAGTTCCCTTATTGATTCATGATCAATTTTCTGTGCAGAAAAAAAGTAGGCCTACACAGGTTTTCAGCGTCAACAGGGGAGCTCATGGGTGAGTCGAGCTAGTTGTAGCCTGAGAGCTAACGCTAGCTAGCAAGTCTGTTCGTCATCATCCAAAATAGATGAAATGAGAGAATATTTCTTCAGCATTCGTTTTCATAATCAAAGAAATATAATCTGCTAAGCCTGCCTGCGTGGTGAAAATGTTATTATAACAGGATATTTATCCTTGGTAACGGACGTGCTGCTTGGTTGGGAAGCAGTGGCACTGTCAAATACATGGCATTCCTGGAATTTAAGCCCATGTTGCATAGAAAGATGTTTCAGCATATTGCTGGTGTTTCCACCCTTACTTGAAATGACAATTTTACAGACATTACAACTAGCACTGCTGTCATCTTTCTTCATGAAATGAAGCCACGCATTGGACAGTTTCTTCCTCTCCGGCATAACTCCTTGTTGCAAGTTTCCAGCAGCGTAGGCGCATGAGTTTGATGTTATTGTTTTGCAATGCGTAACTGTCAGAAAAACATGCCGGCATCGATAAAAGGAACTGATAAGCTCGGAGGCATACAATTGCGGTGGATCAGGCAATTTGGAACCGGTTCTCAACTAGAACTGGTTCTCGATTCCCATCCCTAGGCCTAGCTGCAATCATCTTTGAATATTAGTGAGTTCAGACACCAGAGTGACGGTGGTTGTGTCCACAATGGATGTGAGCAGTGATGAGAATTTCCCCATACATCCCCACTGTTCACTATTCTAGCTGCTCCCCTTGTCATCTTTGCTCTGTCATTTTCCTTTGATCACAATGTCAATATCTATACTGAGTCCATTTCCCTGGGTGCCTTGCTGCCATTTACACCAAGACATTCATTCAGAAAGTTATTAATGCTTGATCATAAGGGACTCATGCCTCTGATTTCTATGTACATTTCCTGAATATCCCTTTGACAATAAGCCAATAAAATTGGAATTTGGAGACCGTCTGTGAACGCGAGCGCCTGGGCCAGGACACAACGCAAATTAAAATTCTCAGTCTCTGCTCAGGGTGAGAAACGGAACAGACACGATGATATTCAACACAGTGATTGGAATGACAGATGCTGGGAGGGAGACACCCACCATGTAATTACTTGCACATTGTTATTCCCCATTTATTCTCCTGAAATATATATGTTAAATGCATATTAAACACCGATACTTGCAGTACAATTACATACTGCAGGGGCTGACTCAATGGCACTCAACGCTCCCATAAAACCTTCAAATGCATGCACATAAATGCCAAGCAATCCACAGTACACACACATGTGATGTCTTATTTAGCCTGAAACCTGTGGTTATGACTGTTTTATTCACCAGTCACACAAGTTATGCTCCGGTTATTTATTCATTACAAACTTGGTGCAGACTTGAGTCATTCACACATACCGACACAGTGACACCCTCACATGCAAGCTAATTCATGGCGCTTTATTGCGTTAAATATAAACTGTTTTCCATAAACAGGTCCTCACATCTAATCTGTGTAAAAATGATTGAGAATTACAGCTGTAACAGTTACATTAAACATTTTGAATGAAGTAGATTGACTGCAAACACACTTACTTTAGTGGTGGTAAATTCACCAACACTAAAGCAGCAACATACAGTAGAAGCATATGGCCATCTCATATCTGCATTTTAGGAATATACAGCGAAGATATACAGTATAGCGTATTTTCTCTATAGTGCAGTAATTATGATGCAGCGTAAACAATGCTAAGGATATTTTAGACATTCTGAGCTACATATTGAAATATTGTACTACTATTATTCTTATTGTTGTCGGTAATGATAATGCCTTCTGGAGAAAAAACACAATACAGTGGCTGTGATAGTGAAATATGAAGCGAAAGAAAGCTCCAACATCCAGATTCCATGACCATAATGTAACACTGAGACAGATACCCATAAATTTTGATTCGGGTGTTTGTAGAGGATTAAATGGAAAAACCTGAAAATAAACAAGAGAGAAAAACAAGTACCTTTCAAAAGCATAAAGTGTTTTCACTTTGCGAAAATAATGACCAATCTCTTGGATATGATGGCAATTTTCTGATTTAATTATTCACGTCGACAGCATATGAGTTGTGGTCTTTTTCACAACTAATACGTAGGTTTACCCAATCATTAGTAACTTTGGCAACTTCAGAAAGAAACTATTTTCAATCTTTTCTTTTTGCTTCAAGTAATGACCATCCATCCACCTTTTGCTAATCTATCATACAGCTGGAGAATGAGAGGGAGAAGGATTGTCGGCACTGGGGAATCAGCCTATATTTCTCCTCTTGACACTCTCCTTTTAAAGCGATTTTACTGAATCTCTTAATCAAAGCCTCGGAGCAGAAGAGGATATTTAGGATGGATGTTTTGCACTTAAACTAAATGAATCGCGTCTTTTGTCATTAGCGAGTCCTCCTTTGTTCCCCTCCCCCTATTGACAGCGCTGATAGAGAACCCTGTAGGAATGCGAGAGGAATGTCCTCTGTCATGTAAAGCCATTCGACTGGGAAGGACGTACCGTGGCCCTTTAGTGAATGACATATTCCAGTGTCTCGTAGACAATGTCAGCTAATGATGAACAATCCTGTAACTGTCAAACTGCGCTTGTATCCTGTGCTCTTTTCCGATTGCATTCTGGTTGAGTGTTATTGTTGGCAATGAAAATAGCCTGGCATAATGGAAGCTAATGGGGCTTTAATGGAGAGTGTCATAGAATAATCAATCTGAGAAGGAGAGCTGATGAACAAAAAACCCATCACTAATGAATTTCTGCAACAATAAGGCAAAATATTGTTCGTACAGTAACTTGTGAGATTCATTGGCAATTAAACTCAACACAGACAATAATGGAAGACCATGGGGGTTTGAATTTAATCTGTAAAAATCTGCCGCCTTCATAATAAAAATAAAGATGAAATAAATTGGAGTAATGTTTGTTTTCTCTGCAACAGCCTCAGATCTGGGTACAGTATGAAGCTAATAGATTCAGAGCAGAGCGTCTACATTACAGTACGTGTCCTTGCTCTGTTGCATCCTTAGTCACAGAACATTCATGCCTAATGTTCAGAAAAGGACAGAAAATGGCGATGGAGGCTGTGTGCGTCTGTGTTCGTGCGTGCATGTTCCGAGAGTATTTTTCACCTCCTACTCCCAAACTCCCCGTGTTCCTGCGATAGGTCTGAGTCACTCATAGTGACCTAGATGTCACCTTGCTTGCACCCTCACCAGACATTCAGCAGGACCAGTGGGCCAAGAGGACGTAAGAGAGGGTGGTGGTGGTGCAACGGTGGTGCAACAGAGATGTCTTTTCACTTGATGTGAAAAGACATCTCTATTTATTTCCAAAAACATTTTTCGTCTGTACTGACAAACACAAAGTGACATTGCTGCCACTGCCACACCACAGCTAACTCCAAATGCTGTTGCAGCTACTTATTCTGTCCGCATTCACACAAGAAGTGTTCCACATTGCAGCATGGTGCCACAGCTCGCAGACTTCAAAGTCTAACTTTCTTCTGATTTGGTGGAGCATTATTTTTTATCACAAGCTGTGGTTTTCTTTACACCCATCTTCCCCCGAGATATTACATTACTTCATTGTATTCCACTGTACCAGAAATAACTCTTAGACCCTCTATTGGCAGATAATAAGCAGACCTCCACAGTGTCCGATTGATTCTGGGCTCCCTGAAGGACCCTGCTGTAAGCAACCATGATGAAGACAGCAAAATTATTTAGAGTAGCTCAGATGAGCCTCTAGAAGATTTTCTATTGGTTGCAGATGTGATTCCCTCAAGCACAGCGATCAATAGCTCCTTGTTGCAGATGCTGAGAGAAAGGACTGTCTGGCCAGATTTGCACTCAGGCTGTGCCACCGCTCTGATATCAACTGCAGGCTTTGGAGGTTTCTGCCTTCTTCAATGAAGACGATAAACAATGTTTTTGTAAATGTTGAGGGAGGATTCATTTGCTTCCTTCGTCTCTTGTAAAGATAATGCTTCAAATGCACAAAGCAAAAGGCATTACATTGTGCATGAGAGACGCTACGGTCAGGATATGCAATTTTATAGAGAGCCCTTCGGGATTTGTATTCATCCGTGCCTTTGTTGAGCAAGATGTATTACCCTGGTGTGTTGAGGGATGGAGTAGATGTTTTGGAATTAGCTCATTTCACATTTTCCTGATGAGAATGACAAAAATAGGTTACAGTGTTGTGTGTAGGCACAGTGGTTAAATAGAAAGAGCCACAGAAATGTGTAAAAAAAGTGGATCATCTTATGTTTGTCTGTATCCATCTCTTCATCTAAATGACTTTGTTTTCATGTCCAATCAGCGTGGTAACAGTAGAATTGAGCCCAACAAATAGTCACTGAGACAGAGGTGACCTGGATTGTATTTCACTGACGAGGGCCTGAACACATGCACTAACAGCTATCAAAACAATGAAACCTGATTCATGATCAGGTTTTAAACAACAGATGACAGCTTTAGGTTTTAATGAAAAGAACATAATGAGATTTTATTAGCTAGCTATAAAAGTTATTATGAAATATACTTTACCATAATTGGCACCTTTTTTATGTTTTATAATGACTTGTGACTTTTTAACAGTGAAATATAAAGTTACCACTCTTGGTGAGGTTAAGGGATGATTTTCAATCAATTTACGATGTTCATCTTCATATGGGAGTGACCTTTGAGATTTCAGGAAAAGGTGAAGATATAAATGTTGAACACAAATTGTTTTGATATTTAGGACATTTCAGTCTACCGCGGTATGGCACCGGGTTGAGTTCTTTCCTCCAAATGAATCCGAATTTGGTATTTCTATCACAGCGACGCTTTTGATGAGCAGGAGCCAAACTCTAGAAAACCTTCTCCCTCATATAATTTGCTAAATGTATGTCACAGGGAGTATTTTTTAATAAATATTCACTTGTCTAACCCTCTTCTGCCTGCCCTCTCGGTTTTCAATCTATGGATCTGCCTCACTGTTATACACTATGCATTACGTTCTGCATCGAATTCTTCTTCCACAACCACACCCTCCATCACCACCAAGCACTTCTGCAGAGCACAGATCAATTACAAGCCGGCCTGCCAAGCGATCAAGTCTATAATAACACAGTCTCTCCATCTTGTTCTGCTGCAGTAAATTACCTGGGCTGCAGGACAAGCCTCATCTTTCCCTCCCTCAACCCTTGAGGGATCTTTATTAATGCCCAGGCTTTACATCAAATACAGTCAGGTGGCCTGGTAATGAGATCACAGCCAAGCCTAGCCTGATTTAAATGCTAAATACAGGTCAAAGCCAACCAATGACCTAAACATACTCCACCGGCTGGGTGTAATGATAATCCAGAACCTGGTATCGCAGGAGAAAAGCAGAGAGAAAAGGAGAGGGGGTGTGTATGGGTGGATTGGTGGATGGGTGTGTGTGTGTTTGGATGAGCTGAAAAAGGATGCATGATGGGTAGGACGGGAGTGAGGGTGAGAGAGCAGAAACAAGGAGATAGAGAAATTAAAAATCTGAATATAAATAACTGTTCTGCTGTGTTTTGCAGAGGTGTCTGTGTGGAAAGCGTGGCAGTTACAGTAAAAGGATTGGCTGCCCCCAAACTACCTTTACACGTCTTCTGTCTGGCAGTCAGAAGCCAGACAGACTGTTCCTCCGCGTTTTCCTGCACCCTTCCCAAATACACCAAATACTCAGGCCCTGGGCTAAATGTGAGCTGTCTAAAAGTTGAAAAGAAAAGGTAACAGATGAATAAGAAAACAAACTTGAGGTAATTAAACATCAAGGCTGTGGAAAAAGGAAGTGCTAATCCGCCCAACTCAGCTGATTCCACCATTCCAAAAGCATTTACACTTTCATTAAAGTGTGCAGCCAAGCAGAACAAAATCATTTAGAAGGCCCTGCATAAACACCAGAAGTGAACCTGTGGGCTGTCTATGCTGCACAGTTCAGAATACAATAATTAGGACTAGCTGAGGCCACGACAAGATATTCACAGAGAGAAACTTCAGAGAAAAAATACACGCTTAGATATAATGTTCAGGGATACAAACAACTGTTAGTCCACTTTTCTTCAATAAGATGTCTGACAATGAAAAAGATACAATCACTCGCCTTGGTTCCTTCAAAATGCACAAAATGGAAGTATGATAAATACTGTAATATGACTAAAGGGGTACTTATTTTCAATCTAATTCTAGCACATCACAAATAAAATCATTAAAGCAGACAGTTTCTCGAGAGGGGTTAACATCGAGTTTCTTCCTGATTAAATTTGGCTTGTAAAGTGAATCTCCAAATGGGATGTTAAGTTCAAACCACGGCAGCAAACCCACTATTTATCTATTAATAAATTAATTACTTAATTAAATTAACAACTTATTATGATTTGTCATATCAGCCTTGTGCCTAACATCTGTAATAATCATGTTTACTTGTTACTTCCCACATCACTCAGTCAGATAAGGCGTTAAGAGTAAACCCCTCAATTCTCCTTTCAAATTCACTACAATATTAACGTTTTGAGTCAATTGCAAGGAAATTAACATACAGGCAGAACCCATATTATAATCCTCTTCCTACCTACTTATTCTAATTTAATATAGACTACAATATAATACAATGCATACATCACCAAACTAATACCATTACAATTATTTTCTTTTTTTCCTGAGTTTCAAAGTTCATTCTTGACCTTGTAAACAGCAGTTGACAAAACAGTCCCCCTCATGGTCCATTAAGGAGCTTTTCTGGAGCTTTCGATCATACCACATGATCTTCATCAGGAGCCTGCTATTAAGGAATTGTAAATGTTTACATTACAATTTTTGAAATTCAACTTTTGAGCCCAGATGTACAAGAAGCCATTAAAGTACTCAAACAGAAATGGAAATTTAAACATCTACAATTCCGTAACACCTGGCAATTCCCATCTGCTGATGAAGATTATGTGATATGAGCGAAAGCTCCAGAACAGCTACTAAACGGACCTTGAAGTGAGATTGTATTGTCAAGTTTTTTATCTGCTCAGGTTATACTGTATTTTATGAGAGTCTTAAGTCAAAAGTACAGTAAAGGGAAAATGAACTTTATTTCTCAGTACTAGTAAATAAAGTAAATGTACTGCATTTAACATTTTCCACAGCAGGTGTAGAGGCAAGAAATAAAAATATTCTTAATTTTTGCCAGTTAGTTAATAATAACATAATTATAAGGCTGATTTCACTTGTTGTAAGAGCTTGTATGTGTGTTTGGAAAGTATTCGAGTGAAAGTAGATGACTCTCAGGGCGTTTACTGTATATCATGACTACAGCATTCTGTGAAGCCACCCAATCCATTAATGAAATCATAAAGCTTCAATTATGCATGGCAAACTAACTTATTAATGTCAGCCACAAAGGAAAAGCAGTCCACTAGTTGAGAGGAATTATTTCTCTTTTTTTTTTTTCTTTACAGTTCATTAAGTTTTAAAATAAGAAAATCAATGCCTGGAATCTATAAAGTCGGCGGTGGTTTTGAGTAAATGCATTCAGTCAGTGGGCAGAAGTATGAGTCAGTCTGAGTCAGTCTGAGGGCTCACACCGCTACCCCTCCCACCTGCTTCACTGCTATCGGCATTATGTATTTATTTTTTAATGATTGTGTTTTTCTAGGGGCTGAGTGTAGGAAAGCATGCCAGTGATGCGTGCAGGGAGGGTATTGACAGAGGAGGTAAAGGGAAAACCTGAAAGCACCAACCACAGAGTTCGTAGGAGTGAGTTCATAGCATGCGTCTCTTTGCTGCCGTGATTGGTGCCATCAAAGTCAACACCGTGTTGGTTGACTGGCGTGATCTGTTTCTGCAAATTGCTGGGGCAAATTGACTTTCCTTTCACTGCATATAGCACTATCATTTCCAGCATCCCCGCCAATGCCAGAAAATACCGGCAGTGTGTCATTCTGAGTGTAGCGACGGATTGATTGCTGTGAATTTACTTCTGACAGCAAACCTTTTGCAGACTGATGCAGGTTACGGTGTATGTAGAGGTCAGCTCCTCACGTGTCTGATCAGCAATCTCAAATGGCCCAAGGCTTTAACATCCAGGCCTCTAACCAGTCAGTCAGTGAGAAACTCAGGGGTGATGGTGGCTAGCAAAGATGTTAGAGGGTGAGACATAACACTTCAACGCTGCAGAATAAAAATGTAGACACACAATATGTATGTTTAATTTAATCTATGCAGTTTTCTTCTCAAGGTGGACTTACCTCTGAGACCGTCAAAGACAACATTGTCTTGCTGGTGTAGCAAACAGCATTCATTAGTGTGTTGACAGCCACACTGATCCTGCAGATAACACAGTGCCTAAAACCAAAGGATGTGTCCAGCTGCAGTCAAATCTGGAGTCTCCTGTTAAAGTCGATTTGGTGCACATTGATTGTAATGGATTGACAGTCCATTATTCAAACGTCACTACAGCCATTTGACTGACTTATATTGTTGCTGAATTGTACACATCACTGTCTTTCTGACAAAATGTTGTACAGGAGCTCTTAAAGGTTGCCTGTTTCTTACTCAGAAACTGAAACATGAGACTTTTTCTTTCAAAGGTCTCTCGGCGGGTGCCCAAAGTGGAGGCACCTTTAATGTGAAGATAAGTAAATGTGAAAGTTTTAAACTGACAGACAGGACATGAATTTTGTATTTTTAACATATTTTCTTTGAGTTCAAAATGTCCAAAAGCCGTTGGGGGCAGTAAATAATGTGAGACATAAAAAGATGCAGAGAGAACTACAAGTAATATATGAACATGGAAATGAACAAGTTTGTCTGAGTCTTTCCCAGAGTAAAGAGTGTTGACAGTAATCAGATGATTTTTACTGTTTACACAAAGTTTACTGGCAACTCATGATTGATTCAGTGTCCTTGGAATTTCAAGGCTCTGTCTCACTTTTTTTGCCCAAGTTGAGTCATTCACATCAGCCAAGTCAATGAATACCAATTAATGTCACTGTGATGTTATTTTATGAAAGGAATGATTTTTGAGTGTGTAATCACCATTTAAGTCGATGGATGTTGAAAACCTTTAAGCTCAATAACTCAGAACTATCCTGAAGGCAGATAGAATCATATAATTCTAAGCTCATGAATAAACTCAGCATGACACCTCCATTAGTCCTCATACGCCTGACAGCTGGTGCAAATTGATCCAGTAAACACAAAAATTGGAAATGGCTTAACTTGACCATTTTTATAGCTAATAAAAGAGTTTGTGTTTAGTGGAGGTGTATTGATGTGCGTGCTCAGTGTACCTTCCTCTAAAGATTCAATCATTATTTACAGCCAATATCAGCAGACGTGCAGGGGTCCACCTGATTCAGCAACATGAGTGCAGGAGAAGAAGTGACAATACATGCCAATTCATTTTCTCCATGTTCAAATGTGGCCTTTGCTTCAAGCCACTAATTAATACAGAGTATCCTTGCAGTTGAATGGTCTCGTCCTTATCCTCAATGTGCAGGTACACAAACAATCAATGCTTGCCAAGTGCCTGTTCGCTTTTTAATTAGGCCTCCTTTCAAACGTATTACATCTGAAATACACTGTGTTCCTCTCCGTGTCCGACAACCAGCATGTGGCTAGATTACACCCAACACTTACAGTGCAGCACCATCCATCTACAACACAAAGCAGGGGCTCAGAAACTGATATCATCAGTGGGCGCGCACTGCCTCAAACTGCACAGTGTCCACTCCTGTCCAAAAGGAGACAAATGACAGGTAAATACACCAAACGGCCTGTCACTGTACTGATCTGCTGCCCATTTTTCATTTCATAATAACAATGCAGGGGGAGAGTCCTTTTTGTTGAGCCTGCTGGTGCATGAATGACTTGGGGAGGAAATAGGCCCAGTAATTATTCTTTCCTCCACTTGTCCCTCCTGTTGCGTCCCACCATCGCTCACACACTGGAGATACAGGCTATTGAATCCTGATGAAATCCTAGCACAACAATGGCTAGCATACTAGTCATGTAGCCATCGCTGTGTTCAAGTGATTGTTCCTGGCTGAACATTGGATCTGACACTGAGGGATTGGCAATTATTGGAATTTCAATCATGTAGTCAATATACAATGCGGCAAGCTATATGAAGCAACCAATACGTAAGAACGAGTGGATTAAACACTGCTTTCATATGGGTTTCTCGCCAATGGAAGCGATATCAGTCAATCGGGTAAGTAAGGTATTACGCATTGAATCTTTTTCTAAGCTATGGCAGTGTCACTTTATAAGACAAAGTAAGCATAATGTGAAAATCCAGAACACTAAATTGAATGTCAAAACATGACAAAGACAGGGGCTCACCTTGGACTGAATGCAAATGCCCTATAGCATAAATGCATGTCCAAATCTACTTAACAGGAGTGAGTCACAGCACAGTGACGGGGGGAATTATGAAAAGCAGCAACACTGGCCTTTACTATGCTCATATAAATGTGTAGCGATGTCCTACAAGAGACAGGAGGATGGTTGTGTTTTATTTACATCTACCTTTATTTTCTTGGCACAGCTGAAACCAAAATAAATGTCTGTTGACCTGTAAAAAGTCCTCCCAGCCAACTACAGACATGATTCCACTGTCTGATGGTCTCTTTGAGGGCATGAAAACAATATCAAACAGAATAA
Organism: Macquaria australasica; assembly: GCA_005408345.1. Classification (NCBI taxonomy): domain Eukaryota; kingdom Metazoa; phylum Chordata; class Actinopteri; order Centrarchiformes; family Percichthyidae; genus Macquaria; species Macquaria australasica. The sequence goes on along the minus strand of SEMN01000019.1, from coordinate 618,058 downwards.
ATATCCATTATTAATATGTACTGTCCTGTGGACAGACTATACAATCACATGTGGGGCTTTCATCTCCAGACAAAAACAAATGAGTCTGCCTTCCAGTTGTTTGGGGGTGCATCAGTGAAAACCTGCTGTCTGCTGTGGTTTAGACTGAGCATCTAATGCATTGTGTACGCCCTTGTGCACGTACTTGTGTGTTTGCGCAATAAAGAAAGACAGTATCTTTTTGAGCACACAAGAGAAAACAAAGAGAGTGGGAGCGAGAATGCTCCAGATGGCAATGCTGCTGTGCATGGGGATGTTGACGGTAGGCCATCGAAAAGCAAGCCAGCTGGGGGAGGTCAGGATTTCTTTCCTCTGGGACTCCTCAGCCTCACAGGGAGCCAAAAAGGAGGCAGAAAGACCAGCAGACCGACAGACAGAGCACCGGTGCATGATAGGTTCAAGGGCCAAGGCCAAGGATACAGCTGCTTCATATCTCTGCAGTCCTGCTTCACCACTTCCCTAGTTCACAATGCATCACCGTCTCTCCCACAATCCCATGATTTCTATTTCCTAGGCAGCATCTCTTGAACATTTTCTACATTGTTACTCCGTAAACTCTCCCATGTTCCCCATATCCCATTTTGCTCCAAGCTTTAACCCTAAATTGATAGATTTTCTAGTCTTGTCATGCTTCATCCCTTCCATCCCTTTCACAAACTCCTACTGCAATCCACAGTCAAGAATCCCCACCAGCGGCCAACACGCTCGCCCTTGCCATGTGCCCTCTGTTCCACATGGAGGTATGAGGAGGGTATTAGGGTCACCCCCCCGGGCAGCAGAAAGAGCCCAGGGAAAGCCTGTCATGGCCAGTCACTTGGAAGGACTTTCAATGCCGAATTGCGTTGGCGGAGGCATGCAGCCAGTCGGAAGCAACAAAACGAGCAAGCAACAGCACATCACAAAAAGGCCACGAGCATGCTTTTGTAGGTGACCTGCCCTCCTTACAGGTCATCTGAGAGCTATGTTTGCAGCTGGCCTTTTAAAATCATGATACAGAAGCTGATGAGAGTAACATAAAAAGAATAGGACAGAAATGACAAAGAAGGGGATGCAGTTGCTGGTAGGGTAATGCAGCATGTGTATCCACCCTTCAAACACTTTCACTGGTGAAGTTAAGCCCAGGGTCAGGTATGTAATCTGATGTTGGAGCGTATTAGTACTCAGCAGGTCTTCCACCTTTGTTTATAGTCTGCAGGTTCAGTCCACACATTCGCTGGACATAAATTCACATCACAGCAGCGGCAGCCTTGGCCACACTCAGCAGCTCTGGTTTTCCCATTCTGTTGCAACTTCACACTTGTTTCAGTCAAGGTCCATTGACTTTGTATGCCCTCAGTCCTTGTCCAGACAACGTGTAACCTTGCATGTATGACATGGTCTGACAGAGTCTAGCTGAACGTGAGAAAAAAGAAGGCAGAGGGAGAAAGAAAGAGCTGTCAAAAGTCACTAAGGTGCTAAAGCACTGACTACTCTTGAATCATAATGTCACCATCTCTATTCCTTTTCTGCAGAATACAAAAAAAAGACGAGAGATAAGGAAGCCGGATTGAAGAAATCAGGGACACCTGATGTATGCCGCGTTCCCTCAATTTGCCTTAAAAAAAAGAATCAGGTCTCTTTACATCCACAATCTAAATTAAAAAGGTCAGGCTTTTCCTTCAAATGCAACTGACAAGATCCTAATTCATTATTTTGAATCAACTGACATTTTTTACTATCAGCTGTGGTTTGTGAGTTGAAAGGCAATGAGGTAGTATTATACCTGCATTATTCATGGCTCCACTCAACTGATGCCGTAAAGACTGCGCCATAACCATCAGCTGCCATTCTGGGTCTTTTCAGGTTGTTCTTGGTTCCATAAATCTGCAATAATAAATATCTTGACAATGATAAGCTTTTGAAATCAGAGTGTTAAATTGTAAGTTATTCATGAACATCTGAAGCATGTTTGTATGTGTTTTCATTCTAGTAGGCCTACATGCACAAATTGATTCGTTTTGACAGTAATGTACAACACTGGCACCACACTTGTTTTTGTTTGCTGCACTGAACACAAATTTCTGACCTATCAAGTGGCCACAAAGGAGTGAAGCAGTTTCCAATTATGCTTCATTACAACCACCCATCCCTGAAAATGATCATTGTGGATCATAAACCTCAGTGAATGTGGCTTTAAGTCTTGCCCAGTGAAGAACCTAACAAATATGACCTTTGCGACTATGCAAATCCTTAAATCAGCCACTGCAGCCATTAAATTGTTAACAAGCTCAGTCCTTCCATTTGCTCCCTACGCTGCCCAAGTCTGGTTGTAAACAGGCTATTAAAAGGGTCTGCCTCTGCCTCAAGCGGCCTCTGGCCTTGGGCTCACAGCACCAGCACTGCAGCTCTTAATGAAGCGGAAAATTAAAAGGTTTGGTCGGACATTGAAAGCTTGTTTCCTTCTATGAAGGGTTTCTTTTTTTATTCATCTCCTTTTACTCACTTCTCGTCACCACAACCCTCTACCCTCATTTCACAATCACACTCAAATAATCAAAGGTCACAATCAAATTAATTCACAAAGTGCTTCACATGTAACAGAAATGTGGTCAAGTGGCTGAGCCCAGCATTACCACACATGCAAACAAGCCTAAATTAAAATTACAAAACATGATAAGATAGAATGAAAAACTAATATCAGATTTGGAAATATGGGGCCTTGATAATACTTATTTGCATACGTAAGTACATTTTTGATAAAGTATTGCAGCGGTGACATGCTCTACGTGTTTCTAGAGTTCCTTTGGGTCTGTTACAATATTCACAGCAACCAGAACACAAAGCTCTCATCAGAATGTCATATCTGGGGGCTTCATAATACGTATTTGCATACTTTTGTAAATGTTTAATAAAGTGCTGTACAGTAGAAGCGCTATGACATGCTGTATGCGTTTCTACAGTTCCTTCGGGTCTGTTATATTACTCAAACCAACCGGCACACTGAGGTCCCATCGGAATTTAATATGTGGTGGTACTACTGGTGTACATCATAACATAAGTGACTGTATGTAGCGCATTTAATCTGTCATTGACTAACCTTACCAGGGGGCCACAGCACAAAAGAAAAACAACATTAACATCCTGTTGACCTATTGCCATGAAATAAGTTTTTTCCTGCTCCCATATTATACAAGCCCCCACTCACACTCTCCTGTCTGACAGCAGAGTGTATCTCACACTCAAATAACTAGCCAGGTGCTGTAGGCCCTACCAGGGGCAAGACCCTATGTCATTTCTAAATGCCAGTCGCCAGCTTTTTAATAACTGCAACCACAGATATATGGTCACTATCCCACAGGGCCACTTAAAAACTAAGGGCGAGCTGAAAACATGCTTAGTCTTTATATCTTGCCATTTTCAAGAGGGGACCCAGAGAATCTTGGTCTCAGAGGTATCAAACAGACCTGTAAAATACAGGAAGTAGCTTTCCAAGGGGAAATATGACAGACCTGTCAATATCCCAAGCTCACTAGCTCTAATCAAATTCTAAGGGCTCAACACTGTGAGCCTCGAATACTTCTGAGGGAAGCAAAAGGGCTCACAAACTACTTTGATTGGTAGCCAAGGGACGAGAAATTGTTTGCCAAAGGTAACAGGAACTTTGCTCTGAAAATGGCATGCTGACCTCTTGAAGTGACCTCAATCACTCGGCCCTGCTGCGTCCCACAATCCCCTCAACTTTTGGCAGTTTCCCTGCGTTACCACGGTGATGGCCTAATTTGGAAGAGGTTGTGGGAGTAGAGAATGCAGTCACTCGTTGTAGGGAAGGACCTGGGACTTCAAACCAGGGATTTGGCCCTGTGAACCTTGCTTCCTGCTTTGTTTGTGCTGTTGCACTGAGTGAACATCTAAATTGTCTTGGCTTTGTATTCCCGGAAGCACTCAGGAAGAGGACTGTGTAAATGATGCTATTTATCCAGAGCCTATGTTTGATGCTTTTTTAAAGGATCATTTCATCATTTCAAATAAAATAAAAAAAATAGCTGTTGCAGTTTAGATAGTTTTCATTTTATGTGTAGAGGTTTACAGTCACCTTTGGGATTTAAGCCCCAGTACAATGTGGGGGGTGGGAGAGGGGGGGGGGTGTAGAATTTAGTTTGTTGTGCTCAAAGCTTCAAAAATCACATTTGAAAAGCTCAACTGCAATATTTCTTTACAGAAATAATGCCCTGGTTACTCTGGATAATCCACAGACTTTGCTGTGAAGAGTTTTTATTGGAAACTGCTTTCTAAAGAAGAAATAGTCTGAGAAATTGCCCGGAGCATTGTTTCTGGAAGGATTCATTGCCTTCAATTTTTTTCAAATATCATTTTCAGTGCTTTCAGCAGCACAAACAAAATTCCATTCACCTTCATTGTATTGGGGTAGAAAGCAGAATTCGTGGGCAAGGATACCTCAAACCTAGGCTCATACAACCAAAACTACCTGCATGACTAGATACCACTGGAGGTAAGTGACCACTTCATTTTTCCAATTCAGTTGCATCAAAACTGGTGGCGGAAGCTACAGCAGACTAAAAAACATAGGTACAACTGAAAATACCCATTCATCGTTTCCAGACATATAATACATGGTGGATATTTTACATGTAGAATATTCACTCATTTATATGTGGAATATTCTGTTATTTGTCACACACACAAAATACTGAGATGTTTAAGAGGCAATATGAAATGCATAATTTACACCTAACATTGCCTTGGGTGTCTCTGGAGGAGGTAATTTGACAAGGATATTTGACAGGGAACACTCCTTGCATATTCAGTAAAACAGTTTCCATAAACCATTGCTTTGTCCAACCACAGGGTACAATGATTTACTAAACAAAACAAGTGTAAAAACTAATTTACAGTTTTGCTGTCTCAAAGGCACACAAAGTACTCTAAATCTCCTACTAATAGCAAAATTATGATGATTAAAGAGCTGCAAGGTTATTCTAATTCTTCACCTTAGTTACTGAACATATCTGCTGCGATTGTGGATCATTTTGAAGGCAAGCAGATAGAACTGTTCATGACCTGTGTTATCTGTCAGTGTGTTTACAGTATACTTGGAATCTATTCCCTGGACAGAGGAAGATGAGCTCTGCCTCCTCGTTCTCTTTGCAATTTCGGTCCATTGGGGACAGATGCCATCAATGTTCCTGGCATTGTACAAGATGTTCCCTTGCATAAGAGATTTCCCTGCTGATGTTGTCCTGTTATTTCCTTTCTTGTCCATAATATAATATGACGACGTGATGTCCCACACTACATGCTCCATCTGAGAGGCCTGACAATGTCCCGTGTCTCCATCCACCCACACAGCCAAGCTGTGATGTTCTTCAACACCCAAAGCTGTTTTCACGGATGGTGCTAAGAAAAAAAAAAGAGCCTTTTTGCGCTCTTGCATCAGGTGTTATTTGAATATTTTAAGTGCAAAGAGATTCTGAATCAAGACAAGGTTTACTTGACTAAAAAGACAAACCACATAGCAGCATCCAAAACCAAACAGAAGCCAAACGTGAATGAAATGGCTAGTTGAAAAGATAAAATGAGCCACATTTTTACCTAATCTAATAGTTCTAAGAAGAAACTCATTCAAAGATTAAAAGGAAGTATAATATTCTAACAAATAAGGATCTATAATAATCTTGTTATTCTTGGGTGCCATTTTACACTTGCTCTTCAGAGTTAAAGACATCTGTCTAAACAGTTGTTTGGTATGTCAAATACTGAGATCATAAATTGGATGAGATGATGTACCAATATTTATAACAGCTTTTTTCCACATTGACACATTTCACACATGTCTTTTCTAAATCCTCCAAACTACTTGTTTAAATAGTAAGCCTATGCTCAAAAATTCAATTAGGGCATGTGTTTGATTCACAGACTAGAAATATGTTAAATTAATTTATTGTTTTCATGTTCACTAAATGATTGATTAAGGTTAAACAAAAATGAACCAAAGAAAATTCTGATTAAATGAATATATGTTGCTCTAATGACAACAAGATACTGTATATCAAAACAATGATTCTGACATTGTTAACTTTTGCTCACACTCCACGCCCCCCAGATGGGAAAATGAAAGAGGAGCATTTTGCTAGAAGCAGGTGCAGAATATTTTAAGTATGAAAACAGACACATGCAAGAATACTTTCATCTAATTGTTTGGCACCCTAGATATCAAAGGTAAGTTATGAATCTATGTGATTGCACTCCATAGGATGAGTGATAAGTTATTAGACACAACAGTTTTGTCACTCACTACTCTCACAGGTAATAATACTGTGCCTAAGTATTTTGTTTACACTTCAGGTAACATTAGCCTATATTAACTGTAAAAATTGCTTTTCTGCGCTCCATAAAAAAAACAACTCTGCTAGTGGTCTGCAAGGGAAGCGCAGACACAGAAAATAAACTGCAATCGGCAGTTTCATTCAAGACGACACACTCCTTTTAGTGAAGATTTTAAAAAAATGCATGTAAGAAAGCTAATGCTATGGGAGCAGAGCATCTGTGGGTAAGCATTTATTTCAGCAATTTTGACCATTCAAGCACTGCTGCTGATTAAAAGCTGCGTTTGAGTAGTGGTGGGTAACCTGTGCTTGTGTTGTAGCCAGGGTAGCAGCTCTGCTGTGTGTGTGGAACTGAAGTGCCAGGGCATAGGTTAGTCTTAGCCACGGGAAAATACATGCTGATTAAAATGGTTACGTTACTGCTAGTCAGCCATAAATGTCTGTAGAATTTCATGATATAGCGCAGCAGTAATCTTGTGTTTACTGCCACAGAAGAGAAGTAAAACTCTTGTTCATGTACGACGGAAATTCTCCAGTTCATCACTGCGGAGTTGGCCTGGACAGATGAGTTGTTACCAGTTGAGAGCCAGGCTAAAAAGCTTAAAACAAGCTCTCTAACAACAGTTCAGAGCAGTAGTTCTAGGAATGTGTGAGGCTGTGTAAATACTGTCTAGTACCCTCTCAAAAGATGTAAAATACAAATACAAAATATCATAGAGCACTATACCAAATATTATAAGAAACCATCAAAGATAAGCTGTTGTGCAGTTAGTCTTGTCTTAATGCAGACATATTCCGCTGTCAATTGAATTGTAATCGCTTTACTAATTTTAATAAAGGCTTACTGTAGGCTGTGCACTGGATAGCCATATTATGTAAAGGAAAATAACAGCTAATAATAACTGATGCAAATGTTTTTGGTCTAAAGATGCAATTAGATAAAATTTTTCTGATGTTTGTGCCTGTGTTCATGACAAACAATCAAGTTTTCAAGATTTCCTTCAGAATGTTTATGCTGCAGGGTGGAAAAGTCCCTGACAGGGCATGTAGATACTATAGATATAATATACAAAATGTTCAGTAATTATAATTCTGCATATTTAGTATGGATGCAGTTTGCATGGGTTTCTACTATTTTTACATTTCTGTGAGTAAGCATGGTCAGCAGCGCTCAGGTGTCTTTTAGTTGTTTCAGCAGGTCTCTGTAAAGGGTCAAGTCTGCAGGGTCAAGACGCAGGCGTAGACGACAGTCCAGGAGAAAACAAAAAGGAAACATGCTGTGATGCTGACAGACAAAACCTGAACTTGGAGCCTATGTTTATCATTCCTGACTTTGAGAATCAAGGAATATGCAACAAAGCAGGAAATAATCTAAACTGGGAAGAGGAGGGCAAGTACAACCTGGTCTCAAAAGGACATTGCAGAAAAACATGGATTGTATAAGCTATTACAATAAACAGTAGTTGTAGGAAGAGAGGGATTAACCTCTGGGCTGTGTACATTGCCCCGGCTGTGATAAGGTTTTCCTGAATGAAAAAAGTGAAAATATACCAGTGCAGGAGATGTATTCCAATTTTATTTTTGTATTATTAGAGAGACTTTGTATTGGTCATTGTACCATGTACCATTGTATTATACTGATCATAGACTCACTGATTGTTTGAATTAAATACTAAGCATAAGTTTTTGATGAGCTGATTCATGCACTGTGATAGTATGTGTAGTTTAATATTGTCAGTTACTAATTGTATTTTGTGTTGGTATGTTGATTACATTTTTTTGTTGCATGAAAAAAATATGAATAAACCACTTACAATACATTACTGAAAAGGACCAACACCACAAGCCTGTCAACTACAAAAGAAGCCAAAAAGGCAAAAAGCTGTAAATCTTGTGGAATTTTAATTTGAAATCTGATACAGACTGTCATGTTCGACAAATGTGTAATGAGGCCGTTATAAATGTTCAATTGTCATGCTGAGAAAGTGTGATCAAACATGTCATCAGCCTTTTATTAACGTGCAATGCAAACCCCGAACAAAGAAAGAGTTAGCCATGCGCCGCTGATTGACAGACTGGAGTTATTACACATGATCCGCTCTGGCTGATATGTCTCCGAGACTGTAAATATATCGACTGCGGTTGGCAGAGAGTACTGTTCAAAACATCACTCGCTTTCTTTTCCGCTCTTGATATTTGTGATGAAGCGGTGGGTGTGATAGAAAATTTCTCTCATCCTTTTCCCCCCAGTTAAAATGGAAACCAGACAGGGAGGAAAAGAGAGTGGCGGGCCACAGCAGCTCCCATCACTTATCCACCACTCATGCATGATTGAAAGGCCTCTGCAAGCTTGGGGGACTGCATCATTTATACCAGGCTCCTTCAAAAATCAAGAGGCAAGCAGCAGCTATAGTTAATATTGACAAAGCACTGATTTAAAAAAAATTAAAGGCAGAAGAAAGTCTAAATAAAGTAAAGTTGATTCCCTCTTGGGTAAAGCTTAGACTTTTGTCTTTTCCCTTTCCTCTGCTCCTGCACTAATCTTTTAGATGGATTTGGCTAAATTGTTATAGTCTCCCACGGAACATAAATGGAAAGCATCCAGGGATTTGGAGCTGCTATTAGGGAGACAAAATGATCCATCAAAGCAGCTGCTAGAGAAGAAACTGGGAAATAAGGATGATGTGAGAGAAAGAGCTATTTTTGTAGGGATGCCATGTGGTGTTTTTCTTTTTTCTCCTTTCCTATTCCCTAGCTTTCTTCGTTCCCCTGCACTGGCAACAACACTGTGGTGGGCTAATCTGTGTTCTCTTGCCCCCCGTGTGCTCCATACATTTGGTCTTCATCAAACTTGCATTCGGTGAGAATGCAGTGAGCTTAGCCCATCAGACCACCGACTCAACCACCACCTCAGCAGCAGCGTCAGCCTCATCAGGCCTTCACTTTGGGCTCACAGATGGACGATCACAGCCGGATCTCTCCTCCTCTCATGCTTCTTGTCCGTATCAACAGCTTTACGTTAAAGCAGAGGATTTCTGCTCATCAGTCAGAACCAAAGGGTGTATGATTGAATCTGCATTAGATGCCTGGCAGGTGTTGAGAAAGAAAGAGCCGAGGGAGTGGTGGGAGGTAGAAGGTGGGGGTCACCACACTGATTAATGACTGAAAGCAGCAGAGCACCACATCCTCCATTTCCTCCGCCTACATCACCCTTGAAAAGAGGGGAGATATATCCAGCACATCACTGTTGCAGAATCCCAGGCCTCATCCAGTTATGTTGCCCATGTCAAATCCCACCTCCCACCCCCCCCCCCAAGCAGTGAGATTCAAATCACTCAACGCAGCTTTTGTTTTAGAAGCTTTTTTTCCCTCTTCACTGGTCCCGGAGATGGAAAGCTTGCACCTGTCAGTCACGGCTGCAGCTGGGTTTTGTTGCCTTTAAAAGTGTGACATCGTGCTGTGATAAGAGACAGGAGCCCAGGCTCAGGCTGTGGCTGTTCGCCTGCTGGGTTTCCAATGGGAAATGGAAACCACTGCAGTATTTACTGTTTCGTTTTTGCAGCTTTTCCTCACACTAAACAAATCCCCCACGACCAAAAACAACTGCGGAAAAAAAAGGGGAATCATCTACATAGTTTTATCTCTGGAGAACAAGTATCATGAATCAATACTGAAGTCATACAAGTCCCTGTTTCAAGTCGTGCAGTCTGGCACAACAAAGGTCATGAAGATTTAACAAAAATTGGTGCTATATTCCCCCTCCCACATATTTTTAGCATGCGGTTGGCACCAGCGTCCTCAGGGTCCTGTCCTTCAGTGCTGTGCAATTCTGTGATAAGGCTGGAGATAACATCTGGCCACAAGATCAAGAATCAAATAGAAGAATCCTGCCAGGTGGGGAGAAAAGAAAACTGATAAAATCAGACAGAATATTTAAGAAAAACCAGATTCAAACTTCCCCACTGCTCATATCAAATCTATCTGTAATATGCTGTGAATTTAATTAATGACTCATACAGCTCTGACTGGAATCATCAAGCTATTTAGTGGTGAAAATACCTATTTTTCTGATTGAGTGTAATGTCAAGTGTTAAAGGATGTCAATCAATGCTCATCTTTACAGTGTTTCCTGGGCACATAGGGAGGTTTTAGATCATAACTGAGAGGCCTTATTATACCCCGAAAGTGAGGAAAAAGACATACATTATACATAAAACAAGCTAAGTGAGATGTGTCACTGTATAATTTACATCTCATTGTCATACATACAGCCAAGCAGCTTAATTACTCTGTCAAACAATTGAAAAAGCCTCAATGGGAGTTGGAACAGAGCTCTGACAGCCTCTGCGCCTTGACCTTAGGTCCCCGCTCTTAGACGCTCCATGGGTACCGATGCAGAAGCAGAGGCTGACAGAGCTCAAAATAAACCTGTCTGAAATTCAGTTGCAAACTTTTTCTCATTTATTTTTCCTCCACACAGCCAGAAGTGGCTTATCATCCGAGCTTCACGTGGGAATTATCTGTGATTGATTGCTGCAGCCTAGATTTTCAAGGACTCAACAGAAGGATGCGTGAGGGGACAGGTATGCTTAGCTGACCTCCCAGGCCGTTGATTAATGCTGTGTGTACTGCTGATTTGTACCACTCTGCCAGAGAGCACTGAGAGAGGCTGCGGAACACTTGGTCCTCTCTGCTTTGATAAAACCAGAGCAGGAAGAAACACACTCTTCCTCCATCCTCGTGGAAGCAATGGAGGAGTGATTTAGATGGTAGAAACACTGCAAGCAATCTACCCCAGTGCTCTGACAATCTATACTGTTGCTGCTACCACTGCTGCTTCCAATAAGTGGCCAAGACGTTGCCTGGAGGCTAGCTACCGTAGCAAAAGTGGATGAAACAGGGCTTGCTGACCGACATGAACCATAAAATGAGAAAAGCTGGGAAACTTTTGTGTAAACACAAGAAAAATATTTTTCATAGGCACCTCCGGGGGAGTTTAGCTTCACATCTCTCCTAGGTTCCAGTGGATAAAGAGGCCCATGCTTAAAATCACATCCAGGCACCCTAAGTAATAAGCTACTGAATGGAAACAGCCTGGAAACATACGGACAGGGCGAGGCAGGCAATCCATTTCATGTGTTTATACTCAAGGCTGAGGAGCAAGACAGGTCTGCGCTGTCTTTCCCCAGGCTAAGGGTTTTTGTTTGACACAGATCGGCTCAACTTTGTTTACCGTTCCCTTGAATTTTCTATTTAGTTTCCTCTCTGCACAGCTGCAGGGCTAAACACGTGTTTGTGTTGCAGAGCTTGGTGTGATGCTGGAGGTCCCTTGGTTCAGAGTTGAGGCGTTTGACTGATGGACAGGTTCCCCTCTGGCCATGGTATCCTGACTATCTGCCTACTAACACTCACTTGTGCAGCACCAGAAGAGAGTCTGGAAAAGCTCAACAGGAAGGGTTGAAAACTGAGGGGAATTGCTTTGATTTTGTTGGAAGCCTTTTCTCTTTTCTTTTTTAGGTTTTCATGTAGTCCAATTTGATAATTACTATACAATTGCAGAGCTATTAATAAAGCATAATAAATATATCTTTGCGGCAATGTCTAGTTTACAATACAGTATGTAACAGTCTGCAAGGATGCAAACAAGTGACACTTTGCTCAGCATCATTTTTTTCTCACAATACAGCCTCATTGGACTATCCAAATAAAGTGTTACTTACGTGTAACACTGTCCAGATGGAAAATAAACGTTCCAATTTCTATTTCTATGTTATTTCCGCACCAGAGCAGACAAAGCAATTTTCACCTTTTTATCCAGTTTTCACCTTTTTATCCAATTTTCACCTTTTTAGTCCCCTTTTAATTTCCTTCATAAGTGAGGAGGGAGACGAGCAGAGGACAAAGACTTACAGCACATAGCGTAACCCTGTAAAATGTGTTTAAAAGAGCCACTCTGTTATGAGGCGATATGTGAGGGAGAATGGCAAAAGATGAGACAAATCGCTACAGGAGAAAGCACGTCCCCTGGGTGCGTGTACGGGTGGCAGCCCAACTGGAGCTGCGAACAGGGGTCAGGGAATCACTTGTGTGGGCATAAGCAAACGTGCGCGCATATGTAAAGCGCACGGCAGCCCCAGCGAAGTAACAAATGGCCTATGAGAATGACAGATTAGCGGTGCAGATAGGATGAAATGGCATACAAGGTGCAGAGGGGGGATGAGGCACCATCCATCCCGGTCCACAGGTGATCCATCAGGACGTGCAGGGGTCCTGTAAAGGGCAACCCGGGAGATGTAGCAGGAGACAAAACCCTGTCCGCCAGATGTTGAACGCTATTCCTGGGATGGATCATCTGGCAAGGGTGTGTGTGTTTCTGTGTGGGCGTATGAGAAAAAGAGAGCCACAAATGATATGGGAATATTTGAATGGTCGTGCATGTGAATTAGGCCGTGGGCGAGATGCGAGCGATCCAGCTGCGTGTGTGTCTGTGTGAGTGTATTTAAGCAAGGGGCACAGCATTACTATGGGAATTCAAGCGTACTAAAGGGAGACAGCAATAGCTGAATGCTTATGTGGGTGTAAGACTGAGGTGGGGGGATGCAGGAGCACAAGCGGTGTGCGAGAAAGAGTCTGTAAGACAGTGGGAATACTTGAATATGTCTGTTAGACTTCAGCCGTGTGTATGCATGCGTGTACAAGTTACACCCTCACCATTCAAACATGCTTAAGGTTATCGGCCTGCATTCAGAGCTCTGGAACAGTTGTATCAACCAGCTCAGCATAAAGCATCCATATCCTCGCTCAGAGCCACAAAACAAAGGGTTAAAACAATATCCTCTCTGATAACTCGGGGCTGAATGGGAGTGAGATTTGCTCCGGTGATTATGCAGTCAGACACAGCAGCCACTTTGATGCGTGATCATACTGTTGATAGCTTGAGTGCACGGATAAAATGACAGTTTTGTATTCACATATACACCGCCCACCCACCGTCACCACTAACATGACACACACACACACTCAGATATACACACTAATCCCCAGACTGTTTGCCCTACATGCTAGAGCAAAAAGTGTGCTGAAAATTCCAATGTGGGGTTCGGCTTTGAAATGGACTTTCATTGCTCCAGGTTCTTGAGGTCGTGAAATCAGAATGAGATGCCTCCAGAGAAGAATGTTTGTCAAACATATTTTTACATCTCCGTCTTCTCCAGCTTTGGTGTGTTTGCATGAGAAAAGCGGGAACCAGAGGTGCTTAAACAGACAGACATATGTGGACAAAAAGACACAGTGGTTCGAGGACGGCGCATTTTGGTTGCTGCTGAACAGCCCTAAGAGACCGAACATCAAAATGCACGATCACATCCAGCCTCTGAGCCTGAGCTTCAAGCTGCCCATGCAATATTTCTGAGTACACGGCTTTCGCTTGCATTACATGTGTCATCACATAGCAGGGAAGGCGCCGATGACATACAACAATGGCAGCAGTAAAGCTACAGATGCTTTGCTGCTAAACATGTCTTGAGGAGCAGAGGGGTTTTAATCATGTTTATATAGTAATAAAGCAATATAACTTTAAATGCAGCAAAAGGGCACTCATTCACTTTTAGTTGGTTACAGCAGTGGAGCAAACTCGTATCTTTTGACAGCATTAGGGATCTATGCACTGGTTAATGGGGCCTCCAGATTGCAAAAGGCTGATTAATTGATTAGGCCCATTAGGAAAGGAGCATTAGAAGTGCTATTAATTTTGCAGCAGCAGCGCCCCTACGAGTGCTGCCGGAGAGCAGATGGCAATGAATGATGTATTTTGTTAGAACAGTAAATATTGACAGGTGCGTCTGGGCACCTCCTCTGGCTCCCCATGGATGGTGCAAAGGGAGAGCATTCTAATTGGCTGTCTCCAGTGTGTGAGACTGCTGGAAAGCAGATGCCCTGACCCACCGTGGCCCAAAAAGGGCAGATGAGGAACTGAGCAGCTCCGAGCCATGTGCTTTACCCTCTATTGTGAATGTATAGTATGTGTGGAGGGGGAGTGTGGGGAGGAGACGAGTGGGACAGTGGAGAGGGAGCGGATTCTGAATCTGAAGGGCTCTGGTTTGGCTTGGGGAGCGCTCGATAATGGGTCCTTGCCTGGCTCCACTTTGCCTCCAGTCACAATGGCTCCACGTCATTTCAATCGGAAAGCCAAGAAAACTCATTTCTGATCAGCCTTGACATCAATTGCATTCTCCCGCTCAGTGGCAATTTTAAATCGATTGCTTCACACAGATCTGCTCCCAGACTTGGTAAAAATTTGCCAATTTCAGACACAACACAGACACTATAAAGCAACATGGAGAGACCCATGAAAGGAACAATAAAGTTCTATTAGTTGCGATTAGCTGATCTCTCACCGTCTGAGCATTACATGGTAAATTTTTAATGCCTGACTTCAGGAGGAGGCACCATAGGAAATATTATCTTTTGCATGTCTTTGCAGAGTGAGAAGAGACCAGAGCACAGAAACATACGCAAACACAGCAAGATGTCATCAAGGTATTGATCGTGGGTCCTTCTTGCTGAGAGGCAACAGAGCTGCCATGTGAGACAGGCATCAGTTACGAGCCAGAAGGTGGCACCCTGGGGTTGGACACCATCAAGATGTTTAACTTAACCTAGGTCAGCGGCTCCATGGTGGCAGGGAGCCACGTCACTGCAGGGATGCAAAGTCAGGAGAGCGACTGTGGAGACCATCAATGCTACAAGTCTAATCGCAGATACTTGATGAAGACAGATGAATAGATTAGATAGACAGATTAACAAAAATCTACAATTACGTACAATTACTTCCATTTTTGATTTTTTTTTATTATTTCTTACTTATTTGAGTAACAGCATAATTGTTTAGTCAGTTAACATCAGTAAAATGTCAGTAAATAGTGAAAAATGGCCATTACAATTTTCAACAACCCAATGTGAAATCCTCAAATTGGTTCACTTGTGCCACCAACAGTCCAAAACCCAAATATATTCGATTTACAATGATATAAAACAAAGAAAAGCAGCAAATCCTCAAATTTGAGAAGCTGTAAATGAAAAATTGTTGACATTTTTGCTTCATAAAATTACTTTAACAAATATTTAATTATCAAATTAAATTATATAAATCTTCTGTCAAACTACTCAACTGATTGTTTCAGCACTAAACAGAAAGTATTTATCCAATAAAGTATCATTACTACATTGCTGCAACATGCTGGCCTTTTAGTTACATGACAAAGATGACTGGTGTGTGATAAGAATGTGGTTTTTCCAGGCAGCGGCTTTCTCTTCCAGAGAGATGTTATTGTTATTGTTGTTAGCCAACCAGTTATAGCCCCCAGGAGAAAACCACAGATGCTCAGATGAAGTGTCTTTCCCGGAACTGTCTCCCCTCATTCCATCTTCACCCCTATGCTTTGTATATCCTTCCCTGTATTTCAGTTTCTGAGAGCCAGCGTGCCACTGTACCTCCGATTCTACTCCTTCATCCATGAAGACACGGGAAATTAGATTATCCTCGGTCTGTGTGCACGTGTGGGTGTGTGTTTCAGTATAGTGGTGCTGGTTGATGGAGAAGGAGGGGGCTATTTTTAGGCAAAAATTAAAAGTATACTCACGTAATTTTCACCATAGCAGGGTGAAAAAACCTCTAAAGCAGCACGATGAGAAACCTTATACCTTTTCTATTTTCAGTAACACGTATGTCTTACCTTATATGCTCTTTTAATCTCTTTTCATTTATTGTGTCTTGGTTGACCTTTCTGTCTTTTCTCTTCTGTCTTGGCCTATAGCTTAACTGTTACCTGCTGTGTTATTGAACTCTACAGTGCCTTTTACTTCTGCATGATGTTGTGTGATTCTGTTGTAAAGCTCTTGGTAAAGTTGTTTTGAAAGGTGCTATACAAATAAAGTTATATTGCTATCGAGAGAGATGGAGAGAGATAAAGAAGAACATATTAAAGCTCTGAAATCTGGGCTACAATGGACCTTTAATACAGAAATTGAATAAAATATTGCACAACAACTTCAGCCACAGTCTGACTTGTACCCATCCATACAAACACTTCAATTTTAAGAGTTAAGATTGAGAGAGCTTCCTTGGCTGTTTCACTAAGCAGGACACTCAGGATCGTGCTGGGAGTTTCTCATATGATCTTTCTGGCATTGCCTTGTGCAGAGCAGAGAGGAGAGAAAGAAGAGAATGGCAAATGAAAAGTCCAAACTTTCCAAAAATGACTGCTTTCAGCCTGTCTGCAACATTCCACCATATATATGCAAAAGGAAGGAAAAAAATGCTATTTAGACTCAAATATTAACTTTCTCAGTAAATCATTAGCAGAGCCAATCCCTTAACGACGAGATGCCTTCCAGCAGTCTCTATTTTCTAACCTTAAAGACAAATGAAATCTGGGCATTTAAAAAGTACTTTGTGGAGTTTTCTTGTAAACTCACTCAGGTATGTTTACATTTAGTGCTTATTGCCATTTCCTTCCTCATAACACATTTGCAAAGCCGTTGCCATTTTCAATAATTTTGAAACCTGTATTGTTAACATCCATGTTTGTAAGCTAGAAGTCTTCTTCTTCTTTGCCTCTTGCTGGTGCATTGCTACGTTTCTTGGCATGTTACTGCCACCAACTGTTCCAAGTGGAATAGTTTGAAACAGACAGCCAGAATATGTATCACGTCACCGTCATGCTTTTGGGCGTACACATTCATCCTTGTGCATATGCTAGCACAGCATGAGGTACAAACAAAACATGGACCTGCTCATCGTAACATTGCGCCACAACACTGCTAGTGGTCAGGGACTCCACATGGTACCTTTAAGCGCTCATTTAGTCCATTACATGACTGACAGAATTGTGCTTGGATTCCGTGTAACCAAGCATAATATGATGCCTGGGTGCATTTCAGCCCACCTGCCTAAATGCAATTTGGGCTATCCACTGATGTACTACACCACACACTTTCATTATTTAGCTGCATAAATGCAAATCAAAGCATAGATGCTCTGAGGCAGAGCTTGTGGAGGACAAGGTAAATTGAGGTGAAGAGGAAGAGGTGAACCATTCTTCCAGTGTCCTTCTCTAAGCCCTATTACCCAGGAAGAAAATGAACACAACTGATACATTATAAGAGGGCTGAAAAACCATGGCTATCTCTAATGCAGTCTTTTCCCTCAAACAAAAGGACTGAAATAAGGTCTTTGTCAGCATTTAGGGCAACTGTCGTCTTTCCCTCCTGCTCGCCTTGAGATAAAAGAATCAGCAAAGTAGCATAATGATTGTTAATGGGATCTTTATTAACCAAATTATTGTCGCGCTGATAAAGGCTTTCTCAATGTCATGTAACTGTGTTTTACACTGCCATTGAATTAATGTTAGGCATTAATGGAGTTTATTAGCCAACACCAGCGTGGCTCTCCATCACTTCTTTGATTAAGAAAATCATATAGATTTTACTAGAATGAGTTATGCTGTTAACACCCCACACAGTGTATTTCGGAACTGGGACTGAGGATAATTCTCTTGCATTGAGAGGCTTTGCACAGCAGTGCAACAGCCGCCTTTCCACAGTGTAATCTAATGAGAATTCAATTTTGTGTGTGTGCATGCAAGTGTTTGTTTATGTGTGCATATGCATGTACATGTGCGTGCTGTGTGCATTAGCAAGCGCAAAGCATCCATCTGAAATACCATTGTGTTGCAGAGACAGAGATGAGCTTTGCTTCTTTTTAATTAGTGGCCCAGCGGACTTAACCCCACCTCATCATTCTGCCTGAACTAAGGCCCTACGATTAATTGACTCCTCTGAGTTGTCATGGAACTTCATTTCCTCAGGACACTCCGAGTGTGCCTCTGAGTTCACAACACATTTTGCTTGCACAAATATTGAGTCTTTAGTAATGACATATGGTGGAGTCCTAGAGGCCTTTGATGTTCCATTTTTCCATCTTCCTCACAGCCCCTGAGATGTATTCATCTGTCTTAGGCTGACTATAAGCTTAACAACTTATCATAAAATGTACCTTTTTCCTCATTTTTATGCCTATTTCTCTTTTCCAGCTCGTTACAGGTTTAATTGTTCTTTTGAACTGCCGGTAAGTTGCATGCTGCCCTCAGTTGGTAACTCTATTACTATTTCCATCCAACTGTCAAGAGAATCTGAATAGCACTTTTGAAATGTCAGAAAAATAAAATGCAAATTAGGTGCATTTTCATTAGCTGTGTTGAAGGGAATAAATAGTCAGAAAATAAATCCAGAAGAAAACTATAACCAGTCTTAATGCTACATTGAATGAAAAACCTAGCTCTTTATCAACCAATTCTTTGCTTACAGTGAACGTAACTGTCCTCAGTGTCAAAACCCTCATCACAATCAGCCACTTCCATACAGCCACTCTGAATAATTCATCATAATGTACTATTTAGAATCCTATAAAATGTTTCTTTAAAAAAACTGAATGCCCAGAATTATTTTGATCAGAAATAAGGGTGACCTCACCAGAAAATGCAAAAAAAATAGTTTTGCATGCTATGATTAGAAAAGCCAGACATGATGTATGAGGGGCACCTGAGATGGGAAGGTACCATGGGATGCAGAAAGCAAGCCATGGTAAATAGGTATGCACCTGTTATATATATATATATATATATATATATATATATATATATATAAACTTGGGTACTTACAATTCCCCAGCAAGGAGAAATGGTTCTCAGTCTGCCAAGGAATGTGGACCTCAAAACTCACGAGGGGATCTTCTGAATGAAAGAAAAGGGCTAAAGAATAGAATAAGGTTTCTTCCATATGGGTATTGCAGGATAAACATTTTCATCTTACAGCTATGGCAGATGAATATAAACATCACTGGTGCTTTCTGAAGTAAACTTTGCCCAATTAGCTGATCTGTTTTTGCCTTTTCTTTCCAAAAGTGTATGGGCTTCTGGGCTTACTGTTACCTGTAGCAATGGTCCAGACTACATAATATCAATAAAAATACATTTAGGAGCAAATTACAAACCTGTGAAAAATCTTGAAACTGTGAAACTACTGTGTACAGCCTTAAGCCCAGTTCAGACCAAAGACTTTCGAGACGAGTTGAAACTTGCAACTACACCCAGTCTGCAATGTTCTGAAACCTGCCAGTTTACACCAATGCGACTAGAGGAGACGGTGTATCGTTTCCATAGCAACAACTCTCTGTACTTCAGTTTTAACGATGCTTTTCAGGCTTTTTTTGTAGCTAGATATAATTTATAGCATCTTAAAATATGAATGAGGATAGTGATAGTGAGTTACTTGCTACAGTTGCATTTCTAGTATTGATGAAACGGCAAAAACATTGAAAAACAAGAGGATCGAGATGACCAGCTGACTTCGCTATGAGCTGATTGGCTGTTAAACCAGGTAACGTGCCTTACTTTCTAAAACTAGCCACTGGCGATTTGACAAGCTGAGTCGCAGACAGCGCCATCAGCCGGCTTGAGTCGAGCTGAGACGGGCCAGATCACACTGCTGCAACTTTTCCCTGCGACGTTCTAAAACGGTTTAATCTTGTCGTGAATCTTTGGTCTGAACTGGCCTTTAAACAATAAGGCTAACAATATTTTATATTTTTCTTACTGTCAACAAACCCCATCAAAAGATCAAACGGCTTGCAAATGTATACTTCAATTTTATGCACAAGCAAATATTCACAGCAACCGGATGGTGTATGTGGGATCAACCATGTTCATCGTAATGAAGAAACATGCTGCCCAGTGCAATGGTGCGGCTTACTGATATGTTTTTAATGGTTTTTGGACAAAAATGAAGGTCTATGCCATAGAGGAATAAGCTTTATCACTTGTTAGTAGGATCAATTCATTGTTGGTTATGATGTTTTCATGGATTTGTTGACAGTAAAAAAAAACTATAGAATATCACCAGACTTATCCTTCAAGGCCCCAGTATGCAATTGTTGTATTTGCTGTTTCCACCCAACTGTCTGTACACCAAAGGGGATACAGTCTAATAAATGACACTGTAAACTAATCATGGCTTGGGGCTTTAATTCCTGCTAAATGGTGACCAAAATACCAGCAATACATTTGATTCTGCAGGTACTGGCAGCTGCACCCTGTTATAAACGTCTCAGCAGAATTGTAGGCCAAGTGCAACAGAGGAATTAGTTAACTCTATTTAAGGTCTGCTGCCTATGCTACCCCATTAAGCTTACACCCACAGATTTATAGGGGAAGGAAGTATGTACGGCTGTTGTGGTGCAATCTTGATCCTGCAACACTGAAACTGGAGCAGTGCCCTGTGAACTCAGCAGGAGTGCAGCATTTATATTGAACCTCATCAGTCATACCTGGCTATGCACACAACTGCTGCTCACCTACTGAGCATCATCTCCCTGGGATGATAATATTTTCCTAGAAACTCACTGGAATGAGGATCTCTTTGTTGAACATAACCATTTGACAGCCTGCACATCTGCAACACCTATATATGAAGCGATAACCTTGTTGACCTAGGAGTTTGCATAACAGGTACAATTTCTCTAAGTTTGGTACTGAGCTGTCAAACACTGTTCCAATTGCATCCACAGAGGACTGGAGGAGAGGGTTTTGCAGAGTCAGTTCTTGTTATAATAGAAAAACACATTAGTCATTTTATTTTTTTGCACTTCACTTCATAAGATTTCACGCTTAGCTGAATATTTTAAACATTACTGGTAACTATCAGCATAAGTTGCTCCACAAACTCTGCCATGATTTATTAGATCTCTTCTCATATTGTTTATATTTCTCCTGACTCAATGTTGACGTCACCCTTGAGTTCTTTTATTTATAAAGTGGACAGTTTTTGGTCTTGTACCAAGCTCTTGGATCATGTAGTGGACTATTCATCAAATCTATTTCGGGGAAGTTAAAGGTCAAACTGTAGGCTGTTTATGTTTGTGAATACAGTGACGACTATTAAAAGAATTTCCGTTGATAAATATTTCACCAGTGAAACAGTACTGTACGCTCCAGAAGAAACATTTGAAATGAGTGAACCAAGTGTAGCACAGCCAGGAATACATTGCCATTGACTGATATTTGAAATGAGCCTTATCGCCAGTTGTTCATCCAGATGCTAATGTGACAAGATGTCATCTCAGCTCAAAACTACATGGAAAAACAGAGTTGCGGCGTGTGTGTGGACTGTATTGTTGCCCGTATGGTGCGAGTTCTCCCTGGAGACATGGAAAGAAAGACTATTCTGCTTTTCTTGGACGTCACCTAAAGCTGCACTTTTAAAGGGCTTTTAGTCTAATTCATTTTCCCACCTCCACAACTACTTCAAATTAATGGGCCCCTAAACGTCTATCAGCTGAACACATTTAGCAGTGCTTTACTGTGCCTCAATCACTGCCAATGCTTTCAAGCATTATAATTTTTTGAATCAGTTAGAAACATTCGCTCTGTGCATTAACTGCATTACAATTTTATCCAGAGCTCAGAAGACTCGCAAAGAAAAAAAGGAAAATTGGCTCAGAACAGAGGCACTTGCACAAACTTTATGATTATGTCTTTATCCCATTTCACGCTCTAAAATAGGGAGCTTAGATTAGCAATGAGCAATTGATGTCAATCATTACTACTCCATGCAGCATTGCTGTATCACTTATAACCCACCACTTATAACCCAAGGAAAGAAGAAATTGTCAAGGTTTGCTACCAGTGTAAAGAGGTCCTGGTTCTCTGCAACTGAACAATCCTGTTTATTAAAAGTGCTGTCGCGGGTTCTTTGGATTGGCAGTGCAAGAGGACCAGCTTGAAGCACAAGCACAGTCTTATTAACAACAAATGAAATAGGGCATCACAGCATGCAATATCTCATAGCTTCTAGTTTCAACAGATCAGCCTAGCTGAAGTCTAACTCTTTTAATCCATGTGATTTGTACTCATTGGTCTTAACTGTGCCGCCGTCTCTACCCTGCCACTTTCTAAACCTAAGCAATTTAGCTAGGTAAACAGCTGGATGAGAACAAAGATTGTGAAAGAACAAAAAGCTGTTTGAGTCCAGCTGGCTCCACAAACATTATCCGAAGGAACTGATGCTTTCACCTTCCAGACAAATGCAGACTCAACTTAGGTCAGACCAAACACGTTTTGGAAATAATTAAAGCAGTCATGGAGCTATAGGCCGCCTTGCTGCCTCACGAGCAAATCTGATGCAGCCGGCACATCGGGAGGGTGTGCGACTGGCTGTCGCCGAGCCGACACACGCTTTGTTTCTCCTTTTGTTAAGCTGTCATGTGAGGATGTCGCAGATCAGCTCCTGCTTGTTTATGCCAACATCAAGCAATGAAAGCCCGGACAAACGGTGTGGTGATACAGCTGGTCTGGGATCACTGACACAAATGCACACACGCATACATAAATACATCTGCTTCCTGGGCTTCTTCCTCTCAAACACACATGCACACGTATACTCATATGGAGAGATAACACACCTGCAGTATCATATTGCAAACTCAGCCCACAACAAGGACAGGGGCAATCAGATACCCATCTTTACACACAGAAACACACACACACAGGCAAACACACACAAAATGTAAGACCAGTCCAGGAAAAGGCCCAGGAGTCTCAGTATCCCAGAGACCAAACTAGGCCAGTTTTCTCTCTCTGTCTCTGCCCTTTTTCTGTCCATCTCTGGCTGGTTAGGTGGCTTTTGACTTGGAGGACAGAGAGCAAGGAGCCTCTGCCAGACTGGGAAAGGATACAAAGCAGCAGCCCTGACAACCACAGAGCCCCTTCATTCCCTTTCAAACCAACTCCCATTCAGCCACCGGCCTGCCAAGATCCGGGACAGGAGCAGTGGGGAAAGTAATTGACCCCCAATTAGATTGATTAGACCATATTGAATGTGATTAATTGAAAATACCAGAATAAGACACACAAAACAGAATCATCCATTCATGATGCCCTAGAGTCGTGCTACCTCTTAATCGTTCCCTGGGTGGATTCAGAAAGGTATCACATAGATGAGGAAGTCAATGTTCATTTGGAGAAGGGCCAATATAACAGTCCTCCTTGCTGAACTCATATTTAGCATTCATTGCATCTGACTTTTCAACAGGCACATGATTTGAGATGTGCTCAAGGCTGCATCAAGAAGCAAGGCCAAATATAAACTGAGCGTACACCCCATTTGCTGCCAGACTGAACAGGTTTATATTGATCTCCAAAAAAATATTATGCAAACATTCAGATGCCTCCTGCCTTCAGAATCCTTACGAGATCCATGTGTAAAGTGCTCTCCAAAATCAAAGTTTAAGCATCCGTGTTACAGTCTTTAGAGCTCAGCTCAAGCTACAGCCAAGTGTAATTGTCTGGCTGCTTTTGTTTTGCGGTGTTAGCCATTTTATATGTAATTAGCTGTCAGGGATAGTGAAAAGGGGCTAATTCCCTTTCTATTTTTGCCTCCCTGAGTGGAGGCTAAGCTCAAGTCTGACACTGACAATAATTAAAACTCTGCCTCAATGACTCTCATGTGCAGTGTTACATTTGTTTTCACCCGTGTAATGTGTAATATGGCTGGGCATCACCCCCCACATTTCTCTGAGTAATTTGTTCCCCCTGAAGGGTTTGACCGCTTGACAACGCTGGGCCATGATACTTAACCGGGCTATCACTCACAAGTCTAGTTAAGAAGTATCTGAACTGGAGGGCTTCTCAAAGTCAGCAGAACGTGAGCTCAGATCGTACAGTTGGTATGAGAGGAACTTCATTATTTTTGGTGACACAATTTTTCGACTTTGGCAGCTTAGGAGGTCAGGGGACTCAACAGTCCCCCAAAACATCTCATGTTTTACATATGTTGTTTTCTCCTAATTACCAAATACCTCATTATTGCATGCACCGAATGTGAACGTTAAAGGTTTTTCATTTTCAAACTTTGAGGACAAACAGCGACGTGCAGACTAGTGGGACCTTCAATGCTAGTCCATCAAAATTAAAACCTCCCGCACAATCCTTCCCCAGTACACCAAGCTTGTTTCATTAAAACACCTTTGGCTATCGCGCCTTAATCAGAGTCTGAAGTTGTTTCCGGTTTCCTTATATACGCCCATCCATCCATCCATTTTATATCACCATTGCGTTATGTTACTCTTTGTGGATACAAAAAAATTACAAGAGAAAGATAAATGAATGTAAATACAAAACATACAATATTACAACCAAATGTACAATATTTCACCATAACCAATGAATGAATTAAAAGGTTGTATCTCATTCTGAAGTCTTTCAACCTAATTTTTTAAAACACATTATACTTATATCTTTCCTCTCGCTTTATACTTAAGTATAACTAATGTCAATCTCCAGTTGACCTTAACATCCCTCCTTTAACTCTTGTTCATATTAGTTTCCATTAGTACCATGCTGATGAAGGTAAAATAGCCGTTCGGTGAATGAAGCTTGGTTTACTGTGAATGAACGTTATAGCTTTGAACTAATACCAACTAATTTAGAAAAATAAAAAGTAAGCTAATGTTAATCATAGAAATGTAGATATTGAACGTTGGTTAGGTTGGTTTAGTTTGGCTGGTGAGTTGGTGAGATAGTTACTGTAGATAAGGAATGACTTGCAGAATATTTCATTTTGGGTTGTTTTTTCTGTCAAAAACAACTCACTGATATGAAGCTACACTGTACAGTCTACGTTGTATCTTGAATTATCAAGGAACTTCAGCAGTGATGCACTGACATGCTCAAACCTCGCTAATTCAATTGGAAATTGTGATTAGCCTTTAACTGGAGGTATCTATAAAGATAATTAACGAACACAACAATCAGATCTGAAATGAATTTTCTCTTCAGCCATGGCATGAATGTAATTATAGTACACAGAATTATGCATCTGGGAACCGACAGCTGTTATTGTAATGATTATCTTAACCACGGTTATCAGCACGTCATCATTATGATGATCATCAGCATCATCATGTGTACAGCAAGAAAAGGAATCAATGCCCACATACTCACCTGAAGAAAGAGGCCCTTTTAGAATAGCAGACCAAAACCCAGTGTGACATGATGATATTCACATGGTGAACTGCAATCACTTAATCCTATTAGCACCATATCGTAGTCATGGTAAGCCTGGCAATGAAGTGCACATTTGATCAAGATGTCCTGCATTTGCAAGGGAGGTGCACAGATGTTTGCACTCATAAAGCGCTGCGAGTAAAATTCACCACTCATATTGCTTTTTCCTCCATCTCAAAGTTACAGCGTATTATGTAAATTAAATTTCACCACCGCTGTTTGCATATGTGAGTGCATTTGTGATGAACATCATCAGTACCAGTACAGCTAACAGTAAGGTAAAGAGTCAAACAGTCAAAGTAAATGGAAAACACAATATAATTACTGTATCCATTTACGGCTCCAGACTTTTAAGTGAAAAGTGTGCTTTAGGTTTGTCGTTACATAAAGAGTTTCACTTCTTGTCCCTCCTGATAATGCACATGCATCCTACTCTGGACAGATAAGAGACGCAACCGCTGCGTTTAGAGAAAATTAAGGTCTGAGACTGACAATCAAGCATGTCAGAGTATTAAACAAAAACTACATTGTTTGGAAGCAATTCTCCAGGCAGGTGCAGCAGGCATCTCTTTTTAATTTGCTACATGCTCAGTATTCAGCTGCATGGATCAAAGGGACACTTAATTTTCCTCCCCTTTCCCTATTATGTGCAGTGAGGAATGAGGCAGACCCTCGCGGGAGCAGATTTGATTACTGTTTATCATTACTGTCACTCTCCATGGTGACAGAGGGGCTGATCCCAGGCCGCCAAGACGCAACCAAACAGATTAGTAAGAGGACCCTTATTTTCTCCTGTACTTTCATGCATCACTTGTATACTGAAGTCTTGTTAGATTTTAATTGTTAAGTGATTGTAAGGCCTATTTCCCAGCAGCCACAGCAACATTTTACAACTTCGTATTTGTGCTTAAGCACTGGACAATTATCCAGAAACCACTTTAAACATTAGCCTGAAAACTTAAAATAAATGAAAATCATAAAAATGTATAAACAGCTGTAAATCCAGCCTGCATGCTTGCTAACCACAGTGTTGTGGCCGACTGCAAATGCTGATGTATGCTGATGCCTCTGCTGTTCAATGCAGGGGCAAACTGTGGGCCTAATTATCTCCCATCCAAGTTTGCTGTTGTCTGTTTCCCATCTCTCTCCCTCTCGTCCTCTCTAGTGCACCCCAAACCCAACTCAATTCCTGCACAATTGTGAATATTTCCTAACTACACACTACAACAGTATTCATTTCCAATTAGAGACACTATACTTTCATCCCTCAAGTGAAACTGGTAATTTTTTATCCGATTTGCTTCCCTCTCTAACTTTTTTTTTCTTCCTCTCCTTGTGTGATATTTCCCTGTGTCTACATTAGCATAAGTGCAGCAGTGATCTGCTTCAGGTTGACGGTTTTTAATGGGGCCGCATTTCCATTTCACAGAGGACACATGTGGCGGTGGGATGTCGAGGAGGGCCGGGGGGTTGTGGGGGGTGGCGGGTAAGGGGAAGCAGTACAAAGAGAATGGTAGAGACACTCTGCAACGAGTCCTGTCACCCTTAATAATGCAGCAAGGATGGGGAAGGAGAAGTCATCTTCATCCCTAAATGGCAGACGTAGGTTGTATGCCCCTGGATGCCACAGAGCCTTATCATAAGACAAAGCCTCATTCTCCTGTCCATGGGCATGTGACTGCCAAATCCGAACCACAGGAGAATCTACGGGGTCCCTAAGGTCCTCTCAAAGGCCTCCAGGGAGCACAGGGGACGCATAGGTAAGTCACAGAGCCTGGGGGGACAGTGGCACAACCCTCATGGCAGGGACTTGTCATGGATGTCAGAAGGACTTGACCCAGTTGCTGGATTGAGTGCTGGCAGCTGTCTCATCAACAGAGCATCTGTCAGTCTTGGCTCGCCAGCTCACTATGCAACAAAATGCACAGAAAAAGGAGTAAAATTCCAGGACAAAAGTGTCACTTTAAACTGAATTTCTCAGATAATGTGCAAGTGTGTGCCTGTGTGTGCCTGTACGTGCCTGTACTTACTATGTGTGAAATTTCAAAAGGTTAAAATCGGTGAGCGAGTATAAGCCGAAGAAATGAATAACACTCAAAATGGCTTTATAAATACAGAGTAATATTGTGTTAGTCACCCGTGGATTGTGCATTTAAAACCTCTGCCTTCAATGAAAGTTGTGAAGAAACTACCTCCATATCACAGACACAACTCTCCACTTTGTTTTGGGTTTGTTTTACTAAAATCTTCTTACACTTAAAGCTTTTCACACTTGAATGTTTGAAAATAGTTCCGAAACGAATCGATTTTTGACCACACTCCTACCATCTACCAAGAGTTAAACAAAGGTCAGTTTGTCAAGAGGAGGTATTTCAGATGTCTGATGTTAAACAGCACGCTCTGATTAACTAATCAAGTTGGTTCTATATAGGATTATGCAATTAATAAAAAAAGTAGCAAAGGTCATATCATAGCAAATGTACCTGAACTTATAAATCTTCATATCTATGCTGATTTTAGCTGCAAATTTTCACATTAATACCATAATCCTCAGGGCTTTCCTTAAAGAATGGAATAATGAGGGTGCATCATCATACTCTACTGTAATGTAAAGTGTGTTAAATGCTGATTTGATACAATTGTAGCACACATTAAACAAAATATGTTGGTAATACACTTTTTTCATTGTACCATCACAAGCAGGAATCCTAGGAGGAGCCCTAACTTCTGCTAGTGATATGGCTAGGAATGTATAGTACATAGGCCTACATACACTATAAAGCTAACATTGGCTGTATGATGGCAAGGCAACTAAAATGAAATATAGTGTGTTTGTGATATGACACATACAGAATAAGTTGTTTATATTAACTAGAGCAACAGGAACTGTGACCTCACTGTGCCCTAAATAAAATGCGAGAACAGCTGATCCATCAATAAGCTGTCATAACAAAATAATCTTGCCTAAAAACACCTTAATAATGATATCTTCCCTTATAAAACAATATTGTCACATTACCCAGCGGCAGAAGTCTCACTTGTTGCATTAAGGTATACACACTGTTTAAGTGATTGAACTGTGAAAAGACATTTTTGCGACTCACCGGTCATTTAAAAGGTTTTTCACTGAAGTTTAGTAAAGCATCATGTTTGTAGTCCAGAAACTGATGATTAAAGTGATTAAACTGTACTGGATTTAAAGATACACGGTCCTCAGTCAAAAACCAGTATAAAATACCAAACAAAAACAAGGTTGTGACAGCTTAAGAGATAACTGAAAATCATCCCTTGCACTGCACATAAGATAAGATAAACCTGGATATAATAAGATTCTGGTTCCAAAGTATATTCACAATGATCAACACTATTAGATGACATTTATGGTTTTAGTTCATTTTGATGTTGATGTTTTTTATTTTACACATTTACAGTATATGATGTGATAGTTATCCCACATTAGCTCTGGTTATTGGTGGGGGTTTTATCCTTATTTGTGGTTATTTACAGTTATTTAGACCAAATTCAGACTAGAAATAAGGGTACACTTGTTTTTGTGGTCTTGTGCTTAGTATAAAAAAATGGTAATGTGTGATATATTGTAGGCCATTTGTATGCCTCCTTTATGGATGCTCAATAAACCATGTTCTTTAACAAAAATGGCCATGGTTAATGTACCTATCTCCACCTAATGTCCTAATTAATCTACCAAAACCCAAGGTCTGATTCAGATTCTAGGCTTTTCGGTGCTTGGGAGCATCGGAATAGTAGCTGGGCTCTGTGCATTGTATTTTTTTCTTTTTACAATGGTTTGAACACATTACACTCTTAACTGCCTGAATTCTTACTTTGCTTTAAATTTCCCATTTAGTAGCTTCAAACTAAAAAGAGTTATTATGTACTGCATGATGCTGCATATACTGTATGTTCTTAATCGGTTTCATGTCTTCAAAGCTACATGACGCTTACACATATTTCTGCTCAAGTTGCCTCTTGTGAATCATTTTGGTTCATCACCCATGTCCCTGCAATCCAGCTTGACTTATTTGGTGACTTTGGAAATGTTTGTGTCGTGACTAGAATTTAAAAGAAACTTCTGTGGGTTTGAACAGCACTTGTCCTCGCAGCATACATTTTAATGATAACACCCCACCCCCCTCCCGGTGGATCCAGCACGGTTTAAGAGGTTAAATCCAAGGAAACCCAATTGTGAAAAGTCCACTAGCAACAAAATTCACATGCAAAGTTATAACCCCTATTCATTTGGACAAGGACACGTGTACTTACGTTGCAAAGGCTTGTGGGAAGGTGAGCGGTGAACATTTGCAAACAAAGCGGCGAGAGGAACACGTTGGAAAGAGAGCTCAAGTTGTCGATGCAAATTTAAGCAGTCTGAAAGAACCGTTGACTAATGAACTGCCAGGTGTCTCTTTGATTGACGTCTGCTCAGAAAACATCCTAGTCCAACTTCCACCGCCTTCACCTGTAGTCCACGGTTCCGCCATGGAAAAAAGAAAATCATCACAAAAGACAAAATTATTCTCGCTGCCTTTCAGTTTTCCAAATAACTACAATACATGTCTTTTTAAGAACAGGGACAAATTAAGGCATGCAGCAGCACGGAAAAGAGTCTGTGAAATTGTGGGAGTTGGTGAAGGACGGAGAGGATGTAGCAGTACAGTACAGTCCAAATCTAATTTAGAAACAGCAGCTATCATTAAATTTCTGCACCCTTTACATGTCCCTGGAACATGAAGTTTTGAGTGAAGCAATGTCAAGTGTTGGGAGCATCATTAAGTGGACATGTGGACCGAGACTTGGCTCATACTGACCATATGGCCTGGGGTGCAGACTTGCCTTATGTGCACTTTGGCATTCTCACACCTCTCAGTACATGTGTGTGCCTGAAATCCCCAGTAGTGGTGCTATGAGAAAACTCTGCTTTTTGCACCTCTTCAACAAGAAACAACAATAATCCCTTTGGAATCAGCGAACGCTTCCAGTTTCTCTTTGTTTGGCCAAGCCTGGACATGCCTGGGCACCATCCACATTGTTTCATAATATCAGGTGGCACTCATTTTTAGCACAATTGCATAACTACAACAGCCATGCAACAGAGAAGTTTGCGCTGGTAAACTAAAAAGGTGCTGTAAGACTATATGTAGAAATCACAAAGGCAGCTTTATATTGGTGGGTGAAACAAAGACACCTCCTTTGGCAGAGACAAACCACTCTCTCTCTTTTCCGCTTTTTTGTCTTTTACACCACCTACCACTAGTAACTGCAAACAATAAGAATAAGGGTGAGACTACACAGCTAAAAAGTAAGGTGAGGTCAAGGCAGCAGCCTGGGTAGGTACTGGCTGCTATGAAAGCCAGTTTTACACATAATAAACCTTATAAAATAATTTTGGAAAATAATTGTACATATTCACATCCAATAACAAACTCAGCTAAGCAAGGAACATGCTGTTCAATACAAAATAAAAAGAATACATAACATAAAATACAACACATTTGGCTACCTTCTACAATTCTATTAATTTAATTTCTGTTAATGTCACAAAACATAATGAAACAACGTGAATGTGACCTATAGTAGGTCTGTTAACAACACACAAGAGGTCACAACATAGGCCCAGTCAATACAAACAGAACTACTTAACAGAGGCATAATGCAAACAATGACTTCTCTTACTGTTTCGGAGTTTATGCCAACTGATGTGATATAACTATAGCAAAAAGTATGTAACACAGGTTTTTTTTTTTTCTGTGCAACAACCCAAATCATCAATACACTCCAATGAGACAAAGTCACAAGCATTTAAGCCTAGAAATGGCAGTGATATAACATACACAAATGAAAGACAAAAACCTGTACCAGGTTTCTTGTAAAGACCTTGCCTAGAAAATCTCGTTCATCCAACCACACACTGGAGGTCGAAGTCCATCATGGACCAATCCTTACTTGTGGGAATGTCCATTATGGCATTGTAGATGTTTTCATCAGGAAGACACTCTGTCAGACATGTTCCCCTGCCCTAACGTTGATTGCTCTACTTTGGCCCTCACCATGCACAGAATTTCCTTATTCCTTTGAACTTAGAAAATCACTGATATAATCAATAAGATCCAGTGTGTTAGCAGGCTTTAATTAATTATAAAGTCACAAGCATTTAGGCCTATGGCAACCAGAAAAAGCACACACAGGCCTAATGCAAATACAGATCTAGAATTTGAACTGAATAGCTTCCTTTAAAGACCTAAGCTACAAAATGTCATTCATCCGATCCAACCACCCTCTGATAATAACACACAGTACAACACTGTAAAGAGCGACCCACTGTATGATGGGTCTAATCACAATAGGCTATGCAGGTGAGGTCAACACTGTAGGCACAGCGATGAGACGGGCACGGTGGCCATCTCACCAAACACAACACAACCTGCAACAGTGTGAGAGTAGCAGGTCTGCAGGTTTCAGCTCTACAGTCGCAAATAAAGCCACACATATACAAACAACACAAACATCATGAGCATAACTCAAACACTTACTATTTGAAGGTCTTCTTGAATGTCTGCTTGGAGTCCAATTCTGTGCCAGTCCTCGTTCACAATAATGTCCTTTATGGCGTTGTAGATGTTTTGAAAGCAGTTTCAAAGCTGAAAGGGTCGACCCTGTAATATATGCTCGTCTTAGCTGGGTGGCGTTGACTTTTCTAGTCCTTCAAATATCCACTGTAGAAAACTTCAGGAGTTTCTTTATGTCCATTTTGCTACTTAACACCCTGTCATTGATGGCAATTCCAGTGAAGCGGCAGTCTCAGGCATTATCTGCTAGCAAAGTTAACTAGTTTATCAGAGAAGTGTTGAAAATAGGAGCCCATGGAAGGACAGGTGTTCGTCTCAGCAACAATTCGGCAGGATTCGCGTTGATGCAGGACGTCAGTTATATAACAAAAACAAGACTTAATTCAAGAGAGTGCAAGAGCATCCAATTAACGACGCCTGCCAAATTCAATCAAAGATGGCGCGACATTTCTTCTTCGCTTACGGACCGCGGAGCCGCTGCATTGTGCTCTGTGCTGCCCCCTGCTGACTGAAAGCTTTAACACAATACTCTATACTCATCATCGACGTTCAGTGTCGTTGCATTATAGGTGGTACCCATTACAAAGCAGGAGCAGAGCCTGTTTGGAAAGATAATAGCAAACAAATAATATGCTGTACATAGCATAAATAGAATTTCAAATGATTGCAAAGTATTCATTATTTCAAAGTAAGTCTAGCGCCTCAATTACATGCTGCCTGTAATTGAGGCAGCATGATGCCACAATAATGTAACACTGAAATGTATATGCAAATGGGTGAAAAAGGTAAATGAGACACCTATACCCAAATGCTGCGATGCAACTTAGAGTATTACCACATACATTGTAACCTGAGAGCTAAATAAGATGGAGCACACCATATTATCTAAACAACTGTTGCTCAATATTACCAAAATGCTGGTGCTCTTTTCCTGTGTATTTTCACAATACATAATGCTTAAACCCTGTGTTACTTCTTCCTCACAAGTTCATTTATTATTTCTGAGAGAAATGATTATTAAGCACAAAAGGAGCCCTATTGTGTACTTTCCCATAGTTTAATAAACAGATTAACATCGGGGGGATAAAGCTATTTTTAAAGTCTTAATGCAGAAAGTATCCACAAGAAACAACACACACTTATTTCAGCTGTCTGGAGGCTGTAACTCCCAAGTGTGACTTGACATAAATCACTGTATTTTGCAACAGCCTATAAATTCATATGATGATAACTCAGATCTAAGTAGGTAGTTGGCAAAAATTTTGCTCCATCTCAGCTGCCACTGGTAGCCTGGCAGTGTCGAGCAGATGGCGCTTTATGTATTTATAATTGTCCAAACATTGTAAGAACCTCTCAGTATTTGGATCCTGTGCACACTAATTAGCTTGATGGATATAAATAAAGTGCTTAAAATTTAGCACATCACAGAAATTGTGTGTGTGTGTGTCAGTGTTGCCTAGACATAATGTATGGACTCTGCTTGCTGATGGGTGTTTGCGTCAGTGTGAGTAAGGCCCTATCTGTTTCTAAGAGCCAGCTACCAGTGTACTTTACCCTGCTATTCAACACGGTGTCATGAGGTGCTCTCAGCGGTGCCAGAAAATCATCAAAATATTTACGATCTTTCCCAGCAGAGTTGTAAAACTGCTTAAGATACCAACACCATACATTTGTTATTTCTAGAAATGATTTGAGGGAGGCATAAATGATATATCTGGTGAACTAAATATGATTCACTTTGTTTGTTTTAATGGTATTTACTATAAAGATTACCGCAGGTGGAAACAGACCATCCTGAGCGAGCTTAGAGGCTGTGATATACATTTTACATATGGTATGTTCATATTAGAAGTACCATCCCTTGTTTCAGGCCCAACATTCAACAATATGCTGTGGCTGATTCAAGCAGCATAAAAATGGTCAAATTAATCAGTAAAAAAAAAAAACTTTGATGAGCATTATTACAGCAAATTATGAATCAGAGACTGTATCCGTGTATCTGCAGCTAATGATGCATGACAGCATTTTCTGGATTCCTCCTTGTACACAAGTAATTATACAAAAATCTGTCATGCTTTTCTGCATTGCTTATACTGTGGCTGATTTTCATAATGCTGGTGAGAGAGGGACACCTATCAGGTACCCTCAAAAGACTGAGAATTGACATTGCTTGGTAAGACGCAACACTGCAGAAATGAGTCATTTAAGAATGACAGTAACATATAACACCAGCTGCTGTGAGGTGAGAGGAATATATCAGAGAGATAAAAACAGATCAATTCCTCTGGCCTAGACAACTCTAAAGGGGAATATCTTCTTGTGGAAAGATAAACGAAAGCAGCATAATGCTCATCAAGTGAAACATCTGCAGTGGACTAATTTCTGGTGAGATTATTTCACCTTACTTTAATAAGAAGTGCTCTCGGTGTGACTGACTGCTGATGTCGCTGCACAAGATCTTACAAAACCAGTGACTGCCTTTGAGCATGACTTAATCTCAAAAAGCTCCAGCTGTGCTCTGACACTGACATTGTGCTGCTACAAACTCCTTAAATTTTGATAAAAGGCTCAGACAGAAGCACAGACGACAGAGGTACAAACACAGACTGCAACATGACTTATCGCGCTATGTGACAAAACACGAATTAGTCTTGTGAAGAGATAAGCAAATGGTTAAACACAAGGTCCACTTACTTTGTGATTCAGAATCTTTCAACCACACCTCTGGAGTCTTTGCTGGTTGCTTGGCAACCTTAGGTTTCGGTCACAGCCACAGTTCACCAAGAAACAGTTAAAGCGCCTAACGTAACTTCGACAGACCTGCAACTTATCCCGTGTTACTCAGCAGCGGCGCACGACCACATAAATAGAAAATAGACAAATATTACTTTATCGGTTCTTCCTGTTGTTTTAAAGATTAAAGGCACAATCACTTTTTCCAAATAGACTATAGTGGTACACACTGAAATGTGGGGTTTGAGAATGTTGACTTGACTTGGGAAGTTTTAGCTGAGTGGTTTATACATTTTAAGAATGTTACCACAAAACATTTGTATAATGTTTTTAAAGCACGTTATCCTACTCTAAAATAATAACATTCTGGGAACGTTAAAAAAAACTTACAGTTGAAAATGTTTGAAGAATGTTAGGACATAATATTCTGACAATGTTATCAAAAACATTTTAAGAAGGTTACCACAAAACATTTTTAGAATGTTTTTAGGGAACGTTATCCTGCCTTTAAGAAGAACATTCTAGGAACAAAATAAAAACTTCCCGCTGAAAACATTACTAGAACATTGCATGGTAATATTCTCAGAATATTCTTAGAACAAAACATTTCTACCTGGGTAGAGTCCTGGCTCTGGCTGGATACTTAACACACAGACATGAGAGTGGTATCAATTTGCTCATCTAACTCTGGGCAAGAAAGCAAATAAGCAAATGCCAAACTATTCATCTGAATTGAGGTAAGTAACTTGGGTTAAGTTTATAGGATTAGTCAACTCAAACAATGTAGTTGAAGCTATAGGGAAAGGCTTTGGTCATGGTATTGGTAAAATAAGGCGAAACATGAAAATAATTAAATAAAAATGTATTTATTTTTTTATGTCAGACTATTACGTAACTGCTTATAGTTACCTAGATTTGATTGTTAAACCTGTAATAACTGATTTTTTGGCCACTTGGGGGGCAGCAATAATAAGCTTGTAAACACAACACCAAAATATTATAACCTTTTAAGCTGATATGGCAAACTTGTTAGCAAATAGTTGTTTGTATGTATTTATACATCCATCAGATATGGGAATACCTAAAGCATTAACTTGGAGTTATGTTTGTGTCCACCTGATGAATGAAAATCCAAAATTCACTCTCCTTCAGCTTTGTTTGGCTCTCCATCAACTCCCGAGGGAAATATTTGTCTCTTTGGTGGCTAAATGATCCACTAAGTTCACCAGCTAGTTGCTAACTTTGTTTGTCTGCTTTGTGGTGCCTGACAGGTATCGTACAGTGGGCTTTTAGAGCGTGTTCACGACACTGATGAGAATCAAAACAGTAAAGTTGCGGTCTGTAAAAACCAAAATAATTAGTTTAAAGAGCTGACATGCTCCTTAGAGCTGAGAGACACTGTGGTAAATCTCTATGGGTTCATCCTATGAATGACCCCTTTCACATACAAGTAGTCATGTGATTCATTGTTAATATATTTTAAAAAAAAGATTTGAATCATTTTAAGAAAGTGTTCTGGTCAAGTTCAATGTGTAAATGTAATAATAATTAAACACAAGGTCATCAGCAAGGCTCACACAACACCCTTCAAAATCCACCATAAAGTCAAACTTTATACATATACACCCAAGTAGTGTAGGATCCTAACTCATCAGCATCATCCAGTTGTTTATGTAACATGGGGGCCGCAGTAATTATGTGAGTACACCATTGTAATTTATGGGAAACGTGTCCTATTTTGATGTAGAAGGATTAAGAAGCCTCCAAGGCTTTTTGACACCAATTCACGCAGGAATGAATGCAAAACATTCTCTGCATGTCACCAACAGCCAGATCTGCTTCAACAACATTGTGCTGGGGAAAAGATTACACTGATGATGTGTGTGTTCAGTCAGTGTAGTTATCCAAACAGTTTGTTACTTTTTTTTTTTCTTGATGTAAAGCAGCGAGTTGTCTGGCATCATTTCTCCAAGACTGTTCCCATTCCATCTGTCTGATTACAAGAATGTAAGAACATAGATCAGTAGATTTTGAAATATACACATCAGGTGAGACATCCCATGAAACTTAATTTCCCACTACCTGTCATTTAAAGAGACCCTCCATCCTCCTGTAAAGTCCTCTTAGAATATGTAATTTGTAATGTTTCTGTGCAATAAGATATGGGATCCAAGACAAGAACTAGCTGTACTCAACAGCTACGCTATGCTGAAATGAAATAGCTGTGTTTCAAAAGAAAGTCTTCATATCAAATAATTGCATAATAAATTGGAATGTCCAACATAAGAGTGACATTAAATATTTATTCAGCAATTTAATTTGAACATTCTCTCTCAGCTGAATGAAACAGATTTTTTTAAACAAAAATTTACCACTTCAAATTAATATAAAACGATGCCGGAGGGTGGGCAAGATTTATCTGGAATAAACAGACACAGCTCTTTGGGCGATGAGTCTCTACTGTCATCTTTTCACAGGGACTAAAAATCATTCTGCTCCCACTTAAAACATCAACAACTCTAACCATGTGGGCAGGGTAAATAAAACGGTTTGACAGAATGATACGGCTTTTCTAGCCTGACCCTCAACCCCAGCATGCTTGTTTTCCTTTCCTGCAAACTTCTGCGTAGGTTTGGTTTGTCAGCTTCCTCTTGTATGCGTGTGTTTTTTTCCCCCCAGAATTAACATCAAACCAAAGCAAACTAATTTGTTTCGTGGTATCCTGCTCAGCAGTGCACAGGGAGACCAACACACACAAAAGAAAACCTCCCAATAGTTGGATTGACACAATAATTACATCAGAACTGTGGTTCTATTCATATAAGTATTTGAATCCACTAGTGCAGATACTAACTAAAACTAATATAATTTTAAGCACTAATGTTGATGTTCATTTTGCAAAAGTAAGGAGAAATAGTGACCTAAAGTAAAGCCCTCAACAAAGTAATTCAGAAACATACAGAAAGTGAAGACTAGTGTATTCTGTAAGCCATAACTCTAACCCTCACTATGCTTGAGTACAGCCTCACAAAGGTGCTAACTTGGCTGGAGATTTTTTTTTGTCTTGTTTTCCCTTCGGACAGAGTCAGGCTAGCTGTTTCCCCCTGCTGTCAGTCTTTATGCTAAGCTAAGCTAAGCTTAGCTAACCATCTCCTGGCTGTAGTTTCATATTTACCGTACAGACATGGGAGTGGTGTTAATCTTCTCATCTAACTCTCGGCAAGAAAGCAAGTAAGTAATTGTTGAACAATTCCTTTAAAGAAGTGCATTACAATCCACAATCACACCTCACAGCATTTCCTTCACCTTCATCCATATTCATACCTCCTATTCTTGAAATTGAAAGTAAAACTTTTTACACAACTTTTTTTTACAATTGTTCATTGTTATGAAGCCAAGCTGTATATTCATTTACTGTCATATGAGGACTGCAAGCACCATAACAATCTATGGTGTGGACTCATCGTTTACAGACTTACTTCAAATGGATTTGAGCTGTAATGGAGACACATAACATGTTCTTTTAAGGTTCATAGTACAGAGATAGACTGAAAGAAAGTGTGTCACACAGCATAATCCCCGTGATTGTGTTCTTTGCTCAGGATGGTGCCATTGTTTCATGGATCTGTTGGTGGCTGGTTTCCAGCTCAATCTCCTTTGTCACATCTGCAGCTCATCGTCCCATCTCTCTCTTTTTTTTCCCTGGAAGCAGCCCTCTTATCTGGCTTTGCCTCTTCCCTTTCTTCCATTGCTTTAATGCATCTTGTCAGATTGAGTGTCTCCGAGTCACAGCTCTCTCATTTTTGGATTATAGAGCCCTCGAGGGTTTGTTTTTTGTTTTTTTTTCCCCCTGCAACCCCGCCTCCACTCTTTTTCCTCCTCAACTTCCTCTTCTTTATCCTCCCCTCCTCTCGTTCTTTTTCTTCTGAGAGAGTAGGCCGGTATTCCCAATAAGCCTCTTACCCCAAACCTCACCTCCATCTTTCTCTGTGTCCTCATGATTGGAGTCAGAAGTTCATGATATCCAGGAGAAGGAGTCCAGATGTCACTCAACCAATTTCTGTCTTTATGCACCCCTGGATTGTGTTGAGAAGAGTTGAGGTCTCCATCGCCTCAGGGATTCCTTCCACTGCCATGCACAGTTATCACTGGTTACACTTGGCATTCAGAAATCAGCTGTGCCAAGTGGAAGCACATCTATATCACAATCTCTCCCTCTGCTCAACCAACAGCTTCACCAGTATGTGTGAGGCCAGAGCACAGAAATAAAGCAACAACTCAGCAGGAGTGGCCTACTTCAGGCGGCAGTCTGATGTGCTTACGTTTGACTGATTTCACAACTGCAAGATCCAGAAAGACTTAGCTTTTAAACCCCACTGAACGGTCTTGAGGGTCCAGCCCTCACAAAAAGATCAATTTGATGTCTTTTCATCCTTAATGTCTTTGGTTTCACTGTAACAATGCATTTAAAATATTCATAGAGGGACTGAGAACTACAGAGGGCATTCAAGTTTCTGCACCAGTAGACCCAAGGAATTTCCTCTTTGTTTTTCATCTAGAATAATGGGATTTGTATCATATTGTAACTGGTTCAAACTACAATCACCATCAGTTTTATTTTTTTATTTGTAATGATGTTCCGAATGAAATCACACACATAAGTCACAGTAAGATGGTCCTTTGTGGTTTCTTATCTTAGCAGTAGATGCTGATTTTCTGAGTAAGTTCAGTGAACCACCGTCATTTATCAGGATTTTTACTTCAACCTTTTTTCGTCTCTGCAGGAGGTTGTGTTTGTTAATTTCTCACATCTCTGCACAGGATGGAGAGTGTTGCTGGGATGGAAAAGGAAACCTTCCCCTCCTGTCTTGTCCCCCTGTTCTCCTCCTCTCACTCGGCTAAGCACCCTACGGCGCTGCAAAGCCAAGCAGACGGCTGTCCAGACTCCCCAGATCATTACACAGGAATCACATGGGGAGAGGTGTGTGGGAAGAGGCTGTGTCTCAATGTGTGCACCAGTGTTTACTGACATTCATCTCCATATGTCACGACCCCGGCTGATCAGAAACCATGCATGTGGATTTGGCTTTGGTTTTGGGGGAATAAATGCATGCAGTTGCCTGTGGTAGCTGCATGTTAAAACATTTATTATCACTCCAGATAAGATTGTATCTCCAGAGACACAGTTCATTTACATTCCCTATCAGATAAGTTTACATTTTGCCTGTTTTGCGCCATGCACACTGATCTAGTATAGGCAGGGTAAAACATACTGTTTAGACGAAAAAATCTCAAACCGCAAATGAACACCCTCAAATCTCAAATGAAAACGACCAGCTCTTGTGCCGACTCCAATTACATTTTGGCATATCAGTATGAGAATACATACTCCAGAGCAAATTAAACCCCCTTGCTTAACCAACCTCCCCCCAGCAATTCAATTCTATGCAGTGCTGAAATCACTTCCCTGACTGCACTGCCAATCTCTCCATATGAGGGGAGAGATTCACTCCAGTCTATTTCTGAAAGTCTAATAAGATGAACCCTCACACTTGCCATGCTTAGATAAGGAGTCGCTTGAGTGTGTTGAAGTGTTTACCATGGCTCAGACTTGCCTTCCATATACACAATACCCCCTCCAAGTGTCTTAACCCTTAATTTCCCTACAAGTCACACATTTGTAACAA
This sequence comes from Macquaria australasica, assembly GCA_005408345.1. NCBI lineage: Eukaryota > Metazoa > Chordata > Actinopteri > Centrarchiformes > Percichthyidae > Macquaria > Macquaria australasica. The sequence goes on along the minus strand of SEMN01000019.1, from coordinate 577,571 downwards.
AACAGCATTAGAAATGTGTGGCTTCAGTGCTTTTTTATTGAATAAACTAGTTCCTTTAGTAACAGCGCTCATCCTTTACATAATGGATAATATTACATTCCAGTCATAGCCAGTGTTTAGTTTGGTCATTTGTAGATTTAGGGTAGCTATACAGTAACACTTGAGGGATGACCTAAGGGGAGACTGGCCTAAGATGAATAGGGAGAAGATAAAGAGGTTGTTCAATTGGTGTTCTTTGGCCTCACATCTTATTATTAACCTTGTTATCAGCCTCAAGGCATACAGCTCCACTCTCTTTATGCATTCCTTCTGTTATTGAGTGCCCATAGGCCATGCTGCCATTTCATCATAGCCTGTTAAATTGCAGAGTTGAAAGATAGCCCATCCCATCAGCTAGACCGCTGTGAATCGCTTTTGTGTATGATGCAAAGCAGAAAATGTCATCCTCCGTCTGACTCTCGTGTCCTCCGAGAGGCCACATCCACCTCCTATTTCAGATGGATCAACTTCTCCTGCTCTTCGACTCCCACGTGAGCATGTAACTCACGATAGCTGGCATTTAGGCTGTTTTGAGGAGGCCGTGCAAAGTGCACGAGCAAAATGGAGCGTGTTAGTTATTCATTAATGAAATTAAGTGAGCAGGGAGAGGTTTGCAAACATGCCTGTACCTGGTTATTTTTACACACAGTCCCACTCAGATAAGCTCAGAAGTCTATAATGGTCAACAGAATATCCTCTCTTCACTCACCTCTCAGCGTGAGTGATTGAACTGGGAAATACAAGAAATATATACTTCTCATCCACACTTCCTGGAATGACTTTTCTTAATGGAAAACGTAACATCAGCCCCATCTTTTCATGATTTTTGTGCATATTTTTAGAAATACATTCCAGCAATGACCAGTGTCTATTTATAACACTTGATTACATGATCACTAGAGCACAATCAGGCCGTGCCGACGTAGCAGAACTCTTTGAGCTACTAGTTCCCTTTGATTATTGTTGGTGATTGCTACAGAGGGAATGCAGTCACACACGCACCTGCGCGCACACACACACACACACACACACACACACACACACACACACACACACGTGTACTCGTCATGCTCTACCACTCCTTCAAAATGTGACCTGTAGTAATCAGTGTAACCGTTTTGTAATCACTGTGTGTGTTGATCTGAGTCTGGATGAAGGAATGATTTTAAGCAGAGTACAGCAGAGTCAGCCGCTGTTTAATCTACTTGGCTCCTAGGTTGTAATCCTCGTTCTTATTCCCTGACCTCCAGGGCTTAGAACACAAGACTGAACACACCAATCGTAGTCAGATGATACAATAATAATCATCATCTCTCCTCCTTCTGTCCCGTGCCCCTGCCTACACCACATGCCACCATGGATCTGTGTAATTATCCCTGCGCTGCAGATGGCAAAATTTGATTAAAATCCTTTCCAAAAATCACGCTTTGTGCCCGTTTCTCCGGACAACAGAATGTAATACTCCACCTGAACGTTCAAAGTTACAGTAGCTGCGAGGGGGCCGCTGTGAAAGTGGTTTATCAAAGTAATTGGTGCTTTTCACTTTGGCCCAGGGTGTGGAATGGAAGGCAACAGATGTCTGTCTGAAGGAGATGTAGGTCACTGAGCTTCCTGCGCTCCCATTGATCCCATCAGATAAAGAGGAGGTTGTTTCTAAGGCTGCTTCCCGCCATGTCACCCTATCAGATCTGTAGCCCCATATTACTTCCTATGTTTGAGGAAAATCCATGGCTTTTGAGACTGCTGGAGAGGCCATGTCAGAGTAATTACCGCTCCATGATATCATCTACCCCCACTTATCCTCTAATGGCAATAGAAGCTAAATCTAAGTACTGTATCCTCCTTTTATCCCTGAATGTGACAGGATTTTATTTTGAAAATTAGTATAATTTTTAGGGATAAATCAGAAATAAACAAGGTGATGAGAAGCATGGTTGATGTCCTATTGCTCAAACTTCCTGTAAATGTGCTTATTATCATTTATACCAGACATTACCAGGGAATCCTTAACATGCATCCCTCTAAGCATCTCTCGTTATACTTAGGTCTGTTTCGTGCCACTGGGTTAACAAGGAGCTTAATGGATTAATCCTCATCGGCTGCCAGTCTGACAGACTGTCCTCTTAGTGACTTATCTGCTGAGCCACAGGTCAAAGTGCACAGCCCAGGAAATGCACCACCCTCCAGACAACGCCATGAAAACCTGAGAAAGTCGCAGCATGCTGGTCATTTCTTAAAAAGTGCCATTTACAAGCGTGTGAAAACAAACGCTTGCTTGGTTTCCAGACAGATGTTTCCCTGTAAAAGCCACACAACCCTGACCAACCCCAAATGTGACCCCCACTGCTCACCCTCCCCTCCCCTCCCCCTCGCAGGCACACGGCCTGCACAACCCTCGCCATCCGTGGTGGATTATGGGAAGGCCTCTGGGCAGGCTGACTGGCTGGTTTCACTATCTGCCGGGTGTGACCCACATCCCTCTCTCCGGCTAATCCTTTTGTTCCTGCGATCTCTGAGTACCTAACCACATCTAATCCTTTGTGCTGCTTTATTTCAGCATTAGATTTCATCTCATCCAAGCGTCTTCCTGATGATAACCTTCATTCCCCTCATCAATTGGTTTTGGATGTGCACTGAATCTCTATTTGCCATAGGTGCAAATAAAGGGAGAGGAGTTCTGGTAATTTGAAGTCTTCTGATATCATTCTATCTTATCACCTAAAGTACATCAGATTAGTGGACAAGCAATTATTAGGTTGCATGTAACACTTGACTTGCTCACTGTATATGTATTGTTCATACCCTGAAACTGTCCATGTCCATGATCAGCTTCAGACAGTGAATTGATATATCTTCCCCTTAAATCACTATGCTGCATTCACTACATCATTAGTTCACATCATCTGAGCCAGCCGAGTTCCATAGCAACTTGTTTTTTCAAATTGGATGGCTCAAACTCCAGACAGCATGTCAGAAATAATATTCCACGCTACAATGACCACCATCTATTGATTGATCAGTTCAGTACGACAGTTAATACAGTGTGACACATCAGTGTTGACATATTTATTTCTCCCCATGAAAGGGCAAGTTTGGGGATGAAATATGGAAAAATGTTGGCTTCATGTTTTTGGCTACAGTAACCTGACTGGATTTCATGTCTCTGATGGAGATTCAAATCATGGTGGCTTTCAGGTTTAATGTTTTTTTAATGTTTTTTTTAATGATACTACAAAGAGAATAGGCCATATTTATTCTCATCTCTCACCGCTCACGCAGACACACACACACACACACACGCACACAAACAAGAATTAAATTGGTCAGAGCTCCTTGAGCCATTTGGAGCCCCTCAACAGCTAACCCAGTATCTGCCTTAATAAATAAATAAAGCTTTCTGCATCTATTATACATGAATGTATACTATATGGTCAGAGATATATGGAAGAGATAATGCTACACATTAAACCAATGCTGAACTGTAGAAAAATTATAGAGATAATTCATATAAGTGAAGAATCAGTTGTGCACTTCACAGACTGATTTGTCCATAAAAACACTGATGCAAGACCACCAATGCGATGAGACCATAGTAATTAAAGCATGTGCATCATCCTCACAAATACACATTCTTTTTTTCTGGAGATTAAATATCTGTTATATAATATATACACAAAAAACCTTACCTTCATAACCCTCTGACATGTTCAGCCTACTGTATGTCTTTCTCCTCTATTTGCTCTGTTATATGTGAGTAAGAATGGCCTCTTCTCGGCTCCTTTTCTGTCTTTTATGACCTTTCATGATCAGAGGAATTGAAGCTGCCTCCACAGACTTGAACTCTCTCTTGATTAAAGTTATATTAAATAGACCGTATAAAGAACCTTTTTCACGTGCCCCTTCACCTGTTAACAGTCTAGCAATTTCTTGTGTCACCGTCACAGTAGCCACAGTCGATTTTCTATGCGAGACACACTTAAGAACCTGGTAAGATTTCTGTACATTTTTTTCAGCGTGGCTCTGGTGGGGTTTCTGTTTCTACATACCTCATTCAATCATACTTCACCCACAGCCAGGCACTGGAGTACGATGAAAACAAGACTAGATAATAGAGCTTACAGAACTGACAGCTAATGGATCCTGGTATGATTGGACAAAAGGTGCATACACATATAAGCCTACTATAAATATGGTAAGGAGAAATGTCAGATCAGACTCGTATTCATTCAATCGTAAGACTGTGTGGCTGCTTAGCTTACATAATTGGACTGCTGGAGTGTAAAATCAACCAAATCTAATAAAGAGCAGGAGCCGCTAACATATAGTAGAATTTCACGTATCCTGTAGCCCCACAAAATAATGGAGTATGAAATGCTTCTTGGCTCAAAGTTAGGCTGTTAGGCACTGCTTCAACATGTGGAGAAATCCAAAGCTTGATTGGCCTGCTGTGTCTTGTTACAGTAGCTAAGCTATGATTGGAGAATCGCTGTTTAGGGGAGGAATTTAGCCAACAGTCAATTGCAAAATAAGTTTTAAAATCCATAATTTCAATCAGTCAGAATTCATTACATTCTGTTCTGGTTTCCATATTTCTTCTCCCTCTTGTGAGTTGAAAGATCATTAAATCTATCATGTCATGTGAGGGCAGACTCGACAAGTACTGTAGTTTTTTCTTGAAGGAAACCATTGTGTGAATGCTGAAAAGCACAATCTCACCTGCATAATTGAACCCAGCACAGTCACAAGTTCGGTGTACAAAAGGAGTCACAACAGTTAAAATTTAGTATAAAAGGCCAAACGCAGTACAGATTTACTACATTTCAGGGTGTAAATACCACCTAGAGTATCATCCTGCACGGTCCTAATTATTCACCTCGGCAAAGACTGCAGTTACTTTCGACACCTTTTTCTTCTCCTTTTCGTTGCTGCAAAGTCTCTGGTTGGCCAGCGAAGATCCAATTTATGCAGTATGTCACTTTCAAGGTCCGACTTTTGCACTTTGCTCTCCTGTGCTCAAATCTCATTTTCCCTTAAGTCTGACTGTCCAGCTGTTTTTGACACCAACTTGCAAACCATGGAGAATGAAACATCAATTTCATCATCTGGAACTCACATTTGACCACAGATAAAAAGTTAACAACCAACAATTTATAGTTAGGAGTAATGATAAGGATGCAGTTCCACACAAAAAATATGTGTCTGTTATTGAGTTAAAGAAGAACTGGTTTTAGATGAAAAGAGTTCTTCGACTTCACAGGATTTTTTCAAAGCCAAAGGGAGCTATAAAATGAATATGTGGGCTGTTGGCAGAGGAAGATAGAGGTCATGTTTTGTCTCAACATGTGGATGCACTCACACACCCTCTCCCTTTCTCTCGCTAACACACACACACACACACACACACACACACACACTTACGCAAAAGGCAAAACTTGGCAGTCAGACACCATAACTACTCAACAAATTGCTGTCCAGCCTGCTGTAGGCCTGTGTGCATCATGTCTCAGCATTCGAACGACAGCTTTGAATTGCTTATTATGCAGTTTCTCTGGAGTGCTCTGCTTGCACATGCAAGCCACAATCTCTGTGCAGCAGCAGCTGACTAGGGAAACTGTGGAAATAATTGTCTGTCGTTCCTTGTTGGCTGCTTTGACGTCTGGCGAATCCCTTTGTGGTGCACTAACAGAGTTGTTTGAAGTCTCTGTCAGCGTGGTAGGCAGTGGCATGGCGCGAGCGTGCGCTCCATGCTAGTTCACATCTGTGTTGCATTCCACGATCCACACAGTGTCAGACTGGCTGGTGGGAAGATGAGAGGTTGGTGGGAAGAACAGGCTGAGCATAATAGCTGCAGGTCTGACCCCGGCAGATGGACAAGACAGCTTCTGAATGGAGAGCTGTTGTTTTTTTCAAATATCATCTTGCACTTTCTTTCTGAGACAGGCCAAACGCCCAGACAATGGCTAGCTGTGGTGTCCACCAAAGCTTTTGTTACCACTTAGAGTGTGAGAGCTGCTGCTTGATGTTGCACACAGTGAGTATCAAGGTGAATTGCTTTGTTTTGATCAATTGGGGATGTGCAAAAGGCCCTGATTGCGTGTATATCGTAATGTTTTAGGATGTTTCAGACCATTATACTTTTTGCTGCTTTGGTACTGGCTTTTTCCACATCGGATTTTTTATTTCATTTGACTCATATCCGAAACATTAATCAAAAACTAAAGACAATCAAATTGCCTTAAAGCTCACTATCGACCCAAACGATGGATGTGAGTGTCGAGTGTTTATTCAAGCATTGTTTCTGAAATGTTTACTCCTGTAGTGCTTCAAATCAAAGATGTAGAGAGCTGAGAATTTTTGAATAGCTATAATCAACTTTTCATCAATTTTGCACTTGTCAGAGGGGAACTATTGTTCATGAAACAAACGCACATTGGAACAAGGAAGGATGCATGTTTTCCCATTGTCTCTGGTCACTTTGCTCTATTGGAAATAAATACATTTGTCTGCCAGTAACTTTATCATGTTGCCTGCAGAGTGGATGCATGATGAGAGACGGTGTGGTGTATTTGTATCCAGAGTATCTGCTTTCGCTCTACCTGTGAACTGATAATTCCTTTCCAAGCTCACATGGAAAATTCAGTGAGAGGGCCAAAATCCAGGGTGAAACTTTCCAATGTGTTATCAGCTTTAGCTGAATGTCACTCAATGAGGTGGACAGTCATCAGAGAAAATGTTCCATTTTGTCCACTCAAGTGTCACTAAGTGATGGATGCCTCCAGAGTGAGCCGGGCTGCAACTCTGCAGCAGCCTGTGGGGCAAATGTGAAAAGCACCGAGGATTTTAGCACTGCTTTTCACAGGCATAGTGGAGATGCCATGTGAGGTCACAGAGGAGTAAATATAGCCCAGAGAGAGTGTTAAAGACCTCGATCTGGGTCCAGGCTCAAGTCAGATGTGCCGTCCTTTCCATGCTCTGGAGGGCAGGGAAACTAAGCATATCATTAGGGACCCTGCACCAACAATGGTAGGACAGGTGAAGGGCAAGCAACGGGCCTAATGCTATACAGTGGGTTATAGGACTTTCCATTCATGCAGTTCAGTCTGTTCATATAGACATGTATGATCTGTCTTATCTGTAGTGATGTGGCTGTGGTGGCGCCCCCTTTGCCAACATCCTGCAGCCTGCCTCTGAAGTGGAACCGTGAACAGTTACCACAATCAGTGCAAATGTCACCTAGTATCATCTCCAACTTGCTAAATGCTAATTACATCTTGTCTGAGCGTACCATATGGCGAGTGATAAGATTAAAAAAAAAAAATCGTATCTCGTCTTCACTGCAGACGCCCTGAAAAATACATTGAAATAAAGCCTCGATTTTGAACAGATGTGCACATCACAATTTGATTCATCTGGCGAGGATGTGCAATTGGCATTCTCTGCTATCTAGACTGCCGGTGCTCGTACTGATCTGCGTGCACGGTGGATAATATTTTGTCTTTAGCGGTGATGAATACAAGCTTGGATAAGTGAGTCTGCTGAATAAATTATGTTTATAATCATAGCCCTGGGTGTCAACTAATGTGCCTGGGGAGATGGGGGTGGGAAGATGGGGGTGGGAAGTGGGGGTGGGGAGATGAGGAGTTCCAATCATTTGTCCAAGCAAGCCCCTCCAAGGCAGATGATAATGTGAGTCTAAACTGCTGCACGGGTGGGTAATGGGATTGTGAGCACGCTGGTCTCCTGCTGGATAAGCTCCCCTGATAGCGCCACTGACCTCTTCCCCGATAGCTGGGACAGGGAGTCACAGCAGGGCTCCATTTGGTGCATGTGTGTGTGTTTGGGTTGCAGGTATCATGTATGAGACAAAAGGGCAGCAGCAGGTGTGCCGGTGGGAAGGTGAAAAGGCAGGAGGCGTACACAGTTCCCCAGCCAGAAAGTATAAGGGAAGAACAAATAAAACTAAGGAAGGACGGTTCAGGAGTGAAGGCTCAGGAAGGGTCATATTTGCTATGATTAAACTTTTGTGAGATTTCAGTTCCTTCTCTCACTGAGTCACTGAGTTATCCAAGTTCATGGAGGATTCTTGTTCTGGCATCGGCAGGAAGTAGACTTGTAAATTGCAAGGATTTTTAATTTTGAAGCAGAAAACAATCACCATTTAAACACTGTTAAAAAGGTGAATCATGTTAATGGCTTTATACCAATTAGCAATTGATTTTTTTTTTATCACCCTCCTGTATATATCTGTCACCTCTCCGCTGGTTAGTTTCAGCTTGTGACCTTTGGTTCCTCTTTGTGAATGCAGCTTGTCTCACTTGGCCACTGTTGTAATGCTTTTCCAAACAGTTCGCCTTGACATATTGAGTAATTTTGCCATTTTTCTGATTTGGACACAGGTGATTTGTCCTCTCTTTGGAGCTCTGTTGGTTGTCTCATGCTCCTTTGAAAACTGGCATATCAAACTGCTGATTGCCAGACCTCTTCAATGGCTGACATATGCCGTTAATAAGCATTCAGCTCAATGCGACGCACCTTTGTAAATGTGATTAATTCAAAGTTAAAAGTAATTTTTCTTGAACTTAAAAAAGGTCATAAAGTGAAGCCTGCCAATGCAGCGCACAGTGTATGTATATGAGGCTTTATTCATATCACTATCATCAAATTCTGCCCAAAGCTTTGATGATAACTGGCTGACTCAGTTCCTGGCAGATAAGGGTTCCCACCCCCCGTAATAAAGACGCTCCTGAGCTACACTTTGAAGGGGATCTGTTAAGGAGGTGTGGCCCGTCCTGAATGCCCTTGGCCTTTAAGTGACAAGATTGTTTTCAGACACTGCTGTTTTTCATGAAATTATTTCTTGGACTCCCTTTTCCCTCCATGGCTGCCTTCTGATGTCAAAATGTGCAGAACTAAAAGATCAAACTAAAACCAGCTTAACTTAGTAAAAACTCAAACAACCTGACTCCCATGATGCTCCCTTTCGGTCTTTGTCAAGCATACTGTAGCGGTATTTTCAAACAAATAACTTCAGCCGTGGACTTTTGTGTTGGGCTGAAGTGTGCGACAGCTTTAAAAAGAGCCTCAGAACCAGAGTGCTATCTAAATGAAGCATAATAGATTTGAGAGTGACATAACCATGTTGAAGGGATGTAAGCAGCCTGACAGGAACATTGCTTCTAGCAACTCCTGTGTTGCATTAGTGATGATTTTCCAGGAGGCGCTCACAAAGAGTCTTCAGAGCGCTCTCCTGAGCCCCAGCCAAACCCGGAAAAGCCCCAAAACAAGAGACCATGTGCACACAGGCGAGAGCTCCCTGACACAGCTCCACGCGTTGTTATTCATAACCCACCCTCGACACTGGCCAAATCTAACCCCCCCCCCACTTCCCAAAAAATATAGGTCATTTCGGTTCTAAAAATGGCTGCCTCTCCCTGGGGCCTGCCAGAGCATGAAATAGACTTTACATCACGTTAGCCAAGCAACAGCAACCAAGAAACTTTTTTTTTTTTTGTCGTTACTCATTTTTCATCCCCTTTTGTTGCTGTAATCTAACATATGGCGGTTCTTCTCTCACTCTCCCCTCCTCACTTTCAGTTTATGACCTGAATAAGATATCAGCAGTTTGCCAGGTTTGGAATATGACAGGCGAAGCTAAAGTCATGTAGAGATTTAGATAATATGGTTGCGGAACACTCTACAATGCCTTCCACCTCTGCCTTTCAGACTTCCCCCGTGCTGATAAGCAGGAATTTGGGGGGTGGATTTCAAAATGCTTTGGATTTGCAAATGCCTGCTGATATGGCGAAGGCAGTCACATGACAGACAGCACAATTACTTCCTACCTGTTTGTAATGCTACCTATCCCCTCAGCCACTGGTAGATGAATTACAACAATATCCACTCTTTCCTCTGGGTAGTGGCTGCAAAACACAATATGCAAAAATAAGCTGCTCTCGCCTCCATTGTGGCTTTGACAACTTAAGACTGCAATTTATGGAGGCTAACTCACTTGCAGCAAATTGGATAATGCAGGGAGGAAATTTCTGGGGTTCCATTTGCCGTAGTTTAGAGTTTACACATTTCCAGATGCTCTTCCTCCACAACCATATTGTCTCATTTTAGTTTTTTTAAAACATTTCCATCTCCTTCCACTCCATGTCCGATGCATAAACTACCCAGTGGCTGCCCCTTGAAATTTCCTCATGTTTATTTAAACTTAGAAGGCAGCAGTGGAACGCCTGGTGCCCCATTGGTTTTCTGTGGTGTTTTCTTATTGATAGCCAGCCCCAGAGCCTTTCATGAGCTGGGCTAAGTGTAGCTACAGCGCAGAGGGCTAAACAGCACTTCACCACAATGAGTGTGACATCAACTCTCCACACAAACCAGCGGGTGTGTCAAAGAGAAGCACAATTACAGAGGAGGAGAAGGGAAGAGGTGGAGAAATGACCACAGAGAGAGACAGAGAAAAAAAAAAAGACAGCGAGAAAGAGTGGCAGAGAGTGTCAGTCATGTAGCTTCTAATTTTGGTTCTGGCTCGAGCACTACTTTGTTCTACCACGGGCTTTTATGCTATGAGCATGAGCTGGCTCAAGACAGACAGAGAAGAGCTATTGAATTAGCAAATCTCTCTCTCTCACTCACTCACACACACGTTTGGACTTAAAAAATAAAATGTAAGCGGTGAGGAGTGTTTTTCATGTGTGTGAGCATGTAATACTGTTTTGTCTTGTGTTTTTATACTTAAAGCTCCTCTGAATGTTAGGCTTTTAAAATGTTATCTAATGTCCACGCAGCCACAGTAAATGGTTTAAAAAAAATTATCTCTCCAAATACAGATAAAAGAGAAGGACTCGCATCCTAGTTGAGTGGAGAGCACAACAAAAGCGAACTCAGGCTAGGATCCAAATTAGAGGAAAGATGAAGATATGAAAGATCAAAACCGAGGAGGAGGAATGAGAAAAGAGGAACTGGAATTGGCAAACACTGACATCCAGCTGTGCCACAGTGAATCAAATTTTAAAAGGCAATATGAACTAGAGCCAAATCGCCTGTAACTTGCATGGGAAATAATGAAAAGAAGATTGAGACAGGATCAAGAAGAGTCCACAAAGATCGGAAGTGAATATATATATGTATATATATATATATCTTCATTTATTTCAATATTTAAACCCACTAAAAAGTTGTAAATACAACTTTTGAATGAAAGGCACAGGAAAAATCAGACAATGCTGATATAATACTCAAAAGAAAAATTACAGTACAAAAGTGGACAGTTAGTTACGCACGTACAAATCCCTCCAGGTTCAACATCCTCCAGACAAGGGAAACAGAAATATATCTGACACAACAAAGGGGGTGGGGGGGGCAAACATCAGCCAAACTTCTCTTTATTGCTTTTCCTGACTGACAAGGGTCACGTCAGCTCCCCGGGTCTTGCAGGAGGCCAAAAAGCAACTGCTGTGCTTTCTAGTTCCCCCCGTAGATGGAGTGGCTCATATTTACTTGATTTTTTTTGTCTGTCTATTGACCGTGCTACACAACACTCCACTGGGCATTTAGCGTCTGATTTCACAATATCAAAACAGATGACATAGAAAACATATGGAGCCAAAGAGGGGATTTCTTTTTTATTTTATTTTTTTTTTTAGGTTCTTTGAGTAACATCTCTCATAATCCATTACCAAATGAGCCTATATTTGTGATTATGCTTTAATTTGCTGGTCCACTGAGTGTAAAATCAACCCAACCTCTAAGTGGTGCCGGGTGTTTAAATATTCAACAGAAATTTCTGGGCTGCAAAATTTAAAAGTGCAGGTCAGAGGCCAGTTGTGGAGCAAGGAAGTAATTTAAGATATCTTCATTCCCTTTTTTAACATTTACTTTATAAAGCTTACTGCACTCAACACTAGTGGGAGAAGTTTCACAATAGGATTCATTTATCAATTACAGACATTTAAAGAGAATCTGGCACTGGAGGCCACTACTGCCCTGTTTTATTGTGTTTTCTAGTCCTCATAAGAATCACTTAATTTCCCACTTTCATTTAGTCAAGATATTTTTTTTTTTACCTTGTCTAAGAAAAACATGTCTGAGCCTATCTGATCATCATTTATTATTCACATGGGAGGTTAACAAAGCAGAGGGGGGTTATGTGACGTTAAGTATGCCCAATCTTTGACTTGCATACCTCTAGATAAGGTTCTTATGGGAAAACAAAAAATCAGTATACAGGCCTGCCAGCACATATACGATTGTGTACACATTACGGTTCCTTTGGACAGCTCTTTTGGGGAACAACTGGAGGGAAAGGTGCTGTCACTCTATACTGCTCCGGGTTCTTTAATATTATATATAGCCTCTTTGGTATAGGCACATCTGCATCAAGGGACCACCACTGTCCAATTATTCCTTTCCTTTTCCTATGTGCAGCTGTCTCACTCTCTCTGTTTCCTATTATAAGGAGGGGGGGGGGGGGGGGACACACTTTGGAAAAAAAAATAGATGATTGCCACAATCCTGGAACCTGGAAATCAAGTGATTGATTGGAGTAGCAGGAAATTAGACTTATATAGCCGTCGAGGGTTTTCTTTTTCTCCTGCATGAAAACCAAACCCCCAACCCCCTGCCTCTCCTCTCTACCTGCTGCTGTAGCTTGGCCTTCTCTTCTGCCTGACAGCAGGAGATTCATGCTACCTTCGCCTTCCCTGCAGCCATGCTACAGAAAGAAAAAAAAAAAGCCATGGCACAGCAAAAATGTAAACGCACCAATCTACTTAAATTCAGCCCTGAAAAAAATATATATATATATATATATATATATATATATATATATATATATATATATATATATATATATATATATATATATAAACAAAAAACAAAAAAATAAGAGATCCTAGGGGCAAAATGAAACAGGTGTTAAGATTCAATGTTATGAAACAACAGTTCTGATGGACTGAGGAGTGAACAGGAGGATGGATGGTCAGCGCTGTGCGATGTTGCTGCTGTTGTTGCTTGGACGCTCTGGTTTGCGTTAGCCTGGGTTCAGTGAAGGATGCGTTTACCAGAGCCCTTTCTCACCTCCCCCCTCCCCCAAGGATGGCAGCCCACCCTGGGAGAGGAGAGTTTACCTCTATCCCCTCTCTATCCTGGTTCTAAGCAGAATCTCTTTGCTCCTGTGTGAAAGAGGAGTGTGGCGCTAAGTCAGGTAAAAGCTAGAGCTTTAACAAATCTGCTTTGAAGTTTGAATCGTACGCCTCCTGATGCAAGACCTGTAACACCTTCCTGCTCCAGTGCACAGAGGGGAGCGAATGACATCATGTACAAGAACCAGGGTCTCAAGAGTCCGGAGATAAAGAGTACAGGATCCAGTCTCTCAGTGCGTCAGGATAACGCCGTCTCCATTCATTACCTGGCCGTAGCAGAGGAGGAAGCGGCAGCTAGCTGTGTGAGGTATTCGCGCAGTTCCTTGGCCGCCTGGAAGCGGCCGTAGCGCTTTTTGGGTCTGGTGCACTCGTCCAACAGGGCCTCGAGTTGTCCATCTTTGGCTATGTGGGCGGGGGGGTCATGGAGGAGGCCTCCTGTGGTGCCCCGCCACGTAGCGTACCGCGACAGCAGGTTCTGGCACACAGCATAGTAGTTGTGGTCCACAGTGACCCTGGAACAAAGGGAGTCCTTAGAGAAAGACAGGCAGGCCTCCCTGTCGCACTCCTCAAAACGGCTCTCGTACCACACGTCGTAGTTTTCTGGCTTGTCTGCATGGAGACAGAGAGACGGTTAAATGAAGACGCAGCAATAAAAACATACTGATCATAAAAAATAGTCAATAATATTAATAGAGTCGCAGCATTCATTTCAAATATATAAAAGCATTTATTGGGTCATAAGCTTGATTCTTACAGCCTTCATGAGGTGAATATGTAATAAGATCGGGATATGTAGGTCTGCAGTTTACATTTTAGATGCCTTCTCTTTCTGTGTAGTAGGAGCATTTTTCTATTTACCAAGATAACAGTTACCAAAATGTGGAACAGCTATAAGTGGGAAATTTCAAGCTTAACTGATTTTAAGTGATTACAACCAACTATTAGGCTGCATCTGATCATGAAGAATAACTATTTTTTAGGTTTGTGCAAATTATTACCCCAGAAGTCAACCTGACCAGAAGCTGGCGGGGCCGAGGTGCCACTCCTGACAACAGGAAATTCTTTTTCAAAGCACACAGCCAAACAACTCATCTACCGTTTCATTTGACAGAAATGAACCACTTTCCAGATTTATTGAGCAAATAAAATTCGCTCTCCAGCTCATTTCACGTTGCTTTTTCTCTTTAGAGGATTGTGCTGGGAAAGGAGGGAGCCAAGAAAATAACCTGGAATGATGAGAGCTATTGGTTTGTGCATTAAAAAGCAGATCGATAACATTGTTGGGGTGGGGGGACTCAGAGGGTGCAAACACATAATCAGTGTATCAGCGTTGTAATGCACTTCTCCTCTGGCTCATCAGAACAACTCAATCAAATATCCAGCGTTGCCCCATGTGGCCCCCCGAAGAGGAGGGGCACATCAACCTCAATCAGTGTGGGTGATGAAGATGGATCTGCCTGTGTATGCATGCCACGAGTGTGCGCACACACACATATATAAAGATGTACGTAGCAAGGTGAGGTGAAAGCAATTAATGTTTCAGAGCTGGCCATGCATCACACCTCAGCAGTGATTGACAGATGGCATCAGGAGAGTGTCCCATTCTTGTTCACTCCCACACACACACACACACACACACACACACACGGCAGTCAGGCAGAACGCCTAAAAAGAACAAGGAGGGAGGAGAAGGTTCATACTCAAGGACGAAGATGAGCACAGCAAAAAAAGTACTTTGAGACTCAACTAAAGGCCAAAAGAAGTGTGAGGTCTATTTACTTGCACCACAATCCCCTCCGTTCCGCTCTTACTGCAGGCCTGAGTGTAACAAAGCTAGAACATTTCCAAAGCAAACGAAATCATTTCCAATTCAAATGAGTTGGAGAGCAGTGGACAAGGTAGGCAGCCCTGCCTCTCTCGTCTCCTGCGTATCCGGTACCTTCCATGTTAAGGAGCTCATGTCGGACTTGTATACATTCACCTCACCACTCTGCCTTCCCAGGGCTGCACTGAGAAGGGACACTGGGCCTGAAATGCTTGTTAGCGCGGCCTTACTAGTGGCATTCAAGAGTACGAGCCGGTTTTAACAATGCATGCCTGTGTTAGAGTGCATCATTGAATGTGAGAGAAAAGAGAGAGACGTGCGCGTGTGTGAGTGTTTCAAGGGCTGTTGCATTTGTGTGTGTGTTTGTGTAAGCCGGCAAGCGACTGTCGGGGAGAGAAGAGAATGAGACTGAGTGAAGTGTGTGTTACATTATACAGCATGTGTTTCCAAAAACCACTGGCAGCGAAACCATCCTCAAACGCTATAAACTCAATGATGGGGAATGGTTCCTTTCGCACCACTGGACTGTGCAAACACACGGCGCACGGCACCACTTGAACACGGCATGCGTTTTATCTCGCCCAAACCCACCGCATCAATATGGATGCCACTAACGAGAGGGTGGAACTGCGCGTGGCTTTCTGCGTGTTTGATTTGCAAATCAATTGGCCTCAGTTTAGGCTGATGAGATTCGCGCCACACACTTTAACTCGCTTTCAATCTCAGGCTCTAATTGTAGGGATTGGATTGTCTGCTTGTGGAGCCTTGGGAGGTTACCGTGCCCATTTCCTACTGCTGTCCGACACATGGCCGTGACCTCGTAATGCTCATTACCGCCGTCATCCCTCTTCTTCATGCTGCGGGGCCGGGGTGGCACTTGGCACACACACAGACAGATCCAACACACAAAACACACAAGAAGCACGTAAACATTCTGGAGGCTTAAACTGTGAATGGCCAGACTAAGCAGCTTGAGTTGTCAAGCTCTAAATGTGTCGGTCAGACAATGGGAGTCTCAACCTGGATTGTGGTTCGGGACTTGAAAAGGGCTACTGTGACAGGGTTGAAAATTGCAGCTATTGGAAATAAGGTGACTATACACACTTTTGAGTATGGCACACACACACACACACACACCCCAACATAATCACACAGGAATTCAAGTACAAACTGGAGGGTAAAAACTACATGGCATGTTGGAGTACCTTGACATGTTGTACATCTGTTTGCGTTTTTCTGGTGTCAGATCTTATAATTTGGCAAAGCGCACTTTATCTCAGGATGAATTCATCGCGATACCTCCCCTCCAACTACGTACATACACACACTCCCTTTCACACACACACACACACACATCCAGACATTAGTTCATATCTGTCACAGGGCACAATGGTGGAACCTCAACACCTAGCGACACAACAGTTTATCACTTTAATAGGATTTCTGCAGAAAGAGACAAATCTAAGAGCCCGAATGGGTGGTCGTCCCTCTCTTTGAAGTAGCCCTAGGAAGGGGGACTGAGGGGTTGGAAACTGCCACACCGAGTGTGTGATGAATAGCTCTCTCTGTCCTTGTTATGAGGTTTATTCTGAGAGGCAAAAAAAAAAAAAAAGAAAAACTAGGGCAGAGGAGATGGCTTGTTATCCAAACGATCTTTGCTTTGATGGGGACGAGCATGTCGGAGGCAGAAGGGGGTGCTGGAGGAGAGCAGGCCTCGAGCATGTGCAGATTTGCCCACAGCCGTCTGTCCCTCGAGACCTTTCCTCGAACCTTCATCACTGCCTCATAAGCAACAGTTGGCAATTATATTTCTGACATAAAGTTCAGTGTTTTCTAGAGAATCCAAGCTGTGGTCACTGTTTGAATTACACTCTGGATTTTCAGGAAGTCTCTGATGAACAGTTGGAGGATGGAGAGGAGGCAAAACCACTGCATGAGCAGACGTGTTGTGATTCAACGAATGATACAATTAATGGTTTATTTTCAGTTTTTACAGTTTTAGAAAAGCACCCATCTTACACAAGTATAAAACCACCAATGACAGCTCCATAATTTGAGTGGGAATTAGTAATTGAAGTAAGTGTTCATGTGAATACTATCCTGTACAAATGAGTGGCATTTCTTTTCTTATGTAGCCCCAGAGGTGGGAAGGTTTAAAAAGGTGTGATACACGTGTGTTTGTGAACAAAGAGGAATTGTCATGGCAACTGGGGGGATAAGATATACTAGGCATTACTCACAGACATATGGACATACACCCACCCACACACACACACACAGAGCACATGTGTTCAGGTAATGATGGACTCCAACACTCACTCTGCTTGATCAGCCTTTTGTCTGCCACAAGAACATTCTCGGCATCAACAACGATGACCTTTCCGTCGCGTGGGCCGACCGCAAAGTTATCGAAGCTGACATCAAGCAGGTAGAGGGCAAACTCAAAGTCGTTGTTGGTGAGCTGCTCGGCAATGTCCATCAGCTGACGCGCCAAGTCTACCCTCTTCTCCCAGGGTGCGTTGTAGAAGCTCCACAGCTCCTCGCCCACGTAGTTGACAGCTACCATTCGCCCACATGCTCCCAGGTACTTGGCGAATGGCCACCCTTCGTCTGACGGAAAGCTCTGGGAAGGACAAACAGATGAGAACAGAAAACGTTGATTTAAAAACATAGATAAAAGAAGTCAGGCTGTGTGATGTGGAGTTGGCTGAAAGGAAAAACAGAAATACCCTATTGGCTTTGAAAAGCAGAGGCTAACACATAAATTGTAAGAACCTTCACATTGTCAGAAAATATTTATTTAACTTGCGCGGAAATCAGTTTCTCAATAAAGAGAGAGAAAAAAGGAAAAACACAAAGTTACCGTGTGCAGACTTGGGTAACTTTTGATACACAATTCTAAGCACAATAGTTGAAAATCTGCCAAAGGATCACATGAAACGCAGCCAGCACTGGGTGTAATGGATTAAATGTAATAAAAGAGAAGAGCCAGTTTGTGTTAAAACCCTACAGCTACAAGCTCATGTACGCTGCTATACTCAGTGCTTCCAGAGAACTGATAGGAGGTGATTTGTGGTAGCAGCAGTTAGCAGGAAAGTCTTATGTGTTGTGATGCAGCAGTGGGGCGATATAAACTGCTGCATGATGTTGGCTAACCAGGTTACTGCAGTTTGGGCATGCCGACAAGAAATCGCTGTGTATTACAGGTTAAAACTGATTAATAATAACAAGGTAATACCGCAAGCAGGAAGTGGTATCACTGCTGCTGCAACATGTACCCTAATCTCTCTCAGGTTTACTCCACTTTGAGGTCAAACAAAAACAGGCACACATGCACCATCATCTGCAATCTCTCAAAGTCAAGTGGTAACGTCGGCACGCACACGCACACACACACACACACACACACACACACACACACACACGTGAAACAGCTGTATAAACTACAGGCTGCTAAGAGACTGGATGTATCTTCCATCTCTCTCCATGAGCTCTGGTGTCTCACACTCTTCCTACATCACCTTCTTTTCTCTGGGTCCATTTCTTTGCCACAGGCTATGACGACGGGTGGACAAATTAATGGAAAATAATGAAATGATATTACCCTTTTGTGCAGCCCACATGAGTTTTGCTGCAAGTGATAAGCTCTCATCTTTTACAATAACCCCCCCCCCCCCCGCCATAGGCCTCCATCTTTTACAATAAACACCCGGCCATATGCTAGCTTAACAACAGCCCACAATTCCTATGTAACAAATCTCTCCTAGGCTGCCGGTTCTGGCAGGCAGCCGCCGCAGACACGGACAGAGACTCGGGAGCGCTCATGTTTCACAGGAGCCTCAGTAGCCCTCCCTCTCTGAAACCCAACTGCATCAGAGATATGGCACGGAACACACCATGTCACTGCAGGTAAGGTGTGAACTACTATGGCCGCTGCGTTTCACCTTACACTTGTGGTAATTCAATCCTTCACCAGCTTTCAATTTCTGTCGAGAGGTGGGGGTGGTTTAAATATGCATGGCTGCCTTAACTCCCTTTAAACTTTAATGAAATCCAAATTATTTAAAAACATACATTTTAACCCCCCCTGCCGGCCACGCAGCTGCTGTATCTCAAAGACAGCTGGACCCCAGCCACATTAAGACTGTGGCACCGAGGCGGTGTATGTGACAAAGAAACCGTGGCTCAGTGAACGGATGACTGTGCAGCAGTTTGCAGGTTTACTAGTGCACCAGACTAGTGCCGAGACATTTTTATCTCAGATACTCCTCAAACAACGCTGCTCTTACGCTCCTTTATTACATCCCTTGACTATAGGCTATAATTTGCTATGTGTACTGAAGGCCAAAGCATATGGATCCCAGCTGTGCTATTGTACAAGATGCAACAAGCTGAATGCAATTCTAAGTGAAGGCTAAGGGTGCCTAGCAAGGGGTCCTTGACTGGACAAACAACCTTGTAATAATCTGGAGGACGATAAATCAAGATCTTGATGCAACAATTATGATTCACACCTTTTACAATCTACACAGAAACAGAGAGGCAGACATTTACAGTCTATCACAGTCTGTTTCAGTGGTGTAAATCTATACCCTAGGCGTATCTCTTGTTCCCATCAGTTTTAAGAAAGATCCACCACCAAGAGGGGAGGACAATGATAAGTTGCATGCAATGCAGTCTTGGTTGAGCCCATTTCCCTGAGGTGACCCAATCAATTGTGGGCCAGACAAAAGTCTGTCCAGGAAGCACTACTGGCTTCTAGCAGCCTGTCTGTCTGTCTGTGTCATCCTTAGACTTGGCAATGACTCACCGCAACTTCCCCAAAAAACACTTGGCTTAATAGCCTTCCTCTACATTTTCTGATACAGAAAAACTTGACAGGAAGAGGAATCTGAGGAAGTAGACATGTCTCAAAAAGTGAAAAATTCCAGCAGATACTAAGAAACAAAAGGATAATGTTGGGC
The DNA here is from genome assembly GCA_005408345.1 of Macquaria australasica. Classification (NCBI taxonomy): domain Eukaryota; kingdom Metazoa; phylum Chordata; class Actinopteri; order Centrarchiformes; family Percichthyidae; genus Macquaria; species Macquaria australasica. The sequence goes on along the minus strand of SEMN01000019.1, from coordinate 557,595 downwards.
TGACTGCACTCCCAAATACTGAGTACTGGCTGGAAAAGAGACAATCCCAGACTACTGAGATGTTGCTAGCCAACGGGCAATGTGAGATTTTAGGATTATAGCAGGCTAAATATCTAAAATGGCTTTCTAATTTCTGAAGTTGGTATAGAAAGATTAGGTTGAAGCTGGATCAGTTGGTGGTACATCCCTATTAGGCTCGCTTCCCTTTGACCCAGATTCAAACCTCAGACCGCTTTATATTGCTGAAAATCTAAGTGGCTCTTGGTCTCGTTGACAAAACTTAGCATGTCCAATTTTACGAGTAAACCTGCTTTGTCAACCGCCATCCTCCCCTCTCTCACCGCTGCAGGGCGGATGGATAGATGGATGTGGGGAAGGGGGGGTGGTGGTGGGCGGCGGGGGGTGGGGTGGGTAGAGGGGTGGGGGGGCAGAGAGCAACAGAGGAGAGAGAATACGATGGAGACAGCAAACAGGAGAGACAAACAGAGTGTCTTTCACTTCTCCGCTCCAGTGGACAGGAGGAATAAACCAGCAAAGACCTGCCTGCTAAACACATCTCTCTCTTTGTTGTCAGGTTGCAGCCTGAATGGGAGCAAAAGTAGAGCGACGGCAGATGGGGGGGGAGAAGGATGAATGCCCTGAGGCTACTTTCAGACACTGTCAACGACTGTTATGAGAACGCCTTCGTGTCTGTCCGGCCCTCGTCCGCTGTTCTTAACATAGATGTCGCTCATTCACCGCTCTGACAGGCTCATTGCGCTGCGTCGATTACCGGAGGTCTTGACAACTCCTACCTAGGTGTCATTTTTATGAGCTTCCTATATTTAAGTTTCATATGCAATAAGTCTAAAGGTGAGAACTACTGAACAGTGTAGGCAGACACATGGAGGTGGGCACCTGAGCTCTGGATTCAAACTCGCCTATTGCAGAAGTTGATAAATACTCCGCGTGTCCCACCAATCATTTTCCCTTAGCGCTCTTTAAACGGTTACTCTGCAGAAGTCATTAACGTCTGCAATGAGGCGTTGAGGGGGTGGGTGAAATAAATTGGAAAGCCCAGCCTAATGTTACAACCACTGCACTATCTCTGAGCAGACTTGGGAGGTACTGTATGCGTGTGCGCGCTTGCATGTTTGGGTACTGCACAGGTAGCGGATTTTACCAGTCGTCTCCCAATAATGTTATGCTACTGAAAAATGCTGAGGGTGCAGAACTGCCAATGACACATCCCAGCGACTTTTACTGCTTTAAAAAGGTCTTATCACTACTTGTTCCTGTCATTGGATAAAAACCTTTATGTCCTGCTTAGCAAAAACCTTTAACTTTTAGAACTTGGTGCCAAATGCTCTTCTTTCCATACACATTTCTTGCTAGAATTTCTCGCAGCGTTAAAGAAATAATGAGCTGAGCTCGAGCGACAATGAAAGTGAGGGTAGAAAACAGAACAAAACAGAATCGTCTCATTAAAGACAACCTCACAGTGACTTCTAGGCCCAAGTCTGACTAATCTAATCTTAAAGGTTGTGCCAGTGCACTACAGTAGCATTGACAGAGGTGGGGGATGTGCTTTCCTCTCCCCTCCCTGTAATACAACAGACACACTGGCGTCCTCTTGGGGGGAGATTGGAGTGGGCTGAAATGAAACAGGGCCACAGACACATGGGCAGCCTCTGGAGAAGAGGATGAAACGAATGGAGCGAGAGGCACAGGAACACACACCTGCGTCCTGACATCTGCTGACAAAGGCATGCCCTTCTATTGGGCCACTCGGGGGAGGGCGTGGGCGTGTGTGTGTGTGAGAGAGTTCGAAAGAGGCTCTTTGTGCGTGTGTGCATGTGTGTCTATGTGAAACTGTATCCTAGTGAATGAGAACATGCAACGTGACCAGGGCTGATAACAACCTCTATTCAGGGGCCGAGTAAACATGAGCGGCTCCCAAGATATTGCCTTGGCTGGTCTGCAAAGAACACTGGTCCATCAAACACACATATACATACACGGACGCACACACACAGAGCTGCGTTTAGAAATTCAAGATTTAAAAAGGAGCCAGTTGCCTGCAACCACAACTACTTACAGCAAAAAGGAAATTAGTAGTTTGCCACAGAAGTGTTTCATGTGTGAAGCTTGTTAAAGCCCTGAGCAGGGTGTGGTGTAAATTCTCAACATTTTCTGTCCTCAACAAAATCCCACCGCTTCATAGCAAACAAGCTGGGACAGGACTCGTCAAGAGTCCGGGGATCAAACGGTAAAGTTGAGGAAGTGTGGCGGACAGACGCATTCAGTCAGACTACAACAGCAGCAAAAAAAAAAAAAAAAACACCCTTTTCAACCCTGATGTTGCAAAATGAACATTATTCAGCCTGTTTATCAAAAGGGATTAGCGTTAAGAAGGAGTCACATCTGCTCTGCAAGGTTGGGGCTGCCAAGCTGGAAACACGCTTTTCTGTACAGCTCTCCCGTTGACCTTGTGTGTCTGGAGGATGTGTGTCGAGCCCCGTCTGGCATTTTGCTGCCCATTTAAGTTTAAAATCCAGTCGGTTGGTCCGCGGCGAGAGCTCAGGCCCCACAGGGGAGCCGGCGCTAACTCCTCATCCTGGCGCACATGGCGCTATCCCTTTCTTCTTTTCTGCTCTCGTCTCCTGCTGCTGCTGCTCCTGCTAACCCTGCTTTTTCCCCTCTCTCTTTGTTCCACCCCCAAAACCTGCAATACAGGCCAGTGATGCCGTCTGTTCCAGAGATGGAAGCCAGGAAATGCCTAGTCAGAGCACCAAGCTGAGGACAGCACGTGTGTCTGTCTGTAAAGGAGAAAGAGTAGGGAGAGACAGAGACCGTTACGTGTATGTATCTGAATTTAGAATAGGTCCTGCCTCTTTCTTTACCAGACATGTGGTTCAAAGAGTGCACAGTCAGTGTGTAGAGCTGGCAGCAGTCTTGGGAAACAGGAAAAAAATCACTGAATGAAGACTGAAACTAGAAAGAACTGCTGGGTGTGCGTGCATGTGTGTGTGTGAGCGTGTGGAAATCAGAGCCAATAATAAAGTAAGAGGTCAAAAAACATGAGAAATCAAAACTAGGAGGTCAGATAGATAGACTGAGCAAGACCACAAACAGGCGGCTTGTGTGCACATGATTCAGTGAGCACCGCCGAGCAGTGATAGAAATGGGTTAGCTAGGTCTTGAGTTCTGCAAGCCCCTGCTCTGTTGAGAGAGAATGAGAGCAGGATGAGGAATGAGAGCACAGGACAGTGCAGCTTGGGGTTGCTAGTATACGCTCCTTCGCTAGCTGATAGCTGAAACCCTTTGCTGACCGGAACCTGAGCCGCTGCACACAGAGCCACCTCATAAATCCCCTCCACTGGAAGATGAGGAATGTATTAAGTCATAGGCCGTGGTGTTGACTCAGTCTAGGTGGTATTGCCGTCCACACGGCTGGGGAGGAACCCAAGTGAAGCTTGGCCTCAGACCTGAGGGCTGTGGGTTTGAGGCCTACATCAAGGGTTGTGCATTTCAGAGCAGGCGCCAATTATCTCAGGGGCAGCCGGGTGGCGTTGTGAGTAGGGAGACTGCCGTCACTGACCCTGCACTCTAACCTCTCTGCAGAACAGGACAAACGGACAATTTCTCCTACAAGGAGCAATTAAGCATCTCATATGCTAGAAGAGACTTCATCTAACATAATAAGAGGTGCCAGCCTATGACCAGTCCCCTTAACATCTACACTTCAAGTGAGGAGTTTGATTAAATGAAGTTGTTTTACCAATTGCAAGGGTGCAAATGCTCAAGACTTGAGATGCTACAATATATCACTGACCTCTCATATTTTCTCTGACAGGAACTAGGTGCCTGACACTTTAATGCAGTGGACAATTTTATTACTGCAGGCAAACTGATGGGCTAAAAAGCTTATTCTTGCTCTAACATTAGGCCCTGGGCTCTCCAGGGGACACGGCACAGTAAAGAGCCCCTTGATACCGATCCATATTAGCCATCTTAAGGGGCCCAAGGAGAGTTGTGGATGAGGTTAGACTCTCAAGCGTTGCAGAAATGTGTCTTCAGGAGCTGGGCCCAAGGTAAGGTTGGGGTGCAGGCTTTAACAGTAGGAAGCTGGGTGGGTGGGTGGGGGTGATCTAAAAAAGGAGCTGGTGTGTGGGATGCGTTGGGGGGGGGGGGGGGGGGGTTAGCCACAGGCATTTACCTAACCAAACACAGCTGTCGTGTGTGCGTGTGCGTGTGTGTGTGTGTACATGTGTGTGTGTTTGGAGAGGGAGAAAGAGAGAAAGGATTATGGTAACACAAGCAGTCTGGCTCATTCAAATGGGGGGAAAACACCACAAGGCTCTGGCTTGTACAACACACACTCGCTCACACAAACCCCTCCGCTCCTCTCCTCCTCCTTCTCTTCTCCCCTTTCCACTAGGGCCTCCATCCAGTGAGGGCAGCCAAAAGAGGGGAGTCGGGCCCAGATAACTCCCTGTCTTATCCTAACAGGATTCAGTCAGTACACAAAGGCCTATACGAATAATGAAAGGGGGTTTGGGAGCACTTGAAGCAGGGTTAAGCGGCGTACACAACCTCCTCTCTTATGTGCTAAGAGCGTCACAATCCCCCCCAGACCCAAAAACAAAGGTTCTAATCACAGACTAGCAACTTAAATACTATTTACCGGTGGACCTCAGCTACTGAGCCAGCCTTAGAGACAGAAGGCTCTCACTTAAGCCAGGATAGCATGCAGTGTCTGTGATTAAATGAAAAGAAATAAAAACTAAAAACAAAATGGGCTTTGATCCTCTTTGTAAAGAGGCATGCCCCAGAAAGAGACCATAAGATTGCAGAATATTTCCTTTTTTTTCTAATATTTGACCACTGTAAACAAAATATATATTTCTTAGTTTTATGCAGTCCCATACAACACTACCACAAACTACTCTGACACGGTCTCAAAAAAGAGTAAAACAACAATTATCATAAAAACAAGATTTATTGCAGGGCTGTTTTACTGCAATGCATTCGATTGTAAAGGTGTTTTGTTTTTTCTGGTTTTCCAATGCATGTCTTATGCACCATACTGTAAAATAAATTCTTTGTAATAAATTATTGTTTGTCTAGCCTCTACAACACCAAATCACTGTCATTATTTTTTTTTCAATTATACAGTTATAAGATCATCTGACTCATAGCTGGTGTAGGCAGGTTGTACATCTGCTTATGACCCAATGCATTTAAAATGTATTTTCCTATTAAAAATAAATCAAGGTTCAGTAGGTCAGGTTGAGGTACCACCTTTGCCTCACTTTACGGCAGGAAAAACCCTGAATTTATACTATTTGCTTTGGCTTAGTTTCCAAAGTGGATGAGCATCGTAATAGATTATGCAGAGCCTCATTAAATCAGCAGCATACCAAAGAGGCATCCCCCCCATTTAAAAAAATTCAAACAAGCTGCTAGTGTGTTTGCTTAACGCACTGTGAATGTTTACTTTCACATTTGCGTTAAAATGCGGCTGTCAAAAAGGAGTAGGAGATAAGGTCACCCATCTAATCTCTCTCTTCCGCCTCTTCTCTGAATTTAGTATCGGTGTCAGACGTCTGTGTTCTGGGGAAAACAGACAGTGTTGCTAGAGAGGCTCATGCCTTCTGACGAGGACGTCTCTGTGTCAGGTGAAGGCGGGGTGCTGGAGGAGGAGGTGAATCGGTAGAAGAAAGATGGAGAGGGGGTGTCTGGGAGAACACAGATTTAAGTCGAGAGGAGATGACTGAGTTAACCCCACAGGCCTGTCACATCCTATTCTCGGCTTCAATGAGCAAGACAGGGCTGAGAACCAAAAAGGGTGCGAGCACAGTCACATGCTTCTGGCTAGTACACCAAGCTTAATGATTTGGAAGGGAGGACTAGGCTAAATTGTACTAATTTAAGGTTGGGCCAGATGCACTCCATCAAACACAACCATCACCTGATGAATCAGTGAGTCATCTAGCCGAGGGAGAGAAGCCAAGGATGGCAAATAAGGTTCGTGCAGGAGAAAATGAGAATAATTTATTACTCACTTTTCATGCAAACCAAGTTTTTGTTGAATAAGAGGTCAAATTAAACAGCATCATGTAATTTCTCTGGTTGGCAAAGAGACAACCCCTTGACACAAGTAGATTTATCACAGTAACAGAAACTTTCTCAGGCCAACTTATCTGCAGAAACACAGCATTGGTTAAGAGGAAAGGAGAGAAAACAGAAATAGTTGCATAAGGTACCTCTCATTGCACAAGGATTTTCCTATTTGGCTGTCGTCATTTTGTCTTCCAAAAATATTTATTCCCCAAAGCCAAATTGTCTTCCACGTGACAGAGGAGTGGGGGTGGTGTGTGTGTATGCGTGCGTGTTTGTGTACCGCAGAGCACACAGAAAACGCATTGTTGGCCAGACCCAAGACAACACAGCAGATTGTTTCCCACTGACAAAGAAGGTCTGGTTTCTCATAGTGAAACGGGGCCGATTTACTGCCTGTGGCTTCAAAAGACTGGAAACAGAAGCCATTCTAAGAGAGAGTGCAGAGCTCACTGAGCAGACGGCAGAAATGTTATTGGCATTATTCAACTGTATAAAGCCAGAAGAAAGAGATAGAGAAAAAAACAAACTCAAACCACAGAACTGGCAACCAATGGCAGTAAGAAATCATTTACACTAAATATAGCAAACCTAAAAATCATACACTGAGTGATACTGGTATCTCCAACTTACTGAAGAGGTGTTTAACTACAGCCAGGCAAAATGAAGCAGCGCTCTAGGCGTGACAAGAAGGCAGCGTGATGAATGGTTGAAATAAGGATCAGGTTTCATTAAAGAACTGGTCATAAACCTCAGCCCACATTCCTCTAGCTTTTGTTAAAACCAGTCCCCACACAGTAGCACTAACCTCTGGCAAAAAAGGAGACCAAGGTGTTGTAGTACAGCACGTCTCCTGTTCAATCTCTATAGACGGCATTAATTCTTTATGGTCTACTGCTGCCCAACCTTGTGTATAGGGTCTCTCAGCAAATTTTCTCCTCATCTTTGGAGTTCAGTGATGCTGACGAACAGTCAAGACATCTCTGAGATGTCTGGCACATTTCTTTGTATATGATCCATCCACGCAGTCCATGCCCACCATCTGTTACCCCTGGTCTGGTGCATACACAGAGCCTGCAGTTCTTTCTTATGCCCACAGGTCACAAGTTCAGGATGAGATCAACAATTCATGAGTCCCTGTAAACATGCAAAGGCTACACGGAGCAGGGAGTGAAGAGAGCTGTGGACAATGCATGATGTGTTGGTGTGTAAAGTCTGTAGCTGTGTGCAAGATAAGGATGGGAGGGGGTGATTCACCAAGCCTCTGGGGCACAATGGCATTAAAAACATTGACGGAATAATCTGGCCAGAGTTTGTGGAGCATACACAAGCACACAGGAAAATATAGAGGAGGATGACACAGATAGAAGAAAGAAGTAATCAGAAAGAGGAGAAAGGAAGGAAGGGGGAGGGCAAGCGACCACACATGGCTAATCAGATTTTATAGATTGACTGGCCTACAAGGCTGATCTTGCCTTTTGTCCTCCGAAATGCCTGGAGGTGTGCGGCCCTATGTGTAGCGGGGGGGCTGGAGGTCAGGGTAAGTTATTGAATGTCTACATGGACCATGAACATTGTTGTGTTCCCTCATGAGACACGGTCAATGCCAGATTGAAATTGATTGGCTGCTTGTAAATCAGTGATGGAAAAGGACCTGGATGGTGCTTATATGATATACAGTATGGCTGCCTTGACATGCAGGATGACAGAACAGAGACTGGTTGTGATTTTACTCCTAACCTGGTGTCAAAACAAGACAATTAAATTTAATAGGCACCATTGTGATTTTGGCAGTATTTACCATTTGTTAATTTACTCTTACTGTTTACTACAAGATTTCTAATGTTGCAGAACAATATTATTATTAGGGCATTCAAAAAGGGCATAATTTACATTGTCTTGGGTTTTTGTCAGTTCCTTCAAGTCCTAAATTTCAACTAAATCTTGTTTTGTTTTTTGGATTGTAAAGCCGAAATGAAGACAGCAATATCGGTCAAAAACTTTAAAAAGATTTTATTTTTGGAAGACTGGTGAAGGATCAAGAATATTTATGCTGATACCACTTAGCAGTCCCACAAGAGATCCTTCCACATGCCGTCTCCCACAAATGACGTGAATCCAGCAGACATGGACGTATATTAAAATTAAAAAAAAACTTGGACCATTTACAGATGCATCCTTGAATAATTCAAAACTGCCCTACATATAGTGTTAAATATGCAGTATTGCCGACAGCCAAAATCTCATCTTTTGGGAGGACACAGCTCTTAAAACCCTTCTCTATTCTAAGCAGAGGAATATTCATGCTCCAAATAGCGGACATGTAGCCTAGAGTTTAGGGAGGGTGTAATGGCTCGTCTCAGATCTATGGAAGAGGAAGGAAAAGGAGGATTTCCTACCCTGTAATTTACTGGGGGTTTTGTGGGCCAACACCCTGGCTTGCTTTGTACCGATGCTCTTATCCTCTTTGTAGCAAAGGTAGTCCAGGGACCATGGCTTATCAACTACTCTGAAAACACCTGGTGCAAGAGATCAGCTAACAGACACCTCTTTATCAAGATGCAATATTTTCTTCAAAGACTGTAATAGTCAAACATCACTCAAAAAATAAAAATAAATACTAGTCTAAATGCCTCAAATGGTATCTCATCCACATGTTGCTTTAAACAGTTCCTGTCCTGAAAACACACAACATTGAAAAAAGTTTAAACGGACACAGTACCTGTAGTACGAGCGGTTCCGGGTTGAATGCCAAGGTCATGAGCAGCTGCATTCTCTCCGTGTCCTTGAGGTTCTTTAGCAGGAAGCTGCCTGAGTCTTTGGTCTCAGCATACCTGCGGACCACACGGTCCAGCAGCCTCTGAGAGGGGCAGTGTACCAGGTCTGACCAGCCCTCCACCACCTCTGGAGTGAGCAGACGAACATCGCCGTTGATCCGGGCAAATTCAGTCTTGTACATTGCCTGGATGAGGTCACAGCGTGGCCTGCCTGTGGCCCTCTTGCAGATTTTCTGGTCTATCTCAGCCAGCTCCTGGTTGGAGCCGAGCCGTTTGAGCACCACGCGACGGGTGCCCTCCCTGGGCTCACCGTACTGAGCAAAGTAAACATTCTTGACATTGAAAATGTCTAGGAATCGTAGGCGACCCCAGGTCTCAAAGGAAACCTGGCCATTCATGAATTTGCGGCACCAGCTGGTGCCAAAGCAGGCGGGACACTTGTTGAGGTTGATGAAGCGTCTGTCAGTGAGCTCATTCTTCTGGAAGGATGCGAACAGGTTGTGGGTGTTCATCAACAAGATGACAAACAATCCCACCACCAATAAGAGCTTCAGACAGCGGTACAGGCGGCCAAGTTTGAGAGGCAGGAAGCGCAGCATGATGGGGACGGGGCAGGGGCGGGGGTTCTTGAGGGATAGGGAGGAGGAGGAGGAGAGGTATTGAGATGATCGTCAGGGAGCTAACCTCAATGCCTCGCCGTCATGGTGTACCGGGGTAGCTTCTAAAGTGGCACGCAGGGGTGAGGTTGGCACAGCTGCCCCGTGCCAATCTCTGGCAGAGGCCAGTGAGTCATGTTCTTCCTTCTTGGTGTTTGTTTGCAACCTCGAGCCAGCAGGCCTGAAATCAAGCAAAGAAAGGAGAGAGGGGAACTCATTACATCAGGGAAAATAAAAAAAGATACATTTCATAACACCAAAATTGTCTCTTTTGGTGATGGATAACAAGTGAAAAAGGGTTTATATAATTTTTCTTCTGCTTGGTCTGCAACTTGAACACCTAAGTCCTAGCATGCGATACCTCCTATAAAACAAATTAGCACTTTCTTTGGCATATGAAATTGTCTCACAAATTTGAATTGCTTGGGTCATTTGAGAGATTTCATTACTTTTTGAGCAGAAATGAGATGGCCCACAGCCAATTCAATAAACCTGCATGTGCCTCTGAGCTCCTTCTCTTTGGGAAATCATTTCTTGTATACTCCCCCAATATAAGAAAGATATAGAAAAGTATAGAAAAGTATAGAAAAGGGGAAAATAAAGTGTCAGTGATCAAATTAAGAGGAAATGTACAACATCCTCTCCTAGAATAAATAAAATGTGCTGCACTCCGAGGATGATTCCTCAGAGGACCTCGCTCTGTAGCTACAGAAGTATCCATCACTTTTCCTCCGATGCACAGCAAAATAACACGCTGTCTGCATACCTCAACAGATACACTGAATTGATTTTTTTCCTTCTCGCTTCAAATGGAGGCATTTCACTGCATTGTGAAGAGTCATGCTGTGCGTAGTTTAACCTTTGATCAGAGTTGCCCTGTTTCGTTTTAATCACGCTTTGAAGTTGTTTCTTTGAAAATGGCTGGTGTCACTAAAATAACGTCTGTGGTTGAGGGGGAAAAAAAGAATCTGTGAATACCTGCATTATATATCGATGTCAGCAGAGAAGGGGATGGTGAGAACTAAGCATGGACGAAAAAGACAACAATCTGGGCTCACAGTACAAGAACAATGCTCACAAGCCGCTCATAGTCCGCCCATGATGAAGCCATGTTGGACCCCCCAATCAGCTTTTTAGCAATGAGTCTTGTAAGTCTTATAAGTCGCTTTAAGAAAGACAATGACTCAAGCCATGCAAATTAGCCATCCTCAATTAGAGCTCATTAGGACATGCCTATTAGGACAGCTGACTTGAGAGGGCATGGCTAACGAGCAGGCACACTAGTGTGATTAGTGTGCGTGTCGATGGGTTCCTTGCATTTTGCCTTCAGATCGAAGTGGCTGAGATGTGGAAAGACACGGGGGCTGGAGGCAGCCAAGAGAGCAGCGGTTGTGAGAGATCTGCGGCTGTGGAGTGTCAGATAAGAAGCTGAATACACTAGTTCTTACCTCACACCTCTGTCTGCAAATACCTCTAGCAGATCAGGCCAACATCACTAATGTAAAAATAGACCATATCCAAATAAGGGAGCTACAGACAGCTGAACTACATTTTTTTTGAAGGAAAATAAAAATGATTCATGCATTTTTTTTTCTGTTCTCACCACAAATCTAAATGTGACTCAACAGTGAGCAGTGCACCATAAATAAGATAAGAATAATGAGCGACAGACTTACTTTACATCATTTAAACAGAAGCAATCTTGAATCATTTTTTAAACTCCGTATTAAATCAAATAGCTACTGTAAATCTTAATGGCAGTGTGTCACAATTTCCCAAGACATGGGACGGCATGTAATTATTCATTTTATCATTATAATGAAGCACAATGATAATGGTAATTTTAGGCTTTACGAATAATTCACTCAGCACACTTTTTGAATATACCACCTCATGCCCACATTAACCTGCGATATCTCAGAAGCAAAACTGCACAAAAAAATCATTCTTCACGCATTTGGTCTGAAACAGCATTTCACTGGGCAAGCTAAATAAAGAAACTGTAGGTCCACATTGAGCTGACGTCAACAAAATGCCTCCAGTGTGATAAATGAACAATAACCAAATAACATCTCAGCTAAAACGAACGGCAACGCAATAATTTAATAGTGTCTGGAAAAAATTCTTACAGATATTCATATTAAATTGGGAAAGGAAGATGGATTGGGAGATGGGAAATAAAGAAACTAAGTCTGCTTGACTAACAATAACAATTTCAATAGGAGTGAAAAGAATGTGTGCCTTGTGCCTTCTACTACAGGGAGCGAGAGGAAGCTGATTGCTTGAAGGTAAAAACTGAATATCTAGTTGCTACAAAATCTCGATTCAAGTGCCATTTAGCATTTGACATAGGCAGTAACGGCACAGACGTGGCTGCTCGATCTTGGGAGCAGATATGAGATTTAACCGGGATCAGCAAAGGGCTCAAAGGAGGACAAAACACAACCTCGGCCAGGCCGAGAAGATGATGACCTCTTCAAAGCGACAGAGAGCCCCGGCAAGCTGGAACAAGCCCCGAACAAGACCTGGACACTGCGGAGTAATGAGATGCACGAGCTGGCGGCTAACACGGGGAGGGATACATAGCTTCTTCCTCCTCTCCAGAGGAAGTTTTAGGCCTCAATTACCTATGGAGCATTACCTGGATTATGTCAATGACCGTACTAATTGCTGGAGTGAACGGATAAGATACACACTGCATTTTCGTTCTATTAATGAGAGGCAGGCACGGTGTTAAAATGCTTAACATGTTGACAATGAAATGCACAAATCTGCCACCGATGGCTTATCCTTGATCCTGTACTTTTGTTTAGCATGAAGCAGGAGGGTATATGAACTGAAATGCCACTAGATTAGAGATTTTATAGCCTGCCGCTGCTGCTGCTGCACACAGAGTAATAGTGTGAATGAGACCAAAACATTGAGCTTTATTGGAAGGATGGCATGGTCATTTAAGATGGGGATATTTTTCCTTGGTAATTACCCCACTAGATTGCTTCTCGTGAATTTTACACCTGCAAAACCATTTATTTAACTCCCTCACTCGCTGTGTGCCACCCCATGGCTGAGTTATTTAATAGGACATGCAGAGAGGAAAACAGACTGTTCTATGGCAAGGTTGCCTATTCAGGTTTTTGAAAAGGGTAAAGTTCACTTAAAGCTCTAAATTACAGCCAGATGCTTTGTATTCTAACACAGATGTTACCCACCAGAATAGGAGGGCAGTGAAATTTAAAGCAGTGTTTTCTTTTGGACAAACCTCATTGTGCACACAGAAAACTTATGTTTTAAATTAGCCCCCTCCACCCCACCCCCCACCCCCCACGGGTGCCTCTGCTCCTTCTGCACTCTGCGAGAAGGAGGGATGCACAATACCAAGAGGAGAAACCCTGTTTAGAATAAGCACCAAATTACCTTTCATCATACACAGCCGCTGCCAAAACTGGGGTAAGAAAGTTTTTCAGCGTACTCGGTCTACAAAGTACTGCGGTGAGCGCTTCGAAAGAGAAGCAAAGAAAAGAGGGCAAATCAAAGGATGCCTGACTCCTCATGCATGGGAGATGAGTCTCGCATTCAAAATGTTCCAAGTTTGGCAGATGTTAAGAGCCGCAAAATGGCTCATTACTGGGACAGAAAAGGCGCAAGATGAAGCAATAGGCCCCATGTTGGCTTAAAACAGAATGACAAAGGTCGAGACAGAGGAAGATGACATCGTAATATCCTAATAGTTCAACTTTTATTAAACTTAGATTTTGACAGAATAACCCAGATAAGAAAGAGGGGGGTTGAAAAGAAAATTTCCTGTTTGAATAATCTTTTCCACAGCTCATTGTGTAAAACTGGTTTCAGATAATGGTGTACGAGGGCAAGGCTACTCGCGGGCTAACCCATTTCCTTCACTGCACCTGAGGCTAAACTTCATTATGATATAATGAAGTCAAGCCACATATGAACATGCTTGATTAATTCCACTGGAAATGCAAAAGAGACTGCAAGGAGGGAGTGGTGAAAAGGACTGGAAGACACAGAGGAGGTGGAAAAATAGAGAGAAAAATAGAGAGAGGAAGGATATAACCGATGTATAGCTAGTGGACAGCAAGGTGAGAGAAACTTTGAGGTTTTGCTCTTGCGATGGAAATGAATGAAAAGAGATCACTTGAATACGGAGTAGCAGTTCTCCATCTCTGAATGGACACACACAAACACACACATGAACCCCCGGAGACTGCCAGCATTACCACCGAGCCCTACTCAAAGCTCGGAAAAAGCCTCCTCTGACAATCCCCCACCCCAACAAACCCCCCGCCCCCATTGCAATGCGCGGCTCTAGCTGGAGAGAGGAACTACTGTTGCCAAGGTTATCGACTGAGGGAGTCAATAATGTTTGATCACAAAAACATTCAGCCACAGCCGGATTGCTTCAGTACAGCAAATACGTAGACAGTGATGGATAGATACAAATGACAGTAACATTCGCATGCCTAATGGAAAATTGAGTCCTCAGAATATAAGCACCAATTAGCAGCCTCCCCACACTAACATTAGTCCGATTCATCTCTGGCCCAAAGCAAACGCTAGAGGTTTTAATGAGAATATCAATGGTATCCGCTTTGCGCCAAACTGCCGCAGCTGTTTGGAAGGACACACTTGAGCTGGGAAGACGGATTCTTCAACTGATAACATGTTTTGTTTCATTTAAACAGCTGCACATTTTCACGAGCCAGCATCGCTCTGTAGAAGTTTTGAAAAGTTGTCATGCATTTCAATGTCATGTTAATGCTATTGCAAAACAAATGTGTCATCTAAGTGAAGCTCCACTCAAACTTATTAAAAACAAGCTATCAAACCAAGCTTTAGTTTAAACAAATGGGAAATATGTTTGGAGTACGGGGGAAAGAAAATTGATTACCTGGCAGACATTTATCATTTTCATTTAAGGTCATTCCTAGTGTAGCTCCATCTGTTGTAGAAGTTGCTTTATCCAAGTATGATTTGGTGAGTTTGGAGGTCAAAAACAAAAACATACTGCTCCTGTGGGAGCTTTTAGGCTACAATTACAAGACGTTTCCCTGCTGAGTGCAGAGAAACATTCAAATCAACCACCAGCATAACGTCTTAAGTGTACTGGTCCCTTTTCATAGTTCCCTTGTCGACTAACCTTGCAGAAAGTCTCCACAATTAGTCTCCTGATATGGAAGAATTAATTCTAAGCAGCCCATTCTATTCATTAGACTGTAAAGAGAAATTCCTTAGGACTTATTATAAGCCTTTTCTGGATAAAACAGTAGAACTGCTGTGGTAATCTATTTTTCCCTTGAAGAAATCAAGGGCAGAAGTCTGCAAAGAGCGTTCAATCGCAGAAATCTCATGGTCAAGTCAATTCAGCCATTACTGTATTGCAAATTACGCTTTCATTTTCAATGCCCGAGCCTTTCGGTCTGATGGGCAAATTGCTCGACCTGCTATTTGCTCACGCCCACAAGGAAAGCAAATACACAGCAAATCAATCCAAATCAAGTTGGCCAAGGGGAAACCTGTTGAGGTCACGTTGTTTTTGAATAGTCAAAACTACAGTGCCAAGTAAATGGGAAGCGATGCAAAAACATGTTTTGTTTATTAGAAATACTTTCAATGAACAAATCTAACATGTTAATGGTGCCTCAAGCAAATGAATACCTTCTTAACACATATGCTGTTGATATAATCTAATATGTTCTGCATTCAAATAGCCAAAGGAACATGTGTTTAGAGGTTTAAGGGACAGCACATTTTCGCCCATCATACATCTGGCTGGCTGCACAGTAGCTTGTGCATGATGACACCCCATTGCAGTTTTGTTAATTAGAGTTAGTGGTCGACATTAAGTTGTGTTTAGGCACCTGCGATGGACATGACTAGTGTTAGATGAGAGGACGGTCGTTTTTTGAGATGCCAAAGATAGTTCTCTTGTAACAAAAACAAAACAAAAAAAATGACACCACCAGCAGCTCTATTAGTAGTAACAACAAACTTCCTGTCACCGTTCAGCGGATGGGGGCATCTGATAGGAGTGTTTGTTTCTGGTATTTTATCTAATCATTGAATCATTTTTGGGGTAGCAACAGTGACGCTTAAGTGTCAAGCATCCTTTTACTTGATTCACATAGTCAAGTCGAGGCTACAATAAATAGAGTAAAGTGACTCATTCAATTCACATTGTGGCAACCAACATTGTTAAAAGGCTTAGCGCGACGTGAACTCGCACTGCAGGGAGGAGAAAGAGACTGTGAAACAAACCTGTGCGACTTTCTCCTCTCCGGGTCTGTAGTAGTGAAACGCTTAGCGCTCACTTGATATCATTCTTCAAAGTTGCGGCCACTTGCGAGGCGGGCGAGGGATACTTTAAATCACCGCCGACAACGTCTAAACCGAAAACAGCTCCTTCCAAGCTCGACGAAGATCTCTTATCACGCCAACTCACACGGGCTTCCCATTTCTAGCTCGCAGGTATCTAGCCAGCTAGCCTGCTAGCTGCCGAAATAAACAGTTGGGATGTCGAGTCTTAACTCTTCATATACCGGCTCTTTCCGGCGTGACGACGCGGCCGTCTTCACAGAGCACAACGGCGCCTGTGTTGGGCATTAACGTCCATATCTGCCCGCTCATCACGAGTCCCCTTGCGGTCACGGAATCGCCTCTTTTCTTCTCCTCTCAGGACGCAGCTCAGTCCCCTCCGACACCACAATGGGCTCTGTTTCGACTCTTTTCAACACCAGCCTCTTTGCTCTTCACGACACCCGCTGTCTGTTTACGGCCGCGGTTGCTAGGCGATTGTTCTAATATTGTCTTGTCTGGAGCGCCCCAGCGCAAAGTGCGCCCAAATGTCTATTTTTTCCCCTCAGTGCCTCCAAACAGCCTAAGAGCAAACTTTTATGGAAAATAGTAACATAATCTGAAATGAACCTTTAAAAAATTAAAATGCTGAAAATTGTGAGCCTTACTGCAGCTTCGTAGCCCCTTGTTTTCTTTATCAGACAACATAATCAATAGGCTTGTCTATGCACCATCAAGTGCACGTGTAATGGGACCAATGAGCCTTATTCAACCGTGTGAAGCTCAGTGTTTAATTCTGCAGCCTATGGGCAAAACTGAAAGACACATATATCTAGGCATTTTTAATTTTTTTAAAATTATTTTTGTATTGCAATCAAAGTAAATGAAAGATGAAAGTAAGCCATTACAACCAAACAATCAATCAATTAGTGAACCGCTAATTAAGGTGCATGCCTGATTCACTTGGAGCTAAGGGACAGTGAGTGGAGATTTAATGTCCCGGCCTCTCGCGGTGGGCCCCCAGCAGCTGCGCGTGCATTAGTTTGTATTTACCGCCACCTGCTGGAAAATGAGAGGCTGACACCCAACGAGTGGTGCAGTCACGTGTCTTGGGAAATGCCACATTTTGTTTTAAGGCATCGCAAAGACGTAACGACATGAGATGCGATCTATCTTGTTTTTACACGTCTAACAAGCTATAATTTGGCTTTCTAAGATTATGGCAATCGTACCTTGTCCGGTTGTCGTTCTACCTAGGCCCGTGTTTCACTGCACTTGCATTTTACTTCACGCATTTGTTGCACTGGCACTGTAACAAAAAAAAAAAAAAATCTTTGTATCTCTTGATTTATAAAGTTAAATTGTGCTCACCAAAGTATCTTTGTTGCATAATCAATTTTGTTGTTTTCCATAAATGGCGCAAAAAAAAAAAAAACCCAAACAAAAACAAAACAAAACTGTAGACTAGGGCTATTTCCCACCTGTTAAAGAGAAAGCGGAGATTTCCCAGCGACAGTAAAGGCAGCGCGGGCTCTCCGGCGCTGCTGATGCGGATGTTGCTGCTGCTGAATTGAATCAGAAGTACAGCAGTCTGTTGTTTCCGAAAAGTTTGAACCGGGCTTTGAAGATGGCAGGCACCGTGAGGCACAGAGAAGACAGTGCGGCATTATTAATGCTCGCTGCAGTTGTCTTGGCACTTATAACCATTCTCAGTGTGTGGACGTTAAAACAGTTTAAATATAGACTCATAAATGAAACTGGAGGTGCAATGTTTTATGGTAAGTAGCCTTAATAGCTTATTTAGACTATAGAGTACGGAAGCCGTTATTCGACATCACTTCCTGAACTCACAGTGTCAATAATATATCAGAATAATAATGAAATAAAGTCAATTTTGGTCACAATTTGTCGAATATTGGGCCTCAGTAGGAATGTAGTAGAGGGCCACATCGTCTAACTTTGCTTTACCCACCATCTTTATTAGCAGAGCAGACTTATTCATCTTTTGTGGGAAATTCATAATTAACACAACTAGCTAAAAAAAAAAATATCATCATTTTCACAGCAGACATTTTGACTTGTCCCTGGAAGTTGCTCTCCTAAATGAAATGCAGCCATCATTAATGTTAGTAATTCCAAGTGTGCTTTTCCTGCTTAGACAAGTCAAAATGTCTTCTGTGAAAAGGGTCTATTGTTCACAGCTAAAACAAATTAAGGATAAGGATATTTTTAAAGGTATGATATGTGATTGACTTTTGTATATGTGGGAGGTTGTTTGGCTTTATGGTGATAAATTACATTGGACTCAACTTTTTAATTTAGGCTACCATTACACCAAATAGGATACATTAATTGCCAGGTAGCTCTAGATGCCATAAACTATTAAAGGCTCACCAACCAGCAGTATACTTGAGTCATGTAATATTTAAAAGTTTGCAGTTTTACCAAGGTTTTATCACTATAACAGCATGTAATGTAGATTGTTTTCCAATATGTGTTACATTTGTGTCCTTATTGTGGTCTTCTTGTCTTTTAATCTTCTGTAGGCCTGTTATGTTGAAGTTTATTTTCATTAAAGTAGCTGCATAATGATTTATTTACTTCTGGAATATTTTTGTAATTTCTTCCCTAAACGTAAGATATTAGAGGATTGCCATCGTTTTCATCACAGCAGGCTTTTCTTTCTTTTTTGTACTCTTCTGCAGGTATGCTTGTGGGGTTAACAGTGAGATGCTTGTCATTTGGCTGGGGAGAACACGTGGACAACATGGAGACTGTGTGCAGTTGTGGTGGTCTTAACAGCACTCCTCACATCTTGACGGTCAACATCACATCACACTTTCACTGTTTTAGACATGTTGGGAAGGTCTACCAAAAATGCCCATCGGTCTTAACCCCTCATACGGTAACTATGGCAATTTAACTTAACGTGCACTTCAAACACATGTTACAAAAGTGAATCTTATATGTGGATAGGTGCTGCAGGTTGTGACACGACATAGGCGCTAGTGAAAAGTGAAGCAACCTGTCCTAATAAAACATTTGCTTTAAGAAGCTGCGAATCAGTATTGCAGAGGGAACATGTGAAAACAAACTGCACCATACAGGATGCTTTCATTTCCTCTGATATAGTTTTATTTTGTCTGAAATAAAATGTTTTCTTCACTTCCTTTCCTTTGATCACGTCTATATTTTTCCCTTGTGTATGCTGGGTATTTACATCAACAGTCTCCTCTAATGGTTCTTAGTTATTGGTTTTCCTCTAAATTACTTGCACAGTCTGTTTGTTATTAAGGAAGCAAGAGAGTTGTGGTACGAAGGAGGGCAAGAGAGCAATTGAACCTATATTAAGGATTTATTAAGGAACAGATAGGGGAGATTACATTTTCAGGTGTGCTTTGCGGACAAGGGGAAATTAGAAGACAACTAAACACAGAAACCAATAAACAGAGTGTATACATAGACAACACAAAGGGTCTGATCAATGTACAAAAAAGGCTTTACACTAACATTTTCTTAAAAGTATATTCCTGCCAAAAACTGCAAACACAAACTGTGTGAATACAATCAGAAAACCTAATTCATCTTTCTAGAAATATGGGTTCCTCTCAAGACATTTTCCTAGTTGTGTGTTTGGATGCAGAGTTTCCATAATGAGATACTCCTGCAAGTGATATTGGGGCCGGATTGCTCTGCACTGCAGGAGAGATGTGAGATAGTTAGGTAATCTCTTTCCTCTTAGATAGAGATGGTCATCTCAACCTGTGACACAGTAATGGATGTGAATATATATCATCTGTTATAAAGTGGAGGGAAATGTGATACAATCTTCCAAATCACAAAATCCTGTACATGCTGTATATCAATGACATTTTCTTAGTGTAGAAGAGATGCACTGCTGCTTACAATTGGATGCTGATTGAGTTTAATTAGCACTTATCTGTTACTTTTAGGAACGCTGCTGACTCAAAGAGAGGTTTGGTCAGAACAGCTGTTGAATTTTTATTTATATTTTTACAATTAAGAGATTTAACATACTTTTTGTTTCTGTAGCACTAAAACTGAACATCTTTGCTAATTTATGTTACACTTATAAGTATAAAATAATATAATATACTTTTGCAGTATATTGGTATGTTAATGTTGTGAAGACTTCACTGATAACCTTTTACAATATGATTCCAGTCAAAAACGTGTTCTCAAAAAAAAAAGATTTTAGATACTTAATATCACTTTTAATATGGAAGGAGTTTCATGTTTTTTAATGCTGAGGGTCTCATTTGAATTCTACAAGGATTCTTAAACAGTTTATCAAAGTACAGTATATTTGCATTGTTTGTTTTTGTCACTGAGGTGCAACAGAATAATGTTAGAACTGGACCTTAAGCCAGAGTGCTGCAAACTACTCACAGCAATTATTTGTTAAAAGGGAATTAGTCAGAGACTCTAATATCACTGCTAAGTAGAAGAGCCTAAGCCTTGAGATGGGCCTCTGGTTGTCTCTCATTAGTATTGTTACTGTTTTCTGGCTTGCTTTCATATTTTAGCAGTGCTATCAGAGAGATTTGTCATATCAAAGGAACCAACCAATGAGCCAGGGATTCAGCCGCAGCATGGCCAACAAGCATGAGAGGATGTGGAATGAGCATATTTGAAAATGTATTTCTTAATCTCAGAGCGATATTTCAACCCGAGAGAAAGGGAGTAAGTGAACCATGAACTTTGCAAATCATCCGGGCCAAGTGTAACTCTTCACTAATGGCTTGGACTCTTTGGCCCCTTTGAATGCTGGGGTCTCATTAGCAAACCAGCAGAGGCTACCACAAAGGCCATTACATCGGCCAGACCATTCGGTGTAGCCTTCATGCCATTAAGTCTGATACATATGGGGACCTAGCAGGGAGAGATAAGGATTTCATTGCATTACTGAGTCCATTATGTTCCACTGGGGAGTAAGGCATTAAAGTTTGTGGTCTGATTAAATTTAGTGCTGCTCAGCTGAAGAGGCAATTAGTGTATACAACACACCTCCATCCTCGACTCTGTGGTGCAGGTGGCCCTTAGAATAAAACCACCGGCATATGCATAATTTATTGATTACAGTATGTATTAGTCTCTGTTATGCAGTTTTGTATTTATCATGCACAGCCTGTGCAGATGAAAAAATACATATATATTGTGCTGTGTGGGTAATTGCAGCTGCAAAAAAGTAATTTATATTGAGCCAGGTGATAGCAGCAGAAAGATAGGAACAATTTGTAGCTCTGGCAACCATTTCAAGTATGAATTACTGAGAAAGCATGGTGGCCCTCCAAACTCTATAGGGGGCTTTCCAGCATTAGAAATTATAATTTTAAAAAATGCAGTCTTCCACATATATCCACACATACACGTGTAAATGTTCACCAAAATGCAATGTGTCCTGGAAATAGGACATTTACAGAGGCAGGTCTATTTTCATTTGTCCAAATATTCATGCTATTCAGGCTGCTCCAACCTTTTGTCTGTTTTTAAAAAAAAAAGCAAAATCTAGGCCATTCTCAAAAGTCTGTGACTACAGCCCTATTTCAGCAAGCATCATCACCACATCTTGCCTTTTGGACTGAAATTTAATTGAACTGGAATTTAATTTTTAGCAATGTAATGAGACCTTGTGGGATGTAGGAATCAGGAAAAAGTAGCTTTATTTTGATCTGAATTGAATATCACTGCTGTTTGATCCTTAGAATGTACCCACAATAGACATGAAAAAGATTCAAGGATGAAGGACATGGCTACCTTTCTGATCATTGCATCATATTGGCTAGGATGAGAAACAGACAGAGAACGTGCACGGTATGTGTAAAAAAAAAAAAAAAAAAAAGCCTTGCACTCTGCTTACTGTTTGTGTTGAAGGTAATGCAGGTTGTTGTGATTAGCAGCTTGGATTTTGTTTAATGTTAATCCATCTGTTGTGTGAACACGTGTGGTTATACTAATGGTAGCCTACATGCTTATTCCCATTTTAATGAATGCTGGGGGCCTCTATGGTGAAGACTGACACAAGCACTTAGACTTTCTCACTTTGTATTGTGCTTTGCTTCAGTCAGCTGTGGAAGTCTGAGTCAGGGATCAGGGACAGGATGCTGGTGCAGTACACAGTAATTATATGCAACTAAAGTAATGATTTTTGTTTCCAGATATGTGGGAGTCCACTTTTTGGTAGCTAACATTGTGCAGTGGTAAATGTCAGTTGGCTTAGTGCCTATAATGTTCCCTACAACAATGTTCAAGGGTGAGAATAATCAAAAAAGCATGAACATTGGCAAATGCAATAGTTTTGTTTTGTTTTTTAGAAAGAGAGGACAGATAAGGTTGTCGTGATACCTGGAGACTATAGTGTCATTGGGATTCAAAGAAAAAAGGAACTGATGTCTGTCTGCCAAAACAGAGCTGCTGAAGTGAAAGATGTGTGTGTAATATCTGTCTGTCAGTCAGTCACATTCAGTAAACGGAGTCCTCTCGCTCCCCACGGAGCCCTGTCAGTCACCAACACAACAGCTCTGTCTTTTACAGGAGACCTTTGATCCTGAGGTCCTTTTCAATCTGTTCCTGCCACCCATCATCTTCCACGGAGCTTACACCCTTAATCAGGTGAGACTGCCGTCCTGACATGCCTCCAAGAAGGGTAAAAAAGACATCATCAAAGGACTGTTCCTTTTATGTACGCGCTCCATCAGTTTGAAAAAAGCTGCCTTATAGTGTGTCTGCTGTTTGTTACATGAAATTTAAGTAAATGTTTTGCATATTGGTGACCTGTTTGTTTGTTTGGTGTTACTAACTGGTGTTCATTTTAATTTCTGTTCTAGAAACGATTCATTGAGAATATTGGATCCGTTCTGACCTTTGCTTTTTTGGGTACCATAATCAGCTGCATGACCATAGGGTAAGCATTGTTTTTGTTCAATCACACAAGTGAACACATCAAAAATACAATAACAGCATAACGGCATATTTGAAAATGTATTTCTAAATCCCAGACCTTTACAGTACATACATGTGTTCACGATTAATTATAATTATTGAAAACTCAAAATGTATATGTTGCTCATTATTTTATTTTTAAAAAGGTACCTCTGTATTGTGCATTTATAAATCCATATGCTATGTCCCAGTTCCAACTGCATACTATTAGTATATAGTATATACTAAATACGAATTTGCTATTGTTTTTGCAGTTTAGTACACAGTACATAAAATCAATATAATTTACGTTTTTTGCTAAGAAATAAACTGTTTTTACAAACACTTAATGAAGATCTTTCAGGAGCATTGCATTGTGGTACAGTAGGCCTTTCTGTCATAGCAGAAAGAGCACAGGTGTAACTAATAACATTAATTACTGCTGTATTTTAAGTGTCCCAGTAAGCTTTGACAGCGAGCCAGCATGCACAGTAGCAAGGCCCTGGAGCTGAGTGACATACATGAGATAGAGCCATCATTAAGGTTATTAATCGCACCTGTGCTTTTTTCTGCTATGATAAGTCAACATATCTGCTATAAACAGTTCTATATTGTACATCAACAGCACACTTAATTTCTCTATTGTGAACACACTAAATAATCAAAACCTGCTTAGCATTAATATTTAGTATGGTGCTTGGACACAGTGTGTGTAGCGTTGCTATTCTGGCCTCACAAAGCTAGATGGCACTCTCAGACTTACTACTAATTTGCTGCACACAGAGACTGTGGCGAAACCTCCTAACTCCAGTTCTGTTGTTTTCCTGTTGTAACTCCAGGATTGTCTGTGATCAGAAAAAACTCAGCAGTCCTTGAAGGATTATATTATCATTATTATTTTCTTTCTGATGTTTTTGGAGATTTCATTAAAAACAATACATGTTTTTTCACCTGCAGCAATATACACTCAGTGGCCACTTTATTAGCCACGCCTGTACACTCTGATGCAATCCAACACAACTGTTCTGCCAGTCTACTTTTACTGTATGATGCCTATAATGTTCAGTTTTTTTGTTGACACTGTCATAGAGGTATTAATTCAATTATATGTTTTAGCATTGAGGTCATAGTTAGTGATGGTTTATACTGGACTGCATTATATTGAGAGGTGTTTCTAATATTCTGGTCCCCCTTATGTATGTAAATGGGAATATAATGTAGTCCAGTACAACACCACCTTTAACTCAATAATAAACATATAATAGAATTTACACATTTCTGACAATGTCACCAAACACGGAACATTATCAGCTTCGTAAAGACAGATGTTATGGCAGGGCTGTTGTATTGGATTGCATTAGATTGTACAAGTTCACCTACCAAAGTGGCCTCTGAGTTTAACTGATTTCTTTTTCCTGATGACATAAAATGTAATGTCAATATTTTTATGTATTCAAAGACTCGTAAAGCTGCTATTGGGTTTAACAGTTACTTAGTTTGCTTGTTTCTTATTCATGACATTATTTCCATACAACATATAATCATTTTATTGTTAAGTGATTCACAATTTTTTATATCCATGGAAAAGGTTTATAGCTGGAACTAATGATCTTCTCCAACTTGCTGAAACCCAGTGTTAAAGATGTTGTCTTTCCTCGCTTCCTTTCTTTCTTTCTTCCATGCAGGGACACCCTTTGTCAAACTCTCCCCACTTCCCCTGGGACGCAGAGCAAGGTTTGACATGTTGGGTCACGTGCACATTCTTTAATGATAAGGCACCAGACCTGACCAATCCTCTTGCTTGTTAGTGAGTCGGCCAAATCCTATGGGGGAAAGAGAGTGTCATGGGAGTGAGGGAACCTTACTGACTCAGTTGACAAAGTACATCCACGTCCTCTCTTTCTCTGTCTGTGTCTGCCCGTCTCACTCTCTGTCTCTCTGTCTCTGTATCCCACACACACACACACACGCGCGCGCGCACACACACACACACACACACACACACATACACACACACACACACACACACACACACACACACACACACACACACAGTGAACGTCATTACCATAACTTCAAATCTCCCTTTAAGATACAAGAATAAGACAGATTAGTTGCTCGACCTGAGGGCAGTACTTTAAATCCCGGCCTTGGGGACAGGTTGTGTGCTGTCACCATAGTAACAGAGTTATGGCAATGGACAGAAAGGATCCCCAGAGGACATACTGGCACACTGATTATTATGGGATGCTTCACAGTAACAGGATTAGTACTTAACACACATCCGTTACCAGTCAGGAGCTGGACTGCAGTGTTGAATGCTGAATAGACATGTTTTTGCTCATAGTGTACAGTATTTTTATGAGGGAGAGAATACAGTGGTGCATTCTGGGACAGTTTGATTTTAGATTTGTTATATTGCTGGGCCCCAGAGCTGATAAAAATACTGCTTCTGTTATATTTCTGTGGCAATACCCTTCACAAACTCTTCTCATGTTTTTTTAGTGTTAGTTTTTTGGGTGATTCTGTGTACACACAAACGCATATACTCATAATTCTGGTGCCCTTTTAGTATGTTGGAGTGCTTATAATACACTGTCATAAAGGGATGACGGGGTGAAGATGGATAGGTGCTGAGATAAGCTGTCTGACAAGAGTATTTGTCATGTGTCTGGGTGTGTGGGTGTATTATGCAGATGGGTGTGGGATTGAAAGGAAGAGCCATGTAGATCCACACACACACATATAAATGTGGTTAAATTTAATGCTACCCGGTGTTGTCACAGCTTTGTGTGTCCACCTGTGCTAAGCAGCCGCTGCCTGGAAATGGGTCAACTGCTGGTAGCGTCTGGCCCCATTACCCAGACTACTCTGGGGGAAGCCCTGCTGTGGTTAGAGGGATGACTGATAGGCCTGCTCTGGCTGGCGCTCCCTGATGACCTCACTGTGTGTCCTTCTGTCTGTTTGTCCTCAATCCCAGGGCCTGCGTCTATGGCTTCACCAGACTGATGGTGCTGTTGGGCCGAGCAGCAGATGGAGACTTCTTCCTCATTGATTGCCTTCTGTTTGGTGCCATTATATCATCCACTGACCCAGGTAGCTGGCTTTATACACTCTTACAGTAACTCTCATCACTTCTAGTGGCAACATAGATTTTTTTAAACACTACTGATTTTATACAGATATAAACCTCTCGCACTTGCTCAGACACATCACAGGAAGTCAAAGAGATATCAAAGACAGATAATGTGTTTAGACTGTTCAACCAATGTAGATTTTTTCATTTCTGCAGTTTCTGGGTTTTGAGTTGGTCCTTGATTTGGATTTCTCTGCAGTATCAGACAACATGATAAGTTAACGTGTGAGATAACATGTTTAAAAAGGTCAAACCTGGCTCATGCTTTTCTTTCACACCTCTCTGTACCTCTTTTCCTATTGCTCTCATGATACTGTCAGGTGTAAATGTATGTGGGGTGGAGGCTATCCACATGAAAAGTAAGATTTAATATTATAATGTTACTCCACTTGGACATCTATGATATGTCAGCCCTTTAAATACACATTTATCTCTACCTCAGTGAAACAACCTGTTCTTGCTTTATGTATAGCCATCCTTTTCTTTATCTAAATACCTTTGCACAGTGACGGACAACAGAGATTGATAGCCAAGCCTATATGCAGGAACAAAGTCACAATGCCCTCTCAGTGCAACTGCTTTGAATTCGATGCACCTCTTTCCTAAGTGGAACCACAACATAATCTGTGTTCTGTAAGAGCAGTCAAGTGGGATGTCATAAGGCATCCTGCAACGCTGCGACAGTGGCAATGTTAATATCCGCATTTGTCAATGAATTATGTATACCAATAAGTGCTTGATCTGAGTGAGTGTCAAAGAGGAGCTGTAGATTATGGTGCAGCTGTCACTCTGACTGGCGTTATTTTCCCATGCCACACAGTGCTCATCCCTGCTGACCCCAGCGCCCTCTTCACTTTGATTAGAATCACACTGCCATGCATCGATGGCCCAAACGTCAAGACCCCTGGGCTGTCTTCATCTCGGGCTGTCCAAATATGGCGCCGGCTCTCTGCTTTTCTGAAAGGGAGCCATTAAAATTTCCCTGTCCATTTCTCTCCCTTGTACATTTGCATTCACGGGGGCCAAAGCAGCAAAACACTCCAGAAACAGGCAACAGACTTACTTTCATACACACACACACACACACACACACACACACACACACAGGCAGTGACTCTTTGTCCATGTCATAACCCTTGTGTGACAGCTCTCTGGTTGTGTCGCTGACTCACTGTGTAAGTGCAACTATGTCACGTACGAACTGAAATGATGGAGATCTTGACAACACTGTGAAAGTCATCACAGGTTGGCAGCCAAGCTTTGAGTGAAATGGAAACCCAATTTATTTGCCACTTTGCTTGCACTGGACTATGGAATATAACAGTGATATTAGATAGACCAGGTTCTCTTTGCAGCTATAATGACTCAATTAAAGCTTCCTCTGAGAGCAGCAGATAGCAAGCAACAGTAGTCCGGCATGTGGGGAAGTTGCCATTGCTAGTAATATTATTTTTTATTTATTTGGATGCTGATTTAGGGATGCAGCTACCATTGAAGACACTAATGTCATGTCCTTTCTATTGTTTCTGGGACTTTGGAGATTTGAATGACCTGAGGAGGAGTTAACCTTTTACAATAACAACAAATTACACATGGTCTGCTTTTTAAGGCTGATTCTGATATTTTTAGAGTCAGTATCTTTAAATATGACTAGTATTTCTCCCTCAAAATTATATTTTTGCAGTGTGGAGGATTCTTTCAAGTTGTATTTAGACTATTATGTAAGGAGATATATATGATATATATTTTTAGGCAGCATTTCCTGGCTCTGGCCCCCATTTCAGCATGCATGTATTGATTTTTAAATTGTTGCTTTTACAAAAGCCCCCAAAGCTCTTCTCCGACTCAGAATAAGACACATGGTTCAGGTCACAAAGTGGTACGCTTGCTGTTCTGCATCCTCTAGCCTCAGGGATGGTTACAAAAGGTCGGTGAATCCCTCACTTAACTTTTCAAAGGAAGTACTTTTTACTTCATCTTTGAGTTTGTATTTATTTATTTATTTTCTTTTTCAGGAGTTCTCTTGAGCTGGACACTTCACATACATATTTCTCTTATTATGCACATACATATTTCTCTATATTTCTTAGTATGTCAGAGCTGGAAATGATGCCAGAGTTGGAAATCACTTGTTTACATCTCTGACATCAGAATAACTACCAAGATTTAAAGTGAATATTGAAAACACAGTTAGACATAGGTGTATACACGCACATGACTCAACTTACTAGCAATATTATAACATTATACACAGAACTAAGGATTGGTATTGCAGCAAAGCAGTGGTAACAGAACATTTAGGCAGAAATGAAAACACAGAAAGGCCACAATGACTATTGCCTAAGCACATACAATTACACACAGTTAGCAATATATAATAGGCTTAAACATGGACAAGTGAAATGTGATGTGGTGTTGTCAAATTGGTAATATTTCAACAGAGATAGGAAGCCTAATGTGATGCTGGAACACTGTATTCTACAACCTGTCTTATTCAGTGACCAGACTGTGTGTTTAGCTATTTAGCTGCTGCAATTGTTTTTACCATGGTTACATACTGCACATTTAGAGAGGGTCAGACATTTTGATACTTGTGAAAACACAAACTGGTTACCAGTAGTGTATAGGTCTGTCTGTAGAGCCCGAACATCTCAGCTGTCAATATTAGTTCAACCTGTCAGTCTTTAGGCCATAATTAAGTCTTAAGTGTCATAGATTTTGGAAGACTTGCACCACTAACTAGAGAGAGTCCAGCATGTACAGTAGTAAGTTCTTTGATATCTTCCATTTCTGCAAGGCTCTAATTAAAAAATGCAGATTTATTCTCAATTGCTTTTAAAAGGTAATTAGAGTTAACAGCGATTTTTAAAGAGCCCTTGTCCTGACATACCAACTACTGTGAGATTCAGAGTAAACAAAAATAAAGTGGAAAACTACCGATTATAGAGAGTGCTGGTTTACTTCAACTTGCTTTCAAACTGTGAGGAAGGCTTTTCCTGCTGCAGTGGCAGTGACCCCTGTTTTTGCACTTGTGAATTGCTACAAATTTGGGGCTGGGGAGATTATAGTAATTCCCTGTTGACCGTTACCTCTTTCCTAATGCATCACTTTTGGCATTATATCTGCCTAATCCCATGCTCTCTGACTGAGATGGCCATGAGCTTTGCCTCTGCTAAACCTCTGCACCAGGGTAATTTGACCTAATAAGGCTTCTATTCGACCCTTTCATCTGTATTATGTCTGAAATAATTGTCTACTCTCTCCACCTTATGGTGTTGCTGTGGAAACTGATGAACACTTGACAGCTGTAGGACGGGGTTGCCATGACAACACAGCCCCGCACCCTGTGTGTGTGTGGGGTGGGCACTTTTTTTTCCTTTGTTTTTTTTACATCTTGCAGTGTGACTGGTGCACGACATGCTGTCATCAGCCAGGCATTATGGGAGCAGGGAGATGGAACGATCCTGACTCCAGGGCCTACCTCACCCTCTCCAGATAAAGGATTTTCCCCAACCAGGAAGAGCTTTAAACCTGTCAAAGACCAAAGAGCCAGATCTGTCAAAACAAGTCCTGAGGCTGCTCTCTTGCCACTGCTCTTATTGTCAGTCTGGTCGTCTACTGGCTGCGATGCCCTCACTGGCCTGCTATTCACTACAGGGCCAAACACCGCTATCACAGATCACAGTTAACTCATTATTCATATCACAAATTTCCCTGAAACTAAGTTATAGGGGTCTTTTTGCATCTTGGTCTCAACAGGTAGAATATTAATATACCGGGAGCGGTTATTGTTTTGAATATGATAATGTCTGGCCTTCAGAATGGCTCCGCTCTGAGTTTCTGTTTTCCTGTCCATGCCTATATCCTTATAAATGTGTGTGTGTGTGTGTGTGTGTGTGTGTGTGTGTGTGTGTGTGTGTGTGTGTGTGTGTGTGTGTGTGTGTGTGTGTGTGTGTTTGTGAGTGTGCATCTGTGTTGTCTTTCTCCATATCTGACATTGTTTTTGTTATATGATAATTTTGTTGTGCTTGTTTGAAACTCAGCCTGGTCTCTTGTGGCAGTTACAATAAGGATTTGTGCAAGTACATGTTTTTTCTATCTACCGTATTTATCTGTCTATCTATATATCTGTCTATCTATGTATTCATCTATCTATCTAATGTTATAGATTGTAATCTAATCTAATGTAATCTTAATCTAATCTAATCTAATGTAATCTTAATCTACGGTATCAGTAAACATAGAGTAAACATACAGCCGATGTCTTGCAGAAGGAGATACTTGAGGCATCATGAAGTGCGGAGCTGACAGGCACGTCACCGCCTCGTCAATGTCAGTATTCCCCTTGTCACTTAGTATCAACACTTGGCCGTCCTACGGTGCCAAGCATGTTGCGTGTGCACGCGCTCATTCATATGCTCAGCATCTTGCGCTAGATGTTTACTGTTGGTAAACTCACCGTGGAGTTCAGCTCATACTCCTCTCAGCAGATGCACTGTGTTGAGAGATTCCGCTGTGTGAATAAGTGAGTAATAAGTTGTTTGTATGTTTCACCACAAGTATGAATTTCATCATAAATGAGCTGAGAAATTGCTTTTCTACATGAAACATGACTTGGGATGTAAGTTTAAGATTGCGTCTTCATTAAGATGAAGAAATAGCATAGTATTCCTTAATTATACGGCATATATGTACCTTTTTTATTGATTACTGATGTCAAACATTGAAGGCAAATAAAATGTTATTATGAGGGACCGAGCAAGTAAGGCACAAGAGATGCAGAGAAGGTGCAAAATTAATTGGAAACCATTTGAAATTTTGTATTTTTAGAAAGTTTTAGAAAGAAATTATTGTTGTTAAGCATTTCAGAAGGAAGGGAAAAAAAGGAAGCAAGAAATATGGAACATCTTATAGAACAAAATCAAAGGCAATTGGACTTTTTTATTATATATCCTTACAATGTTTTGCCACTAATCTAAGAGGTGTCATCAGGTCTACTGATTGGTTGGGGTTTCCCAGCATTTACCCTCTGTGGATGATTCACATCACGTAAGAGTTGAATCATCTACAGAGCTTATAGTAAATGCTGGGGACTCCCTCCCTGACATGATCAGTGCTGGTGAAACAGACAAGACTCCCCTGCAAGTCCAGTTGCCTTTTGACCTATTACTAGACATCTATTCTTCACAGCTCTTGAAACCATACATTTCCTAAGCTAGATGGAGGCTCACAGTTAACAATTTGACTATTTGTGTTTCTTATCATAGTTAACAGTCATAAATAGCTGTGGTAAGAATGCTTAAGATTGATTTCATTCTTTAAAATCTTTAGTTAACCATTCTTACAGGTTAGGATTTTCATTTTCTAATGTTTCCCATTTCTAGTTTTAACTGTATCTCTGCTCTGTGTTAGATTTGCAGTAAACTGTGAAGAGTACCATTTATGTGTGGCATTCCACTCTGCATAAATATCCTACAAACACATGTTGAAATACACACAAACTCACATCTGCAGACACTCTCTGTGTAAACTTCCTTGTCCACTTAAAGTCATTATGCAAGAGGCACCAGTGTGAGAAAGTGAAATGTATGGGGAGGAATTCTTTGTGTTGCTGTGCAGTGAGTGAATCTTACATTATTTAAAGCATGGAGCTCTCTGCCTGTAGTTCCCCCACATTCGACTGTAATTGGCTCCTTTTGGATGTTTTAATCTGCTGCAGCATCTTAGCTCTAATCTCCCCCTTTTCCCACCAGTGTCCTCTCAAGATTCCCAAAATCCTAGTCGTGATCTCTCTCTATAGTGAAAACTGCAGCAATGCCCCAAGCTAATAAACACACTCCCACGTATATTCATGCTCACCAAACACAAACACATATGAAACAGAAACACCTGCAGCTCTAGAAATAAGGAGTTTGTAACAGCCGGTAACTTCCAAGACCTGAATATATCCCAGTTATATCATGCAATCCAGTCATTTACTTTACTCAGATGATTTGTATCTGCCATTGCTACTGCTGCCAGCAAATCACAGATTGCCATGTTATGACAACAGGCGGTATGACTATGATTTTCAAACACAGGAAATGTACCCTATAAAATACTCAATCACACACAGCCTAAGATTTAGCTTGTTTTTTTTAGGGTTTTCACCTAAAAATGTGTTGATGCAGTTAGACTCTAGACCTTAAATGCTATTTGGTGTCAAATTATTTGTTCATTTGATTTGTGTTTCGTTATAGTACACAGTATAAAGTGTATTTATTCAATGATACTATATACAGGCTAACAATTTATTGTTTTGTTTGCTTGTGCACTCTCGTGACAATCACATCACACGCAGAGAAACATCACTCTCATTTCCAGTTGTTACGGTAATGTGATTAATATGTCATGTTATGGCCTAGATATTATGATTCAAATATGTAAATTATATCTTTAAAAAAACACTTTGCAGTTAGTCACTGCTTTTACTTTAAAAGTAACAATGACTGAAAAAGGATGATGATCAGCGTAGCATTTCTTTCTGTTCTGTTTCCTTTGCAGACATAAATATTGTCTTTCCGAAGCATTGTGTATTTTCTTCAGCTCAGGCTGAACAAGTCTTTTCTTGGTTTAGTTACTCTGGCTGACTCCAAGTGTCAAAATCCTCTTTCCAGTGCTGTCAGTGTGTTGTGTGTGACATTTTCTTGGTTTCATTGTTCCACTGTAACATTAATTCTCCTGGTTTCTCCTGTTTGTAGCAGCAGAGGTGATACTCCACACCACTTTTTGCTGTGTGAGTAGCAGTGGAGTTATTGCGCTTCCTGCAGTCTTCTATAGCTGTAACTCTTGTTTTGTTTTTGTGTTTTAGTTTCAGTCATTGGCCTATTGTCAGAGTTGCGTGTGGACCTGGATCTGCACACCCTGCTTTTTGGCGAGAGTGTCCTGAATGACGCCGTGGCCATCGTCCTGACACAGTAAGTATCTCGCTTTAGGATTTGTCTCGTCCCTCAGAATGTAATATATTTCTAGGTTTAATTGCGTAGGAGCTCAGTCTTTTCCACTTGGCATTATGGGGGTGGATGTGTGGGGGAGGGATGGCTGGATGGATGCTGCCAGCTTTAAGGAAAGGGTGTGATTGGCAAAACTGCATGAGTGCCTCAGATGCTATGC
This sequence comes from Macquaria australasica, assembly GCA_005408345.1. Lineage (NCBI taxonomy): Eukaryota > Metazoa > Chordata > Actinopteri > Centrarchiformes > Percichthyidae > Macquaria > Macquaria australasica. The sequence goes on along the minus strand of SEMN01000019.1, from coordinate 524,518 downwards.
AGTGGACTGCGTAAGCGAGTTGCCCCTGGCACTGTCAGCATCTCATTAAGGTACTCAGTGGAGAGACTCACTGCCAGAGTAGAGACACACTCCCAGCTAACGAACTCGACTAACACAGCTACTGTCAAATTCAGACAAAAATACGGCATAAAATCCTCGGATGCTCAGTGAAGTATCCATGATGCAATCATGCCTTGTCCATGCATTTTAGTTGCTTCATTCTTTTCCTTCTACTTTTCCCCTTTCTCCAGCATTGCACTCAAATATGCATGTTTGTCCTGTTCACACACATTGTAGTCACTGTCTGCTCTATTTACGCATTGCTAGTGAACAAAGACGTTCAAGTAGACGTGCTAACAGATGGCAAGATGGGGAGCAGAGAGATGGAGACGGAGATGGGAGAGAACTCACACAGGTCCACATTCCTGGCCAGGCAGGCAGATGAAAAAATGGAGGTGGAAGGGAGATGACAGGGAGAAGATATGTGTCCATATTTACATATTGTATTCACACAGACTGACACATCACATGTACAGTACCTGCACATTCTGACATATCTTTCTCCGATCGAACAAATGGGCCCAGACAGGCAGGCAGATGGAAAGAAAAGGAGGCGAGTGTGCAGATTGTTGTGTTCATGCCGTGGCTGCTGTCTCTGTGTACATTGAAGTGCAGAGGAGGGAGCCTGCACGTCTTCACGGACAAACAGTCAGATAATGCTGTGTTTGTTCCTGGAGTGGCGTGACCGGCCTTCATGCCACCTCCTGTCACTTGACTGGCTCGCTAGCCTGCCGGTCGCCCTGGCTCCACACACAAAGCAGGCCCTTATTAGTGAGCCACGCGGGGTCCTGGCACTGGAATTTTAACAAGCTCCCAGAGCAGCTCAACCTTACGCTGATGTGCCCTCTTACAGGCACTAAACTTCCTGCTCCAGCAGCCCTGACCCAGCCACCATTCAACCAGGTCCTATGTTGACATCTTGAGATTTTTGACTGGGAGTTAACAGCCCGAGATGCCTGAAGATACAGTCTCCAGAGGGTCACACTGACCAAGTTACTAGTAGCCAAATGTGTGCTAACACAACTGGAGTCTTTACTTTCACGGAGGTGGTAATAGATTTTCCCTTTTCAGCTTGCTAAGCTCATTAGCGACAGCTTGATTGATTCTTCCCCTTTTGCTATGGAGATTAAGGCATGTTCTGGTGTGAGCTAGCTCATTTCAACCTGACAGCATGAAAAGTGGGGATACATTACAGGTTCATTTGTCAGACTTTTTTTTTTTGACACAGTAAGGATCTTCAACAAATCATTTTCATGGTAGCTGGAGTTTTAGCCTGGCTATCAGAAGGTGTGCCCCATTAAAGGTAGAAAGCAACAACCACCACCAGTTTCACATTGCTTCTGCTGACTCAATGCTTTGACATTCATTTAGAACAGTCAAAGTCTAAGGGGAGTACATGGGAGGGTCCGTGGTTGGTTGGTAAAGAAACGCCGTCATTCCACAAAGGCAGTCAGCTCCATCAGCCACTCGCATGGGTGCCTGTCTCTGCTTGCCTGTCTCTCCCTCCAAATTGCTCCCTCTCTCTCTCTCTGTGAGGCCTCTTTTGCACTCAGTGATTTCCATGTGGAAGTCCTTCCCTTCCCCCCACAAAGTAAATATTTATAGCGGTGTGAATAGCACGATCCTGCTGTCTTTGTGAACAACAATAGTATTTCCCCTGTTTCCCACTAACTACTAGGGGACGGCTCAGAGGCAAATAATTCAGAATGGATTGTTTTTCAGGGAAGGATTTAACTTCTAAAGAAGGCCATGTATTCTCAGGAATGACTCCAATAAATTGTACTTAAAGGCTTAGCTCAGCATAATAAGCATGTGAATTTATGCTCACTGCTCCAGACTGGTTTACACCAACAGCCTAGTGGGCCATATTTCTGACGACTGCACTTGTTTCAGAGTCATAAACCATGCTGTTGCTTTAGTGTTTCAGCATCTGTAACACTCATATTTACTTCTGTCGTAATTGTGCTATTGGCTTCTTTTTGTTCCATAACAGTTTGTCTTCTTTTTTCATGTGTAACCCGTTTTTCAGTATATTGTGTCAATTTGTCTTCCAGTGCCATTACCACCTATAGCCAGATGGGTGCAGGACACACCTTCGACCCCCCTGCCTTCTTCCTCTCTGTTGGTTGTTTTCTTGGAGTGCTTGCCGGCTCCTTCCTCTTGGGTTTCGTATTCACAGTCATAACAGCCCTCATATCCTTTCATCCCCTCCCATCTCTTCCTCAGCACCCCAAACTCAATTATCACCCCAGTATCCGCTGCAATCTATCCACTTCCTCAACTTGGTAATTGCCTCTCTAACGAACCCCTACTGTACCACCTTTATCAACAAAAGCAGCGTGGCTACGTCTCAAGTGCTCCTGCGACATTAATGGTAGCAGAGAGGTCGTCAATCAAGCCAATAGCCTCTGATGAAGTTTCGACTTGCGCCGTTGTCCAGCATTTCTCTCTGATCTTCTAGTAATAAGACTTTAGGATGAAAAATGAGGATGTGTCATGAGAGGTTTGGGGCACAGCTCAGCTCTTATTTACAGTGACTAATCTCTTGGTGCGAAGCAAAGCACAAAGTGAGCATTTATTAGATTTTGCTGATGCTAACCATAGCAACAGCCCACTCTTTTGTGCTGTCTCTTCAAACAGTAGTTTCTTAAAGAGACGTACAGTTTCTCACTTATCTTTTAATTACTTGCTGTACCTGTCCGTGTTAATTACATAAACAATCACACTTGATGTTTTCATTATTGTATTATTATTATTATTATTATTGTATTTAAGGGGGTTAGGAATGCAGAGCAGCACACTGTAAACAATTAGCAGTCCTAAAACTGTAATATTTACAGTTCCTAAACTTGCTCATCTTCACTTTCTGTGTGACTATCACAAATACAGAACTTGTACTTACCAACCTGTGTTGTTTTTTCTGGAACACTGTGTAAAGACTTACTGTATGGTTTACAAGGAAGCTTTGCCAGAGGGGATGTGGGACAGTGAAAAAGCAGGAGTGGGATGTGGTTATCTGTTGGAGAACTCGCAGAAAAAATCTTATTAAGACCCAGTGGGTTACTCTACATGACATATCCCCTGGCTTAGTGAGCACCTTCTGCAGTTATTTTCTTGTTTGCAGATACTGCAGTGTTTTTCTTCTTGCATACTGTCGCACTGGAGAGTGCATGTAGTCTGCCACAGCACTCATACATTTTTATTGCAGTTGCTATTCCAACCGTGTATTAGCCTGATGCAAAGTGTTAAATTCTGTATGATTGTCTTCTTGTTCTTTAACTCTCTTTCCACCTCACCAAATTCACTCGGCTGTGTGAGAATCCACTGCTGGAAACATCAGTCTTCTTCCTGCTGTCCTGTTGCAGCTTCCTCTCAGCTGAAGCCTGTGGACTTTCAGGTGAGTGCTGTATGACTTATATGTCGTGTGTGTGTGTGTGTGTGTGTGTGTTTGGCCATGTCAGTGCTCTGGGTATTGAGGAGGTCAAAAAGAATACAAATCCAGTGAACTGCTGCCCTTTTCCCCTCAGGGGTCCCTTGTCAACCGCATGCACTGACTTGCTCACTGCTCCACAATATCAGTGGCACAAGCAGCTGTTTGATTGGCAAGCTATGCTGCTTCAAGGCGTCTCTGTGGCCACTGGCACTCCACAAACCAGGGAATGATGTGTGCACATTCTTCGTTGTCCAGACATGACTGTCTGCACAATTCCCTGCTGAAGAACAGATGAAATGTTCTTCTCATTCAACCCACACCAACATTAGAAAAAGGCCTTTCCCTTACATAAACACACATATCTTAACCTCTGAGAGTCCTTGGCATTGTAGCGAATCAATAATGTACAGATGAGAAAGTATTAAGCCATCTCCTCTCTACAGGGAACTCCAGGGACCAATCACATTCTGGGCTCAACCCGTATAACTCATTTTAAAACGGTGTCCACCCTCCTCTGTCTGAGCATGTTCGTATCTTTAATTTGGAGATAACAATGCAGACAGCAGCAAGCCATAATAGCATAATGGCATTCTTGCCCTACCTGTATGCGCAGGTTTCCTGGAAAGTCAAGAAGTGCTCAGGTCTCATGTAAAAATGGAAACAACATGACCTGGTTTACTATTCTTGCCTTTGATTTCTTTCTCCATCACCAAGGGGAGATTGCATTTTTATTACATTGTTAGATTTTTTACTTTACTGAGTCATAGAATCTGAAATCTTAGGTAGCTTGTGTTTGGAAAACAACAATTACTTGGTTCAGCTGCCTGGAATTGTCTTCGTCTATTACTTTGTCGACCAGTCATAATGTAGTTCTGAAATATGAATGTAGTGTACATATGCACGCATCAGTGTTGTTGTTCCTCCTGCCCTGATTGTGTCAGAGGAATTCCACTCATTCAGCTGATGTTGTAAAGCTCTCTCTTACTTGGCAGTACTCCCTGTGGCCTGTGGAGGAGGAGAAGTTGGTTTTAATGAAATAGCATAACCTTTGTCTATTGGACCCAGATGCCCTGTCTATAAAGTACACCACTCTGAATGCTGCCCAGTGTGGGAGGCACACGGCAGCAAAACCTAGGCAGTGATTCTCAATACTATCTGATGCAGAGCCTCGGGTATTTTTAGTGCAGATACAATTTCTGTGTACTGCATTGCCAAGCTTAATAGTAAAATACTTCATTTTGACTTCAAATCTGCAGTGTTAATAAAACAATTCTTCGATATTCTTGGTACAAAATTGGACCCTACAGAGCTAATCTGTGGAGTGCTACTCTGTTCAAAGGCCTTTAATGGTCCATTTGGGGTGAAGCGGCACCTCATACAGAGTGACCCAGTGAGCGATGGGAGTCCTCCCTGGTGTCCTTTGGTAATCGAGGTTCTTTCTGTCTCTGTTAATTGCTGGAGTTTAGTGAGGGTGTGCCTAATGACCCTCAGCCTCGCAGGGAGCCTCGCTATCATTAATCTTATGCCCCTCAAAACTGCTCATTATGGGATGCATCTCATCTGTTGCCAAGTGCCCTGTGTGGAAGAGTCTTTATGTGGATGGTGGATGATGTGTTACCTCTGCCAGTGTTATGTAAACTAAGGAGGATGTTGTTGCCCTAAACCAAATGGAACCAAAATGAGATCTGCCATGCTGGCATGCTCCATTAGACTTTGTGGAAGAGTGCTGGAAAGGACATTGTGAACAGGGATTACTGGAGCTAGCATAGTGCAGGTTACAGGTCAGCATCCCAGTGTGAAGGTGGATGGTGAAGAGAGAGTAATGGACTGGCTTCACTTAGCAGCCTGAACCACAGGTGCTATCTTTTCTCTGCTGCCATATTTATTACCGCCAGCTCTGTCCTCTAACTATTGCTACCCATCACAGTTATTTCACATTTTTCCACCTTCTGTGACTCTCTCTCAAAGTAGAGGGAGCAAAAATGTGAAATTGAATTTCTGCAACAAAGCAAGCATGTCTTGTGAGGCAGCAACCCACCTTTCATGCTATGCGTTTCAAATTCTAGCTCTCTGCTCCAGCCAGCCTTCTCTCTACCAGCAGGGGCCCTAATCACTCCCTCCACCCTGTTTCCTCTCTCTGTGGAGCTGAGCTTCTTTGTCTGCATTTCTTTCCCTTCTGTACATTTGCCTGTCATTTGTTTGCCTTTTGTTAATTTCTGCTCCTCCGCATCTGGCACGATCTGCAGCGATGATGTCATTCTTTAGCATTTTTCATTCCCAGTGCTTCATGTCTCTGGAGTAGAAATGGGAGTAACATCTTTGGCCAGAAACATGAGGATGCTTGAATTGGGTTGTACAGCACATTTTGATTAAGCTGTTTATACAGCTGGACTTCACTGGAACTAGTACAATGGGTGGATACAGGGTTGGGTCGGTCTGATCTGGTGTCACATATTTTATACTTGAATACAGAAATAGCTGCAGAACAATGCTAACATGCATTGTTCTGTTAATATTTCTCATATTTTACCATCATTTCCAGGTTTGATTTGAAAATCATGTTTTTGAACTAAACTGGAAGTCACTTCATCTCTGGCTTCAGTTGCTTTGATTTTAAAAATGCTGGGTTGAACCACGCAGATAACGAATCATTTTCTTATGATGGAGGAACCTCCTACAGCATATTTTCAACATGAGAAGCCCCAAGGCTCTCTGTGTTACCCAGCACACAAACATACACATTCCCACAGCCTGATTACATAATATGTGCATGTATAAGCGATTTTGCATATTTTGTACTAATTAGATACAGCACATTGTTAAACTCCCTTCAGTCTACAGAACACTCCTCTATGAGTTTTGCCCACAAAATGTTGATGCTCACACTTACAACTAACAGATGTCATGGATGTTTAACACTTTATTGGCTATTTTGGTTATTCCCCTTTTTGAATTTTCATTAATTTCACTTACATGTTTTTTTTAATCTTTCAGGTATTGTAGCAGTGCTGTTTTGTGGCTTGAGCCAGGCAAGGTACACAATTTACAACTTATCCTCTGAGGGCAGGACCAGGACCAAGCAGGTAGGTTTGTGGAGGATGATTGAGGGCTATATCACTGTTGTTTTCAAACAGCATTTTTCCATCTACTGACTTTATTCATATTGCCTTTTGATGCCAATGTTTGTGTCTTGCGTGTGTGTGCAAGCAATCATTAATTGCCATTAGTGCTCTGGTTGTCCAGTGGGTGTCTGTGTGGGAGGCCAGTCTCCAGCTATCTGCTTAAAAGGCTGAGCACAGATGGAGGCCAGCACGCTGTCACACTGTACCGGCAAGCTTCACAGAGAAGCAAATAAATCAGAAGTACACACATATACTCATCTATGCATTTATTATTCATTATCGGTGCCACAGTGGAGCTAACTGTTTATCACAGAAAAGCCTTTTAAAAGGCTATGCAGCACAGTTGAAGCCTTTGCCTGTAAAGTGGATTGGCTATGCAGTAGTCAGTGCATGTGTATGGTGCAGTATGTTTACTTGGCAGAATGCCTTTATCTACATTTTTATGATTTATACATGTAGCTGCAGCTCAAAGGGAAAGACAAAGTGATTTAGTGTATGCGGACACTAGTTGAATAGCTAGTAGGACACATTTTTTACTGTGTGGCATCTCTTGTCCTTGTGATGAAAAGGTACACTTATTCAATTAGATATGTTCTTACCAAGGCTTTTAACCAAAGCTGGTGCAACTGGTAAAAACAGAAATTAATAAATCATTAATGAAATCAAAACATCTGCTCTAATTTAATACAGATACAACATAAGGACTTTATTAATATTTGATTTCTTTTGCAGAAATGCCTCATTAAAATGATTCAAATTCTATTTTCATCTACAGTAAATGACACTGAAGCTCTTTCATATGACCTGGATCATTACGGAAACTGTAGGACTGAGTTGATGATTTGTAATATTCATCTAAGACGTATCATGAGAAAGGAACAAATGATTAGCTATGTTTTTAAGTCCAGGAAGCTGCTCTTTTGTTCTTTATACATTTCCACAAACGGCATGTTTCAAATAAAATAACAAGAAGACTATGACAAAACATGTCTGGTGCTAAATGCAACCACATCATGTCCTCGAGCTGTAGATGTTTGCAGTTGCTACCTCAAAGGATCAGAGAATAACATCAACTCTGGATTTGTCGTGTTTGTACAAATCTAAGCCTGTTTACTCATTTCAGATATGATCCGAGTCCTTCACTTTCACCCCCGTACACACACACACACACACACACACACACACACACCATCCACCCTGAATCCCTCCCCATCTCGGATGACCTTCTCCCTCATGATCCTCTCAATCCCTTTTTATAATTTGCAGCTCTTTGAAGTCTTCAACTTCCTGGGGGAGATTTTCATCTTCAGCTACATGGGATATGTATTGTTGACGTTTCCCCACCATGTCTTCAAAGCCCTCTTCATTTGTGGAACATTTGTATCCTTTTCTGCTACATGATGGAGCATCTTCGCTCCCTGCTGTGCAGCCTTTGGATCCCACTCAGACCCCAGAAATGGTGTTCTGTTCAGTTTTGTTCTGTCTCTTCCAACTTCAATCGTAATCCTTATCTGCACAATCATCTGCCACTTATTTATATACTCTCTACTGCAGTGCAGTGCAGTAATTTCCCCAGTCCTTTAGAAAAAAAACCCTCAGCACTTATATTACACAGGTTTGATATAGTGAGCTCTGCAAATGCCATTCAGCCGGTCTCCCATGATCACCATCTCTGCAGATTAAGATGCTGCAGTGCAGCGTTTGCTCTGAGGAATGCCTATAAAACAGAAATTTAAATAGGTCTTTAATTATTGTTACTGCTGCTTGTTTTCCGTTTTCTAGCAAAGCTCAGTGGAGTAAAGATGTTTGCCCGATTGAAATAAGCTTACAGTACTTTAATTTGTAGTGGATTAAGCACCGCATCCCTGTTGAGGTTAAAGATTAAATCTTATTAGTTCTAACTCCAGTGAAACAGGCTCCTGCTGTTCTTTATGGTATTCCCATCTCGTTAAAGGGAAAATCCACTCTAACATGCTTTTAACATTGTTTATTGGCTATTGGTGATGCATGTTGACTTTTGTTGCCCAGAAATGCAAGATGTCGTTTGGTGGTGTATTTTATATGTTTGCATTTACTGGCCAAATACAAGAGCAGAAAATTAAGAAAGATTTTTGATAATCAATGAATTGTTTAAGTTATATATTAAGCAAAAAAGCATTTCACTGATTCCAGCTTCTCAAATATAAGCATTTACTTCTTTTCTCATTTTATATCACTGCTATTGAATATCCTTGAGCTTTTTCCCGAACAAAATATGCAATTAGACTTAGCTAATTAGTAACTCAAGCTCTGGGAAATTGTGATGATGAGCATGTTTTCACTATATTCCAACATCTTATAAACTAAATGATTTGTTGAATAATAAGAAAAATAATTGACAGATTAATTGTGAAAATAATCATTAGTTGCAGCCCTAGTAGACAGTTTGACATTAGATCCAGATACTTCTAGTGTATCTGCAATGTAGTTTGACAGAAGAAACATGTACAGCCATGTAAAATATCAACAGTAAATGTCAATTTGAATCAAAGAGCAAGAACTTATTAGACTTAATATTTTGCACACAGACTCAGAAACCATGCAGGCAGATATTAGTTTCTCCTCTGACTGGAGTCTGCAGACCAGAATGTAACGTTACATTATCAAAAGGCCATGAGACCCTTAATGATACTCATCACAAGTTTAAGTTATACTATCATAACAGATGTCTCATATTCACAGCTGTTGTTGTATCCGTCAGTTTTACTACCTGAGGTGAACAGAGGGGTAGTAATGGACTGCTGGCTACTATTGTCCTTGCCTGAGAGCTGGCAGGACCATAGCGTATGCCTGAGGAGAGACTCTAGTGGCCGCACTCCAAGGAGCTGTTCTTTCACAGTCCAGTGCCCAGATGGCCAGCAATTATTATTACAATCCATCTTCCACCATAGGGTCAAAGGAGCCAGAGAAAGAGTCGACCGAGCAGATTCTTTTTCCAGTGCTCTCGTGTTCAGTGTGAGGGGCTGCCAGTGAGAAAATGTTTGACTTGAGCACTGAGCCTGTTTGGCTTTGTCCTGGGTTGTGCTTCCATAACAATAGCTTAGAGTGGAAAAGATCCGGCCAACTACACCAACTGGAAGCTGACCCGGATGTACAAACAGGAATAAATGGAAGTCAAAGTCCTCTTGTGCAGTGCTAAAAGTGTCTATAAAAATGAAATAACCCCAGTGATTCAACCCTGTTAATCGCTCTTTGGTTACACAGTAGATTTTAATCGCCGTAGCTTGCAGCCTTTGCCAGTGACAATGGAGATGGGCTTTATTGGAAATGAGGCTGAGATGAAAGTGCTTAATTACCTCCATTCAAATAGCTCAGAGGCCTTTGATAAAGAGAAATGGCTGCTTTTGGGAGCAGGATATTGCTTTTGAAAATCCATAGGGTGCACGAGATCTAATATTGACTGCAGGGTGCAAGGGTGCTCTGTTTTAGTAATAGCCCTGTCAGACTGAGTCACCTGCCTAAGATATTGGTCCCTTTATTATTCCAGGCATCATATTTGGACTTACTTTAGAATAGCAAAAATCCCTTGTCCCCATGATGCTAAAGCAGGGCTACCTGTCTACATAGATGATTTTTATGCACCAAAATTCAAAGACGGTCTAAAAAAATTAGCTTTTGAAAAGGGTAAAAAGCTTGTCTGATCTCCTCCAGTCCGGCCTCCTCTGGTTTATAGCCTTGACTTGGGTACCACTAACAAGAACCTACCGGAGGATCTCAGGCTGCACTCAGGCTTTTATGAGGTTAGGAGGTTATACGGGGCTTCTTCTAAAAGTATGACAAAAGATGTTAAGTGTATCCAGGACGGCAGCTATGTTCCTGATAATTGTACAGATATCCTCCCCCTAACTGCTGCCCAGGACACTTAGCATTCAGTCCCATCCTATGTGAAACATCAAAGTGCGTGTGGAGGGCAGAGACAGCTGGCAGAGCCTGATTGGCTTCATGCCTCGGCATGGTGCCACGCTGCTGTGTGTGCATCCTAAACAGAAAATATTCAGAGATACGTTTTTTATCTGTGTGTGTGCACGTGCATATATGTTAATAATAATAATATCCTTGACCGAAATAACTTATTCCAGACTTAATCTCAAACAGCTTAACTACAACTGAAAATATAACTAGTGTCTTTTTGACAAAAATATGTGCTGTCAGTTTTTCTAGTGTGATGCAAAGAAAATTGTGATTTTCATAGAAAAATACCCACTTTTCCCTGACAACATGTTGACTCATAAGTGTACCTCCTCAACCTGTGAGTGTGTCTCAGTCATAAGTATTCTCCTTAATCTGCACTCAATATAAACAGCTCTCCATCTTTATATCAAGAGCCTGCAACATCTACCCTTTGTCATTCCTCCTAAACCTGGCACGCACAACTAAGATACCTCGCAACATCCAGCACTTCATGATGTTTGCAGGTACTGTTGTTAAGATCATGATACCTATGCACATTATCTACTGTGATTTATTTTCATCTGTAGCAACATTTTGCATTTTTGGACCTTGCTAAAATTTTCCATCTGAGCTGCTATTCTGATAAATGTTGGGTTGGGGATGTTATTGCTACAAGAAACTCAAAAATGAAAACTTGTACCCTAATTTATCCTATGAAAACGCTTTAATTATTCCATTCTCTTCACTGCCTGTAGCTAATGGCATTAGTGAGGATGCTGAGAGAATGTGTCCCCCTGTGGAAGAAGTATGAGTCTGTGTGTGTGTGTGTGTGTGTGTGTGTGTGTGTGTGTGTGTGTGTGTGTGTGTGTGTGTGTGTGTGTGTGTGTGTGTGTGCATGCATAAAGTCAGGTAGGTGGACACAAAGACCGGTGCCATCCTCAGGCTTTATAATAATTCACTACTCTCATTACAGAAGCCATTTTTGCATTAATCGATATCGTCAGAATCTTTATAATTCACTCTCAGCTCTTTTCTATTTTCGTAGCTGTGTTTTGGAGATGAGTAAATAAAGCATCGCCGCACTTTAGTGTCTGAGACTAATGGCTGACGCTCTGAATGGTTTGATGATGCAGGAGGAAGGAATGTTTGATGCGAAGTGATGTAGGGTAGTGCAGCAGCAGCATGTTTCGCTGCCTGCCTGACCCACTTTACGTCTTACATAAGAAGGTTTCTTTGTAAAAAGCCCTTGTCTTGCCATTTTTCAAAACTCCCCCACCACCACCACAACCTCCCCCATCTGTTTCTTGTGGATTTGCTCTGGGAATTGTTTTGGCTTGAAGTATTATGTCACCACTGTACAGCAATCTAGACATTTGTTCTTGTCAGCAACTGGTCTATGACATTGAAAGTCAGGGTGTAATCTGTTACCCATGGACAGGGATATTAACTGGGTAGCTCTCTTCTGCCTTTTTCAAATAATTAGTTGGTGGATGGTTGTCTGATGGTTTGATGGATGGCAGAAATCCAGCTGTTTGCTCAGACATGTCTTCTCTGTTCTCAGGTTTGAGGGGGGCTGTGGCGTTTAGCCTGGCTTTAAGAGACACATCCACAGAAGTGAGGCGCACCATCTTCACCACCACTTTGCTGCTGGTCGTTTTCACCATCTGGGTGCTGGGTACAGCTGTTGATCCCATGCTGCACTGTCTGGACATCAGGTTAGTGCCAACGCCTGGCCAAGTGACTCAGTCAGCGTGATGAAAGTCAAACCTATCGCCCCGTCTCTCCATCTGTCCGTCTCTTTCCAACATTTGTGGTTTCACAGACAAACACAGCTTTAAGACTCTCACATTAAATATTCAGCTCACTTAATATGCGCCAGCTCTTTGTAAATCTTTTCTCTGCGTGTTTGAATTCTGCCTCTCCCTCCTCCCATTGCTACACAGGCACTTAGCTCTGTGTGTCTGCTCTGGCTCTGCCCTCTATTAGTGACTTGCACAGCTGGTGCACAGGGCAAAGCAGGTCTACAGGTCCCTGGAAACATTACAGGGGAGATAGCCTTAAAATGCAACTTGACACACATAAACCCGTGTATACAAAAAAACTACTGTAGCTATATAATGACAACACATGGTGGGTGCTGTCTGTGCGTGCTATCTGTGATCCGAGGCCAGTGGGCGATAATGATTAAGGAGTGCAGAAGAGGCGTGAAGGATGCAAGGCAGTAATTAGATACTTATATTATTAAAGAGTAATCTATGGCCCAGATCACAGTGGTATAATTGACTCCCACAGTCTTTCGAGGCAGTGCTGTTTTTCCGTGGTGTGTGTGTGTGTGTGCGTGTGTGTGTGTGTGTGTACATGTCTGTCAGTAAAGCCTAATGTAACTGTAAGAAAAAAAGAAAAAAAAGCGAATGTCTTCTGTTCTGATAGAAGAATAGAAGAAGTAAATAAAAGCACTGGTGAGAAACAAGAAGCTGGTTTTATAAAAGAATAAAATCAAGTTCAATAAAAAAAGGAAATTACCCAAGAAAAGATATTATGGGTATGTATAAACTGTATTAAAAATAAAAACATATCTCCAAAAGTGCATACCCGGACCGTTTTTGAACATTAAAACACTGTCTCTCAGAGCTACAAAACACAGACAATGAAGCAATTTGTGATGTGAACCAAAACCTGGAGCTGCTCTATTGTTAATGAATTGCAGATTGGCTTTGGTGATTCAATCTGCCAAGTTGTTTGTTTGAGCTTTTACGGCCAAATAAGCTTCATTTCATTATAACGTTGACGTTTATGAACCAGACAAAGAACCAATATCTCTGTAAGATCCCCCTGGGCACTGGATTTGTGTCCACAAACACGGGTCTCTTGTTCTGTGTCAGTTGAGCAGCCGAAGGAGTTTTTTTGCTCTGTTGTTTCTAGGTCCTATCTTCACCAAGACTGAACTGTCTAACTGTCTCTAATTCACACAACAATACCAATTTTCAAATGCTGGTGAAATCTGTTTTTGGTGAAAAATAACCTTAGCTATAAATTAGCAATCAAGTTTGACAACCAAATCGGCTTCTTCAGGACTGTGTGGTCGTGGTTTGGTCAGATTTGACTGAGAATAGCATCTTCCTGGCAACCTATAAGCAAACAACCCAACAAATGTCAACCACTGTCTGAATCCTACACTGTTCGATTCTGATTGGTAGGTGGAAATTTGTGACATCAGCTTTTTCCAGCAAAGCTCAGCCCACTTGAAACAAGTGAGAAAAGCACAAACAAAACACAAATAAAGAAAAGTTTCATGTAAAATATCAAGCAGTGTTCTAACATAAGCAGAAAATAATGTGTTCATGTAGGAACCCATTGCTTATAGTAGTAGCTGATTGAGAAAATTGGTTTTCAGGGCCATTAGATTAACATATAATGCCTGATTGTGCAGCCGAAATAATAATGAAAATGCATAATGTGACAGATATTTTATTGAAATATATTCATTGGTTTAACTTTATATATATATATTTTTTTAATTTACCAGCCCTTGGCATGTAGTAGAAGCCAAAATAGACACTTTATTCACTGTGGGAAACTTGAACTTTACAGCTCTTGACTTATGTTGCCGTCTTACCTCATACCTATCCTCCTTGAAGGTGTGTGTGTGCATACATGTGTACCTGTGGATATCTGTCCTGAGTTTTGCACCTGCTTTTGACTGCATATTTCCATCCCCATGACACTGCTGTCTTTGTGGGTAGTCATTGCATCTTCTGGAGCCCATCACAGTACACTGCATGGAGCCTTCAGGGCTGTCATGTTTCAGAGAATAGCTCTGTTTTCCTCACTTCCCAAACTCCCACCTCTACTTCCTTCCTTATCTCCCTCCCCTCATCCGATTGTATGAAGCGAAGGGACCAGTAACAACTTTGAAAGACTTCATTTCGGTGAATAATACATTAAATCTCTTCACCTGAAGCAAATTGAACTTCCATTCCATCTCTGAAATGGTTTTGGGGAGGAGTCTTTGAATATTGTGCTTTGAAAGCTGTAACATGATTTTTTTTTTTTTTTACCCTATAGCTACCTCAAAAGACCTACCACTGCAGGAATCAAACAAAAGAAAAAGATGCAGTAAAATGTTTTTTGTTTCCACTTTGTGAAATTTGTTCAGCTGGTATAACAGGTAATGTGATGGGTGTATGTGTGTGGGTGCAGTAAAGCAGGCCGGTCCGCACTTTCACACACTAGACAGGAAATTGCCTCTTTCAGCCTGACTTATCTATTTTGTGAGTGAGTTCAAAACCTGAAAAGGGATTTACAGGTTTTATCAGGTTTTAACAGGTTTAATTTGAGTAGGCAAGAGGTCATGCCTGTCTGTCTGCGACGACAGACGTACAGACTGACTGACCTATTGAATTTCACATTTGTCAGCTTTTATCTGTGTGGTACATATGCTGGTTTTATCACTATCACGCATGCCCAGTGTAACCCAATAAACTAGAAGAGTCTGAGAAAGAAAGATTCCAACGACAAAATGGCCACCAGATTTCAAGAAGGTAAGAAATTTGAGCTCTTATAACTGAGGCTCAAAGGAAAAACATATCATGGCAATATAGGATGGCATTGTTTGTTCCACTATTCTGCTGTCTTAAGACTCTCAGAGCCAGCCACGCACATACACATTTATATAAACACACACTCAGAAATGCATGCCATACAGGGGAGCGCTGAGCTGAGACAGGTGCTTCGTGTTTAGATACCAGACGAGAACTACATAGTAAAAACTACATAGTGCCTCTATTTTCAGTCAGCTCACTGTTCAGTCAGACTTCAGAACACTAGACAAAATGTGCTTAGACTGTCTGCCCTTTCCTCCTCTCGCCAATTCCTCTCCTTTCCTCTCCATTTCATTCTCAATTTCAAGGTACATTATTGCCCACTTGAGAGTTTCATCATGCCGCCGCAAAATAAAGTGATTATTTACACTAAACTGCATACAGTAATGAGAATACTGTTTTCCTGTATTGTGCAATTTATAGTAATTATTGAAATATCTAACCACAAGTTACCATGAAACTGGATAATGGTCATTTTGCTTTTCTCTGGTTCTCGTTTTCTACTCTGAGTTGTCATGCTCGTTGCTTAAGACTAAGCCCAGCCTCCAGGCACTTTCAAACCCACACACTTGTCAGTTAATGGTAGTTTTACTCTGCAGGAGGCAAAAACAACCTTTGGAACAGATTATACCCATCCGAGAGAAAATGTCTAAAGTGAAAGACATTATGAGAAAAATAATAATGTGAAAACAAACATAAAGGGGTTGATTATTCAAGTGCAACAGCAAGTTCAACCAACCAGCCAACTTATGTTGAAGTTTTTGTGCCCAAAGATGAAAGCTCAACCTTGGTGCAGTGCAGCACAGTCTGCAAAAGAGCAGGGTGAGTCATTTGCTAAATATGACCAATACTTTTTTTTAGCACAGGGAGGTTTGAGTGGATATCAGTTATAGCCAATCAGTTTTAAAGTCTTTTAAGTCTGTATGGTATGTGTTGAAGATGAAGCCTGATATGTCCCATTGGAAAAGTTATACTTTTTGTGGCACTTGGCTGATTTAGGTGCTTTGTGGAAATGATAATTACGTCAACTTTGCCAATATGTGCGAATTTCATCATTGGAGTACATGTGATAACTTAAGAGATTTGGTTTTATGTAATGAATTGTCCTCCTATATACAGTGAGTTGTACTAATGTAGGTTGGGTTTTTTGTGTAGAGTAAGTGTTGCTCCACACCTCGTGCTAATCACCTAATTATTGATGAATTTCTGGCTGTTTGTCCATAATATTCAAGATGTAAGAAAGTCTTAATGTCGAAACATGTGAAGCTTCTTTATTTATTAATAAGAGAGTATTTTAAATGGTTGAAGTTGGCTCTGGAGGGTTGTTGCTTTTTCCTTTCATATGGATTTTCTTTTACTATATTAAAGTTTTTTGTCAAGCACCAATTTGGTGCAGTTTCATGTCGATAAACTAATAGTTAATACTAATAGGAAAAGACTTGGAGAATAATCCAAGTTAGCTTCTCTATGAGAAAAAAAAACATACATAGAAGAGGTTTATGTGATATTGAATAGGTTTATGTGCGTGCACCCCACCACTTTATGCACAGACTGCTTGTGTATATGCTAAGTACCCCACCTTTGCTTGGAGCCATGAAACTAAACTAAACAGGGCCAGGGGGGCAAAACATTGACTTGTGCCTGATGAAACTTGCGATCTGCCAGCATATGTGCCTCTACCAGCTTTGCACCAGCATGGAAAATGTTTGTTGTTGTGTTTAAAGACACTATTTCTCATTGGTCAACAGGGATCTAGTATGCATGGTGATATGTTCTCTCCTTAAGGCTCAGTCTTTACAGTACTGTAATATTAGTTTAAAGTGTAAAGACCTCTGACATACTCAGACTCATATCTCTTAAGTGTCACAAATTGACATTGATGGCTTTCAACAGCTGATAAATGACCCTATGTCACAGTGTTTAAAATCCATTCTTTTGTGTTCTGTTTGTTTCTTTTTCTTTTCTTTTGCCCGTGTAACTCTATGCCCAAGCAGTATCATGAGCACTCAGACACACACACACACACACACACACACACACACACACACAATGTCACACTGCTGTTCTCAGTCTCGGTCTGTCTCCTTGGCTTTGATGAGGGCTGGAGGTGGCAGGGCACCCCTGGGGAGTTCTGACACCCAGTCATAGTGAGCAATCTGGGGCCCCTAGGCTTTGAACATTGGCCAGTCATGTCCTCTTCAAGCCCTTTCAGTTTGAATATCATTATTTTTCCTCAGCCCAGCTCAGACTAATAGTTTTATTTTGCTTTTAGCATTTGTGCTTATCTATTATTAGTGGTAGCCGTATCTGTAGAGTAGCAACCACAAGGTCTATGGACTTACTGCCTCTGCTCTGTGTTGGTTCAGTTTATTGCTTTGCTATATATTTGACCAATATTCCTGCTTTCCATACTTACACCCATACTTACATGTCATGAAAAGGGTAGATACTGTGTTCTGTGTAGGTTTTTGAGTGGCATGGATCGATGGCAAGGTCGGTCGGTTGGTCAGTCCACCACTTTGGTCCAGATTTAAATATCTTGAAAACTACTGGATAGATTTATACATTCATGGTCCCCAGAGGATGATTCCTGGGATCCCCTGACTTTTCATCTAGCAATAACCAGAAGGTTGACAATTCTTGACAATTACTGAATGGCTGGCCGTGAAGTTTGCTACAGATATTTCCTAGACAGATTCCTAGAGGAAAAATGCTAATGGATATGATGATCCCCTGACTTTTCATATGGCACCATCATCAGCTCGATTCAGTTTGGCCTAAACTAATGACATTCCCATCAAGCTAAGCTGCACTGTGTTTGCTTAATATCAGCATGTCAGCATTGTCACTGTGACCTTGTTAGCATGCTGATGTTAGCATTTAGCTAAAAGCACCACTGTGCCAGCATAGCTGTAGACTCTTAGTCTTGTTCATTTGCATACTCCATGGAGCGCAAGTGATGGAAAGATGGAACGAGAAGAGAAAAAAGCTCACATGCAAGCGATTACATTTTTACAGTTTCGTGACATGACGTCATTTCAAAATATGTCATGGCCGTTACTGAGGGCAACTAGTGTAGGACAGGCAGAAGGCTTTGGTCTCCACTGTGTGCACATATAAATAAACAGTGTTCAAAACTTGGAGGCTAAGACGTAACAGCTGGAGCCCAGCTAATGACTGGCCTGTTTGTTTTGATTGGACAGATGGAAGGGTGGAAAACCATGTCTCTGATGTCACTCACTCTCCTTCATGCCCCACTGACCTCTTATCGCTCTCTCCCTCTCACTCGCTCACTCACTCAACGACTCTTTTTTTGACATCCATCTGCCTGTAGAGCTTTGATAACATTTTCCAATTGTGGGGACTGTGTAAAACAAGAATATGGGCCCCACACACGTCCGCCCACATACACATACATACCTCCTCGCTCCTAATATATGGGCGTAGCAGACTGAAGGAGAGAGCAAAGTCACCCACATACCCTCATGTACACAGGCAAATACACACTGCCCATAATAAAAAGATGTCAACCCGATTGGATGGAAGATACTTCAAAGGACTCCAAAGATGAATGGCTCCTGCATAGGTTTGCCCCTACTGATAAGGAAAGGAGACAATAAGACAGGAGGAAGATGGAGAGAAAAAAGTGTGAATCCTGACTTATCCTACATTGGTATATTCTTTATTCTGTCCAGTCAGAGTGATTGCTTTGTACCAGAAGGAAATGGGAAAATATAAAAGAAGCGTGAATTAGAAAACCAATGTACAGCAGGGGTTGACTTTGGAACTTAAACAGGGAACAAAGACTTTTCTTTCTTGCTTTCAAAATGTAACATATTTTATAATGGGATTTCCAAAGCAATTGTTGTATAATAGCTTTCTGAGTGTATCAATGGATCATCAATGGCTCAAGGGGGGTCAGGTGACTGTCTCTCTGTTGGTTCGATTTGTCAAGCAGAATGCATCTGTCTGATTTCTATGCCAAACTTTTTATGTCTACAAAACACATTCATTATTAATGTAGCCTGATGATCCGGTGATGGATTGGAGCTATACTACTGTTCCCAGAACACTTTGTTGTTGTTATTTATCAAAACAACCTCTCTCTCTCTCTGTCTCTCTCTCTCTCTCCCCCCTTTTCTTCCCCTGTTCCTCCTTCTGTGATTTTTTCCCTCCCTCGCTGTACTGAAAGTTAAGTCTCATTTCTCATTACACTGAGCTCAGCTCCAGTTGGCGACAGGGTTTAGATGTGCAGCACTAAGTCACAGTGGAGCCATGCAAGTTCAGCCAGCCGCACCGACCATTGATGTCTCCTGAGTCTCGAAGAACCAAGCTTCATTTTAACATTTCAGACGGTTCTTTTCTCAGTCAGGGAAAAGGCTCTGCCATCAAAATTCAGCCTGTCCTCGTCCGGCAGTGGCTCTCAGCTCCAAATTGACATGACCCCAAGCCGTCATTTCTTTCTACTCCAGGCAGCACAGCATTGTCACCACTCGAGTGTAGCTAACTCTGTTTTTTCTAAGGCTGAAGTTGCCTATCACACTCATTCTATATTCATGAAGGGGAAAAGAGTCTGTCAGAGCAACTTGTAGGGTAGTAGGGGACTTTAGTGTTATAGTCAGGGTTTGAAAACAGGCTTGTTCCCGGGATAAGTAGGAACCTAATTGAGGATGTTCCTGTGGGGGGGCATGATGAGAGAGATGGAGGCTGGGAGAGGCCAGTGAATTATGATTTCGATGCTGATCAGACGTGAAACGTTATCTCTTCGCGTTAGCCTGGCACTAGATACAGATAGTCCTCTCTCAGCTCAACTATCAACACTCCTATGTGTGTTGATAGTTGAGCTGTGTGTCTGTGTGTGCAGAGTGCATGTGCTACTGTTAACGTACCGCTCTCCTCTCTGACACACAGTTCAATGGGTTTCCACTCACAGTGGATTGATAGTCGTGGTGGTGAGCAGAGAGTCTGAACAGATTGCCGTGGTAACCGCTGCTGTCAGATCAGCCAATACAGCGAGTTTATCAGGTGGAGATTGACTCTGGACGGGTGTCTCGTGCATTGGAGTCCTGTGCTCCAGCCTCCACTAAAAAGGCCCAGAGGCACGGCCTAATGGATGTGACGTCAATACGAAGAGGGAGGAGGAGGGCCATTAAAAAGAGCATCAGGGCAATAAAAGTGCCCACTTGTGTGTGTGTGTGGGTGTATGAGGGCAGATAGATGGTCTAAATGCAGGGCCCGGGAATTTAGCATGAATACCATATGCAAATGGGATTACACACAGATACAAAGTGGTTTGTTGAGGAGTATTTTTGAGTTTATTGTTTAAAGAAAGTCTCAGTTAAGCACCAGAGAGGGAGAGAGGTGGGAGAGAAAATATAGCGAGAACATCAGTATGTGCCGTGTGTATCTCTGGCAGGTGTCTGTGGGCTGAAAGAGGATCCACACATGAGTATGAATAATAAAACAGACACGGGGTGCCTCTGCTGCGCACTCTCTCACACATGCATAAATGCAAACACACACAAATGCACATGCACACACATTTTTCCACTCCACTGGTGGATGAACAATGCTTTAAGAATGTGGTCTGCATGGAGTCCTCCGAGGGAACGGGAAATGGGTAATGAGGGTTGGTGGATGGTACTGATGGGGCTAAATTCGCAACACTGCAGAGAGCTGCGGAGGTAGAGATAGAAAGTGTGTTGGAAACACTCTGGATCCCAGCGCTGCATCAGTGTGTGTGTGTGTGTGTGTGTGTGTGTGTGTGTGTGTGTGTGTGTGTGTTGTTTACGAGGAAATCATGCCGTGTGTTTGTGTGGGAGAATTGTGGGGGCTACTCTTTGGAAGCAGAGAGCACTAATGAATCCAACTTACCCAGCATCCCTAGCTGCCTAGCGACCTCGCCTCTCAATCACTCTCAATGGGCACCTCTTATTTATAGAGCCATTATTTTTAGCCCTCTATAATTTCAGCCCTCTGCCTCTTGAAGAATTAAAAGAACGAACATTGGAGGGAAAGAGACAGCCTGAAAAGATTTTGAAAAATCCATTGCATCAAGTTAATTCTACTCCCTGGTTCTTTTTTTTTTTTTTGCACAGTTTTGGTCTTCATTCCTACCAGTTATGAAAACATTTTACTAACTAAGTTAATTGCTGAGACCTAAGAATAAGAAAGAGTCTGGGGGACCCGACATAAAAGGTCAGACAGGTTGCAGGTTAGCTATACTATCTAAAGCACTTATTTGGAAGTGAGCTCACCAAAAAATGTGGTTATAAAATGTCATTGCATAAAAAAAGTTGAAAACTTAATAATATTAAGTCTATAGCCATGCTAGCAGCTCTGTGAGGCTGCATAGGCAGAGCAGTGCTTTTAGCTGAATACTAACATTGGATGCTAACATGACAGTGCTAACATGCTGATGTTTAGAAGGCAATGTTTGCTATGATCACTTAGCTTAGCATGTTAGCATGCTAACATTTGCTAATGAGCACTAAACAAGCTGAATCTTATTCGGGATGTCATTAGTCTTGCAGGTAATTGGTCATAAAAAAAAGTACTGGATAAATTACAAATTAGACCTTTTGATGGTGCTTGAAAAAAGGCTAAGAAATCACCAAAATCAGTACAATTCATCCTGCGGGGGACATGAAATCCTGCACTACATTTTATGGCAATCCATCCAGTAGTAGTCGAGAGCTTTCATTCTGAACCAAAACTGTCAACCTCAAGGTGGCACGAGAGTAAAGAGTCAGC
Organism: Macquaria australasica; assembly: GCA_005408345.1. NCBI lineage: Eukaryota > Metazoa > Chordata > Actinopteri > Centrarchiformes > Percichthyidae > Macquaria > Macquaria australasica. The sequence continues at coordinate 502,619 of SEMN01000019.1, read as the reverse complement.
AGGCTTCATCCATTAATCTCTGTACCAAATTTCATGTCAATCTATCCAGCAGTTGCTCATGTCATGGATATTTGTATTTGTAATTATTTTAATGTTTGTGTTTATTTAGACTTCCTACTAAGTTTGGTAAAGCTGGAACCACCTGTCTGATCATCTGATGTGAACCAGTTTGTGAAAGGAGCATTTGAGAGGATGCATTTATCTCTTTAGACGCTGATCTATTGTTTTGTTTGTTTGGTGAATTCCTCCACTCCCTGTCAATGTCAAGGCACACGCAAATTGAGGTACCCATCAAGGTAATGCTGTGTCATCCTTGTGAGCCATTTATGATTCCTGCCTGTCTCGTGAACAATGATCCGCTCTTCCCTGAATGTTAAGTTCACCACAAGGTTGAAACAAGTCCATTTTTCTTTGATCGGTGCTGTGAAATCCAAGCTCCCTGAGGTGGTTCTTGTTTGGTCCCAACTACTTGTTCTTGACGCAGGAAATCATTGGCCAGAGAGAGAACAACAGCGTTGGCCAAACATGGACTCCCAATACACAGATGAGAAAAGAGAGGCGGATTTAATGGTTCAGCAGAATGGGCACAGAGAGAGGAGAGGTGGAGGGTGTTACATAGAGAAAAATGGATGTAGACTAACTCACTATGAGACAATCAAGTGAAACGAGAGAGTGAGTGCTGGGAGATGGTCATTTATTCAGTCTTGAAAGCCTCCGAGCACTGGCACTGCACAAATCAAGTCCATGAAATCAAATCTTCATCGAAGGCAACTGTGTGAAACTGTTATGCAACTGGTACATAGCTAAGGGTCAGACTTCACCCAGAGAAATGTAGGTTTGTGTGTATGCGTGCTCTACATCTGTGTGTATGGCCTCCTGTCTGTTTTCTAACCCTTCTGGCTTGGACTGTAGACCACCGCCTCCAGGCACAACCAGAGGAAAAGAAGAATAGACTTGGCAGGACTTGAGTTGGCCATCTGTTCCTGTGGATGTGGTCAGTCTGAATTAGGCACTTCTGTCTGTCTCACACACACATACACACACAGATACACAATCCCATCCTCTTTCTAACTGGCTTTCTCATCTACTATATTTGTTCAAGCCTCTTCCACACACAGGCACAGTGCATCTGGCTGTCCAGTCTGCCGTGTCCCGTGGCCATGTGTCTGGACTTCTGTTCAGAGAGTCTGTGGGTTCAGGGAGAAAAAAGGGGGAGGTTGTGGTGGCGGTGGTGGTGGGGAGGGCTTATATTGATTCATACCCGCTAGCAATGTGCCAAGAAGCTGCTTTCATAATCCTCCCTCTTAAATAATTCACCACTCGCCCTCAAAATTTCATCAGCACCTACATATAGAGAACAATATCCCCCACAGCAGCAGCACTGTGAAGAAGGTGTGTGTACGAGAGGGAGGGGGTGTTGAGGAAGCAGATGAGTGAGCAGGTGGGAGATAGTCGAGTGATAATACCCGACTAAACCCAAAATCAACTATCACAGTCCACTTATGCAGCTGCAACACATGCATCTGCAGACTTGACAGTATACCAGCTCCATGCCTGGGGGGTGTGAGACAGTGGTTTGACACTTCATCTGGTTTGTCAGACAGATTCGACTAATGGTCATCCAGACCAGCTGGCCGCAGACACACAGCAATACACTTTCCTTACCTTCTCACCACTCCTGTCATCTCTTGCTGTCTTACCTGTGTCAGTTCCACTTGAAAAAAATAGTTAGAGTGGTCACATTGCCCTTTTTCAAGTCTCCATCCAGTGCAGGTTTAATTTACTTGCCTCTATTAAGCTTGAGGTGGTCCTTTCTCTGAGATTCTTCAGCTGATCCCAGCAGACACCACCCTTGATCCTTTACAATAGAGAGATGGCACTGTCCAAGTATGACAACCAAACACAGCATCAAGACGTCCCTCAGAGCCAGTCATGACAGAGTTTCACCAGCCCCATCAAAAGGAGGCATTTCATCTCACATCCTTGAGGCTGTTTTGGCGAGAGTGAGAGAAAGGAAGGAGGAATAAACCCACATTTATGAACGATCTGGCAGCTAAAATAGACCCGTAGGCAAGTGCCGTCAGACTAGTCCCATTATTGAAAGCTTCATCAACAATCTTGTTTTTGAAATTGGGTGGCTTTCAATGACCACAACCCTTTTCATTATGATTTCCCAGTTCGCTGTGCCCATACACACACCAGTGAGCAGTAATGCACCAGCCTATCATTGTGTTTTCATCAAATACTTTGCTAGTCATTAACAATTATTAAACAGCTTGAGGTTTTAGAGGAATTCAGCAAGGACCTAACTGGGTCTGTGAGAGACTTTGGCATAGATGTCCATATTTGTGCACGGCTTACACTTTCATACAGTCATTTATAGTTCTTGCTGATGGCAAAGTCTGAACATCTGAGGAGGTAAATACAACATGGATTTGCTTTAATTTCCCTAATGTAGATTTTGAAGCATTATTTCCCAATTGCATATAGAAAGCATTTGAACAGTTGTTATACATTTGCATTGCATGGCTTTGTTTCCATGCCGATAGTGAAAGTCTTACTTTTGCAGAGCTTGTGAGCAAGTGATATAGCTGCACAGTAATATATTTGTCAAAAGAAATGTTATTATTTCTTAAGGTCAGTAAATCTGTACCACCCAAACTGGTGGAGCTCTTTTCTTCAAAAGTAATAACTCACCTCCCATGCTCACCTCCTGTGAGCAAAATAGCACTGATAGAGGAAAAGCATCTTTCTAGCTTGGTCTAAAAACATCACAAAATGATCACACTAATTTGGCTAAATAAAGCAAGGACTGCAATTGAGATGCTGTTGCTGAAATGAACACTAATTAAACTCACTAATTCAACACTCATTTTCCTACTTAAAAATAAAATAACCATCACTAAATATAATGTTTGTTAAAGTAATGTGTATTAAATGTAATACTCGTGTGATGTGTTATCTGGATGTTACATTTTATCTTATTGGGCAGCCAATTCTTGCCATGCACTGCATCCCGCTAACTCCACTAGACTAAAATTAGGCCATTTCACTGTGTCATGCTGAGACATCCAGGTGAACGTTGTGAGAAGGGAAGTGAATTCTGTGTGATAATATCTTTGGCTCTCATGGCCTCCTCTGCTCCCAACTGTCCTTGGCTATCCACGGGGATCCAGCTGGGTGAAATGCTAAAAGGCTTGTGCTAAACTGACATTGTCTGAAACACGGAAGGCTGTCAGCTTTCAGTGGTGGAGGGATGTCTCTCTCTCCAGCAGTGGGAAAATGTAGGAGAGGTGCAAACTAAGACAGAGATATGAGATAGCATTATTGATGTTTTTTTTTTCTTGTTGTTTTTCACCCTTAATCTGATTATATATACAGCTCAGCAGGATCCTAATACAGTAATGATATGATACAAGAAACAAATCAGTGGAAGAAGGTAGCAAAGTATACTTAGTACCTAGTTAATTTCAAGTACTGTACCTACAGTTCTGAGGCTAATTGCTGAAAATAAGTAATCCCTTTTTTCCTTTTTTCTTACTCCCTACATTGCCATGAGAAATATTGTACTTTTTTTCTCCACTACATCTAGGCTATCTAATGGCTGTAGTGTTTTTTCACATTCAAAACACCTGAAACATAATACCTTGCTATAGTATAACAGTGAAGTAGTTAGATCAGAGACCGTCTTGATCAACCAACAACAATAAAGGAATAGTTTGACATTTTGCGAAGAAGGCTTAGTCGCTTTCTGTTGTATCGACCTCACCTGACTCTCCGCAAGAAAGAGAATAAAGCGTATATACCAGCATGTCCAGCTTTTTCTTTAAGATACTGTACACGCATTACCACATTAATAATTTATGTTCACTGAAAGGCAGCCCCTTCTGTTGTGAATCTATTCTGTACACACGACACTATTGCATGTCTGTTTGCACGTCCTGGGAGAGGGATCCCTCCTCTGTTGCTCTTCCTGAGGTTTCTTCCATTTTTTCCCGTTAAAAGGTTTTTTTGGGGGAGTTTTTCCTCTCGAGGGTCTAAGGACAGAGGGTGTTGTATGCTGAGATTTTAAAGCCCCTTGAGGCAAATTGTGATTTGTGATATTGGGCTATATGAATAAAACAGACTTGAAATTGGCTTAAAAAGGCAGTTCCTCAGAATGATTTTGAAACGTACCTTTATAGGTTCACTATAGTTAGTCAACTAGCATTGGTCAAGACTAATAAAGGTTAAATTTGGAATTCAGAGCTTTTACTTTAATTAAGTGCCTATATGCTGTTGTATTATCACTTTTCCCTAACTGAAAGAACTGAATACATTTAAGTTACAAGTTGTATTATCACATGAGTGCATTTTGACATAGTGAAAATGCCAATGATGGGTTGGTGAATAGTTGGCATCAGCTCATGACTATCAGCAATTTCCAAATTGGCATTACTTAGTATGCAGAATTATTTCTGGCCATTATTATCATGTGGCTCCGATTAAACAACAGAAATGATAACGTGATATTTGGACATCTGTTGAGTGGGTGATCATTCATCATTGTGCAATATGGCAGAACAGTTTTGCCTGGATAGATGAAGTATCCACCAAAGGATATTATCTCTTGGATAATGAACTATGCTCTTACGTAAATGCTTTGCTCAGCCCACTGCAACATGCACAGATGAATTCTTGTTAAAAGAAGAAAATCACTGATACACATGCATGTGATGCACATACACACTCTCACTACAATTTTATTTTTACACCAGCTCAAGTGATGTGAAATTTAGGTTAAGGCTGCAGAGTGAGTGGGAGTCTCACTCTAGGTTTCAGTAGATTGACCTAAATACTGCAGTCAGAGACTTTGCCATATATGGATTGTCCTTTTGTAACACTGCGGTAATAGGACTGGAAGCTTATGCTGTATTGTTCTTTGTTTTATCTCCTCATCCACTGCAGAGTCGTAACACTGAGAGATGCAGGCCTCAGCACACCTCATGCATGACAACTCCTATGCAGTTATGTCTCTTGTAAATTTTGGCATTATGACCTAAAATTTATATCCAGTATAAATATGGGATGGTAACAATATATAACACAATTTATCATTTTCACTTCATATAATTTCAAGAGAATGTGATTTAAATGCAGCAAATTTTTATGTGCCTGCAGTTAAAGGTATTATCAGTTAACTATTAAAAGGAGGCAGAGTTTCATACATAGTGAAAGGTGTGTGTGTGTGTGTGTGTGTGTGTGTGTGTGTGTGTGTGTGTGTGTGTGTGTGTGTGTGTGTGTGTGTGTGTGTGCGTGTGTGTGCGCGTGTGTGTGGGTGCTGGGTGAAATGTTTGTGGTTTGTTACCACATACTACAAATTCAGTGCTGTGTTAGGATTGGAACCTGCAGTGAATTTGTCTGACAGCTATTTTAATACATAAACTAACTCTAGACAACAGTTCTAAATGTTTTCTGATGCTGTCAAAGGTTTGTTAGATCAGTAATATTTGTCAATAAAGCAGTAAAGCAGGCCTAATAATAATTTCAGTTATGACCAAACAAACAAATGCGCAAAATGCTTATTTTCATCATTAAGACAAATTGTCCGATTACATATTCAAATATGCTTGTAATGTATATGAAAAAATTACAGATTGTTCCTTTAGAGTCATCTATCTCAACTGTGTGGATGAGGGCCATGTCTTTACTTTAATGCACTGTTCTAGCTTTTATAAAGTCCTTCCACTGCTGGTTTTTGTTATCCCTGCAATCTTTCAGTCAATACACTGAGATCTTACAGTCAGGGTCTGAGTCACTGCAGGCACTGATGTCTGCATTGTGTTTTTTGTGTGTGGAAGTGCCTCCAAATTGTACTTAAGTACAGTACTTGAGTAAATACACGTAGTTACATTCCACCACTCTATATATGTGTGTTGTATATGGTGTTCATATCAATGCTGGTACCAGATTCAGATCTCTGTTGGGAGGAGTGTACGCTGTCGAATATGGAATATGAATCCCTGGTGAGAAGAACAACCAAATGGGATTTGCAAACAGGAAACTGGAAGGATGTCTTACAGCTTCCCTCTTGTCCAAACTCACAGTATAAAGCAAACACAGTCCCTGTGAGACTCTATCTCCCTCGTCTATTTCTTTCTCATCCTCTCTCTCTCTCTCTCTCTCTCTCTCTCTCTCTGTAAGAGCAGCAAGTTGAGGAAATAGCACAGAGTGAGCACAGCACAGGGAGGAGTGCTGTAACTTAACTTACCCTGCCTGTTGAGTATATGCTACTTGAGTTCTCGAGAAGAAACTCATCCAAATGTTTATTAACTGGTGCTGCTAATCACATCCAGTGGAGATTTTCTCCTCCCAAGGAAACGATTGCAAGGAAAATGTTTTGCCTGCATGTAAACACAGTTAACTGCTACCTGTAGACTGCCTCCAAGGTAAAAAGATATATTATAAATGAGCCGTATGTGAAAAGTAGTTGACGTTTCTGTGATGTTGCGATGTCTTCTCTTGAGGCTTCGTGTACAGCGTGCCTGCAGCACAGCAAGCACATCTTTATCAGCCCACTGCTGTCAACCAGTCTGATAACAACTCTACAGAGACACAGCCACACATGTATGTGAACACACACACACACTGCATCACTGCTCAAGGCCAAGTTATTTTGCTCTTCCTCTTTTCTGTGAGGCATAGTGGAAGTATTAGCTTGTAAGGAGGTGTTTATGGGTGTGCGTGGGTGCTTTCTGCATCCATCTTGGTATGTAATTTCTACCTTTTTTGTGCTTATAAATATATTGGACTAGATAAAAAAAAAAAAGTCAGGTACTTTCTCGTACAGCCAGAAACACAGAAACCTCACAACGTGTTCATATTAATAGCAACGTTCACCAAAAGCCTGGATGAGTCGTCAGTGAAGGCCCGGTGCAGAGCGCTATGTCATCCTGGAATGTGTCCAGAGATATTTTAGTCACAGTGGAGCTCAGCACAAGACAGCTGAGATTGTATCAGCACATTAAAGAACCCACTAACAGGGAAGGAAGCATAGACTTTGGCTTTGGAGGCTGTATCTGATTGTTAGGATAGCAGCCACAACTCAATCTTACAATCTTGCCATATTGCGGGAGATTGACTTACTCCATGGTGTATTTCGGTTTCGACTTGGTTTTATTGCATGGGTGTGATTTCCCTGTAGAATGGGGAGCGCCACCTCATTTTGGGAGGCCATAGGAGGGTCGCACACTTCTATGGAGGCTCATTACAGAAGTATCTGTGACTTAGCTGTTGTCTAGGACCCTTTTTCCTGCAGTAGATGTAAATGTATGCAAAGATTACAGACTTTCCTCCTCCGTTGCACTTTCTTCCTACTCCCTGTGTGTGCCTCTGGCCGTCCACTCATTCGCACATTTATTTTTTGTGAGCTCACGGTCACAGAGGAGTTAGATTAGTTTGGACTTGATTTGTCTTTATTGAATGTCAGTGTGTTGAAGATAAGGCTAACAGGGAGCAGTGGTCACATCAATTTAAAAACACGATACTGTGAGAGCTGTCTGGCTGACAGCTAAATATTTTCTCCATGACACAAAGCAGACCCCCATCCTACTCACAAACACCCCCCTGCCTCGTTATCTCTTTGTTCCTCTCTCACATTGGAATTGAGAGAGACCGCCACTCTCTTCTATTCTCTTTTATGTCTTTCTCTCTCTCTGGCTGTCTTGTCCTGTCTCCTAGTCAGTCTTTCACTCACCATCTCTCCCTCTCACATTCACCAGCAACTCATTTTGTCACTCTCACGTCACCGCAGATTATCTCACTCACCATCACGCTCAGGAAACTGGCACTCGCTATCTTATTTTTCCTTCTCCTCCCTCTGTTCTTTTTGCTCCACCCTCAGCTTGTGTTCCTTTTCTTGTTACTTCCCCCCCACACCGTATCTGCCCTTTCCTCTTTCTATCAGCTTAGCTCAGTGTAAGAGCCTGTCACTATGGAATGTATCCTGCCATTCTGAAGGCAATGCGTCATGTTGTGACGTGCACGTCGTTTGAGCCTGTCACAGCCACAACCCTTTGTACCACACCAAGACAACTTGCTCCAGTGTAGACCTAGAAAGACCTTGCATAATGAAGACCGATCTCAACCACCTTCTTTACCCTCATTTTAATTTCTGCACAATTTCAGCCTCGGTTCCTCTTTCTACTGCTCTGACAAGAAGAATAGATATACTGTATGTGGTGGGCAGAAAATTAAGAGAGAAGCGGGGAGATGGTGGTAGGAGGAGACAAAGAAACAGAATTAAGAAGAGGTAGGAGGTGATAAAGAGAGGAAGAATGATCTGAGGGAGCGAAAGTGATGTTGAGATAATAAAAAGGGAGGTAAAGGAAGACAGCGAGTTGGATGAAAGTGGAAGACAATGAGACATTTGTAAGAAGAGAGAGGACAAAAGATTTTGAAACACAGGAACAGGAAAAAAATAGGTAATAAAGACAAAGAAAGACACCAAGATGGATGGGTGTAGAGAGAGACAGAAGCTGGGTGGATAAAATAGGGGAAGAGGCAGGGACAGATAGTGAAAAACAAACTAAGAGAAATGGCTCAATGATGGATGGTTTGTTGGGATAGGCCACAGCCATGGATCAAAATCAAAGTAATTACCAAGTACAATAACGTCCAGGATGTTGCTGGATTCTTGGTGTTACTCAAAAAGAGTTTCACAGCACAGGACCTGTCAAAAGCACAACGCAAACTAGCCTCCATTCATACTGCATACAAAAATCAAGACTAAACTGAAATGTGAGAACCAATAACAGACAAACACCGGAGATGGATTGTGGAGGGAAGGCAGCCAAAACAAAAAATCTGCACAACTTTAAGTAGACGCAGTGCTTTAATGCACTGATGGTAATCTCTCTCTCGTGTTGTTCTAGGAGCCTCTCATTGAAAGGCTTTGGCGTCAGCACATTCAAAATACACACAAACACACACAGTGCACAGTGTTAGTGGTAGGCTATCTCAAAATGTGCAGCAGTAATGCTAGGCTATTAGAGTTAAATGCTGACCTGAAGGAACTAGCATCGACAGCCATCTCTCGCTCAGCATCCCTCTAAGCTCTGTGAGAAATTGTACACCCACAGTGTGCTGAATGGAGGTATTTTTGGCTACTGTATAACTGTAAACGATTTTGATTTGAGTGACGTGCTGGGAAAATATATCAGAAATTATCTTCATGTGACTTCAGAAAATGCTACAAAGTTGAAGAAATGGTGCGATAGTGCTGCAGTGTGGGGGTCCAGCACATGTGTAGATGCAGGAAATGCATCTACACTCACTTTGTTTCTATTTGGAGCAAAGCAAGCAGCCAATCGGCTTCTCCTCTCAGCCCTGCTGCTCGAGCGCGCCTGCAGCAAAGTGGGGTCCAGACCTCGACAGGTTTATAATCGCAGCCACGCAGAATATCAAGCATAATTTTAATAATTGCGATGCTGTTTGTCATTTATCAAAGGTTTACCCAGCTGACATTTCCTCGGTGTGATGTGGAAGATGAGGCTGATTTTGATGAAACTGTTCGAAAGGTCATGTTAAAACTGAGTCAAGTTTCACCCTGACTTTCACCATCATTGCTAAGTCACATGCAGCACTAGACTGACTGGTTGAACAAGTATAGCTTCACTAGTGGAGAACCAAACGGACTTTGTCTTTGTCTCTGTTTGTCTCTATTGTAGTGAATCAGGGTTTGACTGTACTTTCTTCTTTCTCTACAGAGTGGGAGTGGATGCAGATGAAAACCCAGAGGAGCTTTCTTTAGAGGTATAAACACCTTATTGTCACTATTCAGTAATCCATATTTTATCTGCTCTATTGCCACAGTCTTTGTCCTTTCTGACATTGAAATGTATTTTAATTTTAAACCACAGTGCCACAACTTTGTGCAGTTTTGCTGCAAGTGGCCCTTTAAAATAGTGTCAGTGCCATGCTTCATCAGCTTCCATTTACAAGAATGCATACAAAATATGATGTCCAGTAAACCTCTGTTCAGCAGTGTAAAATGTATTTGTAGAACTACCTGTTGAAAGTGTAAATTAGTAGAATTACCTTACATATTGCATACTCTGCAAAATAAAAATCTTTTTTTTTTTTAAAGTAGGTTATAAAGCATTATTTTTGTGTATACCAGGCAGCAAAGCATCAGTCTGTGTTGCTTTCTGCTGATTTCAGTCTTACAAAAAGCCATAATACCCGAGAGGGCATTGTTTACAGTCACTGTATGTGCTTTTCTGCCTCCATTTAGCTGCACTTCATCGCTATTGTGCAGGTATTGCCCATCAATCCCATTTAGAATCTTGTGCATTAGTGCTACTGCATATTGATGTATTACAGGCAGTCAGTTGTTTTGTGTGCTTTAAAACACTTAAACTATTAACTTTAGCAAGTGAAAGCCCAACAGCTTTTATTATTAACTTATTCACAGTACCTGAAATAAGTTGCACTGTTTTATACAAAGTGATTCTATATATACATAGAGTATATTGTGCTGTAAGCTGTGTTTTCTGCTTAGTTGCCAACATTACGGCTCTCCCCACTGGAGGGAAGTGAACCAAGTGAGAGAGCAGCGATCACATTCGGAGACAATGAAACTTTATTTTCTTAAGAGCTATTTTTAATCGCCACAAAAGTGCTGCAGTGCTGTACTGCGTCACATTCTGACTCGTGTATTGGTGGTATTGGTATTGGAGTTTTTTGCACATACTGTACGTTTACAGGATTTACAGTATATCCTGCCATCCTCTCCCACTGGCACATAATATGCTTCTACCCTTTAGTTTTTGCTCTGTTGTTGAGGCTCAAGAGAAGGAAATGCACTTTTGCTTCCTGCTAAATGACAGTCTGTGGCACATCCTCGCCGGCACACAGTGTGCCTTTCTTTTGTTGTGCAGACACGTCCACCCACACACACCCTTTCCACCCTACCATCACTGCTTCCCAGCAGCTCTCCATCCTGTCTTTCATTTTCTTATTTGACCTGACCCATATCTGCACGCCGTACATATTTATTTTATAATATTCTTTACACTTTTTATTGTCAGTTTTATATTTTATATTTATGCATCTTGACTTGTAGAACTTGCTTTATCTTTCTTTATATTTTCTACTTACTATGTTTGTTGCTATGCACCAATATACCAGGGCAAATTCTTTGTATGTGAAAACCTACTTGGCAATAAATTCTGATTCTGAAAGGGACATGGTCTGGGCAGCTCCCTGGCATTATGAGGCCGCAGGGGCCGACAGAATAGGCAGCATGGCAGGTAAGGCTGCAGGAGGATCCCAGTGGAGCGGTGAGGCCGAGCTCCAGGGCTCTTTCTTATGGAAATGGATAAATGTAACCATGCCCAGAGTGAGAGTCCGCACAGGGACCGCTGGGGGCGTGTTCTTACTGTAGCATGAAGGGATCTGTAGGGACTTTGCAGTTTTTGAGAACAGGATTTTCCTCTTTAAGCACAGGGCCTGGGGTCCCACTTGTAAAAGCGGGGGTCATTGGATATGGCCCCGCTGACCATCCAGGGGTGCAGGTTTCCAGCATTTCCATCAGGCAGCATATATAGCCACCCCAGAGGGTCTTTGTGTGTCGATGAGTAACAGTGGTTCTCTCATGGCCAACAGGTTGCTACAGGGAGGCCAGACACAACACGGGGCCTGTGGCACCGTCTGGACTACAAGTATCCTTTCACTGCTTTCTTCTCCAAAGCACTCTCACATCTGCTTGCACTCACAATGGTTAATGCACTGGTCTGTGGAGTAGTATTATACAGTGAGTACAAGGGAAAATAGCAGAATGCTTCATTTCAGGGAATGTGAAGAAAGACCCTTATGTACTGTGATGGCAGAACAAAGAGGAAGTTCATAAACTACTTCAGGTGGGTGGTCTGCTTGCACCTATACAGCAAACATGTCTGTGTATGTCTGTATTTGCAGTGGTAACATCATGCTCTTATTAGTTTTCTTAATATGAAATATGTATTAGAATGCATTTATGTATACATATTAAAGGAATATTTTGACATTTTGGAAAATCGCTGTCAAATGTTTCCAAAAAACGTCCTTTCATTTAAGTCTCGGCAAGGAAGTGAATAAGTGTATTTCCCAAAATGTCAAACTATTGCTTTAATGAATATACTGTTGACTACAGGGTCAACGGGATTCCTGTAAGCAGAGAGTGTAGGCTAGTTAAATCATTTGGCAGTGAGGTCCTGTCCTCTGCAGTGGAATTTCATGAGAACTGCATTAAGTTTAAGCTAATCTAATTTTACCACTTAATGGCCTCATGACCTGGCCCGGTGCTCGGTAAGGAGCACATCATTTTACTTTATGGACTCTGTCTCCGGGTTTAGCCTTGTAGATGAGGGCAAATTGAGCTCTGTTTATAGAAAACAAGACAGTCTTAAGTCAATCGGTTTTCCTAATCTTCATGGTTGTAGCTGTTTACAATACAACAGACTGTCCAATAGTATGACAAACACACATCATACTTTGGCTTGTTGAATCATGTTATGGCTGTCAGTTTTCTCTGAAATAATAACAGTATGAGTAATTAGGTGGAGCAGAGTTTATGCTATGAATATAGCATATACAAAATACTATATTAAAATGACTTTCAAAACCTTTTATAAATGTATTAAGAATGGAAAAAATAAATCTGTTTTCAACCAAAGTAATTTGTTTCTCAAGACAACTTTGGCAGCGATTACAGCCTCAGGTTTTTCTGGTTATGTCTGTATTTACATTGCCCCACTGGATTTGGAGATTATTTTCACACTGTTCCTTGAACGTTATCTCAGACTTAATCAAGTTGAACCAGGAACATCTGTGAACAGCTAACTTCAAAGTAATTCTTAGATATTCAGTAGGATATTTTCATACACCGTTGCTTCGCTCTAATGTCTAACATTCTGAAATGTTCCTTTAAGTGCCTCTTCATTGTTCCTTTGTGTCCTCACAAGTCTCCATGTCCCTGCTGCTGAAAAGCCTCCTCACAACATGATTCTGCCGCCACCAACATTTTTCACAGAATGGTGTTAGATGAGTGATAAACTCTGCCAAGCTTCCACCAAACATTGTGCTTCACATTGCAACTTAGTACATTTAAGCTCATCTTGGAAAATCATTGCAAAAGGGGTAATATTTTTTGCTTTACTTTTGATTTCTTTGTAACAAAAACCCTGATGGATTACATTATGTATTGTTGTGTACGGCTTAGTGACAAACATTCTAATCAAACCCATTTTCAATTCAGGCTGTTAAACCACAGAATGCAGAAAAGGTGTACCTTGGTATACCTTGTTAAATCTGTGCAAAGCGCAGAACTGGATATGACTTAATGTCCTCCCTGATGCCCTTTTACATTTTACATTACATGGTTTGTAGTCTTGCAGCTTCTGAGAACATTGATTCATACACTACTTTTCTCTGAACCGACTGCTAGTTGCCACAATAACTGCCTCAAAGAAATAAAGAAACTCTTACTCTATGCAGAAATATACTCTTAATTAAATGTTCAATACATTTTTTGAACTGGTGAAGGTGTTTTTCAGTCAATATTTGATGGAATTTCAAAATGATTGGAATCCAGTGGGCAGCAGAAGGTAATGTGCCATAGAATTATACACACTTTCTGACATTACACACTGAACAACAGTCTAGACAGGATTGTAAAGACAGTTAAATAAGAATACTTTACAAAGGAGATTCTTCTGGACATTTGGAAAATGTGCTTATTCGCTTTGCTAAGAGTTAGATGAGAAGATTGATACCACTCTCACGTCTGTATGATAAATAGAAGGCTACAGCCAGCAGCCGGTTAACTTAGCTTTGCATAAATGATGGAAATGGGGAAAACAGCTAGTCTGAATCTGTACGAAGGTAACAAAATCTGCCTACCAGCACCTCTAAATCTCACTAATTAACATGTTATATCTTGTTCGTTTAATCCGTACAAAAACCAAAGGGTATAAACAACAAGCCAGATTTTTTTTTAACCTGTGGACAGAGCCAGGCTAGCTCATAGTGTCTACCAAGACAGCCAGAGAGTTAATAAATGTGCTAACACACACATAATATGACACACTGCGAACATTTGACTTATGACACTTGCTTTCGTTGACCCACTCATTGCTTGCAAGACAACGTTGCAATCTGTGTAACCATAGTAACTACACAGAGTATACCTATACCCTTTGGCTATAGTTAGAAGTCCGCATAGTTGGTTAATTTGCACATTTGACAGAATGTGTGTATCTGCATGTAAATGTGAGAAAAAGAGAGGGGGGGTGAGAGAAGCCGTGAGCAGGATCAAAGGCGAAGTCCTGGCCAGTGTTTCCCATTGATGCGGGGGGAAAAACGTATTATGGAGATGCTTTGAAGTGGACCAGGTGAGAGGAGCCTCAGCCTGGATCCTGCTGCCAGGTAATTGAGCTTCAACTTGTCTTGCTGGTGTCTCATCGTAAAGGCATACTGTACTGCTGCTTCCTTAACTCTTTCCCTGTCAGCCTGGCTTTAAGGCTCATTAGGACAAACGTTTTTAGCCTTAAGCACTGATTTCGACGGACATCAAAGCCTGTTTGATCTTTCCTGCTGAAGTGGTTTTCCGACTGTGGTTACAGGGCTGGCAACCAATGTTTTTGTTTTGACTCTGGCATCCCAGAGGCCACCCGTGTTTAAGGGACCCGGGGTGGCTGTATTATATGGTTGGCTTGGTCCCCGGATGAGTCTGGCGTGACTTGGGAGTTAAATCTCTCCTATAGTTATGGTATTATATACCACAGTAGCAAGACATAAACAATACCATATAAAAAGTAACAGAGGGAGGTGGCACCTAAATATGTGCTGCTGACATTTTGTATTGTGTGTGAGAGACATGTAGAAGTAGTCATTATGCAGTATGGCCCCTTTCAGAGTGATGTACAGTATATGCATTATATTGTTGGATTTTTATAACTGATGCATTTACCTACCAGCAACATTTTATTGTTGTAGCTGGTCAAAGTGAAGCTAATTTTACTGTATTTAAGTAACAGCAGCTGTCAGAGAAATGTAGTGGGATAAAAGTACAGTATTTTCATATCCATCCTTGATAATCTTTGGTTATTCTGAGATGACAAGGAGGTGTTTGTGCAGCCACCAACAAGTATTAAAGGAATACTTCGAAATTTGGGGAAACAGCTTATTGGCTTTCCTGCCGAGAGCTAGATGAGAAGACTGACATGACTCTCTGTCTGTTGGTTAAATATGAAGGGGGGGGGTTATGTGCCGGACTATTTCTTGACCGGGTGCAGTACCTGATGGAAACTGTACTGAAGTTACAGTGGTGGAGTAAATGTACTCAGTTACATTCCTCCACTAATGAAAGGTCAGGAAAAGGTAACGTGTGGGACATGTAGGAAGGGAATGATCTTGCCGCGATGATAGCTGAAGAGCTGAAGCAGCAGTTGGGCTTCTACCCCCACACTGCTACTCAGCACCTTTTCCCACACACACACACACACACATGCACACACACACACACACACACACACAAACAACCTGACACCATTGTGGAGCAGAAAGCAGCTCTAGCCATTATAATTACCATCGCTGTCTAGTAATATGCAGCGTGGAACAAGAGGACACCATGCCGACAAGAAGACAACTCACTCCTGCAGGTCCCAAGGAAGTCATTATTCCCCTTTTCTACCTCTTCATCGCCCGCCCTCTTTTCTCTGTTCCTCTCCCTCATTTGAGACATTTATAAATAAATCCTGTTAGCTGGCAGAATGGCGCCCATAATTCCCACCTCTTGCATATTGCTGATAACAGCAGCACCAGAATGTAAGAATTGGCACCAAGTAACATATTAGATCATTGTCCTCTTTGTTTTTGTGCTTATGCCAGAGGGTTGTGTACTTGTGTGCCACCTCCCAGTCCCATATTATTCATTATATGCTCTGAGGTACAAAAGTTGCTTTCGTCCAGAAATTATAGGATTGGTGAAGTATTGTTTTGTCTTTTTTCCAAGGCACATGGAGAGCAAAGTGTGAACATTTGCAGAAGAGCAATTATTAGTCAGAACTCTTTTTTTTATTTATTTTTTTATACAGCTAAAAGCCAGCAAGTGTGCTGTCGTTTTTAAGGGTCTGTAGTGGAGAGGATACAGAATCAAGTGCATTATAAAATCGTCTGTCATCAAGCTACTGTATGCAGAAATCTGGCCTGAAAAGAGGTGTTAGAAAGTGTATAATCATTATTATTATCAAGTGACTACCTACCACAGGTGTTTGTTGATGTGAGCCCACAATACCTCCAGAGGACTTTTACCAAAACATCTGGCATCTGAAAACAACCCTTTCTGCTCCTGCTCTCAACAGAACTGTTTGCCTGTACTACCTTAAATCAACACTTAGATACATTTATAAACCAGTTCTGACCTTGCCTCTGGTTTCAATAAAGTGCAAGACTGACCCATCATGACTGAAACAAGATAACACCCCATTTGATACCTTTTTTTTTTTTTCCTATGAGTTCATTATTTTCATCTCTATCAAGCCCTCTGCAGTTCAGCTCTATAGAGCACTCCCTCCTGGAAAGTCTTTCTTTGTTACATATTTTATTGCTTAAGACAACTACCCAGCAGACAAGAGCTGGTACATGTATATTAAATATGCTAACAGCTTAGCAATCTGGAACAAAAATAGCACAATCACCTGAAGCTTGAATGACTTACGTTGAAAATGAAAAGCTACTGGCACATAATGACGCTAAGCTGACAATGGCCTTGGGGAATAGTATGCCCTAATATAACTGCATAGATGTTTATCATTTTAACATTACATTATGTGGAATTTAGTGCAATGTCAGTGAAGTCTGAAAATAGCTGTGTCATTGTTCAGGCTGTCACTGCGCTGTGCCTGGTGGAAGTGAGGCAGTCTCTTCTGTATTTTATATTTTTATTTTTAGCGTGCATAAAAACAGCTGGAAGTTTTTGAGTGACGTGTTGACTGATTGTTATCCTGTGTATTAGCACACGCAGTGAGACAATGACTGGGATCTTTAATCAGAGAACTGATTCGGACATCCGTTCAGTATGTGCAAGAAAAAAGTTAATGTCCCATAGTTGTAGTTTCCATTTCTAATATATCCCTCCTGTATAACAATAGTGTGCCTTTATGGCTGGGTGTATGACATGCTATTCTCCAGAAAAGAATGATTCACTATAGCCAATTCTTTCAAAGGTAGTCACTGGCATCTGATTTGCCCTCCCACATCTCAAACAATAAACATCCCACCAAAATCATTTGCTCCCAAACCCTACTCAACATACTTAGCTGAGCAACTAAAGCTAAGATGTTACAGCTTGATCTTCTGAACCTTTAAGAACCCTCTAAAATACATCAGTAAAGCACTGCAATTACTTATTTTCACATATAATCTCACAAGATGAGCCACTAGTGAGATGTGCTTTGGTTCTGCTAAAATTATTACAATTATAGCTCGGTGGCCTGAGGCCAGATTTGGAAAAGGCTAAAGGCTAAGAACAAATCCTTTTCCTCTCCCCTGTTTACTGTCATTGACACTCACACACCTTTGCCACCATGCCTTAACAAGGTCACAGATATCTAAAGCCGCTGCTGACACACTGTGGCCCTCCTCTGTCCAGCTCACTGCCACAGTGGTGTGGGATATTTGCCAGACTCTTCGGCAGTCCCCATGTCCAAGAGGTAAGACTTCCCTTGTGTTACTACATACTGTATATGTCTTCAGAGAATAGAAACACGTATATTTAGTTATCAATTATGATTTGCTACTTGCCATTCAGGATGAAGAGCAGCTGTGTGAGACTGACTCCACCTTGGATTTGGAAAAAACAGAGAAGCAGCTTGTATCTATAGCAGGCGACTCCGGATCTGAGCACCAGGAAGACCTGCTGGACGGAGACCTGGGTCTTGGCACCGCTCCAGCTCCCGCCCCCGCCAGGGAGGCCTGAAGCTCCAGGAGTCACTTCTAACGCCAGCTTACCAGCCCCTGCTGCCCTGAGGCTATGGCCCTGCCTCCCACGGTGAATGGGGTCACTGGCCAGGGCATCTGAGAGGAGCCGACTGGGAGTCAGAGTTACAATGGCTCCCGAAAGGTCATGCACTCCACTTGTGCTGACGTGCATGCAAAGACACACGCAGAGGGAGAAAAAACAATTACAAGGCCATTGCTCTTTCTGTTACTCTGCTGATGATTTCCTTGACTTGTTTTGCTCCAGTTTTAAAGGAATTTAATAGCTGAAATAGAACGATGAATCCTGTACAATTGAAGTGCCTAATGTCTAAGGAAGCAGAAGCTGACCTATGACCACAGTGCACTTTTCACACAGCAAGCAAACTTATAATTGTTGTGGTGAAAATGCAACATGGTAAGTCACACATTAATTACCAGCAGGCTAGCAAGCTTTAAGGAGAATTGCTCGTGAACATCCACTGTGATTGAAAGTTCCCTAATCAGCTGAAATGGTATTTTTGTGCCAACTTTGCTTTGCTCTTCCCCAATTCCTTATTAAACCTTTACTGCACTGTTTTCCTCTGCAGTCCTTTTAACTCATTCAAAATGTATTGCACTGAATTCATTACGTCCACATCTTGCTTATCACTCTGCGGCGGGTTAGAATACTTCCAAATGCTTCATTTTATTAACAGCATTTGGAAAAGAGACTATCAGCATGTGAGACTTCTTTATGGATTGCACTTTGCTGCATTCTGAGTCCATCATTCTAAATCTCAGGGCCCCTTTCCCCTTGCATGAAGCAGTGTGTTGTGTACTGCAAAAGTCCAATCTGTGAAGGTTAGGCTTTGTGAATATGCAGACTGTTTCTCTCATTAATAAAGCCATTGTCCTTGAAGTGAGGGCTTTCCATTTTGTGTTGTAAATGGATGGGCGCATTTATGGAAAGCTCGTCTGTTTCAGCTCTGCTTTCTATTCTTCTTTGTTTGCTCTGATGTTTGAATTCAGTTCTGTTCTGAGCAACAGAGACTGAATGATAGCAACAGCCTTTCAGTCCTCAGATGGAGATGCTCATCGTTTAGTTCTATACTTAAAGGAACAGTTCCCCTAAAAAACACAATGAAACCTATTTTTTATCTAATTTAAAGCACAATCTTACTAGTTTTGGTGTGATTTGCTGAGATTTAGAGCTATCACTTATACAATAAGTCACCCCAACACAACGCACTGCAGTGCATTTGGACAGTGATGCTTAAAGTATCAAAACATTAACATATGACATTTGAAAACTCAATGTCTCTTTCCACATATGAACCACAAACCTTATTTTCAATGTTTTCACTGAGCACTACTCACTGACATACAGCTGCAGCTTCTACCTCTGTGCAAGAGGAAGAAGCTGCTCACAACAAAGTCATAACTTTTCTGTGTAACCTTGACGCTGCCTGTTGAGGTTTCCACATGTAACTTTTGGGCGCTTTGAGCATCACCGACCAAATGTAACTGAGCCGTTTTACTGAAGTGATCCTTTAACCTCAGCAAATCACATCAAAATGTGAGAGTAAGAGAAAAATCTGTTTTGTTGTGGTTTTCAGTGTCCCTTTAACTTTTATACTTTTAACTTTGTATTCAAATCATTTAATATTAGTCCATTAGTGTCTTTTTGAGCCATTTCTCTGAGATCTTTAAGCTTGTGTTGTCACAACGTTGAAATTGCAGTTCTCAAGTGACTGTAATAACTACCAACTAACGAATACAGTATTTCTGACTATTAGGAATAACATTTTTATGACACACACTTAAAGGTACCCTGTGGAGTTTTTGACCAGTGGTAACGTTATATAGCAATGTTTTGTTTACAAGAAAACTCCACAGGGCACCTTTTAAGTTGTGTAGCAAATAGCAACAAATGTCTGGCATTGTTCCAGCACAATGGTTCTCAAATGGTGAAGGAAGGCACAGTGGTGCATAATGTACTGAATTAGGTATGCCTTGAAACATCTCATAAATATAAAGAACAAAATTATTACAAAACATTTGTAATTCAAAATACATATTAATAGCATATAGTTTTTTAAAATTACAATATTGATTGAATCCAGTGGCTCGCCGTGTTGGATTTTATTTTATTTTCATTTATAAGGGAACCTTGCCTCAGGCACCACGCTTTGAGAACCACTGGTCTAGTGCTTATGGTTTTGATCATGATTTTCTACATGTACAGCAGTGCGGGTTGTTCAACACAGATGCATAAGCTGTCTTGTTTACTGTGAACTTTACTCAATGCAATATTCCCAGATCATGTGTTTTCATAAGAGCAAGCAATTGTAAACATTTGAAATGGTAGAACAGACTGCTTACACCGACACTGCTCCAGAGCCATGACATCGTCCACAGTGCATGATATCATCCTACAAGGATTTGGTGACAAAAAATCAAAACATCCTTTTTTTAATCTAGAAACAGCACTACTGCTGTCCCGATGTAGCCTACTCATCACACCTCTACCTATGGCACATCAATAAACCAATTTATTGATTGTCTCTGACTGATCAGATCTTACAAATAAACATTAGCAATTAGCTTCTTTTTTTTTTAATCAGTTCTTGTTTTGTTTTTCTTTCATCCACTATTTTCACTTTTACAGACAGTATGGAGACTGAAAAAACTGATTTTTTTAGTAAGGTTTTGAACATTCAAAAATAACCCCAAAACATCCACTTTGAAGTGTCATCATAACAAGATACATGAATTATACAGTTGATCTTTTTTTCCATTGTTGCAGCTTCACTAATTGAGTCATTGTTCGTAGGCCTTGCGTTGTCAAACACATCCAATATTCCAGTATAAAAGAAGGGGTCCCTTCGAATCCCACTGCAATTCAACTAAGGGAAACATGATACATTCCAAATGTGGCCAGTGGAGCTCCTCCAACACTGATTTAAAGTAAAGCTATAATTCCACAAGAAGAGGAAACGGCACTCGATGCAAAATGAACATTAAATTAAAAGGTCTTTGGTGGTGAGTAAGTTTTCACAGTTTGGAGTGTGTCAGTAATGATTTGCTCAAGTCCTTGGCCTCCCCAGCCGTTCTGACTCTTTCATACCCTAGAACAGACATGGCATGGTGGCAGTAGTCCTCCACTTGTTTGATCTGTTGAATGCTGAGCACTGTTCTCCATGCACTAGCGGCCTGTGTGGCATTCCTGGACGAGACTATGAACGGCTTAGAGGAGGAGCTGGAGCCGCTGGTCATGTTCAGCGCAAATGACTCAATGTCATGGTTGGTGGTGAGGTTGGCAAAGCGGTAGATGCTCCGCAAGGTCTTCACCGGGTTCTCGACCAGGTCCTCGTACCGCACGGCCATGTACTTCCCCTTCAGCCAGCTGGGTGGGTTTAAGGCAGTCCTCAAAGTCCTGGAGGTGCGGTCACAGATCACCTCCATGGCTCCTATGGAGTGGTAGTCTGAGCCATCCTTCTTGTTGGCTTTGTGACCAGGATCCACAAAAGGTATCCGGCGAAGTTTAGGGTCCCTGCTGCGGACCACCTGTAAATTCTCCCTTATCAGGCCGTGTCTGGATTTGATCCTGGAGTTGGCCACTGCCCGCGGGTCTCTGACCAGGTGTATCACCTTCAAATCCAAGGATGGATCCTCCATGAGTGGGGCCAACACGTTAACATCCAAAATGCGGACCCCTTTAATGACTATGGTGCTATATTTGAGGCACTCCTCCTCCAACAGTCTAAGGCTTTGAGGGGGGCACTTTTTACACACCTTATCATCCACCATCCCCACCACCTCTTTCCTGTAGGCTGAGCAGAGGGGATAGGAGCACACCACCTTGTTGAGGGTGGCCCCAAATAGTCCCAGGGAGGTAAAATTCTTGCCCCCGGGGCTGTTGTAAAGTTGGAAAACAGACAGATCACAGCGGTACAAGGAGCTAAGCATGTCCCTGGCTGCCCCTTGTAAAGACACCGCATCACCCGGGTACAGTTTCTGCCAGATGTGCCACATGGGCTCATACAAGAAGAACACTTCAGGATTTTGGTTAAAAAGCTCCCCGAAAAAGGACGAGCCTGATCTCCAGGTGGTCAGAACATAGATAAGCTGTCTCTTTTTAGCCAGAGAGGGCCTGTACAGGAAGCGAATATCAGATCTGCTCTGATAAGTGGTGCTCCTCATCTGATGGTTACACTGCTGTGGCTCTTTAGTCCATTTATAATTAGCCAAGTTAAGCATAGTGAGGACCAGCAGTAAGAAATAGGCCATAAATAACACAATCCTCTTTCTGCGGAGGACTTTCATCACGATCCCAGGCTGTGCTATTATCTTGGTATGATTCCTGTAGGTTTTGAGCTTTCTCCCAAAACCAGCATCCTTCTCCCAAGGCGCTGTCAACTTCAGTGGTTGATGATATTGTTTGCCTCTCATCTGTACCCTCAGAGAGTGGCTCTCACCACTGGACAACGCTCCTCACATTGACCGTGCACCAACACGCTCTGTAGGATGTACACAGCCTATACTGGGGACTGATACCCAGTTGAATACAAGCGTATTAGGTAATATATTCACCACCAATTCGAAATCCACAACACGATATCCCGTTTTCACTGCACTGCGCAATGTTCTTCATAGGAAGGACGGATGAGAGGAGCGTTTAAGTTGTCCATAGCGAGCGGTGCAGTGATTCTGTGGGTGGCCCGTGTTCAAAACAAAAAGGAAGAAGCCTTCTTCATTGTAACAGACGCCCTGTTTGTCCATGTTCAGCTGAGGCATCCCTGCGCAGTTATCATCTGATGCATCCTTGCAAATGCAGCCTGGTAAGATTCAGGCAGCGCAGACAATAACACCGTCACGATTTGGCGCGCCCGGATGGAGCTCATATCATTCCGCATCTGCCATAACGGAGCAGTGAACGGCCGGCATCCACAGTTTCGGCGTTTGGTGGAAGATCCCTCCCCCGTTCTTCCTGCTCCTCCGTTAGTCCAACTAACACAAACTGGACGGATTCAATCAGAATACAAGCAGAAAGACCCGCCCACAGAGGGACTATATTGGCCCGCGTTGTGCGTCAGCGAGCTGCGCCATTGGACGCGCTGCACGTCTGTCTCGCTGAAGGCTCGACGCTGGCTCCCACAGCTCGCAGCAATGGTAGACTGTGGGAAATAATGCTGTTGTTATGTTTCAGAGAGGTCTGCCTCACTATCTGCATCCCTGTAACCACGCTCCACCCTTCTTTTTAAGAGCTACAGCTGCATACTACACCACGTGCACGTGCTTTACAGGATTTTGATGGTTCTCTTTACAAACGTCACGACCTCACCCATCCCCATTGTCTTTAACACTGTCTTTAGTTTAACTTCATCTGCTTCTAAGTTCCTATTAAGAGTCCTGCCTTTACATTCCTGTTATGTACGTTCTCCCTGTATAGTGCGTGGCTACAGAGAAGAATCAATATTTCAAATTAAATGTATTTGTTTTTTCCACCATGGCCTCAAGAGGGTAGCCCAGATCTATAAGGAAAAAAAAACACTGCCTACCTTAAAGGAAAAATCCTGTTATTAATTAAAAGTAAAGTACCATACATACATCACAGCAAAATATGTTCCTGTTAGAGTGCCGCAGGGACAGTGTTTGTGCTGAAAGATTAAAATAAATGACTGAAAATAGAGTTTAAGAGTAGGTCTAATGGAATATTGCTATGTCTTTTCATTGACTGTATTGGAAACAGCCAGCAACAGTGACCGACACTCCTCTCAAGTGGAATCAGCTGAAATCTGACATCTGACAGCTGTTCCACAGGAAGTGACAAGTCCTGGGAAGCTGTAAGGCCATGTGTTCAAACAGAGGAAACCACATGCTCTGCAGATTGAAAATCATCTTTCCTAAGAGGCCTTTCAGTTTGGGATTACAGCCCTGCACAAGTGAACAGCACAAAAGATTGAGTGAAAGGGATCGGGCCCTTTGACCCCTGTTGAGAAATCTCCGGGCCTTTAATATCCTGATTGTAATTTAGCGATTTTATGGTGACCTTATGGTACTTATTTTATATATCTTGTACCACCAAAATCTCCTTTTACTATTGAACTGTAATATGTCTGTTTGTATATGATCCTACAAAATTACAACAGTATAGCCTTGTTGTTTTTCTGATAGGATATCTACTACAGATCAAGTAAAGCTGTGTGTACTGTAAGTGCTTTTGAAAAAAGCTTAGCCATGGGCTGGATTATTGGACTATACAGTGAATAATTACTCTTCATGCTCTGTAAAGTGTGCGCCGGTTGCTGATCTTTCTATCCCATAGGTACTCATTTTGTTGTACTCATTCAATGTGGATGTTTACGGTACAACCCCTTTGTGCAGACTGCCCTCTGCTGGAGCACAATGTTTCCAATCAAGACAAAGAAACAGACTTTTCTCTGTTTTGCCCTAAAAATTATTGGCATAAACTCATAGTAGGAGTTTTTTTTTTTACATTACCAAAGCATTTTTACATCATATATGAAAATGATCTATTTGATCAACATTTAGGCCTATTGAACAACTGATACAAATGTTGGCAGTGGGGGGTGATCAAAATAAAGTGCTTAGGTGAGATATTTAATAGCAGTTTCTGTAGTTGGCTTTCCTTGAGCTTATAATAATTAGTCACAAATATAATTCTAATAGACCAGAAGAGTATACAGGTTTGTTTCTATCTTCCTTTCCTAAACTGTCTTACTCATTTTGGGATAACTACTGAAAATATGATAATGTGGCACAGTCTAATTCCTGTATCTAGCACCAAATAACAGTTGTTGGAATGTATCACACCTACATTGTACATAATGTTCTTTTTGTTTCTTTCTAATTTCTGTGTAACAAACCATCTGGCGCATCAGGTTAGAGTTTTAGCATTGATAGCATTGATTGTTGACAATCTAGCCAAATTGTTTCTGTGCGGTTGCAGCAGTGGTCTGGTCTCATTGTTTGACATGGAGAAATGTATGGTCACTCACTTATTACACTTATTACACTTATTGAGAAATTGTCCAGCCTTATTTATTTCAAAGCCTCTTTTTATAGAATTTGTAAATGAATCTGAGGAGGAAATGTTTTGCTCCAATGTAAAATATTGTGAACTGTAGTTGCAAATTGCTTTGCTTTCACTGTTACCAGTTTCTCTATTTCACTGTCATTATTTTCATAGATGTTTACTGGTCTGTGGTAAATGTTACAGACTGTGAAGGACTGACATGCATTGATGTGACTATCAGAGCCAGGGGGGCAGCTGTGTGTATCTCCCGTTCCCACGTGTTCCCTCGCAGTCTGCCACTGACTATTTACAGACCCAGATATCTCTCCCCCTCTCTTTCCATTATCCATATGCAGTGACTTCCAGCCATGCATGTCTAAACACATCAATTAAATGGATGTTCACCTGACTGCAGGAGGTAGGCTGTCCACTAACAGAGGCACACACACTCCTGCACAGAGCAGGTGTGAATGTTTTTTTTTTTTTTTTTTGCTTTTGTTTGTCACATTGGTATGATCATGTAGATTAAGCCACACAGCTAAGAATTTATGCTATGAAACATACAGAGAATTATGTGTTGTCAGCACATGTACATCTAGTAGCCAAACACATGTCTAATAAATCTCATCTGCATGATTTCTGTAAAACGTATTTTTGCAGTATGGAGAGTGCTCGACCAGACACAGCATCTCTGCAAATGCACACACTGAGATAGCCAGTACAATGCTGCGCTGAATAGCCCTGTTACGTAACCATGAACAGCGGCTTTGCGCCTGCGAAATGAACGAGCAGGTGGAGGAGGAAACATGCGCAGTAGGCGCCTCGTCAGCAGCATCAGGACCAAAAAGATCCCCAGGAGCCTGCGATGCGAGAAGATGGTGCATGTAAACACGCCGAGGGAGATGACCGTGTCGTTTTGTCGGACTGCAGTCGCCAACTACATCTGTGAACGCGAAGTTTGAAGTCATTAAATGCGAAAAAAAGACTAAAGCAGGTCTTTTTTTTTTTTATAGCCAGCAGCAGCAGCAGCAGCAGCAGCGCCCAAACGGACGCAGCAGAGATGTGACGGCGATAACACCACTTGATGAAATTGGTTTATTCTCATGACGACACCTTAATCCTCTGATGCTCTGCGACACACACACACACACACACACAAAAGGATTCCTCTAATGTCACCCCACATGACGGGCTTTCTTGTGTAATGGTCGCCGGTGTCTAGTGATGCACATCAGTGTTTGGCCGTACTCGCTCTCCGTCGTAATGGCAGCTCTGTACCAGGGCACGGACGCCTCCTCTCCGGATAAATTTCTGGCCTTGAAAGACGTCAGAGAGGTGAAAGAGCAAACGACGCTGGATGAGAAGCTCTTCTTGCTGGCATGCGAGAAAGGTTTGTTGTCATTTGTCTCTTGTGTCTTCACAGAGTAAACCCAATCCCATATTCACTGTTTTGATTCTCAGGATGATGTGTTTAAGGTCACAGAAGAGCTCAAGTCAACGTGGAATCAAGTGACTGCTGCAGGCTTACAATATTGATCAGTTAAGATATTACCGAAGTGTTATGTCTGAAAACAGCTGCTTGACATGTACTGATAGATTTCCAGCAGGGTCATTGCAAGCAAACATTGCCATACCACATTTTCCCCAGTGAGTACCTCTCACAGCTGCCTACATGTTGGCTAGCGTGGAAATTTGCCCACGGAGGGGTTAAGATGTATTTACTTGAACGTCTGCTCTTCTAAAGGTTGCTCTCCCTGGTCTGCTGACTTTTCACAGCTCCAAACAAGGAAAGTGAATGCAAACAAACTGAAGACAAACTTCACAGGGCGCAGACAGTACAAGCGTAAAATGCCAGTCTCGTCAGATGGGAGGAGAATGTTTCATTGATAAGTTAAGAACATTGTACAGGCAGAGGTTGTTTTAGGTATACAGGCCAGCAACTGCCACTGTGACCATATAAAGTCTCTCTAAACATGGCTCAGCAACAGAAATTGTCCTTTGAGGGAGATGTTATTGTTATACACGACTGAGGTTAAGAGGACTGCTGGAGCTGAGCCTGCTCTGTGAGCGTGTTTGCCTCACGTCTGAAGCTGTGTGTGTGTCTGTTTGACACTTCACTGCCTTTATAGATCTGACTTTGCAAGAATTTCCTAAAGTGGATGCCACTGTAATGCTGCTCTGTCTTTGACGTGCTTCTCAGGTGACTACTACATGGTGAAGAAACTGCTCGAGGAGAACCGACACGGCGAGCTCAACATCAACTGCGTAGACGTGCTTGGCCGAGATGCCGTCACCATCACCATCGAGAACGAGAACCTAGACATCCTGCAGCTTCTTCTGGAACATGGCTGCCAGGTAGTAAACATACACACACACACTCAGGACAACACAACGAATGCACAAGACATAAGACATGAGTTTACTGTTGCTGCTGTGTGATTTGCTTTGGCATGTAATCTGCTATCTGATAGCTTCAAAAATGTTTCTGTGTAGGCGACAGATGCCTTGTTGGTGGCCATAGACTCTGAGGTGGTGGGAGCTGTGGACATCCTCCTCAACCACAGGCCGAGGCGATCATCCAAGCCCTCCATTGCTGTTAGTGTCCTCTCATTACTGCTTCTAAATCCTCTTTCAAGAAAAAACCCACTGTAAATGCAGAGAACAGGCTGATATAATTGATCTTTTCTTATCACTTCTGCAGTTTTTTAAGTTTTCACCCTTTTTTTTTTTTTCAGAAACTGATGCAGCGGATTCAGAACCCAGAGTATTCCACCACCATGGACGTGGCTCCAGTCATCCTGGCAGCGCACAGGAACAACTACGAGATCCTGACTATGCTGCTGAAACAGGACATCTCGCTTCCCCGGCCCCACGCTGTAGGCTGCGAGTGCACGCTCTGCAATGCTAAAAACAAGAAGGACAGCTTACGACACTCCAGGTACAGGCCAGCTCAGTGATCTTGAGAACAGAAAATTGTAATAGTATAAACGTTGTTGGCTTTCCCCAGATGGCTGCATTAAATTCCCATTGATCTAAACCAGAAGACTAGTGTCGCAGTGAATTACTGTAACATGGTCGACACCACTTTTGTCTTCTAGATGACGCCTGTGTTATTTTACGTGATGATTGTTTTGGTCTTGCTCTGGTATGAAGGAGCTTAAAAACAGCTATGAATCAATTGGTCTGTCAAGTGAAGTGTTCAGGAAAGGTTCCTGTGAAGCATTGCAGCGCCTTGTTTTGATGATAGCATCAGCTTTAAAATGTCATCTTAAACCTCTGGAAAGAAATGATTTAGTATCATATGCATTGACTTTGGTGGATGCTTTTATCCATTTTTTTTGACAGCACTATAATGCTCCCTGTTATTACCAAGCTCTACTTATCTAGCTATAGAGAGCCAGTATTTGGTTTGCCAGTATTGGTATATTAATTTTTTCATATAAGTAGTGTTTTTACACTGAAATATAAAATCACTACAAACTCTAATTTAAGGGGAAGCTGCAAAAGCAGCAGAATTTCCTCCGGGAAGTAGTGATTCTTGGTTTCTGATACCATCTTAGACTTGCAGATGAGATTTTGCTGGTCTCCTCTGCTGGGCAGCATAGCTTCCCACACAGTAAGCTAAATGAATCAGTCTGCAGTTTGTCTGGCAAACAACATAAGAGGCCATATCAGGTACAAATGAAGCAGCTACTGTAGAAGGCTGAATGTTCACTTCTAGATGTACTTTTTTTCTCATCTGTGCACCTCTTTTTTGTCCTGTTTCTTCCGTCACATTTTCATCTCCCCTTTCTTTTTACCATCACTTCCACCACATCCTCATCCACCTTGGTCTTTCTGGGTCAGGTTCCGCCTGGACATCTACCGCTGCCTGGCCAGCCCCTCTCTGATCATGCTGACTGAGGAAGATCCCATACTCAGGGCCTTTGAGCTGAGTACAGACCTGAAGGAGCTCAGCCTGGTTGAGGTGGAGTTCAGGTACGATTGCTATCAGCTGCTGCATGTCCACGTGTCACGTCACTGCACGTTTATCTAATTTCTTTGCACATAAAGACATAGAAAGACGTGCACAAACATATGTACTTACACGCACACAGTGATGTTGTAAATCCCTTTCCTTTACAGGCTGGAACAGATAAGAATCATAATCTCTAATGTGGTCTGATTGTATCTAATTTCCTTACTCCAGGAATGACTATGATGAGCTGGCGAAGCAGTGTAAGATGTTTGCCAAGGACCTGCTGGCTCAGGCTCGAAACTCTCGAGAGCTAGAAGTGATTCTCAACCACACATCCAGTGAGGATCACATTAACAAGAGAGGCTTACTGGAGGAGCGCATGAACCTCAGTCGACTCAAGCTTGCCATCAAGTACAACCAAAAAGAGGTTAGACGGGCAAAGTCTGGAACTGTCACCTTCATGTTTATTTTGTCAGCATCAATAGCAAGTCTTGATAATTACACTTGATAATTTAATTCGATAACTATCCACAGATTAGTGATGAGAAAATAATACTATCTGTTATTAATGACCTCTTATTTACTGTACCACATATTGGACTTACCATCTGCCCCAGCACACCATGTGCTTGTCTTTGTGAAATATGAGTTTGGCAGGATAAAGCACTTCCTCCAGGCAATGGCAGTCAAAGACAAACTAAAGCTAGAAGTTTGAAGCTGTAGGGCAATTTACAGCTGGGATGGCTCAGTGTGAAAAGTTTGACTCATATATCACAGCACAGCTAGTGGCATGCCGTTGGTTCCTGCTGGAGAAAATAACCCTGATAATGTTCCTCCTAAGGCTGCACATCAGAGAACTACTTACTCATTTCTGAGTCTTAGTTATGGTTTGTGGTTGGATTTTTATAGCAGAGAGAACAATGACTCGTTTATAGCTGACCTCTTGCGAGATTTCAGAGCGAGACTTCTGTATATGGTTAAACAAAAAGGAGCTTACTCGTTAACAAAAAGGTCCATCTCTGTAGGGATCCTTTCCATAATGTTGGCAGACACTTAGAATAACAATCTGAACCTGTCAGTGGCAAAAACAAGCCGTTTTAGTGGACGTACTTTGACGGGCGCAGTTGCCCACAAGGATTACGTTGCAGCCATTGCAGGTGATCTACTGGACCAGTTCCAAAACTTTTTGTACCTGTTAGTCATTTAGACCCCAAAATATAAAAATAAATAAATATAAATATAAAACTAGGGCCCAGGTTTAAAAATACCGGAATTATCCTTTATAAAATCTGCCTTCCGACGTGCGGTAGGCTGTTTCCCCCTGTTTCCTGTCTTTGTGCTAAGCTAAGCTAAGCTATCCGGTTGCTGGCTGTAGATTTATATTCATCCTAGAGACACGAGAGTGGCATCAGTGTTCTCATCTAACCTAACTCTCTGCAAGAAAACTAATAAGCATATTTTCCAAAATCTTGAACTATTCCTTTAAGCTCATGAATTTCAACTGAGTCGACTTAAAAATGAACTGAAGTTTGCTAATTCACCCTGTAATTTCTGTCAGTCTCACGTCCTCACGTCGTTCTCATTCTTCTTGCAGTTTGTGGCTCAGTCCAACTGTCAACAGTTCCTCAACACCGTCTGGTTTGGAGAGACGGCCAGCTACAGGCGCAAGCACACCTGTCTAAAGATGGCCACGGTGCTGAGCGTGGCGATGCTTTGGCCGCTGCTTTCCGTCTGCTACCTTCTGGTGCCTCGCTCCCGTGTGGGCCAGATCATCCATACGCCCTTCGTCAAGTTCATCATCCACAGCGCCTCCTACTTCACCTTCCTGCTGCTGCTCAACCTGTACTCTCTGGTCTACAACGAGGGCAAGAAAAACACCATGGGCCCTGCGCTGGAGATGATAGATTACCTGCTCATCCTCTGGATCATAGGTCAGCTTTTTTACCCCACCTCAACTCAGCTTTCATGCAATAAATAATGTATACTATGTAGAGGGGGAATGCATATTATAATATATATTTCAGTGCTTAGAGGGCAGATTTCTATAATTGAATAATCATTCATCTTCTAATGAACATAATAGATATAGAAATAGAGTAAGAATTCAATCATACAAACCAGAATTTAATAGCATAAGATTGCATAGTGGAGTGAAAATGAGAGATTCCTGTTATGGTCTGGCTGAAGTCCAGTATCCTGTATCCATAATCCTATCAGGCATAACATGACAAACAGCTGTTTCTATACTAAACGACAGAAAGCCTGGCTTGACTGGATTAAATTTGTCAGCTCTGCTTCTAATTGAGCCCTTTAGAAAGGAGCCGCAGCTTTTTCTTTCTCCCCTGTGACCCATCTGAGTGCTGGTATCACTTCGACTCAGCCCACATACATGCAAACATACTGTATGTTTGCACATAGACAACCCTGTGTCCACAAGCTGTATCTGTTCAGATGAGGCGGGAGAGTGACAGTTAGACATTGGCCCTGGCTCTCTCTGGGGAGGGGCCTCTCTACCTTCCTCTTCTGCCAAGAAACCATTAGCATGATCATTCAATCGCTTTAATGGCCCTGCCTTCGCAGCAGAGATATTGATCTCATGGTTGCAGCATCCTAGCCCTCTCCACCAGACACAAAGCATCGCAACCACAGCTCACTGGTCTAGGTTTCATCGCTTTCATCGCCTGCTTGATAAATCATCCCAATAACTGCCCCTGACAGGTTATAAAAGGATGTAGACGCAATTGACTTCTATTATTCAATGATATGAAGACGGTTGTGGGGTAATTTGCAATTTATTCTGTATATATGCAGGAATTAGATCAGTAGTTGAGTCATTAGACAGGAGTGTAATGGGTTTTTCCATGGGCCGAGATAGCCCACTAGAGGGGGAAAGATTCCTTAAGTACTGCAAAAGAGTGACATCAAAGATCAATTTTAATAACTTTTCTTCACTGAGGCTGGCTCATTGCAAAACAGCTTCACTGCAAGATGTGATGCAGTGGTGCAGGTTTCACGCTCCAGGGTCTCTGCTGCATCAACAAGACACACGGGATTAGTTAAACAACAAGACTGAGATTTCCAATGCAAATGTTATCAGGATGTGAAAGGGAGCTAATAAAGTTGCTACATTATGCTACATGTCACAAGTCAAACAGCAGCTTTTCTTTTTTTTTAACTGATTTTTTATTCAGCAGCTTTTCAGTCTCCCCCCCCTGAGCCAGATGTCTCACATTAATCGGGAAATCAGATGCTGAGACTATGAGTGTGTCTGTGCGCTGGGCTACATGCATGTGTGTGTGTGTGTGTGTGTCATTGTGTGTCTTAATGCATCTCTCTCGCTGTCTGCGAGTGTGTGCACTTTGGTTTCTGCATCAGAACGCAAATTCAATCATTCCATATTAAAGTATTAAAAAAATATTAAAAACTAACCAGAGAACATGAATGGAATTTATTCAGAGACAGAAACAATTTGTGTGTGAAACAATACATAATCTGTGCCAGAGCCTGTCACTTCTCTGCTTACTTTCTGTTGTAACCAAGGAAACCAATAACAGATCAATCAAGTTCAATCTAATGAAATAATTTCTGAATAAAGGCGTGGAGAATGTGTCACCATGCCTTGACTTGCAGCTGGAGTCAAGCTTTCAGTCTTAATTTTGTTATCCCTGCCGTACATTTAGAAATGATGAAATTCCACTTGGACACGAAAAGACACACACACCTATCCATATTAAATTCCACACACCTCCCTAAATCCCACACATGACACATTTTCAGGACATTAATCTCCGATTTCTGCATCTCATACATTCCTGTTTCCCCTGGGCTCCCTTCGTGAGACGACTTGTGGCTGAATCTTAGTGATTTTAAAATGTTGGGGATGACAGCTAAATGCCTTTTCCCCCCCATATATATGTATGTGTGTATGGTGATGGTAAATTCTGCTCTCCTGTAGGGATGGTGTGGTCGGACGTGAAGCGTCTGTGGTACGAGGGGCTGGAGGACTTTCTGGATGAGTCTAGGAACCAGCTGAGCTTCGTGATGAATTCCCTTTACCTTGCCACCTTTGCCCTCAAGATAGTTGCTCACAGCAAGGTACACACACATTACACACACTCTTTCGATTGAGAGCATAGATAACTGCACATAGTCTTTTCTACTGCTGGCTAGATAGGTTGAAAAACTGCTTAACACTGGATTCAGAAAGTTAATTAATTTCACTATCTATCCATTTTCTGCTAAAAACATTAGTAGTTCATAACTCAGTATATTAACACACACCCACACATGTGCTTTGAAAAGCTGTGCTGGGAGTTATGTGAATTATTTCCCACCTTAACAGGTTCTACAGGAGATTGAGGGAAATGCCAATCATGCAGAGTCTGTACACATCCACATGATCTTGAGAAAGAGGTCTAATCAGGCCACATAAGTGAAATTATCTGTGTGGGTGGACCACGAGTATGTAGGTCCACTGAATATGCAGAGGAAACAGTCTGTAACTCTAATTAACATTATTGACAAAAACTTACCTAAAAGTGACCTAATTTCATTTAAAAGCACAATAGATTGCATAGATAATCTGAACATGTCATGTTTTACTTCTAACATCGTTAAAAATGTAGCTGACATTATTGGCTTTCCTGCCCAGAGTTAAATGGTTAAATTAAAAGATAGCTATCAATCTCATGTCTGTCTGTTAAAAATAAAGCTACACCTAGCAGCCGGTTAGCTTAGCTTAGAATAAGGTCCGGAAACAGCTAGCCTGACTCTGTCCAAAGGCTAAAAAAAAAAAATTGTCCTAAAGCTGTTTCATTCGTAAATTTGAAAACGATAAGTTGTGGCTTTACTGTGGGTTATGTGCTTGACTATGTGCTGTTTCTCCCCTGTTACCAGTCTTTATGCTAAGCTAAGATAACCATCTGCTAGCTGTAGCCATACATTTTCTGGACTGACGCAAGAGTTCTCTTCTCTCATCAAACTCTTGGCTAGAAAGTGAATGTCAAACTATTGCTTTAATTGCAAAATATCTTTTACAGTTTTCAGTCTGAATACAGCTTGATGTGTAAAAAGACTCAGAAACTGTTTAAGTGTTTTCCAATTAAAGGTTTTTTCCAAGTTTTTATGATTGTGGGTAGAGCAGGAGGAGATGTAAAATATGCATTGCTTGGGGTCTCCAGGAGCAGGATTTAGAACCATTGTAAATCTCATTTTCAAAACTGGGAACCTCATAGTACGATCAGCTAGTTCTGCCAACAAGGAAGTCACAAACCATGCTTTGTTAGTATCACATTAGACTGTTTCAGTGCTGTGTTTCTCTGTGTTTGCTTGTTCTTCAGTTCAAGAATGTGGGGGACACTGAGAGGAAGAACTGGGATGCCTTCCATCCCATCTTGGTGGCTGAGGGCCTGTTTGCCTTTGCCAACGTTCTGAGTTACCTGCGACTCTTCTTCATGTACACCACCAGCTCCATACTGGGGCCGCTACAGGTAGGAAAGCAGCGGTGACGCACACACTAAAAGTAGCTGAGAGCTCAGTGGCTCGACACTGACATTTTCAGAGTCAGAGGTTTGATTCCTAGTGGAGCCAGTCATGCAGCAAAAAGATCTGAGGGTGATCCCTGTGGAGGTTTGAGATCACGTGTCCAGCCAGGCTTTGTAGAACTTTGTTAAAAAAAAAAAAAAGACCAAATTCTTATGTAATGATTATAAAACTGCTTCCCTTTCTATCATTCTCTCTAACCCCACCACCCACTCTCTTCCTCTCTCAGTGAAGTGTGAACACTCAAGCCCACACTAAACATCACACCAGCTGTGCTCAGCAGTATCATAACCATCATCATAAGCATTAAGTATAAGCACAGTGAACTGACGCAGTAGATGAATGTGTTCTGCTGTAATAATATGCTCATAATAAACCAAACACAACGTCATAAAGCTTTGCGGCTTAGCTGCCATATGCATCGCCGTACCGCTATCATCATTTCTATCATCTACGTGAATGAGAGCCCTTCAGTTTACACAAAATTGATTTCTCATGCTAACTTCAGTTTAGGCTGCGTATTTACAGCTGTAAAGCTGGAGGAGCTGACTCTGTAAGCCCACAACACATTTTCATTGGATCCTAGATTGATTTCTATCACAATCTGGCACATACAGCAAGTCTGATCCATTGCCATCTTAACAGCAATTTTTGGCTGCATGGGAATTGAGTAATGAAAAGGGAAAAGTATAGTCATTTTAACTGAACATTTTACATTATTTTAACTTACTTACTTATGTTTCAATCACAAGTAGATTCAATCTGAAAAATGCACGAGCATCAGCCTGATATCTTGGCGCTGAAATTTTGAAGTGTTTGGTAAACTTTTCTAAATCCTGGAAAAGCTGCATTGCATCCGCTTAATTAACCCTCACTCTTAGCTGGCAGTGTCATTCAGAATTAGCAGACTTGATGTATTTTCAGAATCTCCTCACTTGTTTTTCTCAAAAGGTTATGGAAATGTTTAGCAACATGGTTGTACTTACACAACCCAAAATAAATTCAATTTGTAAAAAGCAAGCATTTAGTCTGACAAAAGTGGTTTTGGCAAGGGTCCCCTTTGTTAGCAGAAAGTATTGTTTACAACCACACAGAAGTACAATAGTGCATGAATGTGTGTGTGTGTGTGTGAACACACGTCATATGTTTTTCACATCTTATTTGATCCCTTTCTCATTCTTAACCCAACATCTAACTATTGCCAGCTTGTTTGATACTGTCTTACATAACTACAAGACATTCTCTGTGCCATTTCTCAAACATGGATGTTACCAATTCACAGAGGCTGTGTTTGTTCTATTCTTTTTCCGACGGAAGAGCGATATCCACCATCTACCTGTCTGTGTAAATGGTAAATATCTGTTGAAGAAGTGAAACTGTGCCAGCAAAAGCCTAAAGCTGCATAGGTTTTATCTCTTTATACTGAGCAATTTCAGATGGACAGTCAAAAACTTAATGGATACTCTTATTTTACAACTTGGCCAGAAAATCTTCTGTTATATCATTGTTTTTCCACCTTCCATGACAAGCCAAAAATCTGGTTTGCATATTTTCTACTCTCTCTTTAACAATCTCAGTGCAATAGGTGTCCCTTTTTAATCGCATCATGATGTTGTGTATCGTTCAGCCAGCTGGCAGAGAGCGATTATAAAGCCAGCCAACGTCTGACTTTGTGCTGGCAGAATTTAACTTTTTCCCCTGTGTGTGACTTTATTACATAAAGCAGTCTTCAGGTATGCAGTGAGGTCAGTGTATTTGTAGGAATGCCTTCCTGTCATTAAGCCGAGGTGCTGCTTGCGGTTGACTTATAAAACACTGAGGGTGCCCTGTAGATTGTTTATGAGCGCTTTTTCAGCTACAATGTCCTCCATCTTTCCGCCTCCCTCTCCCTTCTCCTTCACTCACTCACTCTGTGACATCACTGTCTGGCTTAGCAGGATGGAAAAATGATTAGCTTTGGAAATAGATGAGGCTGCGTGTTCACGGCCGCACTCACACTCACATGGCAGACACACCTCCCTACTAATGCACACGCGCCCCCACACATTTCCACACTCTTGAAATGAAGTGAAATGTGAGCGTGCAATTCGGTTGCACTCAGACAAGCTCCTGCACACACACAAGCACACACAGACAGTGAGGCAGTACTATGTGGGTTGCGGTAATGCAAGTTTCTTTGATTCCGTCCTTCCTGAAGAGGCCAGCTCACATTTCTGCCGGGCAGTGCCCCCTACTGAGGTTGGAAAGAGTGACTGAAAGTGTGAGTGTGTGTCTGTGTGCATCTACTATCACCGGTGTGTATACAATGAGCTCACTCATGGCCCAGACTTAACCTCACCAGCAGTATTAATCTTCCATAACTGTACTAGCATGTATGAGTGCGTTTGAGCAAAAAAAGACACAAGTTGTGCCCGAGTTCCATACTACATACAAATCCTAATCTAAAGTGTGAAATACTGCTAAATTTGCCTGATTTCTAAATGGGGTGTTGGTGGATGCTATTGCCCCACAATGCATTGCACAAAGGGACTCAAAGCTGGAAAACATTTAAAACTAATTGGGAACAGTGTTGAGACAGTTCCAGGAACATCTTGGTAAACAAAAAAATATAAAAATAAAATCCTTCTAACAATTTGCCTTCTGTTTACTAAATTTAACTGGAAGTCAAGTCAGTTTATTTACAGAACAATTATATGACGACAAATGTTGAGAAATTTAAAATGTATTTAAATAATTAAAATTAAAATAAACAGTTTAATAGCCATACTGGAAGTACAGTGTTCCTTGACATCCATTTGTGCACATTTTGTATAATTTCTTTATAGAATAAAGTAAGCTAAAGTACGTTATTTCTTATATCCAAACAGCCAAAACAGTACTGTATACTATGCTGGCATATAAATATGTAGTATTTAGTACAACGTGTTTGTTTGCGTGTACGTAGATGCATTTGAGGTACATTAAATGCATTAGACCCCCCCCCCCTCCAGTTAAGGTTAAGAGCTCCTGACCTGCTGCATTCCTGCGCTGTTTGTACAGTAACTAAGTTGGGCTGCCTGTCAGACTGGGCAAGCAGGAAACACCCTCAGCTCCTAAATCAGACGTGTACAAAGTGGCAGACGAATACACCGGGGGGATTTAGACATGACAAGAGAATGAATCACCCTAATAGACTAGCCCTTCTCCTCACACAAGCTGCCTGGGTTTCAGTGCAAACACTCCAGTCGCCGCTCACCTTGAGGTGCAGGGAGAGTGGTCATCCCTCACGCTGGACACCGTGTGTGTGTTTGTGTGTTTGCAAGGGCGAGCTTGTTCTGACCTTATCTGAGCATATTTAGGTCCCAGTAAACAGATAAGCCACTAAGGCCTACAAATGGTCGGTTTCCAGTGGTCTGAGAAGACTTTCTCTGTCTGTGAACCCTCTTTTTTGGCTTCTTCCATGTTTGTCTGTCTTCCCTCAGGTAGGGTGAGAGCACTACAGCTGCCGGAATATGTTGCTTTTTCCACTCGCCCAGGGGATCACTGCTAAATAAGAACATGGGGGAAAACATAGCTACAAGTGGCCCGAAAGTTTACTTACACAGGATAAGTGTTGAAAGAGTACCTCTAATGTAACTAGTTCTGCCAAAATAAACTGAAGTACAGCTAATTCTAGATGTAGATGATAACAAAGAAGAAATAGCATACCCAGTAAACTAATCTGATACATTGTTACTGTTTAAAACTGTTACATCATGTATATTTTCCATGCAATGTTAAAAGGAGAAGAGGAAGTTATATGACACTGTTTATCTTGTCCGAAATATTATTCTTGAACTCCGTCTGTTACAAACCTGAACTGAAATAAAAATGTCCACCCTGTATTTCAATCACGGCCCGGCTACACTGATCTTTCCTTGCTATTAGCTACCTAAAAGGCTGCTAAACTAGCCAGTAACAACTATGATTGCACACACCCAAACAATACAGTTTTCTTAAAAGTAAGTTGGCGTTATAGTAAATATTTAAGCATTATAATGTCACAGTACGTTTCCTCTTCAAGCTCATGTAGTTAATGCAGATGTTTGCAGACCTTTTTCACAGCCGACATTTTGACTTATAGCTGGAAAAGCACAGGTGTAACAAATAACATCAGTAATGTTGGCTGCATTCCTTGACGGTTAATGACGATTGCTGGCAGAAAACTGACTATGAAAAATAGAAAAAAATGACTCATGTCTACTTGATTAGATCAGATCAAGCAGCACAGGATTACCAGACAAATATACATTTTTCCCCAGATCTCCATGGGTCAGATGCTGCAGGAGTTTGGAAAGTTTTTGGGCCTCTTCCTGCTGGTGTTATTCTCCTTCACCATTGGACTCACCCAGCTTTATGGAAAGGACCAGAAAGACCCAGACAAGAGTCCATCCAAGGACTGCGAGGGCATATTCTGCCAGCAACAGAGCAATGATGCATTCCACACGTATGAGCCAACCTTAATCCATCATTTTAGACAAAGATGAGTGTTGAGAATGTTTGTTGAGAGATGTTAGAGATTATATATGGGGCTGTATAAATATAGCTGATAAAATCATATTAGTTTTTCTCATTCATGATGATGTGAACTGTAAAATTAGATTATTATATCATTTTTTGGGTTATTTTGTGAAATGCATCTGACAGACATGTTGCCTAAATGTCCACTAACATCTACCAGCTTCTTCCATTTCACAGGTTTATGGGGACCTGCTACGCCCTATTCTGGTACATCTTCTCCCTGGCACACGTTGCACTCTTCGTCACCCGCATCAGCTACACAGAGGAGCTGCGCTCTTTTGTGGGTGCCATGATCATAGGCACGTACAACATTGTGGTGGTTATTGTGCTGACCAAGCTGCTGGTGGCCATGCTCCATAAAAGCTTCAGACAAATTGCTGTAAGTATAAACAACTTGTGTTTCTCAGTGCTGTCAAGGGTAATTTGAGCTCAACATGGAACCCAAAGTTCCAACTGTTTTCATTTACTGTTAAGATTAAATTTTTTATTTTTTTTAGATTTCTCTAATTCAGCCTGAAATGTTACGCAGATGTTAAATTGTTTTTTACTCTGGAACTCATTCTTCATGAAAAAAATCTAACCCCTCAAGGATTTGTGTGAGAGTTAATTCTCACATTTCTGTGTTCTCAATGTTCTTGTTGGCTTTTGGGCTTCTGTAGAATCACGAGGATAAGGAGTGGAAGTTTGCTCGCGCCAAACTGTGGCTTAGCTACTTTGACGACAAGTGCACCCTGCCTCCGCCGTTCAATATCCTCCCCTCCCCAAAGACTGTCTGCTACCTGGTCACCAGCATGAGCAAGTGGATCTGTTCGCACACATCGAAGGGCAAGGTGAAGAGACAGAACAGCCTCAAGGTGAGAAAAATACTTTCATAACTTTCAGAACCTTAAATGTAGTATGAAGATGGCTGCCAGTGCATCTCTATGATTTGATTTTGATTATTTTCTGCAAGGTTAAATTCAATCCATTCCCCTAATCTTGAACAAATCTGTGCTTTGTGCAATATGTTGTCATCGATCTGAATTCCTTCACTGTCTTTTCCATCCAGGAGTGGAAGAACCTGAAGCAGAAGTGTGATGAGAATTACCAGAAGATCATGTGTTGCCTGGTTCACCGCTACTTGACCTCCACGCGGCAGAAGATGCAGAGCACAGACCAGGCCACGGTGGAAAATCTGAACGACCTGCGCCAAGACCTCTCCAAGTTTCGCAACGAGATGAGGGACTTGCTGGGCTTCCGAACCTCCAAATATGCCATGTTTTACCCAAGAAGCTAAAAAAGACTAGCTACTGTATCTCTTCCCCTTCCCCCTCTCCTCTTGACAAAACCTCTGCTTCTCGTTTATCTGGGATGCCATGTGACCCGAGCATGTGCAAAAACTCTGCTCTTTTGAGTCACAGAGGCTAATTTTAAACCTGGAACTTAACTAGAAACATATATTATCCACCAAAGCCTCCAGACTCAGGCCCCCCTATGTATTATTCAGCTATTAAACCTTTTTTGTAAATAAAGAAAGCCATTGTTTTCAATTGAAAGACGAATAAAGATTTATGAAAATATTTGACATAAACTGATTTTGCTGAAAACAAAGGCTGCTTTTGAGATTTGAAGTTACTTGTTGATTTTTCTTCTTGAATACGGATTTTTGGTCATTCAGGACTGAAAGCCAGAAAACTGTCAACTGTTCAGCCAACTGCCCAGCGGTCCAGTCCACGTGAGAGTCACATTACACACACCTGATCCATTCTCATGCTTAGCAGAGCAAAGTTGCCTTGACTTTTCTCCACAGACCAATTCGAATATTGTTTGGTTTCCAGCTGTACAACATTCTTGTACAAAGACAGACAAACAAAAGGAAAATGTTAGAGGTGTTTTACTTGGGCAGATGAAAACAATAAAATATAAATAATATTCACAGACTTTTTCATATGAAAATATTTTTCATTTCATACCTCTGCCTTTAAAAACAATTTAAGTATGCTGATGGCGGTGCTTTCCATGTGTTAACAAACTGAAGAAAAGAGCATTAACTAGGTAGGTCCTCATTTGTTTCACATAAAACCAACATATAAATCTTTAAAAAAAAGAATCATGTATATATTAAATATTGCACTTTTTATCACCACTGAAAAACTTCCAAATCCTGCCCACTGAAATTGAATACAGAAAATGAACTGCAGGTTGTTAACGTCATTAAAACTACAGCAATCAGCTGTGACAGGTCCCTTATGCATATTTATCAGGCTTGTGAAATTTAAGACTATTCTGCCAGACAGATATATTTGCTTAATGCATACTAAATAATAAAATAATTCACATTGCGCTCTACAGCCTCAAAGGGAAAACAACTGAAAAGTAGAATGTGGAAAAATTTGAAACTAATAGTGCAATCATAGGATGTCAGAACAGATGTGCACAGTGAAAACTTTAAACAGTCTGATTAATGTTTGTCTTAGGGAACTGATATACTCCCTATTCTGGGCTCCTGTTACTGGCTACAGTTGAATTCCCTGGTAGGGGCATGACAGGAATGTGACTAGGCAGAGTGAGAATGGGCTGAGAATAAGGATGGAAATCTCAACTAATTTTGTTGCTGATTAATCTGAGGTTGCCAAACAGACTAAGCGACTGGTCTTTTAATAGAAGACAGAATGGAAGTACTTAATGTCTTCTTGTTTATTCCATAAAACATGCGATCCACATTTAAATGAATAAACACAAAAATATAAGAAACTAATTGAGTGAATCAAGTAGATTTTATGTTTTGTGCTGGCATCTCTGCATCCAGATTCCGTTTTGTTTTTGCGGCCTGTATTTGTGTTGAGATGGAGATGTTTTTTTTTGCTTAATTGTTTCCATCCACAGCTGAGCCTCAGGCACACCTGTCCAGTGGAGATCCTCAGAGCTACTGGAACTCAGCACCGCTTGTTTTTCAGAACGTTGAGTCCTTTCTGGTTCTTTGTCTTAAACGCCATAACAAAGTGGTGAGGGGCGATTTTCCCCCGGCCGTCCTCGTCCACCTGGCCCATGAAGACGTAGTTCAAGCCTGGTGAGGTCACACAAACAAAACCTGAATGCAGTGGCGGAACGGCAGAGACATTCAGGGAGGCCAAATATCAGAATCTCCAAAACGGCAGGTCTGTATACCATATGTTTATATGCATCCATATAAACACATTTAATGTTACACTGACTGTTTGGGCAGTGAGTTCTGCCGCTCACCTCACAGTTTGGGGCGAGTTCTATCGACTGAGCATGACAGCGCAGCAAAGGAGGCAAACTCAGAGCCATAGGTTATTGAAAACAGTCAACCAGGAACCACATACTGATTATCATAATTTAGATAATGATCATTTTTTGTTACGTCAAAAAAATATTCTCAAGGATCTTGAGCCAATTTAATTTCACCAGCCCTCTGTGGACTCACCCCTTCTGATAAATGGACACTTCTTGCACAGGATGATGATCTTGGTGCTCATGGTCTTTCCTGCCTGCTGGATGGCCAGACTGCCTTCTTTGTACACGTTGATGATGGAGACAGTGGCGTACATACTTCCTCCTCTCATCACCGCAGTAATGACAGTCCCGCTAATCACTGTCATAGGCACACACAGAAGAGAAATGTGAACAATGTGCACCTTCTGCTTTTTAATTCTTGTCTGTGAAGTGCAGCCTGTCTGTAAAGATGTCATGATGAATTAATAGCATAGACTCTCAGCGTTTCCTTTCAGGCTTTCAACACTCCCCTTTTGACCTTTTTATGACTCCCCCATCCATCCATTGGCTAATAGCTCTTTCTCAAAAGCACATCAAGGATATCTATTTACTGTAATTTTAAGACTTTCAAAGATAAACAATTCCAGGATATGGCCCTGACTGTGACCAGGCCAAGTACAATGTGTAACATCATAAGTGTCCAGCAGGCAGCTAAAACGTTTTGCATGCGAGTCAGTGGAGCAGAGGTCTCCTGATATTATATACGATACAATCTAATATAGAGAGCAAACGGATAGCAACTCAGTGCTTTCATCTACAAAATTATTTTGTGTTTTGGACACAAACAAACCAAGGAGATTAAAAATGTTGAAACTCCATCCTACAGGTTAATTTAATGCAACCTACTGTATCTCCCAGTTCTTTTTTTCCTGTCTGGTTGTGCTAAACAATGTGACAGATCTGCAGGGTGAAGTTACAGTCATTTCCTGTTTAGTCTGACCACGTCTCCAAAAGCACATGTTGTTGTTTGGAACAAGAGACCTGATATTTAGCAGTGACAGCTGAGTGATAGTGGAGCCAGTGGGGTGAGAGGGAATCACGTCTCATTCAGCATGAAAAGGATTCCTTACACTGATGGTACCAATATGTCTGGACTTCCACATACTGCCTGTTTCATTTCCTGACAGGGATGAGAATAGCCAGAGGACTGCCTGTTTCAGTAATGTTATTGTATCTGATGCTACCGTTACATAAACCAGTGAACTGCTTTTGAGAATTCAAAGTGCATATATCACATCATCAGATTAAACAATACCAACAGTTGTGACTTTGTGTTGATTAGACAAACTATTTTCAGTCTGCTGTCTCGCCACTTCATTAAAAAGTGATGCAACATATTGTGTGCTGCCTCCGCCGCCACATCACACGGGCGACTTTTTTCCACATGCACCACCACATCGCTTGCCTTTCCTCAGTTCCACATGCAAATCCAAGTGAACTCTCTGAAATGCCAATCTTACACATGTGGTAAACATCTCCGAGAGGAAAACATCAGGGAGCAGGAGAGTAGCAAACGGAGGCCGAGTCTGAATCAACACGTTCATTTATCAACAGTTTACCCACAGTCTGAGGGTGAGTGAGTGTGTGTGTGTGTTTACACTGGAGGTAACTGTGTCCTACTGTATACACTTCCTAACAGGCTATCAAGGAAGTCTTTGAGATGCGCAGTGAGAAATCAGAGGAGCAAAGATAGTGACATGATCAGGACTGTAAACTGCTTGTTAGGGGAGATTTGGCTGACATAAATCTTCAAAGAATCTGTACTGTGTAGGTCTGGACTTTTAAGGATTAATATGACTGTATATAACAGGAGGTAAGTTCAACAATAACATGAGCAAAGCTGGAACATATCAGTAGACTGTAGCTTATGTGGTTTAAACAAATTGCAATAAGCACTGATGTTCTTACCGAAATTGCTGGAGCAGTAATTGTTCTCAAGTGTTCCTCGTCTTTTGCATTTCTGCTGGCACAGGGCTACAGAGTACTTTAGAGCTGCGGAGACAAACACACAAGAAAAATCAATCTCTGTAATTTTGCCTGCCAGTGATGCAAGCATGTAAGTTATGGTTGCATCTGTTTCTGCTGTGGTTTAATTGCAGAATATTCTCAGTAACACAAGAGTCTCTCCAAATGAATGGCTGTCAGCCTCAGAGACAATGTACATGCACAGTGTGTAAAAAAAAAACGC
This sequence comes from Macquaria australasica, assembly GCA_005408345.1. Taxonomy (NCBI): domain Eukaryota; kingdom Metazoa; phylum Chordata; class Actinopteri; order Centrarchiformes; family Percichthyidae; genus Macquaria; species Macquaria australasica. The sequence goes on along the minus strand of SEMN01000019.1, from coordinate 458,099 downwards.
AAGATAATGTGGCAAGGGAACATCTGTTTTTAGAGTTAGAGATGGTAATAAAGGAAAGCACCTAGAAAATACACTGTCTAAATATTATTCTTACTGCAGAGGGAAATGTCGGGAAAGATAAGCCAACCAGAAAGCGTTGTCACAGTATGACATCATGGCAGGCAGGCGCCAAAATCACCTGGCTTGACTAAGGGAAAAAACAACAGTGTGTGGGAATATGAGTTTGAGTATGAAAATGAGCTGTGATTGCGGTTGCAGACACATGCCCACACTGTATATGAACTTGTGTTATGTACAGTTTACACAAGAGAAATGTGAGCAAGAGACACAGTTTTAGCATATGCTGTGTTTGAACATGTGCTGCTGTTGGCTGCGTCGTTAATAGAGCCTACAGTCTCCAGTACTGTATGTTCTATTCACTCAGGATAATGATGCATCACGACTGCATGTCAAATTGTGAAAATCCACCGTTGAGTTTAACCTTTTTTTGTTTAACAGATCACTTTTTATGTAATTATGTTAGCTACGTTTCCACATGTACCGATTCAGAATTCTTAACCACAAGCACTGTGACTCCTGAAGGGGTTAACTCTTACTTAAGCAGTGCACGTCACTTAGTTTTTCTTGCCCAGATCTGCTATCAGAAGCAGATTCCAGATTCACCCTCGTGTTTAAAGTGAAAGATAAACCCCACATGTTAGCAAGACAATCCAGTACGACAAAGCCAGTACGTCTCATGGCTACATCAACAAATACAGATGTTAGAAGTCTTCCAGAGGTTTTTATTGGATAAAAGTTGCTACCTACGTATTGGCCTGGTGGTGGCTGGCTGTGTGGTAGTGGTGGGTGGTATCGTGGTGGTGGGGAATTTCTTTGCTCTGAACTTGTAGTGTCCAATGAAGCCGTCCGCGGTCAGACTGAGATCTGACAGGAACTGGATTAGGAGCTGGTTCCCCTCTGAGAACACTGGCCTGCAAAGAAACGCAGACAAGCAGGCAGAGAGTAAACTGAAAGGGATTCACAGGATGGGTGTTTTAGTGAAAATAAAATCTTCACGACAGGATCACCTACTCTGGGGGGCTGTCTCCACAGTATTTGCCAATCCTCTTGGCATCGTTGATTTCCGCGCCGTTGAAAATGGAGACGTGGTCATAGCGGCAGTAGTTATCTCTTTCCACATCAAACTTCTCAAACTTGACTTCAATAATCTGCAGCAGGAAACAAATCACACAGAAAATCTTCTTTCATCAAGCAAAAGCGTATAATAGGGCTATTAGGGTAGGCAGTTTGATTAAAGGGTACTCTATCATTTGTGGGATGATGTAGTCTTGTTCCACACCCATTACACATTGAGCCGTCTTCAAAGAGTACTCCACCGATTTAGCATTGCACTCCTATGACAATGTCAGACTCAGGATGGCCAGTTTTAAAGAAAAAGGTAAAACATCAACGCAGCAAAACCAGAGATAATTCTCATCTTTTTTATTCCACGCAATCTTCTTTCTTGTCAAAACCTGGCACCTACATTACCCACAAAGCAACTCGACCATCAACAGCTGGGTCGGAGATTTGGTTATGCTAGTAGTGGCTAATGTGGCCTCGAGCCTCAAGCGTCAAGCAAGGATGAGGAGAGACTAGAGAGGTCTGGTGAACTCACTTATTTAAAACTTTTATGTGTAAAATTGCTGGAGTTCCCCTTTAAGAAGACATCTGAAGTAACTTGTTATACATTGTCTTGTGCTTGATTTCACAATGAGGCTAATTTATTCAACCAGTGACATATACTCTTGCAAAAATCCCAAACATTACACCTAGGCCCTATTCAGTGTGTTAGCATGGACACATTAATGATTTTGGTGTCATTCTGACCTGGTTCTTTGGTGCCACTATGTGCCAGGAGCAGGTGACACCAGCTGGGTAGTCCTTCTCAGGCCAGTTTGGCGTTTTGAAGGTCCCTGAAGGCTTGTCCAATCTACCTCCACAGTACTGATCACCTGTGGAGAAATGACTTGAATTAACCTTGGACAGTCATGAGGAATAATCTGCAAAATATCATTCCTGTTCCTGGAAGGAAATGATCCAGATCTTATTCATCATTCTCTAAAAGGCAGGAATGGCATGTACATTATATGATCCTGCAATGAACCACTTGTCTACTGTAATAGGTGCTCTCATTGCCTTCTTTGTCATTATGTGCACCCTAAAAAGCTAGTCACTCATTAGTCCTGTGCAGTGAACAGTTTAAAAAAGACAACATGCTTCCAACGTTGTCAAGCATCTGTGCAACATCAGTTCAATAACCACACAAGCTGTTCAGACTGTCAAAGAACTGAAACTCCTGAAGACATGTTCTCTTCGTAACATACACTTAGATTGATGTTTCCTTTCCAAAGTGTCTAAAAGAAGTACAGTTTAGTACAGTGACATGTTGTGCTGTATAGTTCTGACAACGCTCAGAGACAGTATGGCAACAGTCCACCTGCTACTACCATTAATTGTCGGCTCCTTGGATGCAGAGAACCAGCCATTAAAATTCCACAAAAACAGTAGACGAGACTTTGCAACACTGCAGAGGGGAAGAGGCTCATTCAACTCTAAGTGATACTTCTGACCTGTGCCTTCTACTGAAGTGCTCCAAAAAAACTGTCAGTGAGAAATTCCACATCATACTGCGAGAAGTGTTAAGATATTCCTCCCTTTTTGTCCACATGCTGGAACCTTAAACCCATAGCCTTGTCGCGGACAAATGAAACCCCCAAAGGTCACTGTTTTATACTGAGCAGAAGAAAAACTATACCTCCTTTTGTTTTACTGTGTGTCTGCATGTCTTGGAAGTGATTCACAGTATTGGGCAAGAGCTGAACTCTACTTAAGGAGGTAAAATGTTTCTCTCTCTGTGTCGGCATTCTGATATATGCAAGGACCTCACTGAAGCGACTCGTGTTAAACAGCCTTGTTAATTTGCTTTTTAAAGATTGACCCTCTGCCCAAACAGACACACTCCGAAGCCTGTATTAGATTCCTTTATGGGGTGAAGTCATGGCTGAGACACAGTCCCACGTGGCTCTGTATTACATGCTTGGGTAGCGGCAAGATATTCTCTACACAGCAGCTACCCTTGAAACCTTGGCACCTATGTGTAGGACAGCAACATAAAGAGCAAGCATGCCAAAACTGTTTTTCTTCCCATGTTTGCCCACCTCTCTCATGTGGGTGGGCAGCAGAGAAGACAGCCAGGAAGCCACTCCCAGCGGTGTTGGCATCAGATACCATCTGCATGAGCATCTTGTTGCCCGTGGAAACCAGGGCTCCCGGCTTGAACGTCCCACAGAAGCGACCAAGTCTCTGCCCATTGACATGGCCACTGTAAACATCCACATAGTCATAGCGGCACAGGTTGTCGCTCTCCAAGTCAATAAAGCGGAATGACAGGACCACCACCTTTCCCTCAGGGACCTGGGTGGGAATTTACAGAGGGCATTAAGGGTCAATTTCACATAATTATCATTATTACTGAGAGCAATAAAATGTCACAATGGGTATTCACCTTCCATGGATATTGGCTTGTTACTTCAATGATGCCCAGTAAAACAATGTTTTCCACATGTGACTGCAGACACTAACAACACATTTTTAACAGCAAGCCTGACCTATGTACAGCAGACTTGGTCCAGCCATACATACATACTGCTTGACTGTTTAAATGTACAGTATGTAATGGAGCCATTCAGCAAAAACTGCCTTAAGCTGGCTGTGGTTAAGTATTTTTAGAAGGAAATTAGGAGTTTGGGGTTAGTGGAAGATAGCTGGATCATACTATTATACTGTGCAGCTGTTTGGTGCGTTTTTAATTAGCAATTTAGCTTTCAATTTTATCACCATCATTATTCTAGGCTATGTGACAGGAAAGCAAAACATGTGAATATGAAATTGGACTCACTGTGATTCTCCACACACATTTGGTATTTGGAGGGTAAACTCCTGGGTACCCCTGGCTCCCGATTACTCCAGATTCCCCTGTAATGTTTCCTCCGCATGTGAAGGTTGGTCTAGGGGGGAAAGAATGTTTTCTATTTTCCAAATACCAAATGATGATGATGTGTTAAAACAATAAACATGTATAAACGTTAACGACAGCCTGCGGTTGATTTAACACATTTAATTCCTCGCCAATGCGCCATATGTCCTGGCTGGAGGCAGCCCAGACGGCAGAATAGCCCTCTAAATAAACTCCAGTCCACTGACGCTGCTTCTCCACAGCCTACATGAGATCCTTGACACCTTGCTCACTCACAAAGCTTTCAAATTAATTAAAAAAAAAAAAAATGTAAATAAAGGTGTACCTCCGCTGAGACTGCGCAAAGACCTCTGTCAAGAACAGTAGACTCCATGCGCAAAAAACACTGCATGTTCTCCACATTGTTGGGTTAACGGAGCAGGCGCTTCGCCTGTTTTCGCCCCGTGGCATGAATGGCATTGTGTTCAGCTGCTCAAACGGTGGGGAAAAGTACCCAGGAGTTCCTGCGGGGAGTTTCAGTAACTGCAAGCTGGAGCAGATGAATATAGCGTTTGTTCTGCGTGGTAGGAGGGACGGAGCACAGGCTGCTGCTTTTTCCCAAAAAAAACCAAAAAAAAAACCCCCAAACGATTAAAGAAGCGCTGGGAGGGTGTGAGGTCGCGCACTAGTTTCATACGGCACCTGGCCTGAAAAACCTTGAAGGGGGTGGCATGACTAAACTTGACGCAAGAAGTTATACGTGAATGGTTTTGCATTCAAATCAATACGGAGCATATGCATATGGCAGGGACTTGATATACCCAAGATAACGCAACTCAGAGCCTGCAATGTAGCCTACACAGGACTACACATACAGTATGCAGACCAGATGTGGAGTGACAGCTGTGGCTTGTTCTTTGGATGTAAGGAATGTACATTTTACACCAGCTCAAATATAAATTTCAAGGTGTTTGAAATCGCCATAGGCTGTGTGTTGTCAGAACAATAAGCATAGGTGACAGACTGACTGCTGCTATGCTAGATAGAAATAGAGTGAGCGATAGCGCCACCTGCCGGACTAAAAGCGGTATAGCCGCTACGTATTTTTTATTTTATTTTTTTATAGATCAAATATAGGTTACCGTATTTTTTAACGTATATGAAACACCTGGATACGGAGTAAGGCCTTACATTATGCCACATGTGCAGCTATTCGGTCTTTAGACCTTGTGTTCAGAATAATAAAACAACTGGAACCGGTGTTTTAATTGACTTTGTAACGTTAAAACGTCCCTCAAAATTATTGCAATTTTCATACACGGCTCCAGCTGCGGTTTTTACTTTGCATGTAAACACGCCCGCCGAAGATGCGGCAGAGAAAACAAGTTTAGCCATCACTGATTCAGCGATTGATTGTGTCGCCTGGAGTCCCGCGTTTGGCGCCGTCTTCTGATCGACGATCGATTTTACTTTAACGTCAGTAGCACGAAAGATGGCGGACCGGACGCCTGGTGGCTCTCAGAAAGCCAGCGCTAAGGTGAATATACCGTTTGTACTCGCGTCGGCTGGGTCTCATCTGTTGCGTTGAAAACGACGTAAACCACAGTGTGCCCGAACAACCGTGACGATGTACGCGTTTGTAACCTGCAAACGCGAGTTACGAGTGTGCGCAGCGGTGTAAGCTAACCTTTGCCTCTCCGGCCACACTGGCTAATTTAGCTAAGCTAAGCTAAGCTAAGCTAAGCTAAGGATTTAGCCACCGCACAGCGGGACTAACCGGGGCAGTTGACCCAGAAAGCAATAATGTTCGCTCAGCTAACCAGCAGATACCGACGTAGCCGGTCTCCAGGACGCAGTATGGTTAATGTGTTTGAATTTATAAATGGTAAACTCTAATATTTAGGGACTCGGGCCTAACAATATTTCAGCCGCAGCGCCTTGTGACAGTCATTCCCCGCTTAAAGCGTTCAGTCGGTGGCGCTGCAGCAGGTTGGGCCTCTGGCTACTTGTGCTCAGCTGTAGCTAACCAACGTTACTCCCCGATGTCCGGCTGCAGCTAAGTGGAAAACATGCAGTAAATGTAACTTACAAGAGGGACTGTGGGAGATTTGGGCGATGATTGCAAACTGCGAGCGGACACGGCTCGCTTTAGTGTAGTGTGAGGTAACGAACCCCCGCTTAACTCAGCTGTCAACATGTCACACTTTAGCAGTCATCTTAATAATAATAATAATAATAATAATAATAAACACCACCTGGAGCTGGGGTGGCCTGAATGTGTTATATGCATCCGAATTTAGAGTTACATTGCGTTACTTCGAAGTACCTGTTGAAAGCCAACCATGCTTTGTTTACATCGACAGGCGCTGCTTGAGAGCAAGCTGAAGTCTTTCAGCATTGGCAAAATGGCAGTAGCAAAGAGGACCCTAAGCAAGAAGGAACAAGATGAAATAAAGAAAAAAGTAAGTATGGGCTTGCTTTTCGAGAATATTGTCTGTGTTATCTGCAGCAACTGGGTGCACATTTTGTAAAGATGCTTTTCTGTAATTTGATGTATGTATTTATTTACTCTGACGCCGGTTTCTCTGTTAAGGAGGATGAGCGGGCAGCAGCAGAGATTTATGAGGAGTTTCTTGCTGCGTTTGAAGGAGGAGGGGAGGGCAAAGTCAAGGCCTTTGTCCGTGGTGGCATTGCAAATGCAACAAAAGGTACAACATTTCTTTACATTATGTATTTCCCAAATGGGCTGCATGATATTTTAGGGTACAAGCACAGTTACCAACATCCTCCATCCATGACTTAAAAAAGTGAAATGCTAATGTAATTGTGGTGGAACTCCAGACAAACGCACTGTTTCTTGTTTCAGAGGAGGCAGCTTCTGATGAGAAGAAAGGAAAGTTGTACAAGCCCAAGTCACGTTTTGAGACCCAACCGAAAAGCTTCTTACCTTTGGAAACCCCACCTCAGTTTTTAGCGTTAGACAAAAGACATGTAAGTACTATCACAGGCATTAAGTAGGTTCTGTCGTTACTGCTGTAGTAAATAATGGCTTTTTTGTGTGTGTGTGTGTGTGTGCTGATAATATTTCCGAATCTGTATTTCAGTCTTTGAAGAAAAGTAATGAAAAGGAAAAGAAGAAGAGCAACTTGGAGCTTTTCAAAGAAGAACTTAAACAGTAAGTTTCAATGCATAAATCTTACACACATTTTTATTGTTTAGAGTGTGGAAAGTAGCAGCTCCCTGGTGGTATAGTTTGGAATAGTGCAATTCCGAAAGTACGAAACTTGTAATAATTTGAACATAGGTTGTGCTTACTACATTCTGTTTTCTGCAGAATACAGGAGGAAAGGGATGAAAGACACAAGATGAAAGGACGCGTTAGTCGATTCGAACCTCTCTCGGGCACAGACGGAAGACGCTCATGTAAGTGTCTTTAAGCTGCACGACTGTTCGCCATCTACTAACTTGGCTTGAAACGGCTCTGTCCTGCACGCCTTACTCCCACCCCCTTTATCCACTTTTTCCCTGAAACAAAATTTATACTGCTTTTCTGCTTCTTTTAGCGGATGGTTCTTCAAGAAGAAACCGTCCGTCCAGTGGTAATTTTGACTTAATATAGTGGCCGTGAATTTCTTCATCTTGCTACGAAAATATGCTGTCCTGTCAGACAGCATGTAGGAAATTCTCCTCTCTTTTCTGTCTCTGCAGTTTTGGATGATTGTGCGCCAGGTTCCCATGATGTTGGAGACCCATCCACTACTAACTTGTATCTCGGAAACATCAATCCACAGGTGAATTTGTGTCCAAACATTTGTGAAGTGGAGAAGAGAGACACTAAAGCACTGACTGACATAGTTTTGCCACAAACAGAAGGGCTTGATTTGAGCCCGTTGCTTTGCTATGGGCTGACTCTAAATTCCAAATGGAAATGTGCTGCTTATGCCCTTATTTTCAAGTGGTTATGTTGTGCAGATATTTATCCACTGTGCATCCATTTTCTCCATATATATCTTTGTTACTTTATAGATGAATGAGGAGATGCTGTGTCAAGAGTTTGGCCGCTATGGCCCACTGGCCAGTGTGAAGATCATGTGGCCGAGGACAGACGAGGAGAGGGCTCGGGAGAGAAACTGTGGCTTTGTGGCTTTCATGAACAGGAGGGATGCTGAGCGAGCGCTCAAGAATCTAAATGGTACAAAGCTGTGTTTCTTTATATAAAATAAATAAATGACAAACTTGTGTTTTTTCCGCTCATTGTAAATATACTTTTTTTTTTTATTACAGGAAAGATGATAATGAACTTTGAGATGAAATTAGGATGGGGCAAAGGTGTGCCCATTCCACCCCACCCCATCTACATCCCTCCTTCCATGATGGAGCACACACTCCCACCGCCTCCCTCTGGCCTACCCTTCAACGCACAGCCCCGGGAGAGGCTAAAGAACCCCAATGCTCCCCTGCTTCCTCCACCTAAAAACAAGGAGGAGTTTGAGAAGGTAACTCAGCATGTCAGCCTAGGGTTTTGTCATGGGTTATGGCAGTGTTTTGTTAATTCAGCTGGTAAGATGTTAGCCTTTTATAATGAGCAGTTAGTACAGGTTTTAATCCAAGTTTTTGTAAGTGATAGTTTTGTCTTGTTGACTGAATTAAACTAGTTTTGCACTGTATATCAAAGTGTGGGTATAATGAAATGTTAGCGTGTGGAAATGCTCAGTGTTACAGAGAGGTGTTAATGAATACAGTGTCAGGGGTGTTCGGCCTTTAGTAAAACTGACAGCAGTAAAGGAAAGTTGTTGTCTATTTGCACTTTTTAAATGCATTTTTTATATTTTTCACCTGTTGCCTTTTAACAATACTCACATTCTATGTTTATTATCTGATGTGACTTCATATACAGACTCTGTCGCAAGCCATAGTCAAAGTGGTTATCCCAACAGAAAGGTACATGTTTTTCTTTTTTTAAATTGGTGTACAGACTTAGAAAAAACATCCCATAATGAAGCTAAAAGTTTGATCAATTGATCACTGCATGCTACAGGGGGCTGGTCAGTATGGGTGAGCAATGGTTGAGGCAATACAATGTCATCCTATTAGGTGATAGAATAATACTGACTGATGAGTTTGTTTTGTACCTTGCTCTTTCACACTCCACCATCACTCATATTTCCTTTAAATATGTAGCAAAAACATCGTTATAGTGCTTATTTAATGTGCTGTTTAGAGCCAAACATCATGACTTCAGTCCATCACAATTCCACTTCATACATCAACATTTAATTGTGTTGTTTTTCAACTTTAGTGACATGTTACTCTGCCACATACATAGTCTGCTGATTCTAGATCTGTAGTTGTGAACTCCTGCTCTCTGACCATTGCTCACTCGGACCGTCTACCCCCTTGGCCTCTGTCACTCTATCAGGCGCTCAGTAAATCTGGCCCCTGCCAACAAATCCAAACCTGCCAGTATTAGTCTATATATGACCTTTGACATTGGCCTTGGTGAGCAGCACAAGTTGAACTGTCTGCAGCAGCGAGGGACCTGAAAAGCCTCATGGGATGGATTGGGAAAGTATACTGAATTTTACCCCGCCATTGGTACGATCGGCTCCAATACAAGTAAATGTGATCTGTGTTGTCAAATGAAAGACATCCTTTGTCTTGTTGGCCACTTTAAGCTAATTGTATGTAGCCTGCACCATGTATCTCTCCAAAATTGTCACAGAAGAAGAACTTAAGTGATCCCATTTGCACTGTATTCAGTCATTACCAACTCCACCAGTAGATGACATGTTTAGCCTATTTAGGCCAACAATCCTATACTGCTTTGGTTCTTCCTCACTTCACATTGGTCAGGAGATGAGTGGGAATTGAAAGGCACTGTGTTGACAGACTTTTCAGCTAATACAGTGTCTTGTCAATGTCTTGCTCCTACTTTCCCCAAGTTCTTCAGCTTCACTTTTGTGAAATTCGAATCTAGGAAGATTTCAAAGAAAGGGTCCAGGCAGTGCAATGTAATTAAAAGCTGTTACACTGTAGCCTAAAAGACCACAGGCATGAACTTGTAACAATTTATGCACAATTTAAAAAATTCTACTGTTACCTGAATTGTTAATTTTTTCTTTTAAAATTCATTTTTAATTAATATGAATGTTTTACTGTAACACAATCAGTTATCATTTTAAGTTTTGATTGTTGACAGCATTTATGCATTAATGTTATACATAGGCTCAAAGGCGTAGTCACAGTTGCATTTAATTTAGGCCTGGTCACATGACACTCTTTGACAGTTGTCTCTATTAAGATATGTCTCACCTCAACCTTCACAGTAAATTAGTAATACATTTATATTATTGTATCTTTTATATTACAGCAAGTATTGCAATGGCAGTGCACTACTCAGTCACAACCTACTGTACATGACAACTACACTTCTGCCCTGCAACATTTGTTTTTGTAAAACATGCATCACGCCTGTCGAGAGACGATTGTTCGGAGTGTCAAACCACCAAGCATAAATTAAACTAACAGACAGCCTGTTTGTAGTGGTCAAGGGTCCGGCCAGTCTGAATCTGTTTGCTTTAACTGTGTTTTTCTTGTAGGAATTTGCTCTCTCTCATCCACCGAATGATCGAGTTTGTGGTGCGTGAAGGCCCAATGTTTGAAGCCATGATCATGAACAGAGAAATCAACAATCCCATGTACAGGTCAGTTCAACTGCACATCAGTAATGTATTACCTTTTATCATTTTAATAGTTTTTGCAAAGTTATGATGCATTTGCTCATGTTTGAGTTTTTTTTTTCCTTCCAGGTTTCTATTTGAGAACCAGAGTCCAGCACATGTATACTACCGGTGGAAGCTCTACACCATACTACAGGTTTGATTTCTGTCTGCAACATTTCAGTGGTATCAGCCCACATAAAGTTCTGGGATCACAGTGCAGCAGGTTTTGTTTTGATATTAACTAAATTATTACTTGCTCAGGGTGAAGCACCAGTCAAATGGCGAACAGAGGACTTTAGGATGTTTAAGAATGGCTCTTTGTGGCGTCCGCCTCCCCTTAATCCATACCTCCATGGTCCTTATGATGATGGTGAGGAAGATGAAGAAGAGGAGGATGCCAGCAAGAAAGGCTGCTTGAAAGAAGAGTAAGACTATTTCCTTATGAATTTTGGCATGGATTCAGTTAAAAGTTTAGCCATAAACTGTATCATCTCATGCTTCATCAAACTGTTGATGTTGCCCTGCTGTTGGTGAACCTGCAGTTATAGATTTACACTTAATTGCCCATCATCTCTTCAGAGAGCGGGACAAACTAGAGGAGATGCTGCGTGGATTGACTCCCAGGAGGGGAGACATAGCAGAAGCCATGTTGTTTTGTCTCAGCCACGCCGAAGCAGCTGAAGAGATTGTGGAGTGTGTCACAGAGTCTCTCTCCATCCTCAAGACCCCTCTTCCTAAGAAGGCAAGAACTCTGCTCGGAAAAGAATCAGTAACATCGATGCGTGTCAAATTCTGTGGTAGACGTTCTGGTGGGAAAAGTTGAAAAATTCACATTTTCTCTTTTACATTTCAGATTGCACGGTTATATCTAGTTTCTGACGTGCTGTACAACTCTTCTGCCAAAGTAACCAATGCGTCTTACTACAGAAAATAGTAAGTTCTGTCATTTACCCTCTTGAACTATATTACACAGCACTGTCATTTTAAGATGGCTAAACCCAAGCCCCTACTTCTGTTTCAAATTCACATTAATGCTTTTACACTCTTCTCTACAGTTTTGAGGCAAAGCTCTGCCAGATTTTTTCAGACCTCAATGCGACATACAAAGCGATACAGGGCCACCTTCAGAGTGAGAACTTTAAGGTATCAAACAACCAAATCCTGTTAAGTAAACTAAACCCTCTGAATAATTTACACAAGCAGTTTGTCACCTACAGTATGTCCCTCAACCATCCTTGCCTTTTTTCCTCTTTGTGGCAGCAACGAGTAATGTCATGTTTCCGGGCATGGGAGGACTGGGCTGTGTACCCAGACCCCTTCCTTATCAAGCTGCAGAACATCTTCCTGGGTTTAGTTAATATCTCTGCAGAGAAGGAACCCCCTGCCGTCATTGTGGAGGTAATTGTAATATCCTCAAAATTCTCTTATAATAACTTGGCTTTCAAAGCCTATCCCATAAGTTCCTAAAGCCCTAACTTTTTGTGTCTGTCTTTGGCCCAGGCTGAGCCAGCAGAGGACATTGATGGAGCTCCAATAGGGGAATATGTAGATGGCACTCCACTGGAGGATGTGGATGGGGTGCCGATTGACGCAGGGCCCATTGATGGGGCTCCTATTGACGGAGCCCCCCTGGATGACCTCGATGGTGTTCCTATCAAGCCCATGGAAGAAGACATAGATGGAATACCTTGTGAGTAGTGCAGAGACAAACATAGGATGTTGTATAAGGTGGTTGCTAATGATGATCTTAGTCCAAATGTTCTTGTACAGCGACTCAATTTCTTGTTATTTTCCTGGTTTTTATAGTGGATCCGTCCAAGGAGGCAACCTTCAAGGTAGCACCCTCGAAATGGGAAGCAGTGGACGAGTCAGAGTTAGAAGCTCAAGGTGAGACCTTTTTAAGTGGTATCAAACTACTAAGTTTTGACTTGAGCACATAAATTATCGTTGACACCAGTTCTGTTGGATGCATTCTTAGTTGCAGTTATGCTGTCTTTTGTTTGCTCCTTAGCTGTGACAACTTCAAAATGGGAGATATTTGAGCAACCAGAAGAAACAAAAAAGTGAGTTTTGTCTGTTTTTTCATGTCATCTTTTGAGGATAATGGTATCTTCTGTTCTGTACTGCAAATACATCAGTGCACCCTTAACCTTTTTTATAAACCGTTTCCAACTCTGAAGGGACGAGGACGACAGTGATGATGATGACAGGAGCCCTCGCTCTGAAGATAATCAAAGCTACTCCAACCTCATCAAAGATGACTCGGATATTAAGGCCAAGATGTCTGAAATGAATGAGGAGAAACGCACGAAGCTCAGAGAGATAGAGGTACTTTACAACTATCACAAACCCCCATACTCATTTGTGTTTTGTATGTAAATGAAATTCATTGTTTTGACCATTTTCCATTTGTTGTATTGTTCACCCAGGTTAAGGTCATGAAGTTCCAGGATGAGTTGGAGTCGGGGAAAAGGCCCAAGAAGCCTGGGCAGAGCATTCAGGAGCAGGTGGAGCACTACAGGGACAAACTTCTACAAAAGGTATTGAGATAGGGTCTGCAGACTTTACTTTAGATGATATCAAATACAGGAATTGAAATTTAAAAGTGGGGTCTTTTCTTGCGTTCCTTTACTGTAGGAAAAAGAAAAGGAGAAACTTGAACGGGAGAAAGAGAGGGAGAAGAAAGAGAAGGAGAAAGCTGAAGCTCGGTTGAAAGACTTGAAGAAGGAAAAAGAGAAGGAGGAGGACACGCCAACCAGAAAAGACAGGTGAGATAACCGGTGGGACAGTAAAGGTGTAGGTCTAGTATTTGGGAGTGTGCTTAATGAAATGTGGGATTTATTGAATTTCCTATCTGACAGATGTTTGTCCCCTTCGGTTGATAGGAAGCGGCGTCACAGTGGGTCACCCAGCCCAACGCGGACCAGCAGCAGACGAGGCCGGTCATCCTCACCCCGTTCTGAGCGGTCAGAAAGATCAGAACGCTCCGACCGCTCATACTCTAAAGACACATCTTCCCGCTCTTCTCATAAAGACTCCCCACGATCCAGCAACAAAAAGTCCTCCAAGAGGTAAGACTATCTGTCCAGTGCTTCTACTAATGTTGTCACTAGAGCCAGGTTTTGGTTAAAACATTTAGACGTAATGGAATTGTCATGTTTTTCCCACTAGATCTCCCTCACCTCGCACACCCAAACGGTCCAGGAGGTCACGCTCCAAGACACCTAAGAAATCCGCTAAGAAGTCCCGCTCCAAATCAAGGTCACCTCACAGGTCTCACAAAAAATCAAAGAAGAGCAAACACTGACACGTCTTTTCCTTCAACCTCCAAACCAGCCTATTCTCCTCCCTCTCCATTCTTCCCTTTTCTGCACCGTGTTGTATAAAAGATTGAATGACTGATTTGGTCACTGAGGCTCTTTGCCCAAATGTTGATGTATAGACAATGAAGAGTGGAGGGTGTTGCATGGGTTGCCATCTGGTGTATCGAATGGATGGGGCCATTGCTGTTTTATATTGTACAAAAAAATAATGTGCTTGTGTGTCCTGATTTCCCCCCATGACCTCCCAATGGAATTCATCCATGTGGTAGACCACACCAGTACAGAGTGTGATGACAATAGTCATATTCATGCTGTCATTTTCTGTTTTTGTAGTTCACATTAAAAAGAATTCCTAATAAACCAGTGTCATTTTTAACTCAAACATAATGTGGACAAACGTTTAATGGAATGATTTTAACTAAAGCGGGTTGCAGTAAAATGTATACAATTAATTATTAATCAGTCATTCAGGGTTCGAACAGCTTTAAGAGAAATTCAAGCACTTTCAAGGTACCAAAAACAATAATTTCTAGACTCTCGAAGCCTTTATCATCACACCTAAATTGTTACTATAAATGCCAGGAGACAAACAAATGAAATATTGGAAGATTTTTGGTTTACATGAGTGAGTGTGTAGATGAAACACCAGATTATGTTGAAAATCAAACATTTTTCATTGTGTATATTTGAATTTAAGCATATTCCTAACCTTGAAAACATGATTAAAATTAAGCATTTTCCAAACTTTCAGGACTTTGTACGAACCCTGTATATTATATTATTTACATATACACTATTTTGGTAGCAAAAGTACTTACTTCACAAAACAGTGTTTTAGTTAAGGCAAAGTTCAATTTAGTGAAGCTGTTGTGCACAGGTGATGTCCATTACTTTACAGCTTGGCCTGTGCCTTCTTCAGCTGATCCCTCAGTTCTAGATGAGCAATGGAGGAGAGGTGCACCTCATCTGGCCCATCAGCAATGCGTAGAGTCCGCACATATGAATACCTGGGAATGTGGTAATATTGGCATCAGGAGGGAGATGGATTTAATGTTCGTTCTCATTTGTGTATGTGGCGAGGACTTACATCAGTGCTAGCGGGACGTCTCCAGACACACCTGCGCCTCCGTATACCTGTATAGCACAGTCCACCACCTTGCAGGCCATCCTGGCTGCTGCCACCTTGATCATAGCAATCTAGGAAGAAGACCAGTATCAGTCAAAAGACAAACAAAAGAGGGCTTATGTAACGACCGGCTCTGTCCCAAATCCAAACTACATATGAATTCTCATCAGGTAAGCATATGTAGTGTGTACTTACTGGAAAGGTGACAAAACAAAGTATGCTCAAAACAGTACGTATACTAAACACTTGATCTGACTGTACTGTTGATGTACATTATTCTCCCATGATGCAATGCTCAGGAAATAAAGGAGCTACTCACAGTTAGAAAATGTAAAACTAATTGTGAAACGTGGTAAAACAGCTTTAAACTTCTGGAAAAACATTTTTACTGTCTCATTAAGCCTAATAGGCAGCGGAACTGGGATATAGCATGTTACTGGGGTTCAAACAGACCATTGACAGTTTTACCTGTTTGCGAGCAGCCCGGCTGCCCAGTGTATCCAGGGCATGAGCAGCATGTAGTGTCAGCAGGCGGGTTTGTTCTATCATGAGACGGCACTCTGCTATCCAGTGAGCAACAACTTCCTAGACGCACATAACAGATAACACAGTATGGAGAGCATATTTACTCAATCTGCATCTAAAAATGTGTCCACTAGGTGTCAACAGCAGGAAAGAGTGCTACAGTACTAAAAGGAAAGTTAGAGGAATCTCTTCAATGTTCACTTACATGTTGATACAGTTTCTTTCCAAATGTGCGCCTGGAGGCAGCCCTCTGGCAGAGCAGCTCCAGTGCCAACTCTGCCAGACCAACAGTCCTCATGCAGTGGTGCAGCCTGCCCGGTCCCAGGCGACCTTGGGCAATCTCAAATCCCCGGCCCTCCCCTGAAAACAAATACACAGTGATAGAACCCAGAGATATAACAGAAAGAGATACCATGAATCCTCAGGAGGGAAACTATATCTCTGGCCTAGTGACCTCATACATATAATTGGGCAATAAAGTGATACTGGCTTGACAAACACAATAATGGAACGATAAGAAATAATATATTTCTATGGCTTTATAGTTGTAGCTTCTTAAGAAGACCTAATGTGAGTAAATAAGTGGAAACAGGAACACAGCAATACAGTCTCTTACCCAGAATAATGTTGGAGGCAGGGACACGCACGTTTTCAAAGTGCACTTCAAAGTGGCCACCATGGATTGCATCTGAGCACAGAAAAAAAGGACAAAAAACTGGTTTAATTTGGACAGGAAAGCTCATTCATTTGTCATGTTTGCATGCAAAAAGGAAATTAATATTGTGGAAAAACAGGAAAATATCAATAGCACATGAAGACACAATGACAGACTTAATCCTACCATCCTGTCCAAACACGGTGAGCGGTCTGACAAGCTTTACACCTGCTGTGTCCATTGGGACAAGGATCATACTGTGTTGGCCATGCCTAAAAAACAAGTTTATAATCAAAGCTTTAAAGGAAATGTTAATGTTTTCTTTAAATCCACAATAACCAGTCTAACTACATGCTGCTCTAAATATGATACATTTTAAAGCGCCCATTGCTGGTGAGAATCTCCAGCCTCATTTTTTTTAATTTTTTTTTTTTTACTCTTTCTTTGCAAACAAGTTGGGTGTGTGCCTCGTTACACTGCTGAAAAAACAAGGAGAAGTGTATTACATATCTTGGGTGGGGCTGTTTCTAGATGCATGAACATCTTAAATACTTGTTACTGATGAGCGTTGGATAAAGACTAGTGCCAATTACATGCCAGCTGCAAGATTTAACTGTCAACAAGATTAAATTGATACATATTTCTGTCATGTGAGCCAAACCTCGAGGCAGGAAGACTAGGCAGGGGTGTTAAAATGCAAGTGCATGCTGGGAAGTACACCCTGTCCCCTAACCAAAGTCCATTTCCATTATAATACTGGCACAGAGGAAGGTTAATGGGGAAAATAGCCTCTCAAATAAAGTGCAAAGGCACACTGATGAGCACAGAATCCTTTAAATATAAAACAATGTATATAAAACCAGAGGAGTAACTTAACTGGAAATCCTGGAATAATAAAACCTGTGGTTAAAAACATGACATCAGAAGTCTGAACTCTTGCGCAAATACAAAACGTTTTTTAAATTTTTTTATATTCCCACTTACCAGAAGAGGAAACAAACATGCCAACGTTCTTCACCACAGTACAGCTCTACTGACCTGCTGCTAACATCCTGAGAACTGCTCCTGCACATCACAATGGCCACTTTGCATTGGGGATTGCCAGCACCTGCGGGGAACAGTCAGAAAAGCTGGGGTTCATTTGTATTCATGCGTTGCTGCTGTCTGGTGGTATGACAAACAATGGGACACGCAACGTTTCACAGTCTGACTCTATCCTTAACCATTCCATAACCCGAGTCTGTTGGGAAACAATGTGTGTCACCGACTGGGAAGTGCAAAACGTGGACGGTGTTAGTGACAGATTGATGACAGGAGAACGGCCAGCTGAGACAGCCACAGGTTGATTTACATTTCCTGAGTCGGATTCTTTCACATTGAGTAACATCACAGTTTGTCATTAAGCGGAGGAGGAGGAAGTGAACACTTTCTCGAGTCTTTGCTGGAAACAACATATAAATACTGTGCAAAACATCCACTAGAGGGCAACATCATATGGACATCATATAGATCATTTTTACAGGATATCACACAAACTAGACGAAGTGGGAATGAAGTGATGATGTGAAACGTTTGATAGCCAGATAGCTGAAGTGCACAGAGTGATAATGACAAAATGCAGAATACTTTGAAATTTCCTTGGTTGGGAGTCCACTTTCAGACAAACACTCTCCCCATGTGGCCTTGGATCCCTAAGGCAAAGACAGGGTAACCAAGTCTGCTTTCCTGTTTATATTTCTGTCCAAGTGGCAAAACTGTCCCCTAAGGACAGGGCATATGGACACCAGACAGCAACAGACAGGACATCAATAGTCTGTGAATATTCACAGTATGAGAATCACAGCATGAGTACAGTTAAACAAACACAATCTGACAGATGTTTAGTGTTTAAACTCCTTCTCTGATTCAAGAAATTTAAACAAACATTCAACTGTTACGATTGCACTGTAACAAAGCACAACAAAATCTACACCAGACTCCACCCAAAAACCACATCTAGGAAAGCCTGTTTGGCTCGGGGGCAGGTTGGGTTTTCCTGTGAACCCTACCATAAGTCTCATGGTCCATGATAGAAGGTGAGCCCTGCTGTCATGCAACAGCCATGCCCATACACGTACCATCACCGCTGGAATGAAAATAAAGTTTCCCAGCCCAGTAATCCGTCTTCCTGAGAATGTGACATGCAAATATTTTTTTGATTTATTTTAAAAACATTCATGTCACTATGACATACTTCAAAAACAAATGCCTTTTTCTTTGCAAAAAATGTCTGACCTAAACATTTTTTATGGAAGCATGCATTTATCTATTTAATTTTTGCTCCCAAATCCTTTTGCTTTGTTGATTTTTATTGAATTTATTTATATACAGACACATTAAAGAGAGAGGAAAAAGTCAGAGAGGAAAGAAACAGAGAGGGATTTAAAATAAGTGAACTGTTTCCGAGGAAGCTGAAATAAGGAAACGCTGTTCATAAGAAAAAATTCCAGGAAACCAAAATACTGAAGTGCCATTCATAAATTTCAAGATAAAAGTATCTAAAATAGAATGGTTTCGTCCACTGAATTTCTGCTAATGTGAGTGAGGTTGGTAAACAATGTACCCAACACACTATAACTAACCAATAATGTCTGCATTCCAGCAAACCACAATAAAACAATAAGCCTTGTAAATGTTGTATATGGGATGTTATTTTATATCCTCCTTTTATCCTCTCTTTTCTTGCACAGACATAAACAAAGGGCAGCCAGCAAGGCACTCCCTGCGTGACATCAGGAGTGAGAGATTAAGTCCACAACTACAACTCTTTGTGCAGTTCTTTGCACAGTACAGCATACAAAGTACAGTAAGGACTCGAGGAATTTTAATTCATCCGTTTATCCTGCAACATAACACGCTCTTAAAAACAGACGCATGCACACACGCACGTGCACGGAGAGCTACGTGGTGAAGAGAGGTGCTCCTAGAGTGTCAGCAGTGAAGGGAGTGGGGCGGGCTGAGGGAAAAGATCAGTCACTTCAGCCCCGTGGTGCACACTACTTTTCTCCTCAGGATACATACCAACTGGTTGTGTGTGATTAAAAAAAAGGATTCATATCATCAACTTTACAAATCCCACAAAAGGAACAGACACATGGTAAGAAAATCTTTTCAACTTCCACTTTACTCAATATTTTGTGACTTTTTCCCATCAACTACAAAACAAGTCAAACTATCACAAGAATGTAAAAAATCTTGGAATGTTTTTTTTTTTTTAAAATCTTCTTTGTCATATCATGTGCTTACAGAGTTGTATTGTATATGGAGTATTATTTGGACCTTGTGTTTTTGAACATGTAATTCTATTTTATGTTTGTATTGTTTATTTGAAGTGAATAAACTAGATAACTGCATTCTACATTTACTTATTACACCACGATATATATTGAAAAGTATTGTGCCTTGTTTTCCCTGATAGTCTAACAATCAAGTGAAGCTCTGCCTAACAGTCAAAGTCCTGCTCAGGAGATTTTATGACATTATTATAAACCATAGTGAGGTAATGATAACAAGCTAAACTTAGGCTGCTGCGCTCCGTTTGCCCGTTTGTGTTCGTCTCCTTAGTGTTAGTTTTTGCTCTTTGTAAACACTTTGCTTTCTCACAGGATCATATGACTTAAGTATATCATTATCATGAGTACTGTTAGTGTCGTTTATATCACAGTTGTCAGGATAAACACAACCTTTGTCTCTTGAATTTTTTTTATAAAACCTAAAATTAATTAAATGCACAAGGTGTTATCAGGCTTTTCAATATATATAGTAACACCAAATAGCAAAATAAAAAATCATTAGTTTTTTGATGCTGTTAAGTTTGTTTACACCAGTAAATGTTTGTACAAACATCATTAAAACAAGCCTATATTCTCTCCCCCCCCCCCCCCCCCCACTTAGTTAAGGCCCATTTGGCCTTAACTAGATTTTTCCTTTCTCTATTAAGCTTGAGACCACATTAAAAACATAAAAACGTTTATCAACCTGTTGTGCTACCCTTACATATGAAGCACAGCTTCATAGTTGATAGCACTGGAATTCTTGACATATTTCTGAATGCTCCATTGACCATCTGTTTCAGTAACTAGTGCTCCTCCCATATGGGAAATAACAAACCTGGACACTTTTCATAAAATGACTGTTGCCTTCCTAGCAGTGAGTGCGATTTACCAAAAATAATCCTGAGATGTAAAATATTCCATACATAATATTCTGGTCCTCAGCCAGGAATGACATCATCCGTCACGTAATGTGTTTTGCTGTTGGATTTCACAGTTTCATGAACTGTTAGTGAATTTAATAAAATATGAAATATGATATTAATATCTATGTGAACAATGTGAGATGAGTACTTCCAACTTAGTTTGACATGATGTTCCTTAAGGGATTGTTAGATATTTTCCCAAGCAACATGAATTATCTGTTTGTTCAGAGCCAGTCAGTTGCCATGTACACCCATATACACACAGTACTGTATTTACTAGTCCTCAGTAGACACGACATCTCCATCTGGAGCGAACAACTGGGGACATTAACAACACAGTCTGGATGAAAGTCTCACTTCAATGGGATGTCCTGTTGAACCAGCACATACCATATACAGTAAAAGCAACATCCTGAATTTGAATCTGGCAAGAGACCTTGGTTGCACTTGCGTGTCATCCTCATCTTTCCCTCCACATATTTCCTGTCATTCTTGACTTTGTCTCCCACAGGCAAAATGACGTTAATTATGAATGAATGTGTTCCTACATAAGTTAGTAAATATTAGTTTGCAGTGCAGCTTGAACTGCTGAAACACTGATCTGTTTCCTTATTGTTGATTAATAATCAGAGATTGATAATAAAAAGGAGCAGTAAACCAAAAGATACAAATTCCTAAAGTCTGTAAATCACTTAGTGTCCAACAGAATACAAACCAACTGAATTCAAAAGGGTAATTAGTTGATCTGCAAGTCTCTTGTCCACTTTTTGTTCTCAGAGTTGTGTTCTCTGGGGTTATTCAAGCCCACACAGTTCAGACAGGGCTTAAGCCATTAGGGAAACCATGCAGGAGAGATGCCTTTCATTCAGAATACAGAAAGCTCCCTTTTCCGGTTTCTAATGAAAAGCAGCTCATGGTTTACAAATGCACTCTGCTCTTGTCCTGTTAAATAACACAAATTACACTTTCATGCAATGGATTGATGATATCGCCCATATAACACAACAAAGTGACATTTTTCTCCATCTAAAAAATAAAACGAATGCTACCCTAACTTGTACTTTTTTTTCTCTACAGCAAAATATGGAAGATTTCTATTATCATGAAGATGAGGACTCCAGCTTAAATGACAGTTACGATTATAATTACGAACACTCGGTTTGTGACAAGGAGGCAGTGCGCTCTTTTGCTGGTATCTTCCTCCCGGTCATCTATGCTCTGGCTCTGGTGGTGGGCCTGGCTGGGAATGCCCTGGTAGTGGTGGTCTACACATCAAAGGTGCGACTACGAACCCTGACAGATGTGTGCATCCTTAACCTCGCCATTTCGGACCTGCTGCTTCTCTTCACCCTGCCCTTCTGGGCAGCTGATGCCATCCATGGCTGGAAGTTGGGTTCGGCAGCCTGCAAGATCACCTCCTTCCTCTACAGTACCAACTTCAGCTGTGGCATGCTTCTGCTGGCGTGTATCAGTGTGGATCGCTACCGTGCTGTAGCCCAAAATCCAACAGGCAGGACTGGGACAGGTCCCCGAGTAAGGAAACAGTGGCTCTTGGTGTGTGTGGTGTTGTGGGCTGTAGCCAGCTTTCTTGGCCTTCCTGAACTTATCTTCTCCACAGTGAAGCACTCTCATCTCAGGATGGCCTGTACAGCTATCTACCCACTCAGCATGGCCCGACCTGCAAAGGCTGCCCTGGAGCTGCTGGAGGTGACCCTTAGATTCTTGGTCCCTTTCTTGGTCATGGTGGTGTGCTACTGTTGGGTAGGGCGGGCGCTGAGCCAGGCAGCTGGGGTGCGGAGAGACCGGAAGTGGCGTGCCCTCCGGGTCCTGCTTGCTGTGGTGGCTGTATTCCTGCTCACCCAGCTGCCCTACAACGTGGTCAAACTGTGTCGAGCGATGGACGTCATCTACATCCTCGTGACCGACTGTGAGGTCAGCAAGGGCCTGGATCGTGCTCTTCAAGTGACAGAGAGCCTGGCGCTGTCCCACGCCTGCATTAACCCTGTCCTCTATGCCTTCATCGGAACCTCCTTCAGGGGACACGTCCTCAAGGTTGCCAAACACCTTGGACAGCGACTTGGGAGACACCCGAGAGATGTCAACGAGGAGCCAGCAGTGGAGATTGCACTCAACACGCGCACTCAAACGCAATCCCAGTCAGGTTCAGAAGACCAAGATACCAGCACCTTTACTATTTAAGACTCAAAACATGTATCTATTTTCCTGTAGGCACCTATACAAAATATGTCTGTGTATATATATATGTTTACACATCTTTTCTATCATACAAGATAGACATGAATAACTTATCAATTCTTAGCATAATATATATATATATATATATATATATATATACATGGAGTTTATATGCACAAACTAAGCTAAGTATTTTGTATAAATTATGTATTTTGTTAAATAAAAGAACAAAGATTTTCAGTGACACGCATCTACCAACATCTGTTGCAATTAAATGCAGCTGAAACTCAAGATGCTCCGAGTACTTCTCTGGTTCCTCGTGACAAATCCAATTCAACCTTACAGTCTGTGCTGCCTTCCACAAAATCATCTGCATCTCATTTTATTACATCCCGTGGCTTTGGGTTGGGATGACGGACGGATTGATTGCACAGTGGGTGACCTATTGAGTCGAAAAACATTTGGCAAACAAACAGAACAGCAAACAGCAGGCAGGACCCCTCCATGCCATCAAACTGGGAAACAGGAAAGCGGCATGTTCCTTGGAGGAGCTTTAAGCGTAACTGACATTTTTATCCACTTATATTTTTTTATGTAAATAACATCAGCTTGAAAGAGTAAATGGTTTGCAGTAGAGTTCAATCCATAGTTCTATGTAATGATTTAACATTTTAGTGGTATATAAATGCTCTCTCTAGATTGCTAAAAATGGTCTTTTCCCCTTCGAAATTGCTCAGTGCCATCATATAACATTATGCTCAAGCTAACCCCAATACATTCACCACATATCAAATCTCAGCTCAGAGCGTTGGACGGCCACAGTCCAGCAGTTAATGGTGCTTTCTTCAAGATGGTTTACACAACTGAAGCTATGACAGAGGGCTCAGCTTAATGTGGCAAAACCTCCAGACCATTTCCACCAGAGATGGCTCATACAGATCTTTAGAGATAAAACATTTTAAACATTGTTTACCATTGTCTCTATCTACAGTACCTGTTAGTCATCCTCTTTCCACTGTAATGGCTTACAGCTTGTATGCGTGGGAGCTGGACTCAAACACAAACTAGGTGTGTCTCACAAGAGAGACAAAAGTTTAGGCTACAGTTTCAACAGTCTCCAAGCAGAGGAATGACAGGGTCCCCAGGAAAAGTATTTAGTTGCATGTCGCAAGACTAAATAGGTAAACAAGGAGGTTTTCATTCCTGTGCGAACCCACTTAGTTATGTATCAATAAGTCATCGTTAATCTCTGCCTTCATAATCTGCATTTTATTTGAATTCATTCTGGTCTGAGCCAGATGTACATCAGGATTTTGTTAAACAGTAAATGAAAGTCATTATTGGCAAGCATTATGTGTCTCAACATTAACTATAACACCAAATCATAGGATTTTTTTAGTTAATCTTAACTTGGCCAGAAGGAAACCAAAAATATAATAATACTGGTATGACGATTCCAACCCCTAATAATGTTAAACATGTGTACATCATCTCTGGCTGTAAGAAAAAAGATTGCAGGTCTGGGGATAATTTTAGTACATTATCATGCCC
Source organism: Macquaria australasica (assembly GCA_005408345.1). Taxonomy (NCBI): domain Eukaryota; kingdom Metazoa; phylum Chordata; class Actinopteri; order Centrarchiformes; family Percichthyidae; genus Macquaria; species Macquaria australasica. The sequence continues at coordinate 433,767 of SEMN01000019.1, read as the reverse complement.
ATGGGACAGTCTTATATAGCTTCCACACCACAGAGCTGCCCTGGAAACATCTATAGACCCTTCCATTTAGCTACTCAACTTTAGAGAAAAGGGGAAAGCAAAGAAGAAAAATGTTGCCTTCATGCACAACAGAATGAGGCAGTTTTCATCTAAGTGGATAGGCCCATACTTCCAGTAAGTTTCACTTAACTACATTAACTACTAACATTTAAAAAAAAAAGTGACTACAACCTAATGTGGGAACTGCTGTATAATTAACATAATGAAATACAGCATAAAAACCACAGATGAGAAGCTTTTACTTTCTGTCCTCTATGGGAAAAGATACTGTACGAATAGAAACAAATGCACAGATCCTCCTTTAGGAGACCTGTTGTGAAGGCTGCCAAGAGCCTTGCACAGCGTTATTGGGAAACACCCGTAATGTCAGTGAGGAACTGGCAGTGAACACTGCATTTGATATTTGGAAAGAATGAGATATCATAGCAAAACATCCTTTAACGTCATTTCAATTAATATGACATGAATTAAAATCAGATTGATAGTGTCGGGACATTATGACTCACTGCAGAGGCACAAAACTCTATTTTCCACCCTTGTGGTATGCCACAAAAGCAGCCAAAGGACATGGTCAAGTATGAATTGGCCATCAACACATCATCATTCTTTCCTAACAGATATGGACACTCTCCCAAACCCAGAAGATTCTTTCTACTCATGGAAATTTCACTTCCAAGGAAAAGAGAAACGTTAAGAAAAGACAGTAGACAGTAGACCTACAGTAGTCCAACAGTAGACCTATGTGACAGACATGGACCAATGCACTTCATAAAGACAATAATTTGAAAGTGGAAATTCTGCTCCTTTTTGGTAAACCATAGCGCTTTTAAGTTTTCAACGACAAGAAGGAATGCTGTACAGATTTGAAAAAAACTGCAAAAACAACAGGCCACTGTTTTCCTTCAAACCTCAGACCACATCTGTGTCAGAGGAAATATCTGGAATATCTTTCAGTCCACAGTGATTAAGGAGGTGCACAGTAAACATCTAAAAACACTAATATGAGTTTTGGATATTTAAGTCATTTCTGTCAGTTAAATCCTAAATACTTAAGGTTTTATTTTACGATATTGGTGAATTAAATTGCAGCGTTTTTCTCTATGTCAAATGATGTTTAGTATTTATAAAAGATAATATAAACGAAACTAATTTATAGAGCCGGTCTGAGGTCAAAGATAGACTAAACTGCACTATAAACCAGAAGAATTTGCATTTATTTTAAGGACATTTGGCCATCTTTGTCACCTTGAATTACTTACAATGACTAAACAATTAGAGGTAAAAATGTCAATTGATGAACACACACTGATGGTGTTCTGGTTTGAATGTGTGACCTTTTACTGGTCCAACCTGCAGGCAAACCAAAGCCGCTCTGCAAAACATTTTCCAGAATGAAATGGATCCAGGATTTTTCAAGGTCATTAAAAAGTTGTTTATGTTGTATAATGCTTGTATGAGTCATCTGTGCTTTCGTGTTGTCCATATGTTAGGAGTTCGGGTAAACACTTATCTCTGTAGTGCTTTGTTACAGCAACATCTTGATTACATTTAAAATCAACACTTTCGGAGAAAAGCTCTTGAGTACATAATGGACAATAACCTTTTCCAGTTTACTCTTTTAAAAACATGCTTTGGGTTAAGGTGACCTGCCTCACATAAATGATTTAAAGCAAGTCGAACTAGGCAGACATAAAACGACTTGTTTATTGAGTCTTAAGCTCTCTAATGGAGTTTTCAGTCCTCAATGGGGCAGAAAACTATTCAGTGTTCTTGGTGGGATAATACGCATGTTTTTTCCTCTTATACAACTAATAGAAATAGAAATGGACATACCACTGCTCCACCATTTCTTGCCATTTATGACGTAGTTGTCTTCATCCCTGCGAAGAGTGCACTCCATGTTGGTCGCATCACTGGAGGCCACATCAGGCTCTGGGGAAGGGACCACAGGAGAGTTTAAAACTCACATACATTTTACACCAAATAAAAGATAATAAGCAATGAGACTTGGACTCCAACATGTTTCACATCTCCAGTCCCCTGCCTTTGCTTTATGTTCGATCTGTTCCAAAATTCCAGCTCAAACCACAGGCTGAGTGGTTAAAATAAAGAGAGAGCACTCACACCCTTTTCATACTTAAACTGTACAGCAGATGACTTTTAAAGTCAGGAGTAACAATTCATTAACAGCACAAGATGGAGGTTCCTATTCCTTAGCATCCAGTGTAAATAAATCAACCACAATGGTGACAAAGAACATCGCCGGAACACTACTAATCACCATCTGTGTTTACAAAAAACCATGGGGAGGTTCACACCCACTATAATCACCTCTGGCAACAGCATGCTGCTGTATCCAGGCAGTGTGGAAAGCAAAGGGGAAAAAACAGGGAGAAATTACTCAGTGAGCTAGTGTTTGCAGAATTTCCACACAAGCCTTTTACAGAGGCGGTAGCAGTCGTGCCGTATGTAACCTGGTTCATTTAAGACCACGACCATCACTGAAACGTTTGGCAGAAAACCAACAAATATTTTGAAAACTGAACTTTAGTAGTACCTTGTAACTGGGCAGAACATTGGTTCTAAAAAGGTACTTACAGTAAGAGTTCCAAAATGCTCCCTCAAGCCTACACATAGTAAATTATTTCACATCTTAAATTACATTCCTTACACTTTCTTCACTCATATCTCCACTGACTCTAGAGAATATGGTATGTTTTCATTGGTCAACCTTTTGTAAAGCCCAGTGACCTGTGGCATGAAGCACATATTTGAAAGTCTTTAAGTGATGCAGGAGGACATGGTCATGGAAATACCTGTCATACAGAAGCAAGAGCGGATCTCTCCTCGGAGCAGAGGCTCCAGCCATTTCTTCTTCTGCTCCTCACTGCCAAACATGTGGAGAACCTCCATATTTCCTGTGTCTGTGGAGATGCATCATACCACACACTGTTCTCCAGTATATCATGAGCTAGATTTGGAAAATAGTATGCTCTCCAGGATTTTAATCATACCGTTTTGTCTCGTCTGACAAACAAATACAACCCAGTGAATAAACTCAAAGATGAATGGTTGTTATGATAAAACAAGGCTGAAAAGTTGACATTAAGAGAGGATTTTACCAGACTACAGATGATGTTATCCAGAACATGAGAAAAATATAATCTATGTTGTATATACAAAGTGCAAGGTCATGTTGTAAGTATAGTCATGTGACTGACAAAATTGACCCATAATATTGCCAATGGCCTCTAAATGATCTCAAAACTTGACATCATGAGGGATGTTTTACCAGGAGCCTGGCAGTTGAAGACCTCAGGGGCAAAGAGGCAGTGTCCAGTTTCCTCTGCAATGTAGGCATAGTCCAACTGACTGAGACCACTGACAGCAGGCAGGAACAGGTTCCACAGCCCTGCCTCCCTGGCTTTCACCTGGACGCAGATACATGTTATTATACAGAGTGTATATGGGTGTGCAAACTGAATTCTTATTTCAAAGTATATGCTAGTGATGACAAGCAGAGCTCAAGAAGTTGGAGCGGAGCTGCACAGACACAAATAACTGTATTCTTAGTTGAATTTAAACTCTTAATGATAGATTGCAGTGTGTGGCTGACTCAGAAGGGAGGTGCACTGTCCTTGAACCTGCTGGATTATTATTGAAATAACACCTCTTGCCGTTATTATATTGTTTGTTTTGATCTACTGCATTGTTACAAAAGATACAAGAATATTCTTGCATACCTTTAGATCTTCTATTATTTGGGGGGTGTGCCACCTCTGTGGAGACTGAGCGTGTTTGGAGTAGTACTCTGCAACTTTCTGGAAAAAAAACATTTTTTTATTTTTTTACACAGTACTGCCAATATTAATACATTTTCTTTTAAGTCTACTCTCACTTCTGCACTCTCTTCATCAGTGGGAACCTGTACCATAAAATAAGAAATTAAGAAATACTTCTCCTACTTTACTGTGTGTTAATGTAGTTATTTCTGCAGGTATTTCTACAGGAGAAACACATTTGTTGTTAAAAAAACATCTGTGTAAATCTTTCACAAAAAAATAAATAAATAAATAAATACACCACTCTGCCCAATGCTCCCACAAATAAAACCAAACAAGATTTGCAATGTCATCTCTTCGCATCACTTCTGGACTGCATTAAGGGCGCTATGAGGCCCAGCCAATGGTGATGATTCTGCGTGCAATATAATTTCCATGCTCAATAGACTCCTTGTTCTCTCACTCAAATGAATTAGTCCTGATTGCATGAATGAACTGGTGTGCTCTGTCAAATCCTTTCATGTGCAAGTTTAAAAAGTCCATCTGGACAAACAAATCTCTCTTCTGTTCATGGTATGTCTTGGCACTGACCTCCTGAGCAGGAAGCACGTATTGTCTCATGAAGTCTTTGACCTGCTGGAGAACAGCCTGACCTTTGGCTGTCTGGAGGAACAGACCGTCCTCTGTAGGACCTGTGGCAGAGCTGGCAAGAAACCATATAAATGCTTATATCAGAACATTAATGCATATTACTAAAATTCAAATCTAATAAACAGCCTATGACTCTCATCCACTTCTATCAACCGCAGTGGGTGTCTGTGACTTCTTATGGATAAAATGATACCAGCAATATGAGTCAGATAGCCATTTACAGCATCTAGTATCAAAGTAACTGTTGAGTCACTGTATTGATACACAACCAAAAACATCCACAGATATTTTCTTATGTAACTGTAGTAGCTATAACTGCAACCAACCTCTGCGCAAGCTGCAAGGCAACCTTAGCCAAGGGCTCCACACACTGGCCGAACTGAGCTGCATTGGGAGCACTGGCATTACCCAGTAGGTGGCGTGCATAGATACCCTGATAGACAAAAATGCCGAATAAAGGAGAGTGATAAATATTAAGATTAAAATGTACCCAGGCTCATCTGGGTCACTCTGTAGTTAAGAAGACAATACCAATCCATTATTGGACATTTTAAGTATCCCAACAATGTAATATCACATAATTTCAAAACTATACTTCACAACTGTTAGTTACTTTTATCTGCTCTGTACACTTACATTGCAATGTATGTATATCTAAAAAAGGCAAAGGAACTTTGTATACAAATATATACAAACCTGGGCAATTCCTGCCATTTTAAAGACAGACAAGGCCAGGTAGAAATTCAACTGCGGCAAAGCAAATGGGATCCCCCGGCATCGGCAGTAAATGGAGATCAGGTCACCTACAGATGGGATACCTGCTCATTGGTTGGAGAGAGAAGGAAACATAAAAGGAAGAACAATTAATGTAACACATACTATGTCTACACACATGTATGTTTACACAAAGATGTTAGAGCACAGTATGCCCATCTATTTGAGCTATTTTCTATACTAGTTCTGGGTTGTTATTTGTTTGGTATCATTACCTTCTATTCCTTTTAAGCTGCCCATTGTGCTGATAACATTAAGGCTTGTAGGCCAGTAGTGAGGCATGAGGAAGTAGGCCAAGTCTGCCAAAGGCTGCCCAGTGGTAGACAGCTCCCAGTCCAACACTGCTATCACACGTGCCTATTGACATCAAACGCACTTTGTAAAGCATTACAGCCATGTGAAGCAGATCAGTAAGAATAATTGTTCGAGAAGTTGTACCTCCGTGGGATGGAATATCAAGTTGTCCAATCGGAAATCTCCGTGGACAAGCACGGCCTCATTATCATTGGCTGGCAAATTATTCATCAGCCAGTCCGACAGTTCATTCATGGCTGGAATGTCTCTGTGGGCTGTTGCGGTGTACTGCTTCGTCCAGGTGGACACCTTTAGAGATGGAAAGCCACTTTTGAATGTCACAACTCTAACTCGTTTTTCCAGAGAACATGTATAAAGTTATTTTGATTTATTAAGTACAATGTGTTATCTCACTTGTCTCTTGCAGTAGCCTGATCCTTTTCCATACCCTTCAAGGTTCAGTGATGCAGGGTCCAGGGAGTGTAGCCTTGCCAACACTTCCACTGCAGCCACATATAGAGCTGTTCTCTCTGCTGCACTCACTTCAGGGAGACGAAGATCCCTGAATATACGCCCCTACTCAATAGGGATGGATAAGCAAGAGTATTTAGAAGCCTGGGCATCAGTTGGGTATGTCAAGTCGGCATGTGCCAGCAAGCAAACACAGGTGAGTCCAAATGTCGTCTTTTATCATTAGAATATAGAGTAAAGGTCAAGCAAAACAGCAATAAATATATTACATGCAGGGACTTCATACTCATGTGAAATTTGCCACAAACTTACCTTCACATGCTGCATCAAGTAGAACTCTGATCCAATGACTTCAGCATCAGTGCAGTGCAGGACAGGCTCAGGTACAGGGAAGCCAGCAGAGAACAGGGCCTTCTGCACCCGATACTCCCTGTCCACCTAGAAACAAAGTCACAAAGATCCACCGTTCAATAATAAAGCATCACTCATACTGTAAAACTTAAGATATTATCCTAACACTTTTTTCCCTACAGGTCCCATAGTTCCCTAATAATTTCCTACACAGATGATGATATTTAACTGTAAACCCATAGGAAGCGTCTTGGAAAGGACTATGTAATTTTGTATTAATTATAATAAAAATGCAGACAGTATTCAGTTGGCACACTTCCAGTTCATTAATCCCAAACAATTGCTAGCTTAACCTAAAGAGTGTTTCGGTCAGTGCACAACAGGTCAGCTGAACATGAAAAAATATGAAATTTGTGGGTTTTTTTTAATAAATACTAATATTTTCTTGGGTTTGAATGGATCTCTGTCAAACGGGGGCTTTCAGGCAAGCAGGTGGATTTATTTGTGACTGTCCAAACGTGTGAACACCTCAGTCAACCAAACCAAAATGAAGTTTCTCCCCCTGCTGGAGAAGTGACACGGCTAGTGCCGCAAAGGATTTCTAGGGCTAAACTTTTTTTTTTTTTTTAATCGACCAAAGTTATCGATCTGTCAAACTTTACCTTGTGAGCCCCTGGCAGCAGCTCGCCTGGGGGTTTCTTCCTGAGCACATAGTTGTTTGAGGGTGTCTGGATTAGAAAGGTTGGGTTTGACTGACCGGCACTGAAGAGACGACAGGAAGCCGTTAGGGTGTTATCCGTTAGCCAGACACCGTTTGTGCAATATTAGCTTTCAATTCCCCGTTTAACGTCGCCGAGAGCTTGTGAAACAAAGCGGCTCCGTCCGCCTTACCTGTACTGCCTGACAGCGAGTGTGTCATTATTTGACACGCGTGACTTGACAGACAGATAACTCTGAAGTCTGCCGACGCTGAATTTATGTTGCTGTCGTACGGGAGTCGTCAGCTCGTCCATGTCTCAGTTAGCGGCTGAGTTAATAATGTCCAGGTGCATGGTTGAGCTAACTTTCCCAGTGTTGATAGTCGGACCGTTTGCGGATGCGCACGTCGACGTAATATCCTCGCAAAGGTCATTATATATTTACGGTAATGTCTTCCAGAAATTCAGCAGTTTTAAAACCTAACAGTCAGCCCACGTCCTCGAAAAACTGCTGATATAATCCACTTACTATATAGGAACATTTACAGATAACCGTACTCGTTTTCTGCACGGACATTGTTTACGGGAGCACACATCCTGACAGCTGGTTTCAGCTGTGAAGACGTGTACTTCAGCACGGATCCGGTCGTCTGGACACTTCATTTGCGGTTGTGTTCGTGACATTACATTTGTTTTCCTAATGGCGACAGTAGAGGAGCTGAAGCTGCGGGTGAGAGAGCTGGAAAACGAATTGATAAAGTGTAAGCAGAAGCGGTGTGCCGCGGAGGATGCGCCAAGCCAGGAGCTCCACAGACCGAAGATTGGCAAAATGAGCGCCGAAGTTGTGGATTCCAACCCATACAGGTTATTATTTTGGCTTTTGACGGATTTTGTCAGGGCTTTTCGGAGCGCTGAGAGGCCACGCCTTATGAGTCACTCGTCCCATATGGTGGTACCTCACAGACCACAAGTTAATCTCAGCTGTTTTCATTGCAGTCGTCTGATGGCTTTAAAGAGAATGGGCATCGTGGATGATTATGAGGTATGACATTTAAGGATTGTCATTTTCGAGTCTGTGGTTGCTGCTCTATCCCTACCAGAAACGACCATACTAGTCTAATGAGCAAATACTGAATGTATGGAAGAACTGATGTTGTTCTTGAATCCTAATTTCCATTATTTTTCCACCCATGATAGTAATACCAGTATGCATTTTAGTATGTTCAAATGCAGGTGTAAAACGTGTTAAGTTCTTATCACATGGGTATCTTTAAGGTTATTTATTGTTTTTTAAAGACCTTGACTTTTGTGCTATTAATTTTAAAATATGAATTGGCCTAATTACTGATAAAATATCTTTTAAAGAGTGAATTCCACAGATGGCCAAATGTCAGCCCTGAAAAATAGATTTTGACCAATATAGATTTCTGTACATATCAATGATTTTCACAGCTGATATCAGACGAAACCGATCAGTGTTCCCTGAATGAAAGGATGGTTTTAATATTAAGAAGGATGAGTAATCATATTCAAATTTTGTTGGCAGAAAATCAGGACATTCACAGTTGCTGTGGTTGGTGTTGGGGGAGTTGGCAGTGTGACAGCTGAAATGCTCACTAGATGTGGCATTGGTAAGGTAATGCAAACTTTTGTATTATTTAGTCTAAATTGCCTTATACCTGTTCATCCTGTTCAGTATACTGTCTGCCCGCGCTTACCCCAATAATCTCGTCTGTGCTTGCACCATCACAGTTGCTCCTCTTTGACTATGATAAAGTAGAGCTGGCCAATATGAACCGGCTGTTCTTCCAGCCTCACCAGGCAGGCCTCAGTAAAGTGGAAGCAGCAGAACACACACTCAGGTATACTGTTGTTTATAGTAATCCACTTTTCCCTCCAAAAAGAGACATTTAGATTCTTTTTACTTACGTGTTACTCAATTTACCCAACAGGAACATCAACCCAGATGTGTCATTTGAGACCCACAACTACAATATTACCACGATGGAAAACTTTACACATTTTATGGAGCGCATCAGGTGGGCCCTCCTATTTTTCAGTTTCTATTTTTACTATTCTGTCTCCTCAGTGGTGCAGGCCTTCACAACAAATTATTCTGTGTCTTCTTAGTCATGGAGGGCTGGAAGAAGGGAAGCCGGTGGATTTGATCCTGAGCTGTGTGGACAACTTTGAGGCCAGAATGGCCATCAATACAGTAATTACATCACTGTCACAAAAACAGAGCTGTTATATACATTGTGCTTTGTACATGTTACTCTTGCAGATTGTATTAATTTTGTCATGTTTGTCTCAGGCCTGTAATGAACTTGGTCAGATCTGGATGGAGTCTGGAGTCAGTGAGAACGCTGTGTCAGGACACATCCAGCTCATCATTCCTGGAGAGACAGCATGCTTCGCTGTATGTCCACACACGAAAAAAACATTTTGTTTACCTTTAACATTGTTAAACTTTTCTTTGCACTGAAAAGATGTTCACCTCCTACAATACTTGAGCAACATTGCCCTGTGAGAAGAAAAATGTTGTCGTTGCATTGTAATACAGTTTCATATCCTTTGTTAGTGTGCTCCTCCTCTGGTGGTGGCGGCTAACATTGACGAGAAGACCCTAAAAAGGGAGGGTGTGTGTGCTGCCAGCTTACCGACAACAATGGGCGTGGTCGCAGGCATCCTGGTGCAAAATGTCCTCAAGTAAGATATCATTAGATTAGATTCAACTTTATTGTCATTGTGCAGAGTACAAGTACAGAGCCAATGAAATGCAGTTAGCATCCAACCAGAAGTGCATGAATATAGTAGTATTTACAGAAAGTGCAGGTATAAGTAAATTGTTGACTACATTTTTTGTCTTTCAGGTATTTGTTAAAGTTCGGCACTGTCAGTTATTATCTTGGCTACAACGCCATGCAGGACTTCTTCCCCACCATGGCCATGAAAGCTAACCCCCAGTGTAATGACCGCTACTGCAGGAGACAACAGGAGGAGTACAAGGTGTGTGGTTGCTGTTTGTTTTCAAGTGTTAGTAAGGATGTAGGACCAGCCAACTGTTCACTGCAATACTCTTATATGGTGCTGTACCAGCTGGGAAAGCTAACAGGGTCTATCTGTGTGAAATTTCCCTTCAGAAGAAAGAAGCAGAGCGGCCAAAGGTTGAAGTTGTACAGGAAGAGGAGGAGGTCGTACACGAGGACAATGAGTGGGGTGAGCAGCAAACAACTGTTCCAGCTAACAGTGTCGGATCTGTAATGGTTTGCTTGTATTTGTCATTGTACAACATATTATATAGCCTTGTGTATTAACACACACAATTGTGCTGTGCAGGTATTGAACTAGTATCAGAGGTGACCGATGCAGAGTTACAGGCTGCATCAGGCACTGTGCCTGACCTCCCAGAAGGCATCACTGTGGCTTACACCATTCCAGCTGAGGTTAGTATTCTGTAACACAACACGGCTTTGAAGGGCTTAACTGGTAGTCTTAACATGTTTGAGCTCATTAACTTAAAATACTCATATGTGAGATTATTGACAAGCTTTTTTCGAAGCATGCAGCATCACAAGTTTTTAAATTGTGATACTAAAGTCAACTAAATAATCACTGTGACAGGTGACCTCAGGGAAGTTTCTAGTCTCCAATTTTATTTTTATTCCATACTGATCTAAAATGGAAATTACTGCATGGCTCAAAGGTAGGAAATCAATCTAAAAACCATGATGTGGTGGAAAGGGGTATATGTACATAATTGGAAAAAGCATGAAAAAAAAAAAACTTTAAATCCTAGCATTTTGACACTACTTTTTGTTGAGTGTTTTTGTTGTCTAAGAGGCCTTTTCAACTAAATTCTGATAATATTTTGTTTCTTGTGTTTGAACCAGAATGCAGCAATTGGGGAGACAGTGGAGGAGACTGAACAGAGCCTAGAAGACTTGATGGCTCAGATGAGAAAGTTGTAGGCACCAGTCTTAAGATTATGATGCCTTTTCTCATGTGTCTATTCCATTTCTTTCTTTGACAACAAGCATCCTTATGTCAAATAAACAATTAGAGAATGAAGTCTTCTAACCGCTAAAGAGGGGAAATGCATGAAAAGTGCTGCTAATGGCATTTCACACAGCACACAAAAAAATGCAAAAGCAGTCAAATGTGTAATTTGCTGACGTACTGGGAAGGTGTTTAGCACTTGGAATTGGTACAGTCTTCAATGAAATGTCTCCAAGCCCAGAATAATATCACAGTTAGTGCATTAACATGTATCACAATGTATTTTCTACGGTTTTGGTTAATGAATGAGTGTCCCTACCTTTAATGTATGTGCTCTGTCATTCACCCAGTGCAACAGTACTGATGAACAATGTTTAAGTTGTCTCAATAAAGTATTTATTAGATGGAAAACAATCTTCTCGATATATTGGATGTGATTTTTGTTGTTGTCCTGTACATCTTTTACAGATTTTACATTTTATTAATACATGAATATATAAAATCACTTAAGATACATTGTATGTACTATATTTGGCAATGAGACAATAGGTTTTGGTATACTGTGTTCCCTTTTGGATTCATGTACATTCAGTCAGACAATAAATCGTGACTTTATGGTACTTTTACCTGGACACTGGATGAGGCACCATCATGGTTTTGGCAAATCCCTTAAAATCCTTTTTGTAAATGAATAAATAAACAGACATTTAGTTTTGCATAAAGTCAGCATGAAATCAGTACCAGAGGTGATGTTTCCTCAGACATGGTCTAGGCTTGTTTTTTGACAGTTGCCTTGGGTTCTACATTTCCTCTTTTTGGATTGCATACTTAATACTAGCAGGTAAAACACTTTAATGTAAACATATATGGTATATAAACGTACCAATTTTTCACAATATGCACGTTTGATTTGAGACCTGAAAACCCCTCATTCAGAACATCAGGAATATAGACTTGGCAACAAATCTGTTTGAGGTATGAACAGTTTTGGTAAAAGATAACAGCATGGAAATGTTGGATAGTTCATACTTCATCTCAAAACAAGCTTGACAAGCCCTTTGGATTCTTTTAAAATCAAACTTAAAAAAGAATGCGTTTTCTTCATACCTGTATCCCTAATACACAAAAAAGGACAGAAAAAGTGCATAGAGTAATATCTACTCTACATTGGAAAGCACTAAATGTGTCTGGTCATCAATCATGTTTTTTTCGGTTAGGATGCCAAACCTCATGGCATTCCATGCCAGCAAATTAATCTGTGCTGCTATTTTGATGATATACACTGTGAGGCATGTAAATAGGAACTAAGCGTTTGAGTCTGGATTAACATAAGTGTAAACCTGAGTTCCAGGCCCATAAAAAGGACTGATTTAACAGAAGTTCAAAGTTCCTTACACACGATTATGTTAGAAATATTAATAAATACTTTTCACAGACTTCCTAATCATTCTGGCAGGTACAGTATATTTAACCAAACCCTAAAATCTCGGCTTGTCTAGACAACAACCACAGTGTGATGACCAGGATGGTTCCCTTTTTGATAAAACCATGGGGTCTGAAGCTTTTGTTATTCTATGGTAGTTAGAGCTGTCAAAACAGCCTTTATTGTTCTGTGGCACTAAGTGGCTGAACAGAGTCACCTCGGAGCATGTGGGAGGGGAGCAGGTCCCCTCAGACTGAATGTGTCCCCACTGGAGGAGTGGCGGGACGGCGCATTCCCACACACCAATGATGGCTCTGCCTCCTTTATCTCCATGGCACGTTTGTAAAGCTCTGCTGCCTTCTCAAAGTCACCCTCTTCGTAGCTATTTACAAAAGGAATAAAAAACGTAGAAAAAAAAGAATTTCATTAAACATTCATGATTAAACTTCTGATTAGCCAAATGTTCAATGTAACCTCAACTACTGTACCTTAGCACAGCCAGGTTTTTCAGGGTCTCTCCGACCCGTGGGTGTGAGCGCCCCAAACTATCCTCGTACACTTTGAGTGCTCGTTCGTAAAGAGGCAAGGCGTCACTGTGCTTCTTCTGCCAAAGACAAAAGATTTCACAGTTAGTTTTGCTCTATACAACCTAAAATAAAGCTACACGTGCTCACAACAGCCATTAAAATAAAAACATGAAATATGCAAGTCGGGAATATGTGGTACAAACTGAATAAAGCATGATGAACATTCTCACTAGTTGGCAGTAGATTACAGCCAGGTTGACCAGTGCTGTGGCCACACTGGGGTGTTTGGGCCCAAAACTTTTTTCCCTGATTTCCAGAGACAGCTCATACAGTGGTACAGCCTTTTCCAGCTTCCCCTATGCAACACACACATCTTCAAATCAGATTCTTAGCCAACAACAAACACAGAATGAGCTGTTCACCAGACAGAATATTAAAGTTTCAGTGTCAACATGCACGTGTCTCACTCTGCGTTTATAGAGCATGGCCAGGTGTTTGAGTGTGTAAGCCAGCGAGGGGTGGTCTGGAGACAAGGCTGTCTTGCGGATGTCTAGCGCCCTCTCATACATGTCCTCAGCCGTCTCATACTCCCTCCTCTCTGTGTGCAGTGCAGCCAGATTGTTGAGGGACTGAGCACAGTCTGGGTGATCTGGACCAAGGACACGCTGACGCATCTCCAGTGAGCGGGTCAAGAATACCTTGGCTGCACTAGTGAGGGCAAAGAGAGGGATTTTAGATATGTTGGTGGTGGGACATACAAATTAAGACTTGAAAACTAAAAGAAACAAAAAACTTATCAACAATCAGTTAGAAGGTACAATCTGAGGTAGACTGGAATTACAAAATTAATATCCATAATGCAGAGTGTTACACATCTTTGTCTGTGTGCATGCCAGCTGTAACATGTGTGCCTTACTCAAGGTTGTTTTGGAGGTAGTAGAGGACACCCAGTTCATTAAGTGTCTTGGCACAGTCTGCAGAGTCTTTTCCCAGGGTCAGCTCTTCCAGCTGTAGGGCTCTGCGCCTCAACAGAGTGAAGCCATACTGAAGGGAGGAGTAGAATGAAGGCACAATATGTACAATGACTGATTGAGTGAGTGTGACTAAGCATGTGGGTATTTGTGACACGTGCTTACCATATGACCTTTCTGGCGAGCAGTCTTCTGACGGATCTTCACTGACATCTTCCTGAGTTTCTCTGCTTGTTCATATCTGATTGTAAAAATGCCAGGTGTAAGCCATTAAACGTGTATTTTAAATGGAATCCTGCACTGACAGAGTGTCACTGAGTGTTTTAGTTACTCTTAAGTTTTAATAAGATCATAAGATCATCAACACAGGTGGGATGCCTCTTTGTAAACACATTGTTTGGAAGGAACAACCAATTAACTACATAAATAACATAATGCATGTCAACACCAAGAGAGAACAATTTACTTGTTTTGTTTCTGATACAGCATGGCGAGTGACTCCAGCTCTCGTGCTACGCTGGCATGCTCTGCTCCATAGGCATTCTCACTTATCTCCAGGGCCTGCTTGTACAGCTGCTCAGCATTGCCATACTTCTTCCACTGAACATAAACCCCGGCCAGCTGGTGCAGGGAGCGGGCTACGCTGGGATGGTCCGGGTCCAAGGCTGTCTCCCTAATCTCAAGGGACCTTTGTAAAGGGGCTACGGCCTAGAAAAACAGATGTACGCAAATGGAACAAGAAATAGAAGGTGAGCCAGAAAAACAATGTGTGGTGAACAATAAACATGTTTTTTAGTTATTTCAAAGCTAATACTCTTTAAAATATTACAACTATGTATAATACCTGACTAGGGAGGCCCAGGTCTTTGAGGAAACGTCCCAAGGTCTCATACAGGTTTGCCAGCTTGGTCATGCTGTCTTCACTCTCACAGCTCTTCTCATAGTGTTTCAGGGAGTCAAAGTACTCAGTCGCCATGGAGCTTTTGTCTTTGCCCACATATTGCCAATAAGCTAGCAGCTCAGAGAAATGACCCCTTCAAAAAGAAAATATCTTTAAGACTATACCTAAATAAATGTGGCAGGCTTTATAATGTCAGCTTGTGTGTATGCACATTTTGTACCTCTTATAGAGGTTTTGGGAGACAAACAGGTTCAGGAGGCTAAGCTGTAGTTTAGTCCTATCCTCCTGCTGTTGGAGCAGCCAGGGCAGCTCATCTGCGACACGCCAAGTCACATGGTCCTGGCTACACACGCGCACGCGCACACGCACACACACACACACACACACACACACACACACACACACACACACACACAGAGTGACGTGAGTTGTACTGACAGAATGTGAGTTGTGTTGTATGAGGAGAAGATGACTACTTTTAAGCACCTGAGTTGCTGACTGAAGTAATGTATGAGTTTCTCTCTATAAGCAGCAGAGCTGCTTCCTCCACCCAGGAACTCCAACCTCACAGCTTCCCAAGCCTGAAAGCCAAACACACATACAGACAAAAACTTCAAAATTGTCTATTCAAAAATGTTCTGTCCCATGGATGTCATAATTTTTCTTTTTTTATGACATTGTGCTCTATAATATTTGACTGGCTAAAGCCTAATTACCTGCAGGTGTTGAAACCTGATGAGCCCACAACGGAGGGTTACAATGCAGAGTCTGTTCAGACGGTAAAGCAGAGAGGACAGGAGAGGCAACTCCTGTTCTGGGAAAAAGTCTAGTACCTCTGATTCACTCACTCCATTATGGCTGGCACATACAAGGCACAGTATCTAAGGACAGAGAAAAAAACAAGCACATATTCTTCTACAACAAAAACATTCACTTTAATGACAACATAAGTCAAGACTGTTTATGTGAGTCCCTGTGAGGCCAAATGAAACCAGACAAACAAACTGCAATAAAGAATCTGATGTGATTTTTCTAACTAATCAAAAGAAATGCAAACCGTACCATGAGAAGACAATATAACATGGTGAAAAAGCTAAAAGCAGGTTTGCAGCCATTAAAACCAATAATTATGACAAAACTCTGTGTTTAAGTGGAGAAAGGTTACTGTTATTTTGTCTGGACATAAGTCACCTCTCTCATAATGTGTCGCTCTCTGTCTGTGTTGAGGGAGTTCAGCGTCATCTTGAGCGACAGGCGGTAGAGTGACATGGTGTCCTGACACTGTAGACACTGCTCCAGGCTCTTCTCCAGTGACAAACTTGATGTACTGCTGGACCGTAACAAAACACGGCAAACAATCAAATCAACAAAATTTAAAAAAATATATGTAGCCACACATTCAGAGACATCAGACTTCAGACATAAGAGGGATAGCCCATTTTTAACCCAGATAATCCAGGTTTAATGTCGATTAAGGACTGAATTTACTCTACTAAAGTTCTCTAAAGCAGGTCATATAAAAATTTACCATTATATACATCTCATTGCAATGAAAAGAGTGTGTCATGTTGCTTTAAAAGGACAGTAAAAACAGTGAAACCAGAGGTGGCTAACCTGATGATCATCCTTGCCAGTAGTGTGACATACAGTGCATTGCAGGTTGATGCAGAGCGACAGTGCCTTTCCAGCTTCTTCTCCTGGAACAAAGATACAACATTCAAGAGTGGCATTCTCACAAAAAACATACCTCTGCTTCCAAATGTCTTTCCACACTTTCAAATCTCTTCAGAGTTTTTAAAAAAGGGGATGGTAGGATGGTAACTGACCTGGTCCTTGGTAAATTTGAGATCCACGCTCTGACACTCTGCATTAACAACGCTCCTGACCTCTCTGGGACTCAGTGGGTCTAAGTGGAGAGTGGGCCACAACCTAAACAGACACGGTCACTGAATTACAAATGGCAATACTCCAGGAGCATATTTAGAAATATATACCACTGCATGGAAAATAAATAAATAGCATTTTGAACCAATAAAACACATATTCAGTAATAATTAGAATTCAAGCAGAGTGTCTCACCTCCAAGCTTGAGGACACGTCTCTACATTGACAGACACCACCACTCTGACATTGACAGGGAGAGGGTCAATCAGCCACTTCATGTGTCTTTCTGCTTGCTGAAAAAAAGAACAACTGTAGAGTTAGAAGAGTTATTCTGGAAAAATAGAGAAAAACTGTAGAGAGAATTATTCCAAAGGCGACTGGGATAAAGCATGTACAGTATACGTCTGTATACCTGTATTTGGTCAATAGAGTCGATGATGATGATGATGTTTCCTTGATGGCGTGCTGATAGTCTTTCAAGCCAGCGAGGAAACTCCTCCAAGATCTTACTGGGCTCCATGGACAATCCAGAAATGGACCAGAAGTGCTGCAGCAGCTACGTGACAACAGGCAGACAGAAAAAACATTCCCACAGTTATTCAGTAAGAAGAGTGTCATCACTGGAAGTAAGCCTATGGAAGAGCCAATAAGAGAGACCTCTTACTTTGACTGTGAGGCGTTTGATAATGAGAACTGGCTCTGAGCTTGTGGAAAGTGGGCGACCAACAAAGTGATAAAGGAACAAGGTGTTGGGGGACTGCTTCTGCTGCTGCTCGATCCTGAAATGGATTAAAGAACAATTACCAAAGTAGACAGACCGTACAAAACGTCCTGTTCCATGATGACACCTCCTCTTAGAGTATGACTGACAGCATAGTATAAGAACAAGATGTATTTTTTCCAAGGATGCAGCTTGAACAGAGTGGGTCTTGAAGTTCTTGAAAGATAAACACGATGTTTTAATTGTTTTGTCAGTGGGCCAGTTTGTAATAGAGCTTGTAAGTTGAGAAAAGACGAGTGAAAACGACGAAAACAGGCCTAAAAGTGTTAAATTAGGAGAACTACTCAACATCCCTCAAAAGCATACAAAAGGCTTTAAATTACAATGGTCACCCAATAGTTTGAGTTAAGAACAGTCCACCAGTCAGGGGACATGTTATGCTTAATCAGTTCTCACCATTTGGAGAGCAGGAGAGACTTCCCTGAGCCTGGACCACCAGACACCAGCAGAGGAGGGGTGGGAGGGGGAGCAGCTATCATGTCATTCAGACGATCTATATACTGTGGAGGACATCAGATATAACAGAGAAATTAAGGAACTAATTATTAGATTGGAAGACAAGATTAAGAAAGCTAAAAAGAGAAGAAGATCTGCTCTACCTTCTGGAAGCTTAACTGGGAGTTGGTGCTGTTACAGGCCTGCTGGTAGGACTCAATCTGTTCTTGCTCATCGTGCAGGTCCCACAGGACATCTCCCGAGTCTTCCTCACGTCCCTCCTCTATCCCAGAGTCCTTAGAGTCAACATCTCCTCCTTCAAGACCCAGCAACTCCTACATGGTGAGTAGAAGTGAAAGTTAAAAAGCTGTCAGGGACAGGAGGGATTAACATAAATTACTGTACACACAACATTTTTTTTTTGACAAAAAGGCAGATGTTGCTGAGGGACAGTCTGTACCTGTTTGATGACTTTCTCTAGTTGAGCATAAATCAGGCCAGCCCCCTCCTCTGCAGAACCACTATGATCCACCACCTGGGTTAAAGTTCAAAACATGTCAACACAAGCACAGTGCAGCATGTAGCACCCAGGAAAATACAGAATGTCAACTTTAAAGGCAATAAACACACAACTTCTGCTTTTTGCCTACAGTTTATAGTGTGGTTCTATTGTACAGGAACTGTGTGGGACTGTGTGAAACTACTCTAGATAATAAAGGTTATTTCTCAAAAAGCGCATACATATTCTCATCACTTTAAACGTCATACCCATTTATAGAAGGCACTTTCACAGCATTATGAAAGGACAAGCTGTTACGGTGAACATGGTAAAATATAAGCTTTTAGCTAACCTTGGATACTTTGTGAAATAACTCCTTCTCCTCTGTATCCTGTTTTGCCTTGTTCATTTAATATACGGCGTACACAAACCTTGACTTTAGCAGCCTTGTCTGCAGCATTGATCCTTTCTAGCAGTTGCCTAGTGGGTCCAGTCAAATTGTTATCTTCTTCAGTCCTGAGGTAAAGCACCAGTGGATGGCCATCTGGATTCTTCACAAAAGCCTCCTCACAATCCTCCACCACAGAGCTACACACGTGCATGAATATCAGAAGAAAAATTGCCATATAATTGATGTATAATCTTAGAGGTGATGAAAGGTATAGGACTTACTGTACCTAGTGACAGTAGATTTGAGAAGAAGCACACACACAGAGCTCCTTTCAATCTCCTGCTTGCGCTCCACAGCGTATGAGGCAGCATTCTCCTCTGGGAAGCAGACATTCAGGTAGAAATGGCCAAGACCCTCACACATTCTCCGTAACACCGGAGAGTGTTTCTGTAATGAAAATACGAAGCAAAGGTTTCCCAGACATGGATTAATGGTTCCAATTTCTAGTGGCATTTTAAACCAGGTTACAATGGGTTTCTCAGTCTTTAATTGACCAAACTAATTTCCTGAAAGTAGATTAAAGGTAATGTAAAACTAAATGCGGTCTTAAATTAAACCTCTATGAGAACGTTTAACTTCAGATTAATGCTGTCTGTCAATAGCATTGGTTACTTAGTCTGTTTCAGTGATATTTCAGTGAAGACCAATGAGCAACATCAGCCACACAAGTACTTTTTGACAAGAGTGAATAAAGTCACTTGTTCACACAAGTTTAATTATTCTATCTTAAGTCCTTCCCCTGTGTTACTTAAGGCCATTTTCAGGAAATAGTCCTATAGTGCCACAATATCCTATGAAAATAGAATATTTACAGTTTGACTGACAGTCCATCTAACCAACCTTAATAAAGATATCAAGCTCAGCTCTGGTCTCCTGGGTAAAGATTAGGTAGCAGCGCACTGTGTTACTCCATAAGGCCTGGGGCACATGAGGGGAGACCTGAAGCAGACTGGCCACTGCAGCATCCCAGTCATCTGACACAAACACACATGAGAAAAGTTGCTAGACAAACACATGAAAAGCTATCTATATACAAACAGAAATATATACCTATCAAAAAAGTTATAATAACAAGCTAATGTATGTAAAGGTCAATTTCTATAAAAGTAGAATTATTTTTCAAGCGTCATAGCCACTAGGACCATGGGCAAACGGCTTCTTCCCTGCCTACAACCCATATCATGATGCCTTTATTATTTCCACAGACTTAAGTTTACTTACCTCTGCTCACATTTGCAAAGGGTCCCTCCACATCTATCAAACTGTGGGCAAACTCTGGTCCCCGGAAGGTCTGCTGCAACTGCATCATGCTACCCATAGAGGGCTCACTTCCCAGCACACCACCAGACCAGTACTCACACTGTGTCCCTGCAGCTAAAGACATACAGCGAATAAATAATACTATGTTTATGAAGATTTCATCATACAAATTAAGATCTTAGATTTTTTTTATTCTAATGCCAAATGAATACTGAAAGGATGGATGGATGAATAAAACAAAGTAAAGAAAAGAACCCAACATGGTGGATTTCTGGGTCTTACCAGTGACAGTGGTTTGGTTGTCATCTGAATCAGAATCATTTAGGTCATAGACCTGGATGCCCTGAGCCTGCAACTGTTGCAGTTTGGCCTCCAAGTCCCTCTTGGCCCGCAGGAGATCCTGAATCTCCTTTTCTTTTGTCTCCCGGAAAATCTGGTGGTCATTTAGCCAGTTGGTTAGGGTTGCGATCATGATTTCTGGAGAGAATGGTACACAGTAACACACGTAGTGTGGTTTACCTTAAACTGTCGTTTTACTTTGTCCCTGTCATGTTCAAAGGTGGCAGCCCTCTCCATAGCTTGGTACTTTGCCTCAAGAGCACTCTCTTTTACTCTAAGGATCTTCTGGTAGGTCTTCTGTAGAGCCTGTTGTCACATTGAGGATGATGAACACCATCATAACAACTGTTAAAACATCCAAGCCAATAAGCATGTGCTGTGATAAGCCGATAGTCTCTGCATCTTAGCAGTCTCCAGTTAATTCATTACCTGTAGCTCAGCTCTCAGCCTCTTGTTCTCCTCATCCAGCTTGGCCTCCTTCTTTTGCATGGATGAGATCTCGTTATTCTTGCTGACACGGAAGATTTCGTACTCTTTGCGGAGTCTTTCATACTCAGCAGCATACTCTAGATCCACGGAGCCTGTGGATTTGAAACTGGCCCCAATCACCCGAGGTGCTCTGCGAAAAGAACTGCGCAGGAGTCGGGCTTTGGGCTTGACCTCCACTGGGATCTCACAGGCTTCCCCACCTTCACCCCCATATCCATCCTCAATCACCTCTCCTGGGCTGACCAAAGAGGACGCGGTGCCCATGGTGGCAGCCTAAGCTGTAAAAAAAGTACTCAGCCTTTTCGGATGCCCATAACTGTTCCTGTGCGATGACAGACAGGACAGGGATGCGTAGTGAGAACTATTTAAAAAAAGTTGAATTACCTAGGCTGTGGGAGATGATTGCGACTGGTATGCCTGTGCCCTAATTTGGTTTCTCAGTGCTATAACACAAACGCAAAACGGCTAAGTTAGTCAGTGTGAGTTACGGTTTCAGCCACGAAGCAAACTCCCTTTCTACAAACTTAGCAGCTCAGGGGACCGTTATTTTTAGAGGGGCGCCTTCAGGAACAAAAAGGCGACTTAACACTCACCCTGCGTTTGCAGTTGCTCGCTAATTATTCCTATCTGACCAATAACGATGAAGGCAGCTGTGCTCGGTTAGCAGCTAGCGTAAGTTAACGTTTAAGAAACAGCTGTTCAACACGCTCCTCGCGACATTTACTGGCGTAAAGACTATCGGAACGACACAGTAAGGTCCGTACATATTTTAGCTTCGACAGAATTGTTTGCAAAAAGTTGAAAACATACGAAGCCAGGTTGAACAAACAGGAATACACTCACGGTGGGTCCGCTCCCTTCGCAGCTTCTTCCTGGCTGCCTTGGTAACAAGTCGAGGATACGGGTGCTCGCACAAGTCAAACTGGATAAAAGTCCAATTTTCTTGACAGTACGGTACCTGTACAGAGCCCACCTGGCGGGGATTGTAGGGTCACGTTCAACCCTCGAATTACCCAGATACTGTGCTATAATTATAAAGCTATAGTAGTTATAGCAATAGCAGTTGCAACAGGACTATTAGAAATCGCGTGGCTGACCTGCTTCTTGACGTCTGACATGCATCAGTGTTTCAGATGCATTATTTATGTACAAGTATTTTTAAAATGAAATATATTTAATGAGGTCAATTGTGTCATACAATACTTTTATAAGATATGGTAACCTGCATATCCTGCAGGAATTATGCAGGTATTGTGCAGGGCAATACATTTTCCTGCAGGGCTATTTTGTAAGGGTTTGGGCCCGTGTTGACGTAGTTGCTGGGACGCTGGAGGTCATTCATAGTTGGGGGTGCAGACACATTTTATATAATGACGTCATATTAAAACATTCATGTTTTTTTAATTTTTTTATTAGGCTAATTTAACTGAATTTAACAGACGGCAAACCAACATACTGTATGTCAAAGCAGCATCTCATATTCAGCTATGGACAGTTCACACACGGAATGCAGGTTTATTCCTGATCAGAAGACGATTTATGATTGACTGAGCTACAGCCACACTATACATATAACACACACACACACACAGCAACCACAAACATTAACGAGTAACTCCAAAACCTCTCGCTATCTTCTCGCTATCTCTCTTTCTTTCACACACACACACACACACACACACAGCAACCGAAAACAATAAAACAATAATAACAGAATTCATTGAAGACCGCACTCCACACTACAGAGCCGTCCTCTTGCTCTCATTCGAAGCATGTCGCACTACCAGATCTGTGACAGAAACAAGAAATAACACCAGATACACAGAAAATACATGGAGTGTTTGGAAATGAAATCAAATGTCATAAAAATAATTAAAAATGGTGGATTTCAACCAATTACTCAACAACAATGTTTTATAGACTGCCTATACTAAAATGCTACTCTCAAAAGTTTTTTTATTGATTTCCTTAGTTAACTTTTTTGCCTTGCAGTCACAGCCCGAAGGTGATGGCGGTTTTCACTTCATCAAAAAGTTTAGTGATCTAAAAGCAGAAAAAAAAGGATGTCACTGTTTCACAGGTCTTTTGTGTAACATCTGAACCACTGTAAAGTAGAAGTTCAGTTTTCTATCCTCAGTGTTTAGGTTACCATAACAAATAATCTAGAGAAATATAGAATATAGATTTTTTTATGTGTCAGTACTTTTACTTTTACTTTGTTTAAACTGAATTTTAGAAATCACATGACATGTGTTAACCCAAGGTTGAATGCATTAATTTCTGAACACCTCCCTAAAAATGATACAAAAAGAGCACAATTTGTTTAAAAAATATTTATTGTTTACATGCTATTTGTTGCTCATTGATCATCTTCCCTGTTTTTACAGAACAGCTGAAGCAATTTGTCCCTGTATGCACGGTTCAGGAAGAAATACATCACGGGGTCCAGAACACCACTAACACAGGTCAGTGCAGATGTGATCCGATTGGCTCTTCCCAGTGACTTGAGGCTTGCTGCAGTGATATGGCCATGACTGTGGCTTTCAATGTAGATTACCCTGCTCACGTGGTAGGGCACAAATGCAAACAGGAAGTTCATCACAATGAGGATGATCATTTTTATAGCTTTGTCTTTCACTGGTCGTTCTTCTTGTTGCTTGACTCTCCTTAGTTTGAACAGAATCAGTATGTAGGATACCATTATGGTGGTGAGGGGAATAGCAAATGCCACAATAGTGGAAACCAAAGCCATGGGCGATGTCTTTTCTAAGTACAGCTGGTTGCAGATGCCAGTGGAGTTGTTGGGCACATTCTTTTTAGAGAAAAGTACAGGACTCATAGACACAATAACTGTCAGCCAAAGTATGCCAACAACTACCTTGGCGTACAATGCCTTCCTAACTGACTGTGATTTTATAGCTAGAACCACAGCCAGAAATCTGTCCAGGCTGATGAAACTCATTAAGTATAGGCTGCAGTACATGTTCAGGTAAAAGAGGAAGCCTGCTAGTTGACAGACTACATGTCCAAAAGGCCAGTGGCCATCAGACAGGTGGTAAACAATACGCATGGGTAAAATGAGAATGTAAGAGAGGTCTGCTACAGAGAGGTGCCTCAGGAAGACCTTTGATGGAGTCGTGCTGTCCTGGTGAAAGAAAGCCCACAGCGCCAAGGCATTCCCAGGTACAGCGATGATGAAAATCAGGATGTAAAATGTAGAAAAGATAATGTTCTCTTGGTGGGACTCTCTGCCATAGAAGCCCTGTGTCTCATCCTTAGAAATATTCATTGTTGTTGTGGAGAGGATCAGCCTGGTGCAGCACAGACACAAATAACCTGTTATGATGATTGACAGCCCAGTGAAAACCCACAGTCAAATGATTTTTTAGTGATTCACCAAGTCATACATTATTGTAATATCATAACAAAACTAAGATGCAAGATGAATGACAAAAATATGACTTGCGTATCGACCCACATGCAACATCATGTGTAAATGTGGATTATAAGGAACAGAAAGTGTCCTTGCAAGGCTTCGGTGTAACCAGTGTTAATATTTTAAACAGATAACACCAGAAAAAGATTAGCTACAGAAATGCCACGTTTAAGAGAAGTGTTTATCAGATCATTTGAGAAGTAAAAAACATTTTCAGTCATACAACACAAATTACATGACTGCAAATTACATTCAGGATATAAACAACAGTGTGGGATACATTTGTATAAATAAAATTATGAAAAATGTGTTTCTTCTATTTTATGGCAAACATCTGGTTGTTGTAGTTCACCTTAACTTATTTCAAACCGCAAAATCCACCATCCAGTGCATTTAGTTATGGTATCACCAAGCTTTACCAATGCAATTAAACATATTGACACTTGCCCTAAACCCTGGTCAAATGGCTGGCTTAAAAATTTGATTTCGAACAAGAAAAAAGATTCTCAAAAGATGACTTTAACTGCTCTGTGGCAGTTAGTCAAATACATTCGTGTTTTAGGTTGTTTAACTGCTAAAACTTACAAAATGGTGCTACATGCTTCAGCATGATTTGTAGTTAAAGCACCATTAATCTAACTATCAAATAATGCAATCCAATGTCAGATTGTGAGAGTAAATTTAGGTAACATATAATATAATCATTAATATTATTAATAGTCATATTCTTACCTGTAATTGTAGAGATACAGAATGTAGAATTCTACTATACATTTACTGTCAGTGGAAAACACTGGTTTCAGAATAAGAGACAGGTCAAGTGGAAGTGAGAACTGCTCTATGGTGCGTCACCATTTGTTATATTTATACGCACGCGCACACACATGCGCGCACACGCACACACACACACACACACAGTAAAGTAGACTCAGTATCACACAGGAATTAAACAGGAAGCCAGTAAAACAAAAAAAACAAAACAAAAAAAACAACACCTCAATGCATTACAAGCATGCAAGTCTTTATTTTTGCTACTCCAACACAGTTTTGTCTTTACCACATTGCTTCTTTATAGTATGATTTAAAGCTTTACAAAAACGAGAGAAAACCAGATATTTACAAAATCTATCTGTGCAAACATAATTCTTCTTTTACACCACTCTCCTAAAGTATTTGAAAGGCATGCATACAAATAAACTTTGGTTTGTTAAAAAAACTACTTGTTTTCTTAGTAGAAGCATCTATGTACATGTGATAGAACTGATTCATCACTTTGTTTTTAGTACAGTTTACATTTAGACAACAATACCTGTTAACTTAACAAACCAAGACCAGCAGTACAAACACTGAAGTCAACACTTCAGCCATCCAATTTACACATGTAAATTCCCCTAAATCTTGTGACTAGGTTAGGCCAGAAGTGAGTCATTGTACAACAACTTTGGCAAATAGGCACACTAAAATGAAAAATTGTATTACTCATGATACCAGTTTCACATATCTGTAAAAGAAATTGGCAGTTCATATGGGTGAAAAATGAGAAAATATTCTTAGAAAACAGAAGTTAACAATGAGTTCAACTTTAAAATGTCTGTATACATTATGTATACATTCATAAAAGGCATTTACAAGGGCTGTGTTGAATGTCTGGCAACATAAGAAATATAGAAGATTAAATATACTATGATTATTCAACCTCTGGTTTAAAAAATAAAACACAGTCTTTACATGGTATGTTGTGATTGTACATCAACTCTGTTATTCCCTATTATTCATAGCTACAGCAAGAAAAATAGATTTTCAACACCACAAGAGCCTTCCACTTCAACTACAAAGTGGTAAAACTCAATATTTTTTAGTTACATTACAAAATATTTTGTCAGAACATCTGGTACACCCTTCAACAGAGAATCAGAATCCAAGTAAGTATTTTTCAAAACTGGAAGATGCAACTTAAAGGAGATAGAAGCATTGGTGTGAGAATGCCAGTGTCAAATAAAACATGAATTTGGGGAGTCCATCACTTAATACTTTTACAAAAACTTTCAGAAACAGAAAAAACAACAAACCAAAACTATATAAAATGAAACATGACCAGGTCTACCTGCTATGCGGTAAAGCCAGAGAGGCGATAATGGGGCTAGGTAGTGTCCTTAGCTGCTGTGGCTGTTGGGATGCAGGATTTGCCGCTGCTGCCGTTGTGGGACCTGTAGCTGGTGAAGCTGGGGGTGTGTATGGTGCGGATGCTCTTTCCACCTGGGCCCAAAGGTGTGGGCGACAGAGGGGAGGGGGAGGAGGAGGAGGAGGAGGAGGAGGAGGAGGAGGAGGAGAATGAAGAGGAGGAGGAGTGCACTCGACCATTCTGAGTCTGCGAGGGAAACGAGAGAGGTTTACCTGTGTGCTGTGAGGGTGTGGGGAGTTTGAGGGATCCGTTAGACAGGGAGGGGATGTGGGAGGAGGGTAGGGAACCGGAACGAGAAATGTGAGAGGACAGGATGGAGGATTTTGTCACAGAGGAGGAAGAGGCAGAGGAAGGGTTAATGGGATTAGTAGCATCTGAGTTTTGTGCAGACTGGGAGCTGCCTTTAGTAGAGCTAGGATAAAAAGCAGGGATTTTAGAGATGGGTATAGTAGGGGAAGTAGTTTTATGATCCCCTCCCACTCTTTTAGCACTTCCGTTAGCCTGCAAACAGAGATGCCAAAACAGATACTGGTTGTCAAAAAAGAAATCTGGTCAAATAATACATATAGAAGGCAAGACGATGTTAAAAAACTACAAGTTATACACATAGAAACACACTATGACTACACGAACACTAATATTACTAAGACACAACTAAAAGACACCAAAAACAACATATATAGAAGCTCTGTTTTTACTATGTTACATGAAAGGTGAGACACACCGAACTGAGAGACATGTTACCAAGACACAGAACTCTGCAAAGGTTAGACAGTGCGATGGCAGTCAGGAGGGGCATCTTTACAGCCTGTGCTAAAGGGATTGTTATGCCTCGTGAAGGGGCTGTGGGGGGAAGATTCATAAGGCAGAGATGCATAGGAAGGCTGGAGAGAATTATATAACAGGGTTAGGAGTTTGAAGAGTGAGAGCAGACAGGGGAAATGTGGGGCAGTATTCCACTGAAACTGACGGTGCAAGATGGTGAGTTGTGGCGAGGTCTTGAGGGTAAGGAAATATATCACCGTGAGGTTAAGAAGCTATGCAGTAATGTTGGGTTTGAGAAGAGGTGCATTGTGAGAAGGAAGGTGCATAGCCGAAAAAGTCAGTTAGGTTTGTATTTTAACATAGCCAGAAGCATCCTGGGATTTGGCAACACTGTTTTAGGAACTCAGCTGTGATGGGAACTGGAGATGGGATGACAACTCAGATGATGACAGGATAGGATTCCACTTTTCTTTGCCATTTTTTTGTTTAGTCACCAACACAGTGAAGACCATGAGCAGTGTGGACATGCAAAAGCATACAGTACAGTGATGTTATGGGGTAACAGTCAAGAGTCAAGCATGCCTTCTTGTCAGAGCAGGCTCGAGAGAAACATTAACAGATCCACAGTCGCCACCATGGTGACTTTATTTTTTTCAATACATTTGAAATCTCACAGCTTTGGTAGTCTTTTTTCCCCTAATATTACATGTTTTCAATCCCTATATGTTTGTTTCCTCTAGTCTCTGGTAAGGCCCTACAGTAAAACTACCTGTCGGAACTGCCTCTGAGCGTCCTGCAGTTTTTGCTGTTTTCCTGCTTTGTCAGTAGTACCCGGCGACTGCCTGGACTTCGCAGACAAAGGGACGGGCATCCGACTAGTAGGGGAAGCGACACTGGTGTTCTGCAAGGGGATCCAAACGAAAAACAAAACAAGAAATAAAACAAAAGAAAGAAAAAAAACACACACCATATAGGAAGCATGAAAAATCAAGGCACTAACAGGTAAAAGAACCTCATTCAACACCTCAACGATCCACACCAGTGAAAGATCATGCACCCAGTGAGACCATAAACCTTAAAGTCAATACACAGTAGTACATGCAGTCAAGAATAAGAAAGTTATCAGAGCTTAATCATCATGAGAGTGTCTTTGATGATGAGTTTGCCACTTGCTGAAAACCTCAGAGTTTTAGCAATGAACTGAAGGAGAAATATGGTAGCCAGGAACCCAACAAATGCCACCCCCAATCATGTCACCATGATTTCACAGAGGGAGAAAGCTACGGGTGCATTTCCAACATTTCCAAGCACCTGTGGAGTGGATTAATGATTTTGTCATTTCAGTGGTTAGGGTTGGAGTGAAGGTAGGTTGTAAACTTAAAAAGAAGGACCCAAAACCTCCCGAAGCAACAAGAGCTAGAGAGAGACCTGTTGTACGGTGCTGGGGGCACTGGGGACAGTAGTGGTGGTGGTGGTGGTGGTAGTAGTAGGGATGACTACAGGGCGAGGGAGGAGTTGAGGTTTAGTCTTCTTCTGCAATGAATTTTTGCTGGGTACCTTAGGGCCTGACCCTCTGGAGGCAGGGAGAGAGGAAGACCTCTTCAGCCCCACTCCTTCTGAGCTTTTCCCATTCCCAGCTTTAGTTTCCTCCGTGCAGACTGGCTCCCCAGGGGAGTGTGGTCCCATCTCACTGATAGTGGTCTCCAACTGCTTGATGGTCTGCTCCAGGCTGTCCAGTGTCTTGTAGGTGTTCTTCCGGATCTCATTCGTCCTGCCGAGGGAGTCGGAGTTCTGTCTCTTCAGCGAGGCAGAGCTTGTTGCCTTGGGAGTGTCTGATAAGGATTTTGAGCGCACAATCTCAAATCTCTTTGCTTCTTTGTGCTGCCTGATAGTACCGTCGCATTCCTCCTCGTCTTCATACACAACCACCTGTAAAGTCTTCTTGCCTGACTTGGTTCCCGTGCGAATCGCCTGGGTCAGCGCCGCCAGCTGTTTCTTAGGGAACTTAAACTTGAACTTCTTCTTACCATCCTGCTTGGTGTCACCATTTGAATCTAAGTTCAGTCCACTGTCCATCAGCTCAGAGATTGAAGATGAAGATGAGGATGATAAGCTAACGTGGTCTGCAGTGACCTGTGAAGAGCTGCCCTTTTTGCCATCAACCACCTCGGCCCCTCCAGCTTTTACCTGCAGCCCACCACTCCTCTCTGTGTCCGACTCCTCACTCTCCTCCTCAATGCGCTCCTCTGATAGCATCCTGTCCAGTTCCTCCTCACATTCAAAGATGGTGGACAGGCGCTTGTAAGCTGAATGGATGTCCATGGGTTCGTCAAAAAGGATGATGACGGGCTTCTTGTTGAAGCCATTATCGTGTGGCACAGTGGGATCCGCTGTGGTGTTCCCTCGGTTAGTGGCACTACCTACAGTAACAGTCTGGACACTGCCTTTCTTGGCATTGACCAGTTCTTGGTACTCGCCGCAGGATAGGGCCTGAACTTTGGTATTAGTGATCATAAATGCTATGTTGTCAGGTGGTGGAGGTGCCTCTTCTCCAGGTAAGTCAGGACTAAGACTAGCCTCCTCATTACCCTCCTCAAAGTTAACTTTGGGTGGATCACTGTCCTCACTAGGAGCCTTTTTTGGTGGCGCAATATAACTTTTAGGCACCTCTATGGTACTTGTTGTGGTTGCCACAGGCTCAGGTATTATATTCTTATTAGAAGAAACATGTTGTTGGATGACATTACTTTTCTTTTCAATGTTAATTTTGTTGAGGATTTTTCCCTTCTCCATTTCTGCACTGGTCTTCAAGGATTCTGCACGTTTAACTTGCTTCCTTGGAAGTTTGAATCCTTTCAGTCCCACAGGCTTAGGTGATATAGGTGGAGGTGTTACAGGTGGGGGTGATTTGGGTAGTGGAGACTGTGGTGGCTGCTGCTGCTGCTGCTGCTGCTGTTGCTGCTGCTGCTGGCTTGGAGAATTGTCGTTAACATTGACATTTGACACCTGTGATGGTGGCTGTGTGGGATCTCGGTGTTCAGGGGGTTCCTCCATTCCTGATGGTGGTGGATGCTCTTTGGGAATCTGGCCAGTAACATAGTATATGACCTGAGAAACGAAGAAGTAACTGTTTAAAATCTCTTAAAATCTAGAACATACATTGACTGTACATTAATATTATGTTAATAATTGAAAGTCATACATACCCCTTGGCTCTGTCGGACAGTAGTATTCCCATTTTCATCTGTGTCTGGATCTTTATCCTCTCGACTGGGCTCTGAGCTCTGCTAGGACAGTGTGTGAGGGAATAATATTACTGTGCAACTGGTGTGTGTGGTTGCTGTGGATTAACTATGAATGCACATACATTATTGCAGTAGCATCCATGATGTCAACACTGCATCTGACAATTACCTTCCACAAGGCAACAGCAAAATATTTATAGTATGTGCTGCTCAGACTGACTCCAGTTTCATACCATGACATTACTTTTATATGCTGTTCTAATATTAAATGCTGTATATCAAAATGCATGCAGAGAAAATGAATAAATATTACTGTTTAAAAGCTAAGACTATAAGCTGCTTTATTTTACAACCAAATCAGCTACTTATTGACGACTAAACCCTGTCTGTTCTGCCTTTCTTTTTGGCACTTGATAATACAGCAATTAATTTTTCATTTTTATATGTTTCATGAAACTGTCTCTTCTTCTGGTTTCTAGTGATTTTCCTATTAACCTTTATACAGCCTGTTTCCTGTCTTGTTCATACAGTAGGCACTGCTGATACTGTGCAAATCACTTCTCACACTACTTTCACTTCAGTGACATAATTTAGGCCGTAATCTTTGCAACATTAGCTAATGTGTAATATTTCATGTTTTATTATTTATAGCAACTAGTAGCTTACCATCTACTCATATACCTATAATTTCTAATTTACCACGTTTTAAAAATGTGGTTGTGAACTAGTCAAATTAAAAGAAATACAGAGTTGTGCTGGTTATATAGGTGTAAAGCTGGGAAAGCAAACTGAAGTAAAGTTGTGCAAAGACAAAGAGAAACAGAAAAGTAATTCCTCAGAAAAGTACAAGTGGGGAGAGTAGCATGCAAAGTGCCCAGACTGACCTCTAGTGAACCAAGTCTGCAAAAACAGGTTGTGTCTACACAGTGAGTTTTAACTATATTGTTTCTCTTAATTGTCAATCATTTAAGAAATATTTGTTCTGTTGATTTTATATGAAGACATGTAATTAAAGAAAGACACAAGACGATTGAATTGCCTGTAGAATACAGTGCCGAGGTCTTTATTGATTTGGAGAAAAAGACAGTTGATAATTAAATCAGTGGCAAAACACATCATTGTCTGGTCCAGACGGCCAAAAGACACAGCATCTTTTCAGAGGCTTCATTTTATGCAGACTTAATCCTGAAAAAATATTCAAGCTGTGATATCCAATAGAATCACAAGAAGGAAGGAAACTGAGGAAGCAAGGAAAGGAGCTTTTTGGAGGCAGCTGTTACAGGTTTCTCTCGAGCCAAAGCAAGGGTGCAAAAGTTGTAGAAGGGTTAAGACACAGCCATCGATCATATCAGACAGTTGGCAGAGGCAGGCAGTTAGCTGGGTAGCTGCACGGCGACGTATATTTTACCTTTTTCTCTTTAAGGGGCAATAAGGCCCCTGGTCTTATTTCTCTGATTTGCGGTTCAATTCGAGTGGTGGGTTCAACCACATTTTTCACCCCTATATCCTTAACTGTGCACTTCTGGAAAACCTGAAGAGTGGACAAAAGTGAAGGGGAAATGGGGAAAAGGATTTTGAGGAGGGAAGACGTTTGAGTATCTGCACCTTTGCCACAGCTGTAAAATCCCACACGTGACAAAGTTAGATTCAAAATCAAGGAGTTTGGCAGCTGTTAGTGCCAATCCTTTGCCACTTCTGAGAAAGTCAACCACCATGGGAAGAAATGATAGGCAACCCACACCCGCAATGCAGAAATCAGAAAAATACAGCAGATGTTACACCTATTGATTGGTTTTGTTCACATGTTTGAGGGAATGTGTGTGTGAGTGCTTGAGTGTACATATGCATCTAACCTGGAGCTCTGCCATGATCTTGTCCCCTTCATCCTCCTCTTCTCCAGTAACTGAAGCAGTGACAGGGGGAGGGGTGGCTGGCTTTGGCTTGGTCTCTGGTGGAACCTTGGTGGGCTTGGTTTGGGGAGTGGGAGATGGAGCGTCCTCTTCAACCTCCTGTTAGAATTTGTCATTACTTTTCCAAGCCATACAACAAGGCAACATGATTATTCAAAAGGTTAAGGTACTTGTGCTTTAGAAACCACTCACGCTAAGTATGGAGCAAAAGCGAGGAAAAGGAGGCGATTAAACACACAAAAAGAGTTGTATTTTCTTCCCCTTTTCTTTTTTAAGTCTCAATACAAGCTGCAGCTACTGTTTGAACACAATTCCCAAGACAACCTCCTATCAGACTAACCTGAGCCGAGACGGACTCCTTCCTGCTGGTGTAGACCACCTCGCCAGAGCGTGTGGTGGTCATGCCTGAGCTCGGGCTGGCGTAGGTCTTCCTTGGAGGAGGTGGTGGTGGGGACTTGCTGGACTTTTCAGTCCCCTGCTTGGTAAAACTGTCAGTGGGGGCCGGCCTGGTGGCAGTCTTGGAGGGCCTCTCCAGTGCAGGTTTGGCTGGTTTCTCCATCACAGGCTTCGGGAGTTTCTCAGGCCCCTTCTTGGCTGGTGTGTCAGAATGAAGCTCAGACTGGGGTTCTTCTGTCATACAAAATAACAGAGATTAAGTTATAAAGGAGGACATACTTGTGTCCATACAGCAATGAAATGAAAAAATACTTGAAGCCCATGTTTGTGTCTTAAAATTACATATGTGTTAGATTTGTACCTGAGGGTGACTCCACAGGGTTGTAGATTTCGGCCTGTTCTCCAGTGGCAGCGGGGGGCAGTGCTGGGTTCTCTTCCACCTCTAGACTGGGAATGCCCTTCATCATGTTGGCCTGGGCCTCCTGGAGGATCTTCTCAAACTCTTTTCCATCATAATGACCCATGTTTTGCCTCCTCTCTTCCCACTCCTTCTCTGCTGCCTACAGGGTGAAAAGAAGAAAAGAGAGAGAGAAGGTTCCTAACAGGTTCTCTGATTGTTTATTCCAAAAGAAACAAAAAAAATTACTACATGAGTCTTAAAGGGCAAAATAATGCCATTCAGAGTAACCGAGTTGACATTTAATTCAATTCAATTCAGTTTTATTTATATAGCGCCATATCATAACAAAGTTATCTCAGGGCACATCCATTTACAGGATGCTAATGAGAGCAATTGAATATCACCACAGCTTTACTATGTTGGATAAAAATAAATCAACTGGAAAGTGACTAAACATACCTTTATGGACATAGCTCTGTTTTTGCTCTTGTCCTGACTGTTCTGGAGCTCCTCTATGACAAGACCCTGGCTGCCAGTGCCGTTGCCATTATTCACTGGGTTCCCTTGTGTCTTCTTATGACGGGTGGGACTCGGTGGATCCGAGCCTGCCCCCTTGGGAGATTCCCAGCCTTGACTCTTGCCCGGGTTGGGACTGGGGATGTGAGAGGGGCTGGGTGTGAGCGGTGGACTGGGCTGAGCTGTCAAGGCTGCAGACTGCTGGGACTGCTGGATGTGGACCGGGGAGCTCTGGACATGATGGATGACCACCGGAGAGGAAGGCATCACCTCTGATCTGAGGGTGGAGCTCTGGGGCTCCAGCAGGACTGATGTGGAGCCAGGCTGGACTGGTGCTGGGGGAGCTTCTGCAGGGGCTTCTGCTGCTACTGCTGAAGGGCTGTTGTCCACTGGGACATTAACAGAAGGATCGGGTTCTTTCTGAGGGCCCTCAGTAACACATCTGCAGAGAGGAGGGACACAGTATGTCATACAAACCATGTAGAAAACACTGTAAAAAAACAAAAACAAAATAGATCTACAAGTTACAACTTACATTCTTACTATGCTAGGTCACTCACTTAAAAACAACATTGACAGATAAAATTGTATTTAAGGTCTTTTTGATTTGTCAACCAGATTGAAAATACATCAAACCCCATGATAAAGTGGACAAATAATAATCTTGATTCATTCTGACATAAGGGGTAAAAACACCACCAAAAGCTATTGTGCAATGTCTTATGGTTTGGCCAGCGGGTATGTTTTGGGTAAGAGACAAGAAAGTCATGGAGGGAGAAGGAGAGAAAAATCACGAGTGGTATCTGTGACATATAAAAATGGAAATGAGGCTCTGCAGTGTCCACCAAATTAATTCACTTATCGGTTCAGTGAAGGTGATGGAAGTAAATCAAGCTGGACGCCACACTCCTCTGTCCACGCGGAATGACCTCTTTGATGGGATGAAGGCAACCTTGCCAGTATAATCAAATAGTACAATCTCCCACATCATAGACCCCTGTGAGAAGCTCTGCAGAGTGCTTTTTGTTTTCATCTTATATTCCCTCTCTCACTCTCAGGCCCCATACCCCAGCACCTCTCCTCCTGATCCCTACTTTATCTTTTTCCTCTACCTTCTCAGGCCGCTGAGTGTGTCAGTCAGGCCCTTGACCCTTTTCAGCATGCTGTCCAGTTTATGAGGCTCCTCCTTTAAAAACTTGACAGCTTCCACTTCCACCCTGAGCACAGCCCGCATTCTGGTTTGCAGGGCTGGGAACTCTCCTGAGGAAACACACAGAGAAACATGTACACATTTTGTAAACAGCTATTGTTTTAGAATATTTTTGACCAATCTCGAATTTTTTTATAGCTGCCTACATTGTTGTTTCTGAATAACATTTAGACTGTCACGACTACAACTCTTCAGTGAAACTCATATTAATAACGTACTCTGACCCACCATAGCTGTTCACTACCTTTGAAAAAAGTTATTCAGAAATACCTTTATTGAAAAAGTTAACAATTACGCAGCCTCTGAGAAGATTGTACAGTTTTTTGGTAGGTTTTATACACCAGTCCAGTCTGTAAGTCTGGAAAGGGAGGAACATCCATCATATCAGATAAACCACATGACTGGCTGATGGGGCTGGGCAATAATTTAATATTATCACTTATAGACTTTCAGCAGAATTGTCTAGTGGTGATATGATCTACCTGTGATACTGTTCTCCAAATGCATTTTCCAAATTAATGGTTCAGGGCAATCTATAATTAAAAACCAGCAAAATGATTAATTTAATTCCTTGTTTTACACCTATCAAGAATTCGGTCTCATGTAAACAATATTAGTGGAACACATGCTTTGAGCATCAGTTTAAGTATTTTACTGTGTCTTTGCGTATATTTGACATCTCATGATATATACTGATATTGGAAAATAGCCTAGAAAATGACTTCAATCATATTGCCCAGCCCTATTGGCTTATATCCAATATTTAAGAAAAAGCCTGATATCAGTCTATTTCTCATATAAATAAGACACTCACTTAGAAGAACACTTTCTTGTATGTCACCTGTACTAAACTTAACTACAGAGGGTTACACGCAATATTGTTCCCAGTAGTGGCAATATTATCTGTTGTCTTACCTTTGAGGCCCGCCAGAGATTCTCCCACCTTCCTCAGAGTCACCGCTCCCTCCTCCACGTCCTTCAGGGTCACTACTCTGTGTGTCGCTGCTGAGTCTTTCTGTAGAGAGACTACATACTGCTCCAGCTCACTGCAGAGACAAACAAAATGGACAATGGCAAGGACAAAGAATGTTAAGTTGAGGGAGAGAATCCAGTTTTCCTGCAACAGCTGGTTGGTAAATAGAGTATGGAACAATCTAGTAAATATAGTACATACAGTTTGTTCAACGGAAGAAGTGAAATATGAATGAAAACTCATGATCATATGTTTTAATGTATGTATGTAATTCCACTTTAGGGACTATTTGTTTCTGTTATAGTAACATTTACCTACTTGGGTACAATTTGATTGAGAGA
The DNA here is from genome assembly GCA_005408345.1 of Macquaria australasica. NCBI lineage: Eukaryota > Metazoa > Chordata > Actinopteri > Centrarchiformes > Percichthyidae > Macquaria > Macquaria australasica. The sequence continues at coordinate 397,353 of SEMN01000019.1, read as the reverse complement.
ACAGACACTCACACACTAATATTAACGTTTTATTTACTCTTTACAAACACCAGGGGGCAGGACAGAATCATTTATCTTTTAGATCATAAAGTGATACTGAACGGGCAAAGGTGAGAGCAGACTTTGGGACATTATTCATTAAAAAAAAGGAACAAATTAGATCATATTTAAAATATGTACAAGGATTCACACTGCATTTCCACTATGCAGTTTACTTCCCTGTCTACGTTAGATTGCTTAGTCTAGATTGCGTAGGATCTCATCCCAAAACCACAAATGTTTACACACTGAAGGAGGGCTTATTGGTGAGAGAGCACTTCCTCACATGGAAAACATATCACGCCGCTTCACAGCCATCCCCGTGCTCGAGAAAAATGGCTGCTCCGCGGGGAAATGTGCCGAATGATAACATTGTGTGCAGTGTTGGATTGCATGAGAGGGACTAAAATGGTGTTTCATTGTGGCCAGGTACCCATGAGAAACACTCTTTTATAGAACTCCCCTAAAGGGAGTGGGAAAGGCAATAAGGAGACAGTGTGTTAAATGCCCCGCTATGCCGAGGCCTGTTGGTAATAGGAATGATGATGGTAAATTCCAGCTGAGGACAAAGGAAACCGATTTTCCTTTTTTTATCAAGCCTCCCACAGACAAAAACAGATACAGTACGTCTCCATAATACACACCTCTGTGTCAGAGCATAAGAGGCAGCCTTCACAGATACCCTAACAAAGTACTTAAGACAGCATTTGCTTGAGGAATCATCATGCGTTTTTCATATTCTCTTTCATAAACTGTAAACAAGTTATCAACTGAAAATTACAGTGTGGGATCCCAGCCAGTATGTGACCTAAAATGAGAATAGCCTGAAATACTGTAGCTGTTGCGATGAAAACGTGGATAAATGCGCTGTATTTTTGCTCTGTGGAAGCTTTGTCACCATCATCACTACTGTCTGCCGACAATGACAAGCCATCCTATTTAAAACTCCTGGGACTAATTTGTTTTCTTGTTCTTTCAAGTATTCCTGTCCTTAGTTTACTAGCAAACTATTCCACATAGTACTGGTTTGATAATTTCAAGTATTGAGTCTTTTTTGTTGCCACAGAGTTATACGATGTTACACAATGTGCCCTTATAGGTCATAATTTGATTTACTTTTCCTTTTGAGAGGGCAGTGGTTTTCACACCACATTCTCCCACTGGTCTTAAAACAACCAGCCCTAATTAACAAGCCTTATTTAGAGTGCCAGCAACCGCTGTTTTGCTGACTCACAACTGGCTGGATACCAAGGGTAACAGAGAGCTTAATCCACTGACTTCTGCCCGTTCATTTCCCAGTCTCCACGACCTGCTATCATCCTGTTTATTGGAGCATATGTTCAGCACTGTGTAGCAAGACAACACTGTTTGACCTTGCCTGTAAACATCCAAATAAAAAGGATTCAATTACTGCTCCCTGTAGGCAAGATGAGGCAGGTGAATTAAAATAAGAGCAGGGTAGTGAGAAGTTACTCCACAGTTGGGTCCATTGTTCAAGTCTGCTGTCTCTGAGAGGCAGGCACTGCTTGCCTGTATAAACCTGTGGGCTGTAATTTGGAGGGCGTTGGCTTGTCAAAGAGTTTAGGAGTGAATAGCATAGGTGAGCTGATAAAAATGAAGCCTTTTGGGGATTTCCTATAAATGGAAGCACCTTGACTGGAGCTGCATTGCTGTGTACTAAATCATCTCTTAATACTTGTGCAAGACTCTCATGAAAGGAATAAAAATCCCTAACAATAAACATCCAGTAATGAATGCAAAGAACCGCATCGGTCCATTTTAGACTATCTAAAAGACGAAAACTGTTATGGAAGCAAATCTGAATTTTTAGCAGCCTTACCCGAGTTGTGTGAGGACACGCTCCTCCAGGCCCAAGTACTTGTGCCTGTCCTCTTCTACCAAAGTTCTCTGCCTCTGGACAGGGTCCTCCAGACCCCGCATGGCCTCTGCAAGTTTAACACTGATTTCCTGCTCTGCCCGTTTCAGCTGGACTCGTAATGCCTCCTGGTTCTGGAGCTGCACGCAGTGGGAATGAGATATTAGAGGACCCAAACTAGCAGACCAACATACAAAGCTGTAGTAGATTCTAACACACTCTAAATTAATTAAAGGGGGAGAAAGAGGTCTTGCCTGCAGCTGTCTCATCTGATGGAGTTGCATCCTGAGGTCAGAAACATTCTTCCTGAACTGCAGGAGGTTGACTTTGAGAGGAACTGAGCCCTTGTCTGATGGGGCTGCACTGCTCTTGGGAGCCAAGACTGGGGAACCACCTGTATCGGGTGGAAAAAAATCTAGTTATAGCTTTATACTTGAAAAATGTTACCTAAAAAATACACAAATCATATAATTCATGTAAACAAAACCTTAAGAACACTTGCAAGACATCATACTGTATGATTGCTCTTGTCATTACACTACAGTAGAAATAACACATAAAATTGCCAGGCACATAAAAGTAAAAACATAGTTCTTCCCTTAAAGGGAGTAGACAGAGTTGTTCTTTTCCAAACCCATCCTGTCATCCTGTCTGATTTTCTCGACAAATTATTGGGTAGATTGTACATGTCTGCAAACACATTTTCTCTGGCAATACACTGGTCTGACTTATTGTTCCTAATGTTTAGTAATGATTGCCTGAACTCTCTTAGGCTGTCTTTTTCCCTGCACAATAAGCACAGATATACTGGAACTCATATTGGCTGCACCTCTGAAATGTCTGTCAACTGATTTTGGTATTTCAGTCACCGCTAGAAACGGAGAAGAGGTTGAAACCATGGAAACCAAGGGAGCTAATATTTGTGGTTTGGGTGAGAGTCCCTAAATGGCCAACAACAATAATAATTTATTTTCAGTCCTTTCAAAAACTCCAGCATGAGTTTTGACTCAAATGACCTTAATATCAGTTCATAAATGGCATTTCCTGAGAGTGGGTTGAATTGAAGACTCTAATTTCAAAAGAGCATTTTCTCACTTACCCCTAAGAACAAGCTTTAACAGTTTTCTTATGGACATTTTTTTTTTTTTTTGATTGAAAGTAGGTTCATGGTCTGAAAAGACTTGTTTGTGTTGAATTTTTTAAATTTTATTTTACAATGCTGTGAGCACCACAAATGAAATTTCATTCACCTCCGGCAGGAATCTCAAAGACAAATATCTCAAAACGTGGACAAAATAAAACCCAAACTATGTGCTTGGCTAGGTACCACTAGAGGTGAGTGATAAAATATTTAAAATATTTAACCTCAGAAATACGAGGCCCATTAAAGAAAGTAGTGTTCCTGCCCGGGAGTTACACAATAGGTCAGGGAATGTTCATAGTGCACTCTAAGCTCCCGTGACGCAGAGACTCACCCTCTGTTGAGGCAGTAAAAGAACTAACTTTTGTCTTCATAATCCCAAAACTCTATTCCTTACATACTACCTGACAGCTGCCTAGACCTGAAGTACAGGTTACAATGTACACTGCTGGTTGTGTTTTGGGCCTTGGGGACACAATGTCAATCAAAAGAAGTGCAGGCTGTGTGGTGACAATGACAAAGCACTTGAGGGATGGCAAAAAGAAAAAGTGCCACTGATTCCTCATGTTTGATGTAGAGACAGTCTGGCTGTAACTTTTCTGATGTTTTGGAGAGTCACTCAAGCACAACATGACAAGTAAATCCCTCCAAAAGCTACATGTGAAATGTGTCAAGAGACATGAGATTAGCTCTCACGACACATGAATAGTGTTGTGTTTTCTCTCTCTGCCACTGGTGAGGTTTCAGTTCTTTTTATCAAACCGAGATCTTGCCTCAGACCGCTGCAGAGCCGAGATTGAATCGCTGAATCATCTTGGCAGGCTTGAGAAGTAATAGCGTCTTGTTTTTAAGTAGTGCTTTGAGGAGCTTGTGTTAGCTCTGCTGGCTCTCGTCTCTTATCTCCTATTAAACTGGATGTACGGTGGAAAGGACTGTAAGGAAATATGAACCGATGACAAGCAAAGAAGCCTGACTTTGTTTTCCCTCCCTCCAGCACTGCTCATTGCAGACTGTTGACTGACACTGATGTGTGGGCTTGTCTGCACAAGACACTATGGCGCTAAAACTCTTCATGAGTCATGAAATGGAGCAGAATAACTGTGATACTAACCTGAGCTATGTGCACTGTGGGCTGGAGATGATGTCTTCGGTGGTCTCTCACTGCAGCCAGAGAAAAATTCATAAGAGCAGGATTTGGATCATGAAAAAAACAGTATTTCTGGGGAACTTTAGATGTATAGGTCAGTATTAGTAAGAACAAACACACTACAACAAAGTATGATGGGAAAGACTGACAAACTAGAGAGGTTAAAATGACGTTAATGATGTTAACAAGCTTCATCGGTGTTCAACATAGCATAGAAACATACAAATTCACTGCAGTCACAGACCTTTTAGACTAACTGTCAAGCAAAGATTAACACAAGGTCTCCACAGAGAAGATCGAAATGCAAAGATTTGAAATGCAGCCAGATAAAGCATACATAGTGGCCATTTATCTAGAGAGCAAATGACTTCAATATCAGATTCACAGTCAAACCTATTTCCTCTTCACCAGATGCCATTTAACCTGAGTGTCTGATATGGCCATTTTAAAAGGGATACTTTATCTTTCCCACTCTGGCTGGATAGCCAGGCTTTTCATTTGAAACTCCATTTCCCCTGATGCCTCACTCTGTCCTATACTGTGATTGCTTACCTTAGAGGCTCCTTGGTGCCACTAGTGTTTGGCCCCTTTAAAAGTGCATGCTGAACAAGACCAGTCAAGCTGGCAATCTGTTGCTCCATAGCCTTCATTCGCACTCTGCAGAAACATCAGAAAATTCTACTTTCAACACTGAAGCCTATTGGATATTACAGCTGCCTCTAGAGCAAATATTAGCTCAAAATGAAAACGGGAGGGCTGTAACACAATAATCAATTGTTTTTAATTACCTGATCATGAATCCTTTTGTTATTTCATGGGATTACACTGGAGATTTTTTTTGCAATTGATTTGCAATTATGTCCTGAGTAAATATCGACTCTGGTCAAATAAATAGTTTCTGAATTACAACTGCAACAGCACTTGACTCAGTCTTTTCACATAAAGACAAACCTTGAGTCCAAATGGAATAAACAAGACTGACGACTCAAGACAAGAAAAGAACCCTAAGGTCGACACCGAGGGTGTTCAAGTCATATTGTTTTTTAAATAAAACAAGAGTGTGTGTGGTTGCTCAGAAGAGAATTCAAAAATTACACTGTCTTAAGAAGGCCAAACACCAGAGGGGTGATGAGGGGACCTTACACTGAGATTGCTTGATAAGCCTAGAGGTTGGAAAAGAGAACAACTTTTGTTTTCAGATGTCATCATTTATCTTGAGGAAGGATATGGGGCCAGATGAGGACATGGGGGGTGGGGGGGCTGTGGTTTTAGCTGTGCTATAGACAATAGACAGACACAAGGTCTATGTGAACACAACACAACAATGCCTAACCTCAGTGTCATACAGCATATTTCACGTGAATAAATTCTATGACAGCTAGAGAGCACTGAGTGTTGGGACTATGTTTATTTTGAAAATAAAGTAAAGTACTTTCCCATTCAAATTCCTACACTTGTTGCCCAGATTCCCAGGGCATTTCTAATGGAGGTTTTGGGCTGCCCAGGTGGTCCAGCCTGATCTGTTTGACTGATTGGGCCATTTCAAATACTTATTCAACCCGGTCAATATTTTCTTTGGTTTTCCTAGGTACGCGTATAGCCTTCGTAACCTCCCCTTTAATGAAACCCCGTTTGCCTGGTTAAGTGGCAAGCATCCCGCTTGCTCTCTTTCTATGTTTATGTGCTCTCAGTCAGACTGGACAAACCTAACACCAGGTACCAAAATGTCTGCTGGATTATCCAAACTGAACAGACTCTGCAGAGGGATTGTTGTTAGAGCAATAGTCACAGAGTAACGGAAAAATATACAGTGGGTTAATGGGGTCTCCAGATACTATCCTGTTTCAGTGGTGGTAGCTATGTCTGGGTCTACACACTCTATAACCAACACTGTAAGCTCCAAAGTTTGAATAGGGACTGTGAAAACAATGGTCAGATAAGCAGAACTGGCTGTACACACAAACCAAACTGATGCATAAATGTGCATTAGTCTGCTGCTCTTAATGTGAGGATGTTGATGCTCAAGACAGTGAGAGGGCGGGTTATATTCTTGCCTTCAGTCATGGATGATGAAACAGAGTCAGAGCCAGGGGTTGAAAACCAGCAGCTCATGGTTAGGGTGAAACTGGGATGCAGAGTTAGTCCATGCTCCCATGCGATGTCTTAATCCCAATTTTAACAATTCCACCAGCCCACTGTCTGTAACTCTCGGTCCCCTGGTGCTTACCGTGTCTGATGGTCACCTGCAGGTGGTATGGGCCCCTGGAGGTGACCCTGGAGGTCTGCAACTACAGGCGATCCCATGTTGCTCCGGGGCTTGGTCCCTGTCACTTCCTCCTTCCTGAAGGACTGGCGCACAGGTGAGCTTCTCTCCATGGGAACACCATGAGGTGGCATACCAAGAGGAGGCCCGCCATGGATGTCAATCATCCGTACCTCAGCCATCCGGTGAGGGGATGGGGGAGGAGTCTTGGAGCCCAAAGTAGGCAGCTGGCTGTTTCTGGACTTCTGCCTGTACAGAGAGGGGTGATCCATAGTGTCTGTGGGGCTGGGCCCGCCGTAAGAGCTTGTGGAGCGGATGGAGGCACGGTGAAATCCCCCCATGCCATGTTCTGGACCATCAAGACCAGGGTTGGGGTGTGGTCCATGGGCAGTAGCCATGCTCATTCTTCCATCTTGGAGCAAGTATGGGTCTGCATACAACCCCTCATTTCCCCTGGCTAGACTGTGACTTTTACCACCCATGTCCTGATCTGGCTTGACATCCCGTCTCTCCAGGATGGCGCTGGGACAGGGTGAGATGGAGCGGGCCGGAGGGTTGGCATTAGACAGTCGGTCCCTTGGGATGGTAGCGCTGCCAGGTATAGAGCCCTGTCGTGGGCCAAATGGGATTCTGGAGGGGGATGGGGGCATGGAGTGGGGGGATGGGGGTAGTGCTCCCTGCATGGGGTGGTGTGGTGGGGGACCCATGGGGGGTTGTCTCAGAGGGTGCGGGCCATCACGACCGGCATGCACCATCTCGCTGTGCATCTGGAAAAGCACAAAGCCATATAGACATGTTATTAACACTTGGCAGACATAAAAACTGGAAGTGTTATTACTTCAAATAATGCATAAAAAGTTAAGAAAAAAATTATTTTTTTAAGGATTGGTCATTAAACCAGACTGCATACTTCTGCCCGCTTGAGAGTTTCAGCTACTGTTTATTTTGTATATATCCTGTATTTCTGGACTGAAGTTGCCCTTGAAACAACAACATCCATCAGTCTATGCTGATGTTTTTCAAAGAAAATAGACTATCAGCAATTCTTCCAGAAGCAGAAAATAGTTACTTGCAAGGCTACTAACCCTAGGTACACAGTATAGAATTTCACTCAAAGTCCTGGATGTTATACCCACAGGCTTCTATAAAACAATATTACAATACATGAACACAAGATTATATTTCTTTGGATGGAAAGTCTGTAGTTTTTATAAAGGTGAGTTGATTTACTTTCAACTTCAAACGAACTCTGTATTTGCTCTCTTGGAGATAAGACTCTGGCTTTCTAAGTTTACACATGCACCTCCAGGGCTAGAAGGTAGTCGGTTAATTTGCAGCAAGATCTGTCATAGCATAGTCTGTTTAAACAGTCAGCTAATCTGAGCCGCTGTTCTTTAGCCTGGCCACCCATAAAGGACTCTTGAAGGCTAATGCACAATAAACCTAACGTCTTTTAACTAGATTACTTTCCGGATTATGGGAAATATGTAAGCGCTCTGGCTGTATGTGGTAAAACTACAAACTAGGAGGTGAAAGTCTTACAGATACACAGTAGACGTAAAAGGAAATCTGGTTAATGTGGTGAGCCACCTGCTGTGTGACGTATGACAAGTTTCACCATAATTGTCTTATCACATTTCGTCACAGTTAGCTTTGTCTAATCTTTGCATTATTTCTTCTGCTTTTATACTGATGGCTTACTGAAAGCGAGTGCGTTTTTAAAGAAGAAATAACACATTCTTCTTTTTGCAAATGAAAAGTTAAACTCATAAGCAGCTAAACAAACCTTGTCTCAATTTAATAGACTTAGAGATTTTGATGCTACAGTAGCTTGTGGTGGCTAATGGTAGCTAACATTAGCTAACGTTAGCTTAGTTAACATTAACTTTAGAAAGATACCGTATTGCTGTGTAACTGACATTAGAGTCAGTTTGTTAATTTTATGGCTCTTCTCTTGATATGCTATTGTTTTATCATTTACCATTAGTTTACTCTTGTCACTTGTGGCCACAGTGGCTGTTGTTTAGAAAATGTTATAACATTTCTTTACCAATATATCACTAGTTTGACTTAAAACTTGTGGATTCATAAAGGAAACTTAGAACCTACAGGGGTGACTATAATACAGTGAGTTTATTTATTCCAAACTTGAGTTCATTTTCCATAGAAGCATTTCCCTGTGCTAACAAGTGAAATATAGTGGGTAAATAGTGATATAGCCCGTGGATATGTGATGTGCTGGGTATGATAACACTGTGCTGGGGAGTGTCACATGCAGGGCCGAATCCAATCCATCTTTCTTCCTGTCTAACTCTTTATTCCCGTCAAACAAACAAGCTATTGTTCCTGCAAGCTATGACTCATGGGTTACACCTACATAAGAAGACAAGTCAAAACCTAATGCAAAGTTCTTTCAAAAACCTCAGGTACAGTTTTTGACACTTTTTCAGTGCTGTCTTTATTTATTTTTTCCCCAGTGCTGATACAGATTAATCCAGCGAAGAGAACAATAAAGTGGGTGTGACGTGCGTGCGTGAACTGGAAAACAACAACTGCTCAAAGTGTACAGTAACAAAGGGCTCAGGCTTGGCTGTGATAACAAAGGAAAAAATAAAAAATAAACTTCCTGGCAGTGAAAGCATACACAGCCCATAAATATGGCAGCAACAAGTCTGACCAAACAACAAAACATATAAAAGGAAATCTAAGAAGCACAGAGCCACTGCAGACTATCATCAAACCCTAATGACTTTCACTATTCCAAGGTGCCTACACACATAAAAAGAAAAGTTGCCCTCTTGTGCAGAAATTTCTCTGGAGTGGTAAATAACCAGCACAGCCATATAAGAATTTGGGCCAAAAGGCGTCACTTGTCAATCTCAAACAGATGTTACACCTTTGGAAGACTAACCGTTCTTAAAATATCCTTAAAATACACTGACTTTATAAAGACAGTCTGTACAACATGCTAATAAATTACTGCTTTGAGACAAAACAGAGGAGTAAAAGCTTGAAAAATAAACACGAGAGACCATGTCAGGCAAACGAGAGGCCGTGTAGAGAAGCATTTGGTTTGAGTTTGACTCGTGGACTCTGTCTCTGTTTCCACCGTGCTCTTAGGCTTCCAATAATGAGGGCAGCATGTCTGGTAGGAGCGCACAAAGTCGCCTTGCTCTCCTGCCATGTTGGGGATGGAGAGGGTTCCTAAACTGATTCACAAACTGCAGAGCCTCAGAGGCAGCCAAGCTAAACAGATAAAGAGGAGCTGTGCTGCAATGCTCATGCGGAAGTGTGTCAACATTTAAGTAGCTGGCTCTATGTCTGCATGTACTGTGCTGCTGTGTACATAATAAAGAAGATCGGGAGCTTACTGGCAACAAGACAATCATTTTGTCATTTTTGAATAAATACCAAAATTAGGTGGATTGCCCTAAGGGGCACAGAGGTTGGCAAATAACTGAACCTCTGTTTACAAAATATCTTCTCCAGCTATGTGTACATAACATCACTTCTGACAGCCACTATTGACTATTCTATGAATACAAAGCACTGCTTTGGGAACAATCCCTTTCATAAGTACAGATTAATATTTCAAAATGTGCTGCTTTTTCATTTGATGAAACATGACAAAAGAGACGCTTCAAATCAAGAGAAAATACCTCTTTATTCTAACAGTCTGCTGCTAATCTGCTTATCACGTTACTCATCTGTTACTGTGTACATCTGTCCACCTAAAATCAATTACTGACAGACAAGATATTTGTTTTCATAACCAGAGACAGCTCTATTTGGCCAGAAAGCTTTGATCAATAACAGAGGTAACTGCAGATGATACTTTAAATCTGATCTGAGGCCTGGCATTCCTGCAAGACAAGCAGGCACTTAATAGCCCAAACAGATGTGAGGTATACCCCCCCACCCCCCGAAAAAGTGTTTGAACAGGTGTACAGCTCATTAGGTTGTAATATTTGCCCTTCTACTTTGAGTCCCACGGTTTCTATTTCATTATTAAAAGAGAAAAACTAGAAAGACTTTTCTATCTCTCTTGAGCATTCTTTAACAGGCAAACTAAACAAACATAAAATCTTCAGTCCGAGCTTTACAGCTGCCAAGAGTAAAGGCACTGCTAACGACAGGAGTCTACAATGTCGGTGTTTGTGTGTGTGTCTGTGTCTGAGTGTTAAAACTTGCCAACATGTTTGTGGGGAAAGGGCAGCTTGCCACACGTTTCTGGATTCAATCATTTTTGGATTAAAGCAACAAATGTCACCTAACTAATTTCTTTTCGAAGGTGTTGTCCTGTGCCATTCAACAACCTGGCCTCCACACCCCACAACCACATCCGAGATTTGTATCTGTGTCAATTGCTGCTTGGTTAAACAGTGACAACAATCTTCTTCATGCCAAGATTTCACAATGTTAGCACAAAAGCCTTTGTTAAGTTGCCTTGCTTCTCTCTGCTTAATGCATTGCAGTGCATCCAGTACAAGTTATATTTTTCAATCCTGCGGATTCAGTTGTTAAATAGGCAATTTTGAAAAAAAAGAAAAAGAAAAAACAAGAACAAAAAAGGGTGAGAAAAACTGCTCCACACAAGTAATGTTCTTCTATTGTTGCCAGTTTGCAACCTTTCCTGCTCTTAAAATGTTTGCACTATTAAATTCCCATTTCACTTTTTCAGTTCTATCTGTTTTTGCCATCTTTTTTCTCAAATGTCTTTTGTTCACTTCCCCTTGAAGGACCCCATCACAGAGAGCCAGTCAAAGCAACCTCTCCTATCAGCAGCAGAGAATAAAAAGACTTTCTGCAGCACCTCAAAGTCATCGTGCCATCTGAACCAAGACCTCTTAAACCATCATCATGTCTGCCTCATCACTCCTTTAAACTTTATCAATTTCACTTTACACTTATGTGACACATACAGTTTGTGGCAATGGGATTATGGCTAAGGTTAATGTAATTTTTTGCAGTATCACAATGGTGCCGCCACGCTGCCTGGAAATCCGCGGCAGGCAGAGAGGAGCAGCGGGTTAGATAAAGGGTCAGGCGGATTAGAGAGGTGGATTTTAAGGAGGAACATTTGAGGAAACGGCTCTTTGGGGCTTTAGTTCTGTTACATCAGCAGGAAACAAACATGCTGGAATCAGAACAAGAGAAAGAGATTAGAGCTTATATTGAGGGAACAATGAACAAGGAAAATAGTCCTGAGATTTGAGTTCAATTGTCCCTTAAGAAAGCTGCACCAGAGCGTACAGGCGAGGCCCAATTGCAGGCCCCCTGGGAGAACAATATGAGACCCCCTCTAAACAGATTAAGAAGAGGCAGGGGGACATTCCTTCCCTTAACTGCAAACAGGATGTAAGAATGAGAAGAATTGGAGGCTGGGCTTCCTATTCTATCTGCAACAGGTCTGGTCGTCTCCTTGCAGCTACTGCTGTTAACAAGACAATCATTTTCACTGCTCTGTTAGCATCTGTGTCAGTTAGGTACTCACCCTGGCATCGCCGTTGGCAGGTCTCGGCCCATGGCTGAACGCCTGTGCTGGGTCTTTGTGGTAGACCTTCAGGCAGGAGTGATCTGTGATGTTCCTGTAAGGGGAAGAGGTGTGCCGTGGTAAAAAGGCAGCCCAGATATCACCATCGGACAGCGGCCGATCCTGCGACAGCTTGGATCTTAGCAGCCCTGCCAAGGGCACATACCCTGACAGAGGCTCTGACAGTCCTCTGTTATTTGACATTTCCTCTAAATCTCTAAAGTCTATAAAAACATCTACTAATACTTTGTTGAAACGTGGCTCGACTACATAAACAGAGAGCGGATTGGTTGTTCTTTTGCTGGTCTCACTCTGGCACTATGGTGTTGCACCCTGGACACCTGTACCAACCTTAAGGGATCACGAGACATTTTTTTACAGCCCTGATAAAGAATTAGTCACAAAGTACACATTGCACTTGAGCAGGAAGTCTGGAGACAACGGGGCAAAGTTGCTTATGTCTTCAAGAGTAATGTTTTTATCCGAGAAAAAAAAAAAAGCTAGAACAAATGGCTGTATACTGTCTCTGCACATAGAATCTGCTGTATTATTGATAAGAAATGCTGGTGAATACCAAACCAGGAAGGTACAAGGAACAAAAAAAAGCAGGGAGCTAGTATGCACGTTTGTAAATGATACGCACAACATGATACACAATACTTTGGAAACTACACTCTGAAAAGCATAAAAGGACCTCAAAAAGTGCAAAAAGACAAAGTTCACGTTGCTCAAACTTTTTAGTCAAACAGGCAGGAAAGTCATCAAACTCTCTTAAGAATGCTCTTCAGTTTGTTTGGGTGTATCGAAGACATTTTGCCATAGGGCTTCATCTCCAAATAACTTTATTCCTACTAACTTTTAACATGAGGCTAAAAGGAAGCGAGAAGCTTTCCTGGTCAGTGACACTTCCTGTGCAGGGGGAATTTAGACAGGAAGTTCTCAGGGAGGGGAAAAGGAAAGGACCTTCAGAGGAAGACGGAAACTATGGAGCATTATGAACCTTGGATGTCCTGTTAACACAATGTATCCTGCCCATACATATACCTTATTCTGTATCCATGTTTATCACACACAAACATACACCTTTACCTGACATCAGTGAGCTCAGAGTACATATTCCTCATGTCGTCCTTGATGTAGACAGCGACGCTGGGCGACTCCAGCATCTTCATGGTGAGTTGCTGCGGGAAGGCACTAACAAACAGAGCTCTGATAGTGTCGATGCTGGTGATCTCATTAGGCATGCGGATCTGTTTGGTCTCGTCCCCGTACTGCAGGTACAGTGCACCTACAGACAGAAAGCAGGAGAGCAAGGTGATTAGCCAGAAGTAAGCTCCTTTCAGTTCATGGAAATCTTTCCCATGACTAAGACAGGTATGTGATTTGCGCAACTTGTAGAAGAGTAAAGTAAAGATACACTGTTTTGTCTGTCTTCTGGATTGTAATCTCAGTGTTTTTTTCACATGCTAAAGAAGTTCAGTCCTGTCAATGCAAACATAACACTTCATGCAGCTACTAAACAGTAAAAACCTTCCAATTACGAACCACTGGAAGACGTTTAGTCTTAAGATGCTGCACAAAGTATTGACTTAGCCAACAAAGTAAGTGACTGATTGCTAAGAATGGGCTCAATAAAAATTGGTGAAAATCTGGATTTGAACCGTTTTCAGCAATTTTTTGATCTTTTAGGATTAATATAAGAACAGAAAATAATGCCACAACAGAACTGGTCAAACATAAAGGCATTCTTATTGCAGTTTGGGTGAGCCTCAAACAACTTCCAACACATGATCTAAATAAAAATCACCTTTTCCTGTGCCTCTGAAAACACAGTTGGCACGCTGCCCACATCACCTGGCCATGGCTGCTCACTGCCTGGGCCAGTGCAGATATCTGGCCAGATTAAAATGAGCAAAAAATGTATTTCCATATATTTCCACTGGTGTACCATTTATACCATCAAACCCTAGCAGCTGCCATAGACACAAACACACCATTTGTAGGTTTTTGATTTTGAATTGGGCTTCAGAATGAATGCCTACCCTTCAATTGTTGCCCAAAGGACACCAAAGCCTTTGAACTGGTAAAAACTTTTCTGTGGTGTATGGGTTCCTGGTAGATTTTAAGTAGCATACTTGTAAGACATGTGGTATTGTACTAAACCTGCCACTCAACTCCTGTTCGTGTTTAAGAACAGCATGCTGTATATTCTAGACAAATTACTTGATATTTAGAAAGTGAGTCGGGGCAGGAATAGGGGGCCGAAGAAGGGCTGTGTGCTCGGGGGGTGGAACAGTACAAGTTGTGCATCAAACAGACCAAAGCCTGAACCTCTGAACCCTGGGTGTGGCTTCTGTACAGTGCTTTAGAAAAACAGCTGTCTCCCCCACAACATTTATGGACACGCCCACACTGCACTTGTATAAACAATGCCAGTGAAAAGAAAAAAAAAAAAAAAAAACACATTTCTATTTCTGTTCTCTGATTCATTGCTCCAAACACAATGGCACTGATTTTAAAGGGGTTACGTGTAGCAACAATAGAACTTTAATAAAAAGAACAAAGCTTGTGTTTCTCTTCTAATTATGTTGTGTCATATTTCATGAGAATCGTCCAGAATGTCACATTTCATGAACTGCTGAGACAAGAGGTTTGATTTGTTGGCATACACATAAATCACTAATTTCAATGGCACTTTTACATTTGTGCACTGAAAATAGCTGGTTTTAAGGAAAGGAGGTATGGTTTTACTTGGTGTAACCCCATAAAAGGACCAAGCCAGTAAAAGCTACCAGATGTTGGTGAAATATTATACAAGATCGTACATGCTCCACGAGACAGAGTGAGACAGAGAGAGGGCAAATCCAGGAAATAAAATTGCTGAGTCCATCATTGCTCTTTCTGGTCTGTCTGGGTTTCTGGGTAGTAATAACTTAACAAAGTGCCCATTTGCAGAATACCTTCATCTTTCCCCCGAGAGCTGTTATGTTAACAGACGGCCAGTTTTCATCCAGATGTTAGCAATTAAAGCGAATGAGTTTGATGACAAAGCGCCATTGATTGAGCATGCATTATGAAGATGATTATGAATTCTTTAACATCCGTTTTTATTTGCTGCAACAAAGTTGAAGAGCTCGCTTCTAACAAAGAGTCGTGTTACATTCCTGAACGCTCAGGATTGGAAGCAAATGGCCAGTGGGTTTCCTGACCAAATGGGCACAGCACTGCAGACTGTCTGAGCTTTCAAAGTTTTCCACATCTCTCCAGTGAGACACAAAAGTTTAAACTAAGCGTAATCGTGAAAAATATCATTCTGCCTCCGTTAATATTATCACAAAGTTTGAAATGCAACAAAAAAGCTGAAAAATACTACATTAGAACCACAGAATAAATTACTTGAAATACAATACACTTGATCCCACACTCTAGATTAAATCTGATACTCACATAAGGGGTTTTAAGGATTTCCTGTTTTCTGCTGAGTCTTACGATGCTCTGGAAAAGACCACGCGACAACTCCTACAGTACAAGCTGAAGATAGTAAGCCCCAAGAAGGAGCCCCAAATGTCCGTTGGGACCCAGCGAAGTGTGTGCCTGTGTGTTTGTGTGTGTTTGTGTGTGTGCGTGTGTGTGCGTGTGTGTGAGAGAGACTGTGGGAGGGACACTGTAGTTAAGTGGTGCCCCTTTTTCTCTCCTCCTCTTTCATCACACCATAACCCCCACTGTCACAACGCTTTGTCCTGATGTTTTTGAAAGAGAGAAAGAGAAGGATTGAGCGTGTGTGTGAGTGAGCGTGTGTGTGGGTGAGCGTGTGTGTGTGCGTGCATGTGTGGTTAAGCATATTTGTTAAAAGTGTTTTTGTACAGGTTTTGCATTTCTGCTTCCCAAGCAAAGCAAGAGGCACTACTGGCACCGAAAAGTGTAGAAAACAGCACCCTATAGTTTCATTCATTTTCACTTTGGTCAAAAGGCGTGCCACTCAGATGCTTTGCTATTATCCAGCAGCAGATGCCTTGCTGAGTTGTGAGCTACCTTTGAAGACTATCCTCCTAAAATATTACAAACTCTATACTTTGTTTGGGGAGTTCTCAAACTCTTTCCACCACTCTCACCTTAATGCAGCAACCTAATTCTGCAAAACTTACAGCGTTTCAGCATATGGATGCAAATGAAGCACCATGCGTGTTGATAAGACGACCCATTTCTAATCCTGTCAATAACACGATGGCACACTGTGGTTGGATTCCCTAATCTTTCACTACAGAGGAAATGCATTCTAATTAAAAACGGAGCTGTGAGCTGAGGTGGAGCAAGGAGGGAGGGAGGAGAGGAGAAGATAGATGGAGTGAGAGGACAAAACTTGGACTAGGTGAAACGGTGAGATCATGGTATGGTTCGGAGTTATTTCAGAGAGTTTTAAAGTTAGGCCAAGATTATGCTAAAAGAGTTGCAAAATGTAGGTTATGAAAGAGGATTAATGTCAATTCACTTTCACCTCAGTCTATTCACAAAGTCAATTTAAGATATGAGATAGAGCCTTTATTCTAAATAAGTTGTTAAAAGACCAGATAGAAGAATTTCTCTGTGGCAAAATACTGCCAGTTAGGGCATTTTGGGAGAGAAACAGAATTACAAGAAAGTTGACACATTTTGTGGTCAATGACAAAAAAACAAAGCCTAATCCAGATAAGAAATGTTCTGACTGAATTGTCATCAACCCAAAAGCCTAATGCACGTCGTACCTAGCGAGCGGTCCTTTGTCTGGTTGGTCGACCGCACCACGGGCAGGCTAGCACGAACCCGGCTGCCGCGGGTGAATGCTGTGGGAGCGTCGGCCTCAGACATGGTGTCCAAAGACTCCAGGGAGGCCAGGGATAGGTGGTCAACCTGGTCACCGACGCCGGGCTGCGGACTGGGGCCGTGCTTTGGGCTTCGGCTCTGGAGGGGGAGGCACATGGAAACATAATACGTTAAGGGTGAGACCATCGACACATTGCACACACACATACGGTACCTGTTCATGCATGAGTTCTTTATTCTCGAAATTACACAACAAAGATTTCTTATTTCCCAATGAGCGTCAAGCATGCTCTTTAAGATATGATGCATTTGGTGGAGTTAGAAAATAACACTATCTCATTCTTTGGCGAGCTACAATAAAGCACCTTTGATGTTGACTTTGAGCTTGACTCCAGCACAGCAACTAAATAAACCAAAAGACTGCAGTCATGCAAAGTAGAGAAGTGTTAATACTGTATGTCGCTTATACATGCGCGCACATCTAACATTGCAGTACTGTCCCACAAGCACATCACCGCACTAAAAGTTACCAAACACGAGGAAGCTTCTGATCATACTACAGGAGTCTGATTTAATAATGATACTAACAGCGTGTGAGAGAAGTTTTCAAATAGTTAAAACCCAGCAAGACAACACACTGAAAGAGATCAAACAGAAACCTATCATGTGAGTAATACAGAAAAAGAAATTCCTTTTAACCACTGATTAATGATCAGGAATTGTGTCATCAAGACTTGCAGATCAGTTGGCTACTCTGTAATCAGATCTGCATGACGTGGCTTCCTCAAGCCACAGCTACAATAAGACAATGTGTGACAAGACTACAGACCCCATTGAGCTATTGTGCGGTGCTGTAAGGTGATCTGCACCACAGGGACAAGGAGGGACTCAAAGTGAAGGGTCAGTGAACACTGGGTTCTTTATGAAAATGCTCTTCTTCCCTGGCAGACGTGTGGTGCTGTGGAGCTAATGCAGCGGGAGACACGAGGGCAGGTCTAGCAGGTCATCTTGAACACACCTGCATGCACACGCTGCTGTTCTCTCACACTTATACACGTACGGACAAATAAAGAATTTAAGCGTTTTATGTTAAGTGCAGTTGACATTTGTGGGAGCTTTCATGGCCAGAACTGGTTTAGCCTGGCAGCCAAGTGTGCTTGGCAGGCACAGACAGGGCAGACGCTAAGAGACACGGGGGCACCAGGGCTGGGAACATGGTCACACAGCAGATGTTAGTGAGGATGCAAACATAGCCACACACACACACACACACACACTCACACAATAGCATCATGCAGATAAGATGAAAGGCGGACTAACTCTGTGGGGCAATTGGATTTTCATCAAGTACCTCTGAATGTCAAGCTCAGAGTGAAAGGAGGAGAGCATGCCCTGTAAAGACTGATGGGAGAAAAGAGGAGAGAAGGAGAAAACAAAAAGGAAATGGCTAAGAAATGCCAGTGGGAGGGTGAGATGGAAAAAGAAATGGTCATCAAACAAAACAGAGGAACCATGGAAACAAATCAATCTCAACGGCAGAGCAAAGAAATATAGAAAGAGGCTAAAAGGAGATCCTAGATGCAAAGGTATCTTCGACACAATCGGCAGATAGCATTTAGTTTACAGCTACTTACCACTTTTATGAGCTTATTTGAGTTTAATGAGTACTGACAGAGAGAAATCCTGGAAACCCCGTCACTTTAATAATTTCTACAATTACATTAATTGCCGTCATCAATATTATACAATATTCCTAAAGCATTTCCAATCATCACCGTTCTCATCCCTATGTGATATTTGCTGAGTCAAAGTGTGAACCTTCACAGTGACCTGACACAGCAGGCAAAACTGCTGAGCCATCACTCAACTCCCATAATTCCATTAAAATACCCTTAGGCTGCAACACCCAGGGATTAAAAATGCATGAACAAAAATGTGTCCCGCATACTGTTAATACACGATGATAGTCACCTTTTAAAACAGAAGGGTCACATGGAGTTGACATGTCATCTGAAACCAGACATGTGTTGGGAAATTTAATCTGAACACTGAATGATTTATGAGCGTATTCAATGGTGGTGGGTGCAAACAGCCCTCCCACACTGCTGTTCTATCCTCTCATATGCTACTGTGTTACCCTTGGGAATGTTGAATCATATTGGCTTCCTCAATCAACTGTAGGTAGTAATTGTGTCAAATTGGTCTGGCAGAGTAATACAATATTTTCTGAAATACCAAAGCGGAGGAAGAAGAACCTGCACTCAAACTTTAGCTTGTATAAAAGTTTACTTAACTATCATGTGTTAGGAGTTTATTGTATTTTTTCTGCATGAAAAAAACACATTTGGTGAAGTAAATTAATACTTTAGCCATCAGATAGGGCTGGGCTATTTGTCTGAAATCAATACAAGATATACATTTGAAAAACAAAAACTTTAATAGTTAGTTTTTAATTACAGCTGGCTGAAATCATTACTTTGAGGAACATCATTTTGTAAAACAATGTTATCATATAATCACAATATCATTCCACTGTAAGTCGATATGCAATCATTTTGAATTTTGCCCAGCCCTAACGTCAGATAAATGTAGCTGAATACAAAGTTCAGTACTGACATTTAGTGGAGTAGAGGCTTTAAAGGAATTACACATTTTAAAAATAACACGATCGCTTTCTTGACGAGTGTTAGATGAGAAGATCGATACCACTCTCAAACAGATAGAGCCAGGCTAGCTGATTCTCCCTGCTCCAAGTCTTTATGCAAAGCTAAGGTAACCATCTCCTGGCTCCAGCTTCAGATATGAGAGTGGTACTGACCTATTGAAACTATTTATTGAAGTCTCACAAGATGAAACTACACTAAAACGCCTGTATACCAAAACTGTAGTTAAAGCAAGACTATGTAACTTTTGTTCACTTGTTTTATTTTGTGATAAAACCAGTGAAATGCGAAATGCTAAAATGTAGTGGAACATTAACACAAGTAGGGAAGAGTAATACGTTTAGCTAACTGAACCAGTATGTCAGTTACACAGTGATATCTATCTAAAGCATGCTACCATTCTTCTTTTAAAAAAAGGTACATACTCTTGCTTTAAGTATGCAAATTGAAACAGTTGCTTTCTACTTTGGCCAAATTTGAGAAAAATGGTACAATGGACACAATGTGACAGCTGGAGAAGAATTGCACAGCAGAAAAAGATAGTTAAAGCAGAAGCAGTCACATATAAAAGTGGAGGAAATTGCAAATGAGACCTTCTGCCTCCCTGTGGAAACCGGTAATTAAGTTAAACCACTCCACACCGGTCCACATCTGACAAATGAGGTGTCCCCTTCAAAGGTCAACAGTTTAGCTCAGATGAACTCCTCTGTCTCTCTCCCTCCCTCTTTCTCATGCATGCACGCAGAGATCATCAATCTGACAGCGGCTACGTACGATATTGCTGAAATGCCTCGCATCAAAAGCCACTTCCTGTCCCGACTAACCACTTCTCGTTTTAGGGTCCAGATGTGAGAACCGCAGGCCAACCGCTGATTAGCACAGTGAAACCTGCTTCAACCCGCTCACACCTACAGTACATTCCACACCAGTGATTTCCCCCGCTTCGGTCAAAACCATACAGCCTGTGATTCTGCTTTTTCAGCAGCGACTCCCTCTGTACGCCACATTTGCTCTGACAGCTATGATGAATGTGAACGTGAGACACCGACATTAGCTTATACACAGGAATATGACAAGTTATAAAGTCATGAAAAGAGCCCTTTGGGAAGGAACGTGTCTGGAAAACAGATCTTGAAAGTGTCAAAGAAATCAGAAAACGTCTACTACAAAGATGGTGGGTTGCCTGTGAAGCGCTGTAGCTGATGTCAGTGGGTTGTTATAAGACGTGTGTCAAATACTCACCATGATTCCAGTATGTTAGAGCAGGTCTAGAAATAACTCAATGGAATATGCATCATCTAAATGCTCATGTTGTGTAGCCTGGAAATGCAAAGTGCTCTGTTGCAGCAAACCTTCTCCTCAGGCTGTCAGGCACTAGCTCACAAAGGTACTACATTGTGCATCTTAAGTATTGTCTTGAACGTCGCTTGCAGCAGCTTTATATTAAATGGATGTCAAGTGTAATGTAATGTGGACAAGCGACGATTAGGCAAACAACCATGCTTGGGGACAAAACGGATAAAAGAAAGCAAGTAGTTCAAATGTGTGCTGTCTGTGTGTTGTGTGTGTGTGTTTGAAAGAGAGAGAAAGAGGGATGCAAAGAGAGACGGAGTGCGTGCATGAGTGAGTCAGGCCATTGTTCCAGAAAATCTGACCCGAACCCAGGACATCCTGAAAACATTTATGCAACAGCGACAAACAGAATGATGTTATTAGAAAGAAAGCTCAGGTCTGTGTTTGTGTGCGTACGCATTCCCAAAATATATGTAATATTCAAATGTTATGGGTCAGTGCTATCACATGTGTTACACAGTACATTGTACTGTCTTGCAATGCCAACATTTCACTTCTCATTGTATCTACAGCTCGAGAGCATGCACGTATGGGTGCTTTTCATTGCTACCTGTCGCCTGTCTTGAATATTACAGCGATATTTCAAACTGAAGGAACAATGTTGCACGAATTCACCAAGCAGAACAGATTATGTTATATCATGCGGCCCCTGTCATAGCTCCTGACAGACAGGCTGACATGCGGAGCCGAGATGGGGCGATTAAAGTAAATCACGATTGTTAAGAATAATGGCAGCTTCCACCAGGAGCCTGTTGTGTCACTCATGGAGATTTAAGTATAGACACGGCCTTGAAAACTGCCAGAGCGTCATGCACCACACCTGCTGCCAGCCTACACAAAGCTCACTGATTGGTGCCTACTTTCTTATATAATCAACATAGTTGGGGTTATAATAGCTTTCTCATAACATAGCCTGACTTTCACGTAAAAAAAAAAGAAAAAAAAATCTCTGCAATCATGTCGATCTTTTCTACCTCACTGTGACAAATGATGACACTGCGAGATTTAGGCTAAGGAGCCAAAGGCAACTTTTATTTATCTACTACAACAGCCACTAACAGGATCTGACTACTATAACGCGCATTCACGTATCATCTCTTATGTACACAAACTAAGTGAACACACACAGAGGAGAGGAATCTAGAGAAACAAGTTTCATTCACTCATTCTATATTGTCTTTCCAGATGTGAAAGAACGTAAACATGAGTGTGGAGGTGGGAGCTTGTGTGGGTTTAAACACAAACTCCAGTGTTGTGAGCACAGCTTTCCACTTAAGATGCTAATTTGGCCCTGGCTCTGGGGAGCGGAAACGGAGCAAACTGTAATTACCTGGCCTGATCTGTATGGCAAACACATAAACAGAAGACGCAGAAGATGGTGGTTCTGCAGACTGTTAACCCCTTACTTAACTTGTCTCATTCTGACACGTTATTCCACTTTGAGTCTGGCTAGTTTATGTGGTGTCAAATTTGAGGAAGATGCTTTTAGTATTTGTGTCCTTGAGCAAAACACTGAATCAGTACTGTCCTCCCCCTTTTAGCATCGTCTAAAAGGTTGAAGTGTGTCAGTTTTTCCACAGAAATAAAAGTTCAAAAAGCAAGCACAAACCAACAAGAGTTCATTAAAAGCACCTGTGTGAGTCTAAAACTCAGTGCCATTGCAGTTTGGCTCAACTTTGAAGCATAAAGCCCCTGTCAGTCAACCAGTCAGCACTCGGTCCGTATGCTGTCTGTGGACAGACCATCATCCTTTGTCTCCCTTAGCCTTAATGACATTATACCGAAATCCCCTAGTCATCCATTCCCATTCATTGCTACCACATCCCTCTCTCCCTCCCACCACTGATGCATTCCTCCTCTAATCCCTTCATCCAAATCCCCAGATGACCTTTCAGAGATGGGCTCGCTTGTTAATTGGTGTGTTAAAAAGAGATGACTTTATAGCATCCACAGTCAAAGCTGACAGTGAAGGTGAAGCTGTGTGCACAAGTTGTGGCAGTTCAAGCCCCGCAATCTACAAGTTTATCATCAACAAATCATGCCAGAAATGTACAAGCAAAACAATAACCAGAACTGTTACCATCTCATTAACAAAACAGTACATTGGCAAGTAAAATATAATCAAGCAGATCTGTCATTCAGACTGCAAATGTGCATAATCACACACAATACTGTGCCTGATGGCCCAGTGCACAGAGGAGGTAAGATGACTATCTCTTCCGCCACTTGTGATATTTCCAACAACTGAGCTACGCCGTCCAATTGATTTCACCCACTTACGCATACATGAGTTAGTCACGGTTATCACCAGCAGACATCGCTCCCTCCTTTGAATGAGCGAGGTTACAAAAGTCAACTTTGCGTAACCATCAGATATATCAGCCAATAGGAGTTTGTGGAGTAGAAAACGTTGTCTTGAGCTGGTTCTGCCTCGCCAGGTTTAAAAGCAGAGTCATTTTAATAGCATGTATGAATATATCAATATTACTTAAAAACATTTTAAGAAACAACATCATGTTCTAAATTATCTTAAAAAGCGTAAATGCAGTATTTACCATATCAGACCAGTGGGGATCTCCTTCCAGCAGTGTCTTCCATGTGAGACTGGAAACTCCCTGGTTTAAGGGAAACAGGTTTAAGGGTCTCTTCCTCCACTGTTATTTCAGCGCTTGCAGCACTTGCTCTGTACAACAGCGCTGTACTGCTCCCTTCCCTTTCTGCTCTACCTCAAAGCGGATGCCCCCCCATCCAATGCACACACCGCCCCACATCCCAAACTATCCAATAGCACAATACAAACACACACAATTCACACCCGGCGGACAGCAGGGGAACGTCATTGTTTGTATGTCTGCGTTTTGCATTCGTGCGCCATTGTGTGAGACAGAGATTGTCTTAGAGAGTGAGATATGTCTGCACGAATCATGACGTTCAAATAGTTCTTCAAAATATGATCCCTGAAACAGCTTTAAAACTCCATAAAGTTTCCATTCAGCGCTAAAAAAATACATTTTATCTTAAAAACGGCAGCTCCAACTCTAATCCCCATGTCCAATCTCAGCTTCCATCTCACTTCCCCGAGGCTGTGGCTGAAGACAGAGAGATGACACTTGTGTCCCGAGGAGATAAGACCCAGCTCTACCCACAGGGATCCTGAGAGCCTATGCAAGATATACTCAGCAGGCCCTTGTCCTATAGAACTAACAAACACCCAATGCATGGACACCCACTCACACATCCAATGCAATGCATGCATGTGTATGGTCACCATTCTAAAATATTTCTAGTTTGGTTTCTGAGCAAATTTTTTACCATAATGAATGTTGGGATCATTACAGGAAGAGCAATTTGTGTTGCTAAGTATAAACTCTTTTAAGGACAAGGTGCTGTGTTGTGCTTTCAGCCACGCATTAAAGGCAATGTGTTACATAAAAGAACAGGTTCAGACTTAGACCAAGACTGGCAGATAATTTACTAGTCGTGCCTGCAATGGTTTGCACACACCTACGAGTGTGCACACATAAAGTTGCTCACCCCTTCTCGCTCACTGTCTCTCTTGCCAAACAAATACATGCAAACTATTTGCTGACGGGGCTGCGGAGCCATGATCTGTTCAGACTTGCTCTTTAATATCACTTCATCAAGAGCAAGACATATTTAACAGCTCTGAACACTTACAGCATCCCAGAATAACGCACTAAATGTTTGATTAATTCACACACACACACACACACACACACACACACACACACACACACAGAATCCCTCTATGGTGAAACACAAAGAGAGCACCCATCCATACACTCACAGTGGACAAAGCCATGCTCATAATTTCAGAAGGCCCATTTATTTGACACGTCCTCACATGAACCTGGTCTGTCTCCAGAGAGCGTCTCTCCTAAGGGAAAATAAAGGACCTTCCAGGTCTAATTTGAGCCTCTCTGGGTGTATATCTGAGAATATGTGGATGTGTGTGTGGCTCCGAGCCTGTGGTCACCAAGACAAAGAAGGCTTTCTTCTCTCCAGAGAAATCTGAGTCCTGCATGTTCTACATCATGTTGCACACACATAAACTCACATATAATCTAATGCGATCAGAGGGGTTTAATTCTAGTACTACCAAAGCTAAAGTACATTTTTGCACCTTTATTCGCTAACAGTGACTTGGAAGTCTTGGCTAGTGTTAAATCATTGCATTTTGTCAAGTGTCAAGTCTCCTTTTCGTCCCATGAAACCAGCCCTGATAATGGCTTTGCTATTCATGCCTAATTAACAAGTCACCGAGGACCACATATGCTCCTCCACTGAGCCTAAGATTTATTATACCTACTCTCCCAGAGGAGAGTTTCTCTGTGCGTCTGTGTGTGTGTAGAAAAAGAGTCAGATAATCAGTTATAAACTAAAGTTTTAATTAAGCTTGACTGAACTGCATCCAATGTTTCTGCATTTCCTGAAAAGTATGATCCACTACACATCACTGTCATGTAAACACTGTGGCTACAGTTTATTCTATACTTGATTATTTTCTGGGCTTATCTGTCATGCTTATTTTCATTACTGTCCATTGTTTTTTTCCCTCTCACTGACTGGTAGTAACATGCATTTTTCTCATTATCCACTCCCAAGTGACCTGTTTTTGACCTCTGAGAGACACAATAAGAAACACTGCTCACACACACAGTCCTGAGCTCTCAGCTCTAGATGACTCAGTCAACCATATGTGATAAGTTGTGAAGCTCCAGCTCTCACTGTCAATAAACAACAGCACCCATTGGTGCCTAAGGTGCGAAATCACCACCACGTTTTCCCTGCAACGACCTTCAGGCTCATGACTGACTTGTTTTGTTAGCTACCATGTTAACACCCAACTGCAAAGTGTAAAACAGCAAACAAAACAAAACATAGCAAGAGCTGAGCTGCATGGACATAACGTGAATACTTGTATATGTAAAACATGAGTCATAGTTGAGGTAGATTATAGTGTCAACCTGAGGAGGAGGTGCTATGATAAACTGCAGCACATGCTCCGCTTCTGTCAAACAGTCTAATTTATTACTGATTCCATTAGCTGCTGATGCCTGAAATATATACTTTCCCACTGTATACTTACTCATACTCCAGGTGTTCCCTCTCATCTATGTCATCTTGTTTAGTAAAAGAAAAACCTGCGTTCTCATTCTATCTGTTGAAAATGTATTTTAAACATTTAGAAAAAAGCAAGTCTTCTGACTTTGAGCCAAGTTTCTGCCAAGCTTTTCTCTAACCCACACCCACACTCCACCCCTTTATCTCCAGTGAGAAGGGCCAATTGGAAATAAAGCACAGGAGATCAAAATAATAGTTTGAGCCAGATGCTTGGAACTGGTCCTGTCAGTAGTGAAATCATCCTGACGTGCCTCTGTCTCTGCTTTGCCTTTTGAAGTTAGGTTCATACCTTTGGCCCAAGGTGGAATCCAGATGTCGGGCTGCATGCAAAGACTTGCAAAGCAAAGGTACAGCTAGAGAAAACAAGGGGAAACACCCCTCTTGCTTGCTCCCCATTCGGTACTGGAGGTCATAAAGCTTGGAATCTCTTTGACAATCTATCAAAAATATTAACAGTTGTGCCAGTGATGGCGAGCAATTAAAATGAAAGATTTTCAAACTTCCATCTGGCTACTATGACAGATGACTGAAGACAGAGCATGATAAACATCAGCAACACAACAACATGTGCATTCCAACATACAACAACATATTTTGTCCATTAGCTTAGCTACTCATTAAGTCACACTTTTTCTTATCATATATATTATACATCATTTTTGGCCAAAATATTAACAGATTAAAACATCTGCTGTGTTTTTTCCACCATGACATTATGCTGGTGTAGTGCTACATAGCTCTGCATTAGCAACAACAGCCACTAAAAACTTACTTAATACTTAATACTTTTGTTACGGCATCCTTTCTGTCATAATTTCACACCAAAGCACATGGATGTGCAAATCTGACCATGCATACCTGTGTGCTCTTACAAGGAGGACTTGGAGATACTGTGCTTCTAGTCTTCAAGCTGTCTTAACCAACAAAAACATGGATAAGAAAATGCTCAGGTTAATACTTTTTTGAGTACTGCAAATTGGAAATAAACTAAATAGTGGTGATATATTACAATTGTCCTTCTCTGTTCAGTTATAGTTTAGCTTAGTAGTATAAGTAGTATTGCCAGGCGAAAGTCAAGCTGATTGAATGAGTCAAGGAACGGTCCTCAGAAGAAGCTCCTCAGGCTGCAACTGCTGTATTGACAAGTGGTCTTAATTGTACCCAAAGGAATGTAAGGTTAAAGAGGTCCCAGACATTTCACCTCCATTCTCTGCAAATCTGTCAAGAAAATCTGAACTTTCTAGGGTCCTCATAACGACTTACCTGTCTGTTAAACCAGAGCAACACTATGAGACAACTCCGACTTCTGTTGTTAACTTAAGCCTGGGCTAATACAGCTCTGTTATGATGCAGAACAGTACACTGAAAAGAGCTCAGACCTGATTAGCTGGTCTGATTAACACACTGGCATTGCGCTCGAGACAGTGTGTAAAATTCTGTCTGGCTTGACTCATTATCAGCAGTGATCAGAGGCAGGTCCATCAGGGCCTTCTGTCAGAGCGGCTTAACCCCCCACCCCCACCACCACACTCAGGATTAGACACAGCCTTGGCGCCGCTCCATGGACCACTTGTCCTCTCAGTTGGAGTGCTGCACCCCTAAAACCCAAACCCCCGTCACATAACCCCTGTTAACTGGCAGGTCAACGCATGCCCGTCATTAACCTTGTGGTTCTTGTTTGTGTTACTCAAGGTAGCTCTCAAAGTGTCACTTCATGCAGAGGTGGCAGATGCTATTAAAAACAGTCCAGCTCCTGCTCCTGATGGTCAGTGGAGGAGGTGCGATCATTAAAAACAGATGTTTTGCTGCAGACCTGCTGCACACAGTGTCTGATTGTGTGATTTCAGACACAAGGTGCAATAAAGGCTATGACAAAGAGGTGTTTTGGGAAAAATCACATGGGTATAAATGTTTCAGCATGCAATAATGTGCACTTTTGCTTACCAGAATGTCTCCTTCAACTTGTGATACTCTAATCGCAGCAGGAATACTGTGCCAGGAGTGGAGGACAATGAATGATCTTTTTTCTTTGTGCAGTTTAGTTAAAAACAAGAACAATACTCCCCCAAAACTCCCTCCCTATTCTTTTTTTCTCTGATCACAGACGGATCTCTTGCGGGGAGTTTATGCATGCTCGGAGCCAGTGTTATCTAGCTGACCTTGGTTCTGAGGAGCAAGAGTGTAGCAGGGCCAGGAGCCCACAGAGAGAAGTATGTGGGGGACTGGCCAAATGTTGCATTGCCTCAAAAAGACTCAGAGGGAGAGGTTACAGTACATTTATGGTCTATAATGACAAATGAGCGCTATTTATGTGGCCTTGTTCAACATGAATTGGTGGGAGGGTTCAGATATTGTGCACCCTGCCATCCTATTGATGTTGATATTGTTACTAAATTCAGCATTTCCCCATGATTAATTTATATTGCTGATCTGCCTTTGACTTGCTGCCCAACTAATAGTTCTGAAAAGGGATCTCTTCCTGTGTGATCCTTTTCCAATGCTTCTCCCAATTTTTTGTTCCCATTAAAATGTTTTTTCTTGCCCTCTTCTCTGGGGATGCAATTATCAAGACAGTCATGGCATGTCTTTTTTTTTTAAAGCACTTAATAAGATCTATTTAAGAAAGGATTATAATGTAAAAAGTGCATTTTTAACATCATATATCCCTTTCCCCTATATATTTTTCATTTTGTGATAAAGTTCCAACTTCGCAAGCAAAAACATGTCAGTTTGACTTTGATGGATGAAGCAATAAAGGTCATCACCACACCATCGAGTAACATTTTGAGATTTTTGATAACATCAGCTATAAAGAGTCATTTGCCTTTGCTTGTTGGCAAACTTTGTTCCTGCTGACCACAACACACTCACTCTGAGCAAAAAAACCAAGAGAGAGGATCTGCCTGTTTGTACACAAAATATAACTGGATATAACCACCCCCTATGAGTTACATTCTCATAGGGGGTGGAAATCATAACTTAACACAGTACAATACTGCCATGATACGTTGCCAACAATAACTAATACATGATGTATGATAAGACATCCTACAATAGATCATATGTAAATGAGAAGAAAAACATCTAAAATGCAGTCATTTAAAAAACAGCAAACAGTAACATATTCAACATGTGCACCCCCATTACAAACAACCAAAAACTGGTATAAACTGACAGAGAGCACGTTTAGTTAAAATGTCTGGAACAAATACAAGACACACATCTGGCTCAGAACAGATGAGCCAGATGTGTGTCTTGTATTTGTTCCAGACAAGACACACATCGGCATTAAGTTAAATTAATGCCAATTTATCAAAAATGTATCACAAGAGACTGTATTGTGATATATTGCAAAACTGCCCCACCCTGCAGATTTGGAACATTTCTTGACTGATAATATTTGGCCCCAAGTGATCGGAGACCTGAGTGAAAAGTTGTCTGAAAACTTGATTTCACATACATTTTTCTCTATAATATTTTTTGAGTAAATAAGAAATAATCAAAATTTAAACCAGAAATAAAAACATCCTTAGTTATAAATTTAAAAAAATCAAAAACCCAGCTTATCTTCCTGACACTGGTAGAAAGCAGACTGTCAGAATCTCATACTCGTATTGTTCAATTCTGATTGGTGCATAGAAATACCTGACATCACCTTTTCCCATCACACCCTCTTACACACTAAACCACATACTGTAAGCGAACTACACTATGAGTACCTGTCAAACATGGAAAACAGTTAACCCAACTTAACACTCAAACTGTTACCATAATCTGTGCTCTCATCAGCCAATGGATTATCACAGTTTGGGGGTGACAGACCTGTCTGTCTGTTTGTCTGTCTGTCTGCTGCCCACAGCTGCACACCACTGTCCTAACATGGCCGCTCCACTCTGCAGAGAAACCGTTGGCCTAGCAAGTCACAGCTCATCGCACACAGACACTGGCACACAGGCGGAAGGAGGGAATTCGGTGCGTGTATGTGTGTCTGTGATCGGTCAAGCAGTTTAGTTTGTGCTCGTCAAAAGCCCCTGGGCAGAGAGAGAGAGGGGTGAGAGGATGGGTGGCGGTCAGGCCAGTGGGATATTATCTCATCTCCCTTGGGTGGGATCCAGGTCTTTGCAGGCCTGGATGAAGAGGAGGAAATTAAACCACTCGCTTTTGTTGCAGGTTTAAGGATCACAGAAGGAGACGAAGGAAGAATTGAGGGGCACTTTATATAAGAATAAGTCAGTCTGTGTGTGTGTGTGTGTGTGTGTGTGTGTGTGTGTGTGGTCATGCTGGGTGGAGTGGGGGTCATCCACTTTTCAGAAGGCGATATCATCTTCCCAACCTCCGCTTGACCTTGATAAATATCTGCCTTTGTAACTCAAACCTCTGGAGACATTTCTTTCTCACCTCTGAAGCATGCACTGTTGCCACTGATGTTGTTTTTCCTGTACGGTTGGCACTTTTGCGTCTGCGCGAGAACTGTAGCAGGTTTTCCTTCCTCCCGCACTATCTGTCACAGATTTCACAGCTCCTCCACTTGTTTTCTTGCTGTTTTTCCTCAAAGCAGAATAATTATACCACCCCAGGACACCAAATGACAAACGCTTCAATAAACTTGTCATTTTTGTTTTGTTTGGTTTTAATTTTCTGCTGTTTATATAAGCAGTGAACAATTGCATTTCTCTTGGCATCCTGAATTAGATTATGACAAATAGAGTCTTCAATCATCTTTTTTCATTTATTAGCGCTACATTTATCTGCCAGAAATTCATGCTCAGACCAGCCTGTTTTCTGACAGCATCTTGTATCTTCTTCCTTGGCATGATAAATTCAAGAGCCATCACCACTCAGATCTCACTCCCAACATCTGAATAACGTACGAGGAGTTTCATTTTCAAAAAATCAATTTAAAAGTGTCACATCTTACTAACTGACAATCAGCAGCAAGGGATCATTTTATCTCTCTCGTCTTATTTCAGTGTTTCAGCAGCTAAGGGATAAACTTCAAAGAGTTTTATAATTACACAAACTGGAATAAAACTTCTTTTTTTTTCTTCTTTTTTTTTACAGTAACTCTACCAATAAGAAAGCACTGTCAGATAACCCCCTGCTAATAAGGGCAGCAAGTTCCAAACTAAATTCGCCATGACACTGGAATGACCCAAAACATTATTTTCTATACAAGTTCAAGAAAATAGTCTTCCTCTTGCTGCTTCTTATAACCCTGCAACAGTATGTGTATAACCATGAGCTGGTCCTGTAAACACACACAAAATATGGGATACTGAGCAAATCCAGCAATCTTGGGCACATTAAAGGCAATATAACAGCATCTAATCCCAGAAACAAGCTAACCTTCAAAGTCCATTGAAATTAGTCACTGAAATAACTGCATGCCAGGAGTGACACAGTGAAAAGGCAACATAAAAACTGAAGATTCAACAGAAACCATTAAGCTGTATTCAAGTGAAACCATGGAAATATCCACTACAGGTTCCATTTGACAGATGTAGATTGTAAAATACATTCTGGATCTTTTATAAAACTCAACTGACACTAAAACACATCTAAAGACATATAAAATGACTTTAATCTCACATTTGGTAATAAATAAATAAATAAACTCTTTAATTTTAACATTATGCAAAAACGTGCATTAGCAGCAACAGCAGCAACTAACAGCATAACGATCAGTTATTACTGGCTATACTGTCTTCATAATCATAACCACCATCAACATCGTGCAATATACAGCATGTTGTTATGATAGAACCCATAACTTCCGTTCGCAGTGGATAATTTGCTTTGCAATTATGGCTATGTAATTGTTATCTCTCGTTGAGATTATGTGGAGCTGCAGGTGATTGCACGTTATGGATGATTTTCAACCTCGAGACGTCCGTCTAACTAAACGTCCGTGAAGTGAAGAAATCCGTTGCGCGTAAAGACTCTTCGTCCGATTTTTCTTTTCTCATAAAACTGGTGCGCCAAGTTTTGCATTCGCTTATGGGAAGTTTTCAGCACCTGCTGGTGCGCACTCTGTCTGCTGCAGCACTAACACTCCTGGGGACCTCGCTTAAAAGCGCAAGAATAGTAGCAGCCTACTCACAATGGCACACACTGCTGTTTTGAATGTCCGAAAAGGCACCGACTGCCTGAAAGAAGAGCAAATTCCTACCTTTATTGCCTCCGCCCGGGCTGAAGGCGCCGATGTGATAAGTTTATTCCGTCTGTATGAAAAGTTTATTTTTATTCCTTAGCGGACTACAGAGAGCCATGCCTCCAGACAAGCTTCAGATCCATCGCCTGTTCTGCAGAGTAGCTTCCTGCACCCGCGCACGCAGACACACGCAGCTCTCACATAGCCAGCCTGTTCGCTCCAGCAGGCACCTACACGTAAACTGAGCCCCTCGAGCAGTGACATCATGAGTCACTATGGCAACTCTAACTCCACCCCAGTCCGGAGCCGAACTTACCTGTCTGACTACTTCGGTTTCACAATAAACTCTTTTCTCTTTCTCCCTATACACTGGATAATAACAGCAGGTACACGCAGATCTTTCAGAGATAGATTATCTGTTGATGGATAAAATAATGCACGTACATAAACACACATCTACCCCCAAAACACACACACACACAACCAAGATACTTGGAGCAACATGACACCATCATCTGTTGACTGATATTACCTATGCAAATTCACAGAGTTCATGATCAGTGCAGTGGACTGAAACAGCAGCTAGTGAAAAGGGTTTACTTTGAATGTGTGCCGGCTGTGTGGGCTGGTCTGAAAACAGCACACAAAATCCCTCTTGCACAATGACTTGTACCATTGCCTGGAGCTCCCCTGTGGCTCTGTGCCAGTCTCACCATTACCTCGATTGTTTTGGCTACAAAGCCAGCTTGCCCCTCCCTTTTGTCTCCTCTGACCCGGAGCAAACAAACACACAATGACCAGGTGAGCCAAATATCCAACTATAGTGACTCCCTCTGTGTCGCCGTCCCCCATCAAATTACTTGACTTCAAAAAGCTAAGGGCACCAGGAGACTTTAGTAAAAGATCCAAAACAACTGAGACATGTATACCTTATACATCACACTGTAGTCTAGAATACACAAACCAATCTGAAGCTATAAGCAAGTCCAATTATGGTTATATAAAACAGGCTTTAGAGTGTAGGACTATATGGGACAATTCAAACTGTTTGTGGTTCACATGTTTTCTACTCCTTCACAAAAACACCACCTCACTGTTTCACTGCAGCTGTGGGAGGGAAATGTGACAGGCAGATTTATAGGATAGGCTTCACATTTAACCTGAGGCAAAAACAAAAAAGAGGAGGAAATGATTTCGCAGTTGCACTCTTGCCTGAGTCTACAAAGGAAAATAAAAATACCTGCAACTCCAAGAGTGGACAAGAGCACTTAGAAGTTCACATGTGACTCTGTCGGTACATAAACATGATTATCTATCTGGTAATCTGTACTATCATCCCTCTTTTATCTTCTTTGTCATGTCCAATAATTAGTTTGACATTTTATTTGCTATTTGCTGAGTTGGACGAGAATATTGATACCCCTCTCTGACATGAGAGTGGTATCAACCTTCTCATCTAACTCTCTGCAAAAAGTATTTCTGAAAATGTCAGACTATTTCTTTAAGAGATACTTGTAGCATAGGTGTAATTTTGTATAAGAGATGTGCAAGATTAAATTGAACTAAAATATCTCTTCTGACATATTATCACCTTATGAAGTTGACATCGAGAACGCTATAGTTTCCTATTTACACACTCAGTGGACAGGCAGCAACATTATCATTCATTTGGAGTCGTGTTCCTGGTGTTTACATTGTCCACCAGCTAGCTGCTAACTTTGTCCGTCAACTGTTTGGTGTTGGGCAGACTTTAAAAAAAAAGGTTTGTTATACTAAAAACAGCTGCCTCCGTCTGGAAACAAGGTCGGTGAGTTTGCACACCGGAAAACCAAAACAATGCACTGAAATATGCTAAAACACTCCTTAGAGCTTAGGGGAACTGCAGAGTTAAGTAATTTTCTGGGGGTTCATTACTACAAGCAACACTTTTCACATTATACTTAATCATTTGATCCATTTTTAACATAGTGATTAGTGCAGCTTTAAAATGCATTTACTGTAATCCCTTAAATGAAATAAACCAGATTTATAACTCAGATCATCCTAACAATGTGAGCCCAAACAAACAACAACATTGCACACCCAGGCCATTTCTCAACCCACTGACCTGCTCTCGCAGCCTTTCCTGGTGGCCCATGATCGCTGAGGCATGATGAGGGTATTTCTGCTTCAGATGCTCCAGGAAGGCCTCCCTCTTCTTGTCCATGTCTGACGGCTGCATAGCCAGAATTTCTCGGGAGCCACGGGCTCCCCCTAACGTGTGCCTTCGAGGGACAGTGCGGCTGCCTTTGGCGTCCCCTCTTGAGGGGGCCGTCCCATTTGGGGAGGCCTGTCTGCGGCTTACGTGCTCGGCGTCCTCCGGGGAGGTTACCTTCAGGTTGCTTTTGGTTTGTTCTGAGGGGACACAGAGACAAGAGGTCAAAACATGTGCATGTGCTGTGCTGATGTTTTGACATCAACAACAAGTGTGTGCATGTATGTTATTGTTCCATAGGTCATGTGGGCATGTCAGGGCAAATTCAAATATCTGAGACCTAAACTTTGCCAATATCGAAGAAATTTAGACTGCAAGCATTTCTCTTTCACTGTAACATACTCCAAATGAGAAAGTAAAGAAAAGATAAAACTGACTGACTTCATATGCAAAAGGATGTGAATATTCTCTCCAGCAGCAACGCTGAAATAAACATTGTCTGATACACAGTCGGCCCAGGTCATTACATATTCATGCTGTTTTACATTTCAGCTATAAATCCACAATTTAATGTGACAGACACCATATTGGTGATGAAAACACTGAATTGAAACAGCTGTTCGGGCTACTTTCCATTTAAAAAAAAGCCAAGGATATCCATTAATGTAAGGAGACACAAATGGAGAAACTTGGAAACGATATCAAGAGCATCTGTTAATGCAGCCAGAGCTTTGCAAAATTTTGAGATTGAGCAGAAACTGTTAGATGCAATAAGTTTAACTGAAGGCTGACATTTTAATTCAAAAATGTGAAGAGGAAATGTCGTTTTCTATTTCTGATGATTGTGTGACACAGTTGTGCTCCACCGAACGCCATGGATGTCTAGTGTGATCACAGCATTACATCTACAGTAACATGACATTAAGCATGTTTCTAAATGAAAGCACACTATTTAAGAAGGCCTGAGCCACACTTACTGCAATTGGCAAATTTGACCAACAAAAACATGATATAAAAGATGAATATTTGATTTTAGGGCAGAGTGGATAAAATAAACACAACCTACTTTAGCACATAGACATATTTGCACTCCGTTATCTTGTCTTGAAGAGAAGAGAGAAATAAAGGAGAGAAGATGGATGGAAAGCAAAGGAAGAGAGCTGCTGGAGTGTGAAAACAGAGGGGAAAGAAGCAATAAAGCAAGCTGATCTGCTGCCTTGTTTTCTAGACAGGCAGGAATAGCTATAATGTGTACCTTTCAGAGGGTAATGGCGGAAAATAAAGGACCTCTTACAGAGTTCAGCTCTTCAACAGCTGAAGTAGGATATTTCAAGTGATTTGCCACTTTTTGGTGTGTGGCTTAATACGGCTTTTCTTCGTTGAAAGCTTGAAAGCATGCTGTGAGCAGATGAAAAAGGAATTTCTTGTTTGCCTCTCAAAGACATGTTGGGACTGAGACAGAGGTAGGTTAATAGATTCATAGATTTAACTGGGGACAGAAAAAAACCACATGCTTAGTAGCTGCAATGATTCAACTTTTATTTGCTTTCCTGTGTCATGATATTTCCTTCCACTAAATTTCTCCTTTCTGTCTCTCAGTCTACAGATTTTGTTTGTTATATTTGCTTTTCACCTGCAGATATTTTGAAAAAAAACCCCAACACATTATGCCTGCTTTGATCAGTGCATACAAAAAGCAGGCATAATGTTTGAGAAATGCTAAGTGGTGGTGCGTCATGATCGAGCCCCGTCACCAGCACCATCAGCCCATACCCCCACCCTGTTCAAGTTCAGAGCCGCAGTAGTCTCATGTACTTCCAGTCCTATTTTTAACTCCCAAACACACGTTTCCCCACTGCTAACCAAATTACACTCAGCACACAGAATAGACTCAAAGCTCCAAAAGGATCTGAATTCATTTGCGAGTGGCATGTCAGAGAGCTCATTACCTTCCCCAAGTGAACAATCTTTGTCTTCATCTGCTATTTCCTCTTCCATTGCACTTTGGGATCAACACACACACACACACACACACACACACACACACACACACACAGTGACGGTGAAAGAGTGAGCCTGGGAGAATCGGCTAACTGCTTGCTTAGAGATTCCAGACGTAGCTCACGTGGAAAAAAGGGGGCTTGAGATAGGCCCTGCCCCACAGCCCCAGGATAGACTGGTGGGGATTTAGAAAGTCAACTGCATTCCAGGACACAGAGCGACTAGCCCCTCACCCTCAGGCTAAAAGCTCTTCTGCTACCATGAAGTGGTCATAGACTGAATGTTAATGTGTGTGAGGAAGACAGAGAGCATACAGAGCATTGTAAAAGAAGGTACTGAACACTTTCTCTCCTCTTAAAACTGGACCCTGAGACTAGCAGGTGTCAGTCAAACTGTCTGACACACACACACATATACACACAGTCTGTGCTTTATCAGGACGTTGTCTGCAAGCTGTCTCTTGTTTAACTCTGTCCCTGCAGAGGGGCCTCACCAGACACTAGCATGCATCCAAATGTGTCATAACCTATTTCTGAGCCTCATCCAAACTGCTCTCAGCACATGGCGGCAGCCAGCTAATATGTGATCGAGTTATCTGATCAACACGACAGACTAAGACAAGCGTCAGTCCTGCGGGCAGTGTTGTTTCCAATTAGGAACCTCACAGGAGACACCACAGTCTTTGTGTTTGCTCCTACTCTTGGGTCTATGAAAAGCAACACTGTCCTGTTCGCCTGACAGTCAGCAAACATGCTCGCCGGCTTCATATATTGTGCAAACATGTCAGTATGTACATGTCTGAAGCCGACATATATGTGTGTTTAGATAAAGGAGAAGGGGGGGGTTTGCAATTCTGCAGGAGATTATTTCTTCGCAGCTGCTGAAGTGACCAGATCTAAATGTGTAAGAAGAAGGCGCAAATTGATATACCTTAACAGGAACACGTGAGGGGATCAATGGCCTAGTTTGTGGGCCATGTAATTGAAAGTGGTGGGGTGAGCGCATGAACAAACACAATGCAGCAGCTGACGGATAATGTCTAACATATGGAGGCAAGTCTGCATCCACCCACTTTCTGTCTGCTTTCACTCGCTCACATGCTCAGACACTTAGCCACAATAGGCAGACAGTTAGCAGGCCAATATACAGGGATCCGGTCATTTAATTGTACTTTGGAACTGAGTTAGCTTCATGCTATGCTAATACTCTTCACACAGTTATCTATAATGTTCATTCAATTCCAAGAGTTGTTTTGTGAAAAAATGTTGTAATTTCCTTTGTGGTACACAAACTTTACCTCAAGCTGCCTCATCTACTTCTACGTAAATTAGTGATTTCCTATGTTTCCCAGAATTATATGCAACAACCCCCAGAGAACAGGCTTGAACATGTTGCATAGAGCAATTTTTTTATATGAGCAGATGGTGAGAGGAACAGCTATAGCATAGGAAATATGGTATTTCATCCCTTTCTGATAGATTTCCTTCTCTCTGTATAATGGCTGAAAGCAGGTAAAATAAAGTCCAGAAACAAGAACTTACTTAACCCACAACTTTAGATGACACTCTGCTATAAAACTCTACAAAACATTGAAGGTTCTTTGAAAATACCTATATTATGTTATATTGACTGACATATAACAACAAAATGAGTCCAAAGTCACCAATAACAATGTTTTATTGTTGAATTTTTATGCCCAGTCATTTGGCAAACTTACAACTTTCCTTAAATATTTTATAATGTTTCAGTGGAAATGACATTTGACACATGGCGAACCTAAAATTTTATATGCTATCAGGGTTTTTGCTTCTGCTCGAACGCTGACCTGAAATATTTGACAATATATAATCAAAAGTCGACTCAAAGATCGTCAAAAAGGGTCTGAAATTTGAAAGGCTGCTTATTTCCAAAGAAACGCCAAAATTCTTTAGTTTTCATCTTAGCCAGAGCAGTTAGTGCCAGTGTTTCTTCTGTCCTGACAATGACACATACATCATCACAACCAACCAACAGGTTTGCCAACCCAAAGTCATAATTAAAGCAGCTCTTCCAAACCAACAATTACATCCTGTGGTCTGAACAACCTGCCTGGCTGCACTTTTACTGTCAGCATTCCAGGCCAAAAAATGACCTCCTTCTTGCAGAGTGTCACAAGGGATCTGTGAGTGAATAGTGTCTCGCCCCAGTAACTCAAGAATTTGCTCTCTCTTTCACAGCTGCCAGTGTTGAGTAAATGATGGTCCTATAAGTTGAAAGACATGAAACACTTGCCCATGAACACCCAGGTCTTATGAGGAGCAGGGCTTCCTGCTGTTTGCAGTCACTTTCTGGTTGTCACTTATTTATGGAGGAATGTATCCCTGTGCGTACTCCCACTCTCCCCTACTATTACTGCCCCATAACTATGCAGTTAGATACAAAGCCCTGTTGTGTGTAATAAAAGCAGGGCTCACATAGCAATACCCTGAAGCCATGCATAGTGTGTACACATAACAGCACTGGTCCAGTATCTGACAGTATTTTTATTATGAAAAAGTTATCGGCGGCGGATATCAGATGATCCGTTCATGTGGAACTGAGCCTAGTGTACAAAAAGGATCTTATTTAAATATGATTAGAATAGATTAAGCTTCTAATACACTGCAATAATATCCATTTTAACAAGTCATTTGGACTATTACTGAAACTTAAAATCCTGTTTGAAAAATTCTGCCAGTGGGATGAAATAATAATGACCCATTACAAGATTTTTACCCATGCTAGCGGCAGGCGGTCCACCACTTTGGTCCAGACTGAAATATCTTCACAAATATTGGATTGCTGTGAACTTTTATACAGACATTCATGGTTCCAAGACAATGAACTGTGAAGTTGACATTTGTGGTTTTGAATGAAATGTCTTGACAACTATTGGACGGATTGTAGAAGTGGAAATCGACTCACTTTGCTGATCTTAATCTTTTCATTTAGTTCTGTTTAAAGATTCGTAGTCACCGACTATGTAGTTTGTTCAGTATTTTTCAAAGCTAAGCAATTTCATTAACATTTAAATCCACTTCAGCACATACACCAGTAAACTAACGCGTCACCGTTCATACCACTGCGATGTTCTGCGCTGATTCTGTCTTCATTTCAGTAGTACATTCAGTCAAATGTTCACTTCAGCAATTTCATTTTTTGAAAAAACATTTTGAAATAAATTGGTTTGAAATAATCTAATCCCATTAAATTGTTTTAAATCTATGATACATTTTAAGACCCAAAACTAGAAAGATGGCTTGTAAAAACTAATAAAACTTGTGGACATATTTTCCCACCCCTCTGAATCTTGTGCCTAAAGAGCCTTTGTTTTCCTATCAGTCATCCTTCCCTTGTCAGACCGAGAGCACCTGATTCCATGCCCTTCACTTGTCACGTTACTTTCTTCCGCCCACAGCCAGTGCTGCACACTGACCCTGCCAAGCTACAGTAGCAGGCTAATGTGTGAGAGTCTGTGGAGGTGACCCGCTCAAAGCCCACAGAAAAAGAAGCTGATTTCTATACCGACTTGTCACTGATTGCTGCTCTGACAGATAAGCTCTTTCTGTCCAGGAAACTGAAACCCAGAGTTCGAAAATGCCGGCCACATTTTTCACACCCGATATACACACACATACACACATGTGTACACAAACACAGACATTTATGTGCTAACACTCACATGCAGGAAATATCTGACTTCCTATTTGGGTTTCTGTTTCACTCTTTGCATGTTCAAGTCATAAAAACTACAATTTTCAGACATGTCAACACTTTTGAATTTTGCACACAATGGGAAAAACATGCCTCCTGTGAAAGCAATTCCTTTCAAAGAGAGAGGGGGAAATAGAAGCCTTTCATAAATAGGAGGGATTTCACTTCTAGTTTAGCCTCAGGCTCGCCGCCAAAGAAAATTGTCCATATATGCAATCCACCAATCAGAGAGACCATTGTGAATGAGGCGACCTTTACCCCCAAGTCTGTCCCTCCAATAGGCTGTGGATCAGTGATGCTTTGTTTTGATTTGGGAGGTTGATTATATGAGTTTCAGGTCAGAATGTCACGATTCCTGGAGAACAGGCTGTTATGATCTTTTTTTTCTTTTCTTTATGCTGTTTTAGCATAGAAGCGGCCTTAATGAATTCAATATGGTTTTGAGTTTTCAGATAGTTCAGAAAATCTTATAGTTTTAGTGTGTACTGTATTTATTTTGTTTTTTTCTCTCTCTATTCTTTGACAAAAACACCCACTCCTACACTCTGTATGACTGAACCACCTCCTTCTCCTCTCTGTGTGTTTATGTGACCTGCTGAGTGAAGTCCACAATGTGTCATGTGTACTGTGAGAGCATTCACCCTTAGCCGTAGTGTCCATTTGGGACACTTGCACTGTCATACTGTAAACTACAGTACAGTCAACAGATACCATTGCTCCTCAACTGTCTCCTCTGTGGCTGCCCTCCCCATTAAAACACGCAACTGTCCACTCCTTCAGGAATAAAATACCATAAAATAAAGCACCACAGATGAATTATACATGTGAAGCTGACAAATGAAATCTCATTAGTGGCTTAAAAAAGTCACAGGGATTTCAGATGTCAGATTCCTCTCCTGAAGTTTGTAACTCTCAGCACATGACTGGAATTTCCTCTTCTTCTCATATTTTTTGCATCTCTTCTTCTTCTTCTTCTTCACCACCATCTTTCTGTCTCTCTTTCCCATCAATTCTCCCCTCTATCTCTCACCTAATGAGGCATCTCCCAGCTGCCGTGCCTCTGTTAATGAACGTTGGTCCCCACCCTGTTAGCCAAGACCACCGCAACACCTGTCTCAGCTCAGGCTTGCAAACACCCAGAGCTCTGCGGTACATCCACTGATTGCAATGCACCTTCCAATTAAGATACGTGTGTGTATGCGTGGATATGTACAGTAAGAATGTGTGTGTGTACAGTCAGATACACAGGCCTGTCCAGACTTTCCACTCTGGTGAAGCCTTATAAACAGACAGGGGCTGCCAACCTGACAGGCAGTCGGCCAAAAGATATGAGTTACAGACATGTGGTCTAGTATGTGAGAGTGGGTGTCAGCGCTGGGAATAGTGGCAGTGGTGGGGTGGGCAGATGCGATATCAAAACAGCAGAGAATATGACGGCTTAACATCGCAAAATAAAGGTTACATACATATCTGTCACACAGGAGACTCCCAGCATGTTCAAGTGAGGCTCTTTACTGTAGCTGGACTCAATGAGGCATGGCAAATTGATTTCACTGCTGCTTTACCTCCAAGTGGAATTGCTTATCCTGAGTGGGTGACACTTGTAGATCTTTAACTCAAGTGAAACGTTAATACCCTTCCTACTTAATGGACTACAACTTCGATAAAGTTTAACTCAGCATTTGGAATAAGGATGTTCCACTGTCCTCGTAAAAGTAAAACCTGGGTAAAATCACTATTCACGTGTGTGCAAATCATTTTGCCCTCTGTCTTCTATGTCTCCCCTTCTTTTTTCTCCTGCCGTTGTACGACAAACAAAGCAAACAAGCGGAGGGGAGTTGAGAGAAGGGCTGTTAGTTCTGCTACTTCCCTCTAAGACAGCCTGAGGACAACTCAAACAGCTTTGTTTATTGGCCAGCTCCACTCGTCAGCACAAACGCCGTGTCTGTGTGCTACGTGGATGTATAACGTCTGCTACCCCTCTCTGACACTCATCAGCACCAGATCAATCCAAAGCAAATAACCGGCTGTTGCCTTGTCTATACTAAACAAGTTGTTGCTACTTTTTAGATGCACTGCATTTTCATCACACCAGGGGGTGCTGTTGAACATGCACCAGGCATGTGCAACAATCAGGAGGAAATTATAGAGTGTGCATTTGAGAGTGTGAAAGAGAAAATAAGAATAGAGTGTGTTTGTGTGGCTCCTCCATCTTGCTTCATAAGCTCTAGCATATTTCCTTTGTCGTTTATTAACTGAGACACTAAGTGCTGCTTAATGAACCGGTGTGTTTGTTAGTGTGTCTCTGTGTGCAATTATGTGTGTGTGTGTGCACATGTTTGCCAGTAAACCCCAGCAGTGTGTACACTTCATTAACTCGTGGCCAGAGTAGGTGTAAGTCAACCTAGCCACCGGCTCAGATGTCTGCTGGTCTCCCGTGACAACCGTCTCTGGGCCAACAGTGGCGTCCCGAGGGGGAGGGATGGAAAGATGCTGAGAACAGCTGCAGCTGGGAGGAGGACATCCACCCAGGAGCCACAGAGGAGGAATGTGCTACCTCTTCTCCCCTGCCGAAGAGAAACTTTTTTCTTTGAAATCTGGCTCACTCAGGGTTGACCGCTGCAACCAGAATCTCCTGAGAATATCCAGCCTGAACTCGCTCTCTGGATAAAAGATAAAATATTTCATTGCAGTTAATTTAATCACACCAAATCCCCAGTATGAGTGACTCATCTGTTTAACAGCCTAACAAGTGTGACTAGGGCTGGGTATCGTCTGGAAGTTGTTGATACTGGTGCCAGTTCGAGTTTCAATACTAAAAGGATACTTTTTGCCAGACCAGTGACTGGCATGGCAGCTCTACCCTCTACCCTCACCGGTAAAATAAAATATTAGAATTGCCACTCAGAAACATGCAATACAATTCAGTGGCTATAAAGTTGAA
The DNA here is from genome assembly GCA_005408345.1 of Macquaria australasica. Classification (NCBI taxonomy): domain Eukaryota; kingdom Metazoa; phylum Chordata; class Actinopteri; order Centrarchiformes; family Percichthyidae; genus Macquaria; species Macquaria australasica. Next base: position 354,371 of record SEMN01000019.1, on the reverse strand, counting down.
TCAACACCTCTCTAAAAAAGTTTAAAAACTGAATATTATAACCTTGATGCAGGGCTGTTGTATGTATGTAGCCTTCAGTAGTTATTATGGCAAGGTGGACTTAAACTAGCAGCTGACTTTTTTTTTTCTCTTTCTTTTGGTTAGAACTGATCCTTTAAGCCTGTAGATGCATGGGATTCCATCACCTCTCTGCTGAACTCTGGCCATGAGATGATAATTTTATCGTGGATGTCCGATCTGCCTACAGAGTTTTACTGCAGACTGTCCATCAGCCCGCAGAAAATGGCCAAAGTTTTGGGAAAAGGAGCTGCATGAAGTGAGAAAAAGTCGAATTCCCGGGCCCTCTCTCAAACTGTGCGCTTGTTGATAAGATATCTCTTATCTGGCAAGTTCTCTGTGTCAACAAATTCAAAAACAAGTGCACACAGCAGAAATGCCCTCGTCATATCAACATACATACAAAAACACACACAGGCACATGAGCACAAGCACATATACGCACAGTAAATAAATTATATGGTACAGTGGGAAGCATCTGCTCTTCTTATCTGGTGATAATTAGATGGATAAGACACATTTTAAGACAGATGCTCTGGAGATATCACAGCAAAGTCCTCAGCAAATTAAAGCAACTTTAGTCCCCTTTGCTGCAGCAAGTTAACTATGCGTTCAGCCTGCACATGGCTTCCATTTAAATATGTCTTTCAATATGACTGCTCTCTCACAAGTTTATTAAAAAAAGTGATTGCACTGCAATTGACTCTCTTCATAGTGATAAGCAGCTTAGGGCCCGGACTTTGCCAGCCAGTCAATCATGTGTTCTTCACTTTCCTCTCTGCACTGCGTATCTCTTCCTCTCCCTCCCTTTCTCTCCGCATGCTAGCACATCGTAACCAGAGTGAACTTAAAGCTTATAACTACCCAACAGCTCAGGAACGCAATGAAACTAAATCAAATAATACCAAATCAGCATTTGTCATACAGTAAATTCACTGTATGACATCAGGCTTGAGGATGAAGGAGTATTATTTTAAAATGTACCACTCAAACACCTCAAAAGCACTCATTCACTACATTATATTCTCCAAGTAGAAAAGCCAAGTGTCTGTGTGTGTGTCAGAGAGCTGATGAAGCTGAGTGGCTCCAGCCTGCTTTGGAGAGGTGAGTGCTGCTGGAGCCGATAAGTGATGCAGGTGGTGGAGGGATGTGAAATAGACCCCGTGGAGGGGGAGCCACTCTGAGAATCCTGGGAACACTATTACCTCTGTCCCAGTCTTTATCTGTGAAACCTGCTGTGTGCTGTCCGTGTGTCTATGGCTGTGTATCCCGGTATGGATGTGTGTGTATGTGTGGGTCAGTGGGTGGACTGTATCCAAGCTTGAGGCTCTGTGGAGCAGAAGGGGCTTGAAGGTTTGTGAATGTGGACCAGCTTGGCCAGACCTATTCAGAGGGAGGGAGAAAACACCTTAATGCATAAAGTGTGCATAAAGTGTAACAGTGTAGGCTAAGTGCATTCTTTCTCCTCAGTGCTCTGAGATTTAATAGTGGAATCACAAGAATGCAGGTGATCAACTTGAGGGGAAGTAAGAAAAAACAACAACAACAACATAAGCTTTATTATAGTGTGGCTGCAGCAACGGAAATGTTGCAGCTTTCCCATGGGAGAGGAGGAGAAAAAGTGAACGCCTGCAAGGTTTAATAGTTTCACCACAGTGGGGCCATAATGCACAGCCAGACAGGCATCAGGTCACAGGGTGTATGGATGGCAGAGAAGTTTCTAAGTAGGGAACAATCCTAACTGCACAGCGGTGCCAGTGATTGATTTTAATCTGTACATGAAATAGTTACCTGGCATCATATTGCCTCCTAGTGTTATTGGCCTCTGCACTGCAATTTTCTACAACAACAGTTGTGAGGAATTTCTTATTTTAGATATAATTTAACACCATATTAAATTGCTCTGCTCCTTGTCCTTGCAGCACAACGGGATAATTTAACGGCCATAACTATAAAAGTATTTGAAGGGATGCAACAGGCAAGGTAGGGCATTGGGAGTCCTTATTACGGAGACATCTAAGGTCACAACTTTAAAGCTGCTCTTATCAATATTTTTATATTAACAATGAATCAGATTAATACATATAATGTGAAAGGTGTCACTTGTAGTGACAAACCCACAGAGAATTGTCATCAGACTGTCATTCCTCTCAGTTCTAAGGATCGTTTTAGGGCTAAACAGAAAATTCTGTCACAGTTTGCATAGCAGCGAAGTCACAAGTAGATTTTTAACAGTGAATTATGCATGTAGAGCACTGATATCTTAGCTGTGCAAAGTGATGAAAAAGGCCACTGTTACAGCTCTTAAAGACAACAGTCAAAGCGAATTTAAAATGTCAAACTGGCAGGATCTCCCTGGCTTGAAATGGATGCTTAGCACTGCATGGTCCGTACCAAACACGGTGAAGAAGAAACTGGTCTATTCATGTGGACAGGCACAAAGCAGTTCCTTCATGTGCTATTAAGTTAGTTAAATGCTAATTCCCTAGGGGCTATATTTAAATGGCTCTCTCCTCTTAGGGAGAGTCTGCTCCGCTTACCCTTTGCTCTGTGACAGAGGCAGGAACAGGTCTGAAATATATTTGTTTTAACGCAAGTCTAAAAATAACCTCGGGAAAAAGCATACAAGACACAAAGCCTCCATGACTTGTGAGGAGAAAAAGACATTTTCAGAGATCCTGCTATTTCAGCCTGAGGGGCTGGCCAGACTCAAACGGCCCCCCGAGTTCTCTGATTGGTTATTAATGACATCATCCCCAGGGCCAGCACCCCGCCCCCTCCCAGTCCGACGATGTCATCAGTGCTGAAGCATCTCAGTGATGTAATGCAGGGAGGGCCATGACAAACACTCAAGTAGCACCCCTTCCTTCTTCCAGTGCCTTCCCTTTTTTCCTCCTCCTGTTTCTTCTCTCCCATTCCTTTCTCCATCTCCATCTTTTCATTACGCCCTTTTCCGCTCATCAGCTGCATCCAGATAAAAATCCCTTCCCACCTGTTTATTAGCTCTCACATACAGGGCACAGAGATTTGCAGTTAAGCCCAGAGCTATAAAGAGCTTTTAAATGGCTCCTAAAAAGACGAGGAGGAATGACAGAAGGAGAGCGTTTACATTTCCTAATCCTGTCTGTGTCCCGCAGCTGTAATTAAAATATGGATCAGAGATCATGGCCGTTTTTTCCCCATAAGGTGTGAGTAACAACATGAAAACCCTGGTGGGCATGACATCATTAAATTGTAGTTATAACTGCTCTAAAGAGTACAAGCACTATTCTGTACGCTTAAATATATACAACTACAAGACAGAGTGTTATGGGATAGCTGTCACCACAGATACAATCTCTAACTCACAAACAGTGGCAAAGCTTACTTAAACACAAGTACACGCAAATGTGTAGTCCTACATCTGAGTGTTATGTCAGTTTGTTCCCATTTATTGAGACCATTTCATCTTTTTGGCTAGGCCTTCACATCTGGTTTTTAATCACAATTTGTGTGTGTGAGAGAGTGTGTGTGTGTGTGTGTGTGTGTGTGTACATACGTGTCCTGGGCAAACATCCAGAGCTCAAGCGGATTAGTGAGGGGACTCTACCCTGATCAAAGCAGCGCAGAATCCAGCTTACTGGGACATACTGTGTAACACGTAACCCCCATGGAAATGATACTGTACGTGCTGCGAACCCATAGACCAACAACTGCAGTGCAGTATAGACCCTTAAAAGGGAACAATTTAAGAAACACGGTATGTCCTTCTTATCGTCTAGACAAATGGAAATCAGAGAACTGACACTCAAACTAAGTGTTGTCATCGAGTGTGAAGTATGCAGCTGCTCCATAGAAACTTTACTGGTTAATAGTCCAAAGAGAATCTTTTGGTTGTTTCTGAAAGAGCACCAAGGAGAGATTTTCCCTTTGGTGCTGCAGATACATTTTTGGTTCAAAGTTTACAACAAACACAATAACAAAATTAAGACCAATACAGCAGAATAAAGCTAAATTCAACAAAGCCTAACTCATTTAAGGAGAATTATATATGTAACACACTGGGTTTGCAGAATGTACACAAGAATTACTGTCTAAGAGGTCTGTGGCTGGTACGGCATCTCTCCTTTCCATTATATATTTTTAAATTAAAAATGTTTTATGTTGTTTAGACAAAATAAGCAGTTTGAAGACTCACCTTTGCCTTAAAGTTGCTGAATCAATACTTTATATTAAAAATGTATGAAATGACTATGAATAATGTGAAAGGAGTTGTTTGTTAGTTAGTTGTTAATAATCCACAGATTATTATTACCCGACTCTCCAGCTCCCCTCAACTCTATGGAGTGTTTTAGCATCTTTTAGCTCAAATCAACCCACAGTACACTCTCTGCCCAAGCACCAAACAGCGGATAGACAACGTTAGCGACGACTAGCTGGTGAACATAGTGGAGCATTTAGCAGCTAAGGAGCCAGATATTTCCCTCAGGAGTTGGTGGACACCAAAACAAAGCTAAAAGAGAATTTATATTGGACTTACATGCATCAGGTAGCCAATAACACTAATTAATGCTAATGCTCCTCTGTGTCTTCTGGATGTGAAGGTTCCAGAAGAGGTAGGTAGGAGGTTAAACTAAGTATTGATGGGAATTTGTCATAACTTTTGACATTATAGTCTATATCAACAATGTAAAACAATAATACACAGATTATAGATGAAACCAGTCCTTAGTTTCAACCCTGCTTTCCAATGATTCACATAAAGCCTTACTGCACATCTGCAGAGAAACTCGACTTCGCAGTTCTGGCACAATTATTGGTCGACTCTAATTGGGGCACGCTGATACCAAGTAAGACATGCATTATGGATGCACTCCCAGTAAATTCAGATTGAGATAGTGCATGTAATTAAGTCATTCTCCAGCTCCACAGAGAGTCCTCCATCAAACTGTCTGAGCTTGACTGAGAGACCAAATGGGATGTGTCTGAGTCTAATAATAAAAGGCCTCCTCAACCATGGCTGGGATCTGTCCGCCTGAGCAGATACTGAGCAGCATTTAGCTAAATTCACAGGAAGCTGTGGTAATATGAATTGATATCTTAATACGTGAACAAGGCATGTAAGGCTCATTCCTCCTTTTGAGAGCTTTGTTGCATGATTGGCAGTCAGACAACACAGCTGCACGTGCACACACACATGCAGATAGCTGATACAGTACCCCATTCCTTCCCTCAGCTTCATTATGTACGTAGTGAGATGGTTATTTTGTGATGCCGCTGTGGCTAACCACTGTCATCCACCACCTAATGGCTTTAGCATGTGCCTAGCAGCCCATTGGCTCCAGCGGTCTCAGATCTTGGAGAGCTGAAATGAAGCGAGGCATTGTTGTGCTGCTGCCGGGGAGGATAAACACTCTTGTGAAAGGAAAACCTGACGGGAAGGAAACTTCGAAACAAAGTGCTAAGAAAAGATGATAAAGGGCACAGGATGACGGAACTGTGCGTTGGTGTGTGGGTGAATGTGTGTGTGTTAAGGGGCTGCATTCCCTCTTCCTGCCATTATAAAAACAAATGGAAATGTTCAGAACTTCGTGGAATGTCCTGCGGCCTTGAATTTTAAGGTGGAAGCAGAGTGGGATCTTGGGGGAATGGAAACTCTAAGCAAACCAATTACTAGCCATAGTTTTCCCCCATTTATGGGAAATGTAATGACAGACTGGTAAACCTTATGACTGCCCCATAATATAGATATTATCTGTAAAGGCAAGCTTTAAAATATAGTGTTTCTCAACATGTCTTGTGAAGGAGCTTTTAAGCTTAAAACTCAGACGAGAATCCCGTCACTACTGGGCAGGCTAAAATGGAAAATACCTAAGGCCTATTATGATTTTCAGCCATATAGAGAGCTAAAATATTACTAAAATATTTTCACACTGGGGACATATTTAGCTTTTATTAACACTGGCAATACCATTGAAACCTATTCAGGGTACTGAGGTGAAGCAGAAAGACTTACTCCAACATTGAAAATGTCAGGTTTTACAAGATAGCTTTCATTACTGTGAGGGGAGCCGGGGGTGGAAAAGCTCACTGGCGCAGTAGTGCAGTCTGGACCACAAGATCTAGAAGTAAATTAAAGTTAAGTAAATTAAGTAAATTAAAAAAAAAACTCTAATTATTTATTAACTGAAAAGGTTCTTATTCAAAGAGACATACGTGATAGAATATTGCGCCTGGCGATATTTTATATTTTTCTTATTGTCAACAAAGCAAATGAAAAGACCAAAACCAATGATACAATAAAACAATAACTTCTTATTAACAGGTATTGCCCATGTGGCTAAAGTCTAGCTTATTCCTCTGTATCACAGACCTCCACTGTTGTCCAAAAACTGTCCAAGAACACATACATGAGCCACACCGTTGGACAGGGTGACATGTTCCTTCATTATAATGAACACTGCCAGCCTCATCTTTTAATAAGACTAAGGGTCTACTGCCATGCTAGCGGCTTTGTGAGGCTGTAATGCTTATTGTAAAGAAAAACAAACTACTACATAGATAACTCAAAAGTATTGGACAAATTGAAATATTTGACTAAAAACTGAAAATGTCAACCTCTCTGTGTTGTCAAGACAATTCAGGGGATCACCAAAGTCAGTAGGATTCATCCTCTGGTGACCATGAATGTCTGTATAAAATGTCATGACAATCCATTAAAAAGTTGAGTCTCAACCAAAGAGGTGGACCGGCATTGCCATCAATAGAGCGATGCCGCTAACGTGGCTAGAAATTGCTTTTGCTATTGCAGTCGTAAAACTTCACAGCTACCAAATGCTGTATCTACCACATGTGACAAAATCTGTTATCAACGGCAGTACGGATTTGAAGTTAAGAGGTGTCACACTTGTATAATCCTACCACTACTTAAACAAAGTCCTCAGAGTAAACAGACATGATTCTGTGCATTCACATATCCATACACAGTGCAAAAATAGAAACTCTCTGCATATCTGTCATTGTGTTTAGCCTCAAATGGTTTTATTTGATACTCATTAAAGTGCTCTGCTGGGCCTCTTTCCAGTATTTACATGGTCCAGTCAATTTATCAGTCAGAGCAGGAAGGAATTCTCTAAACAGACCAAAACAGACCATGTAGAAGTGGAAGACAGATTTCCTCAAAACTTCCAACTCCAGAGCTCAGGTAGCTGCCATTCCTAGAATAGCCCGGCTTAACGAAAACATCCCGTGTCACAGGCTTTACAGAATATTTTCAGGAATGGGAGTTTTATAATTTCAACCATGGCTTAATGAGTGTGTATTGAGTTTGTCAGGCAGCGGGATAATTATGAAATCATGCCATGATAATGACTCATTAGCAGGCGGTCAATTCTGGTCAATAGACAACATAAAAACGCTAAAGTAAGGAAAAAGGGCAAGGCACAGCAGGTTGTTAAAGAGGGCCCAGGACAGATGTGTCATCCATATTTATTGGGATTAGGCAGCTTTAATACTCAAATTCAGAGTTTTCTTAATTAACACTTCATGGGAACAGAAAACCTTAAGTGCTTTATACACTTAAAGAGTGAGAATGATGTAAGCAAATGCAGTTTTACAGGCCTGACATTTGGCAACATTTGTCAATTTGTACAGATACATTTTAATTGCACTCATCTTCCTTCTGATATCACCCTGGCCTCATTAGAGTATTGTTTGTTATTCCACTCTTATTTTGCCTCATCATTAATTTGCTCAGAGGGCAGAGACAGTTGTAGACCGATGGACAAAAACATACAACTCCTGTTTATGTGTACACACAAAGTTCTCCGGCCCTGGTATGTTCTTGTGTGTTGTGGGAGACACCACATCTGACCAAATGCCTAAAGCATTGGACAGATGGGAGAGCCGGAGGGATGTTTACACTGGGAGAAAGGAGGGGGGGGGTTAACAGCAACTGACGAGTGTCAGAGCAGTGTCTGCTTGAACCTCTCCCGCCTCCGTCTGAGCCTATGGGTGGGGAACATTTGTCTTACCCCCCTTCTCATTATTGCCAGAGAAAGAGGAGATGGTCAAACAAATGACTTCACTGAATAGGTGGAGTCAATGAAGTATGTGAAACTCATGAACATCAAGAGGGAGTAGAGAGTTAGGAAAAAAGATGATTTTTTTAACTTTTGTGTCATCCAAGTAGGGCATTTTTACAAGAATGAAAACATATTTCCTGAATAAAAAAATACCCCTTTATGACCAATCACTGGATGTTTTACAGTTGTCTTCTAACTGTAGGTCCACCCATTTGTAGGTTAACCAAATGTGACTTTTCCAACATGCTATGTGCAGCGAGGCCTACAAAAAAAACCCCCAAAAAACTAATTTTATGTCTTGGCAAATTTTCCATTAGCTCCACCAGAATCCAACATCACGACAGGAAGCAGTTTTCCTCTGTGGATAATCCTTGTCACAGCAAAGCCTACAGCAACGACTCTAGCAAATACTGAGGTCTAACATAAGCCTCTGCCATTGCCCAACAGAACAACAATAAAAGACAACAACATCAGGGAAACATATTTGCAATATCACTGCATCCTCTGTGTATCCATTTTTTAAGACTCTGCGGGACAGATTTTTTGCATCCGAAGATGTTTCTCTGCAGCTAAATTTGTTCTTTTCTGCTTCAGATTTCTTCCAGTGGTTGAAACAATCATTCAGTTCCATTCAGACCAATTATGAATATCAAATAAAAAGGGCATGGGAAAGAGGGACAACTGAGAAGACTGACACTAATGAATCATTATTAGCTGAACTACAAATCACTGCCTTATTAAGTCATTTTCTGCTGGTCTGTCACATTCCTCTGTACAAGTCATTAAAATGTTGACATTAGTCGCTGACAGAAAGTCACTGCACTTGCATCCAAGAGGACGGCAAAAAGCCTATGTGTGTAATAGAAATAGCTTATCTTTGAAGGGTGACAAGATAATGTGTTATATACTGTACTTTCTTACCTTCATTGCAGAAATAAAAGATTTGCAAAGAGTGCCTTCAACTGTTCCACAGAAAAATGATTTTGCTCAAAATGAGGTCAATTTACAACGAGTAGAAGTCAATTAATGTGATAGAGATTTTGTCTGATTATACCTTGCAATCATCCCCACCTCTATAAGACTCAGGATGTTTTGGCCACAAGCACAGCTTCTGGTCTAAGCTGCTGAAACGATAGAAAATCTTCCTAGAGGACGAGATCAATTATTCGCAGCTAATTGAGAATATAATTAGCTAATCTTAGTGGTGGAGACTTTACTGTCCCAAAAAGCTGTGAGATGACCCTGTGAAGGAAGTCAGGATTAACAGAATATAAACCTTAAAACCCAGAAGTAGCTCGTGATTGACTTGGTTGGAATTGAAGAAATCAGCAGTGGTTTGGCTTTAAAGGGTCAGTTCACCCAAATTACAAAAAACTTATTGACATTGAAAATGGATTCGTAGAACAAGTTCCACTTACTGGAAATTCTCCAGAGCTTTCAGCCGTCACCACTGGAATGACCAGAATCTCATTCTGGTTCCCTGTTGCTCCGGATCATCCACACGCCTGACTATAAAGTTTTCATTGGAACTTTCTTTTAAAAAAAACTGGACTAAACTTTTTTTTTTCTTGATTTAATTTAGGTGAACTGACCCGTTAATATTGCTTTAAGTCAAAAGCACATTTTCTCTCTCCTTCTGTCTGTTCATCTCTTTCCATATCTATTTTTTACAAACACAATCCAACAAGCAAATGCACTTTGGGGAGCTTCATTCGGTGGGAATGTTTTATCATATCCATAACTCAACCACAAATAGGAGCTGAAATGGAAGCTCTGTAATGAGGTTTGATCAAACCCTGAAGCTCAACGAGACGTGGCGCGAGTTGGCTCGGGGCCCAATGAGGGATGACAGTGCAGACAGCTCGCTGGAGAAACACCTGGTCAGGACACCCTCCCCTGTCCCCCCTGGCCTCAGCGCTGCTCGGCCACATGCCACTGGCCCAGGTGTGTTTCCACCGAGCTCAATGTCCCGTGGCAGCCATCAAACTCCACAGCCCCAGATTTGCATCAGCTAATACATGTGGCCCAGGTTAGTGCTTGATCTCCTGCTCAGATCTAGACACAATCTGTTATGTCTGGATACTGACGCAAGAGAGCGGTCCAGCCAGGTAATCAAGTGGTCAAGGCGTAACTTTAGCGTCTCATAATGATATCAGACAAATGGAGGCATATGGTCAGGAGCTACTGTGTGCCTTTGCTTGTAAAAACACTGCGCCTCATATGCTAGCGCTTAGACAAATAGCTTGGCTGAATTAAACTGGCAGCCAAAGCACTGCCTTACAGTTAATGACAGTTTCGTCTGGTCTCGTAAGAAACTGACAACTTGCTATATCAGCAAAGCACAGAGAAAACTTGTGAAAGACAGTCTAACGCTGTCAAAGTGCCGGAACGAGTGATGAAGGATGAGGTTCGGGGGCTCTGGAAGGGGTGCAAGGGTGCAAGCTCATTTGTCTTTCTGACGAGGCGCTCCTCTCCGACCTGTTTACCTTCCCTCCCAGCAGGGGGAACTGAAGTTGATATAGTCATAGCTGAAAGGGACACAACAAATCACACTCATCACTGAACACCTGACTAAAAAGTATTGTTATGGAAACTTTACATACTTGTATTTCTCCAGAATTAAATACAAAACACTGCTAAAGCCAAAGAATGGCCAATTGGTGTGCTGCCTAAGGATGTTACTTACTTTGTAATCAATAAAAAAAAAAACACATTTAACAAGAAATCTGGAAAGTTTTTCTGCTAGGCTGTTGCTGGATTTTTGATGATTTTATGGTGACAAAAAAAAAAGACATTTTAAGTTTGACATTAAGTGAGATTCATATCAAACACTTACATGTGAATGGCTGTGAAATTAACATTTCTTAAATAAAATTTTCCGTTTGCCTGTGCTTGCGCAGGCCAGTCTTTTCCAGATGTAAATCTACTCAACAGCGGAAAAAGTTAAAGCAATTCCAGCAGTACTGGAGAGATCCAGACAGGAAAATAGGCTTGTTAAGGCACTAAAATACTTTAAATGCTACTTTATTTGCAGTGTGGTGACAAACTAGTGAAATAATAGTCACTAACAGGCATAGCTCTCAGATAAAAAGAGGTCACTACTTACTAAAACTTAGTGCTTACTGCTCTGCCTATGAATCTATGAGAGTTACAGAGTGTCTTTGAAGTGACATTGATGTTCACTTTGAGAGGAGGAATGCAGCATCTCCCCAGTGTGCAAATTTGACAATCCATTTGATCCAGAGAGCAAACAGCACCATACATGGCCAAATCTACAGTACATCTGATCTCCAATCAGCTACTTATATCTACAGATATCATTCATGTGTGATCTAGAGAGGGAGACTCAGAGGCAGTGAAAAGAGTAAGAAAAGTTTTGTATGGTGGTTGAATCTGAGACGATTAATGTTGCAGATAGTTTGTGTAAGGACTGTGTTACATGAAAGTGACTGTGGTGTTTTCAAGTTCAGCTTCTCATGGTCTTACCCTCAGCACTCATCTCCCCCCATTAGCTTAATTAGACACAGCCACACACACATTAGACGGTCCCCTTTTTTGCTTCACACACTGAATGGCTGGCTGCAGTTCAAGGCACCACAAAAACAGCTAAGCAAAACAAGCAGCTTTCAGAGCCAGAGCAAAACCATCAGCAAACAGCACACACATTAGGAACACTACATTGCATGCCATTCAAAAACCCTTCGGAATTTAAAATGACATTGCGTGCAGTAATAACAGCAAGCCACTCCTCAAGTCATGCAAGAATGTTTGACTTAGATCAGTTTGAATCCACAGAGGGAAGAGACAGCGAAGAAAATGGGTGTTGTATATGACTGACCATGTGTGCATTTTTAAGTTAACATCTGTGTGTGAGAGAGAGAGTGTGTGTGTGTGTGTGTGTCCTTGTATGAGATGCAGCCACTCACCTTTCTTTTCTGGCTCTCTGCAATACTGTACGTCCTGACAGAAAAAAGCCAAAGTCTTGGACACAACCAGAGTGACACAAACTAACTAACACACCGTCGCAGTCCCAAACTTTTTGCTCTCTCCTGGCAGATCTGCACACTTTCCCCGCTCCCCCCCTCTCCCTCTCTCTCTTACTTCAGCACTTCCTGGGCTGCTGTTTATGCTCCAATCAGGCCATCCAAGTGACTGCCGCTGCCCCTCCTCTCCTTCAGCCAACAGCCATTGTTTGGAGGGGGGCTTGTCACATGTAGACGTCTGTGTGTGTGTGTGTGTTCCTTCTTGCCACTACCCAAAGTCTGGCTCTCTTCAGTCAGGAGAAGAAGAGTGAGGAAGGAGCAAACTACGAGCTGAAGATGGAGGATGGGAGCAAGGCTGGTAGGCTGAAGAAAAACACATGGAGGGGGCTTCCTGCGTCAATGTCTTGCTGAGACAGACACACTTTTTCAGGCATCAGGAAAAGGGGGGTAGCAGCGTTGAGTAAGGGGTTGGGGGTGTGTCTGGAACTTTCTCCCCAAATCCAACAGCTTGTTGTTACAAACTGCATTGAGGCTCAGCCCATCGTAGCCCCCAGAGAGCCTGGGAGCTCTGTCTCCAAAACAAGGCGCCTTTCCCATAGTCTGCCAAAAGTTTTCACCACGATACCTCAACCCCTTCTCCCAAAGCCCCAGCCTCTAATTCACTGTTTCACTAAGGCAGCCAAGCACAGCCAGGCCAGCTCTTTCCAGGCTTTTGGATGAAATAAAGAGGGCGGAGGTGTGAGGTGGGGGTGCAGGGTAGTAAGGTGAAAGGTGACGTGTGGGAGGGGACAGGTTGACAGCAGCACACTGAGCTTTTGTTGGTGTTGTTAACAGTTCCATCATCGCATGATGGTAACACCTTGTGGGTTGTGGAAGGGTTCAGACCAAACTGAAGACATTCAGGTGGTATAACTTGAAACACATGTTTTACTTTCAAGATACAGCTTGTGGAAGCAAAAAATATGTTTGGACTTGAATTAAAATACTAACATCTCTTCTCGAAGTGTAGACAGTCATAGTATATGCTTAAAGGATCATGCTGGTTTATTACAACTTGGGCCTTTTCAGTTGTTTGGTTATGGTAACACTGTACTCACCAAATTACTGAGATATGGGAACATGGTAACATTGCAATGGATACACAAATAGTCAGAAAATCAGTTCTAAACAAGCCGTTTACAGTTTTAGATTATCTGAACCACTTAATTTGGAGGTAAAACCAAAAGTGAGAGCACCCAAAATGTCAAACATAATCCCTTAATGCAGTATAGTAAATTTGGTAGTTGAACCAATGGATGTTTAAAATGGACAGGTTCATAATATAATTAATGATAATATAATAATGACTGGGTAAGAATTTCACCGTTCACCTTCGTTTTCTCTTCGAAATAAGTTTGGCTAATTTGGAAATTGGTTAAAGAGGCACTCCAGCAATTTAGTATTACACTTTCATAAAGTTGTGGGGACTCAAAAAGCGACAGATTAAAAAAAGAAGGGTCATAATCGAAGCAGCGGAGGCCGAGATATCCTTCTTTTAGTACCTAGTTTGAGTCAATCTCCAAAAACACTGGATCCTACATTTCCCATAATGCAACTTCATAGCATCTGTCATTAGACCATCCATGCCTGATGGATGGACCCACATCTTTCAAACTCCACATCTGCAGTTTGTAATGCAGGCTTTTCTGTTTTCACAGGCTGAGTAGTACTCCTCATGATGAGTAAACTGAACTTGATGTGTAAAATTATTGGAGTGCTCCTTTAAATCCTGTATAACAGTCTGATGTCTTTTTAGAGACAATGCTGCGTTCCAAGCACTCAACCATCAACTTAGTGAGTACAATGCTATTATTACAGCTAAAGATGATGGCCCAAACTATGAGAATAAGACCCAATTTGTAATTATGCTTGAAGTGATGCTAATGTGGTGGAATCCAAACTTGAAGTGAACAAACTAAACCTCTCTTCTGCCTTCTTATCCACTCAACTAATTTCTTCTTCTCTCCTCTCCTATAACTGGTCCTTTTCTCTGCTCTGAATGTGATTCATTCAGTCAGTCCGTCAAGCCACACGGGCAGATTAGGGTGCCTCCGTGCCAGGTTGGATTCAGGAAACATTCATCTTGTTGTTTAGTCTGGGCACCATGTGTTGGAGCAGGGAGGCCGCACCCTCCTCTTGTGTACACAAGCACAGAAAACCCCACACTGACAGACAGATCTGGTCATTCACAACTGTGGTTCATTGTTTAGGGGCTCAGATGCCCAAAACGACGACGCTTCAAAGCAGCAGTTACTACAAAACAGCACCAACATGAAGAGAGAAAATGTGCTCTGTTGCACCCTCTGTGGCTCAGGTGTGTCAGCATGGAGGCTTTGTGCATCAGCGTCTATTTCTTATGCTGCTTTAATCACAAAATAAAGAATGAAAAAGAGATGCTGACTCAGAGCAAAGAGTCATTTATGGCGCAGATAACAGGTGGCAGGTGCAATTAACTGTACACAGCGCAATATTTGTATAGTTGTGCGTATGTGAAACTGTATGTGCATGTGCTCATGAATGCGTTTTGGACTCATGATAACATGTCATCACTTTCTTTCTGCATGAACAGGGCCCACTTTGACTAATCCCTTAGTGCTAAATCCTTCCATTGCTGAAAAGAGACCCAAACAAATGGAGAGGAGAGACAAAATAAATCAAAACGTTTGGGATTTAACAGTGAGAGAGCAGGTGAGGATTACACCTGAAGCTTTTCAGTTTGGAGCCTCACCCTGTGCCAGTCTGCTATTGAGGAACCGATCCTGCAGTCACACAGTGAATGAGCCACCTGTGTGTCTTGGAAGAGACCGAACTCCAAGAGATTCAGTAGCTTCATGGTCTCAATGACAGCTTTTCAAAAAAAAAAAAAAAAAATCGTAACATTTTGAAAGACTGTGGAAAACCTGACATTTGGTAAAGACGAGTCATACCATAAAAAAGAAGAATTGGATGAGTTGTGACAACCTCTGTTATCTGGCATGACAGCTTGTCATATGACCACTACGTAATTTAACGTGATAAATATGAATACAAATACTTCATTCAAGTTATATTTTATATTATTACATTGCCATATTATATTGTCAATCATTCATTATCTCTGTAAGTGTTGACAAATACATTTATACGTGCATGAAAAATGTCATTATATGTCTTAAAGATAATTTATCAATTGTTACTGCCTATAAATGGTAAATAGGAGGGTAAAAATAAGTGTTATTGACAATTACAATGATGACATCCTCTGCGTTTTTATGTGTGTTGGTATGTGTGGGTTTGACAGTCAAAGGTATTGCTGCAAAGTCATTTTCACTTCAATACCCAACATCTTGGAGTCAGTGTCTTGCTGGCTCACAGTAGGTTTTGGTTTGCAGGGAATCTTTCTCCCAAACTGATACAGAGTGCAAAAAAAAAAAAAAAAAAAAAAGAAAACCAAAAACAAAAAGAGGCACCAAAGGCCCTGGCTGCCATCCACCCAGATCCCACTCTAGCCCGTGGACCAAGTTGCCTTTTACATATATTTAGCCTCAAATCATCCAAAGCCCTGGTGAGCTGCTGCTTTCTATTTTAAAGCCAGTTTCATAATCTTCAGCAGGGAGGTTGGAGAGTTTAGCTGATGGCAGCTATGGAGCCACTGGACTAGTAGGTTCTCTGAGTCAGCGTCAAACATTTCAAAAGTGCATGAAGAGAAATCTCACTAAGGTCTGAGTTGGTGACTTTACTGGTTTGAGAACTGTCTGAAGATGATGACCATGCTTACATTATGCAAATAATGCACAACACTGTGTATTTAACCCGTCACAAACACAGCTGAGTCTGCGGGGGCACCACAACTCATGCTTATAACTTGATGTAGCAGCTTGGTGAATCTGCCTGCCATTATGGATTTCTGGGGAGGAGAAGTTAAACAGCTATTGATTAAATAAATTAATAACAGCCTGAAGTAATGAGAACGTGAAGTGAAAGGTGTGAGATCAGACCCGGGTTGGAGTAGTGAATGTGGCACTATGAGGCCAGTCTGATTGTCCTGTGGCCCGCTGCAACAGTGACAGAAAGGAACAATGAGACATAACTCACCCAGAGAACATAGCACAGAGGGTCAGAGGGGTCACATGACTGTGTTTCTGCTTGTCTGCCTGTCTGACTGTTGGTATCTCTGTCTCTGGGTGGGCACACATATGCCTGAATACAAGTGGCAGCATCCGTGAAGATGTGGTTAGACAGATTACATCCTAGAGAGACCGTGAGTGTATCATTCTGTGGTGACGACTGGTCAGTGTTGTTCAGTCTTCAAGTCAGACAATCTCAGAAATGTAAAGCAAAGAAGACGACGGCCAAGACTGGGTGAACAAAGGAATCAGAGATCAACAAAGCAGAGTGCCAGCTTCAGAGCCAGCATGGCTGCAGGCGCCTAAGGGTTTGAAAAGTTGGCTTGTGATCTGAAGATCACAGGTCTGAATCTCAGACTGAGCAGAAATACCATGGTAAAGAAATATTTTACTAAAGTAAATCAGAAAAGTACTTCTCTCACTCAGCAACTACTGTCAGGATGCCCTTGAGTACAGCTGTCAGTTACTACAAGAATGAAATTACAGAAGGAACAAAATGATGCATAATGCAGAGAAAATGCCTTCATATTGCATTGCCTACAACCAGCACAATGTGCAGTTTTCTAGAATTATCTTCATTTTTCACAGTTTAAAATATTCCACGATGGGTTGGGTTGTGTGTCTACCTTTCTTTGTTTTTTTGTGGTTGATAGCATGTTTACATCTACATGCTAACTTTTCTTTAATCTTATTACAATAATAAAATAATTTCTTAGTGCTGCAGGAATTAGTTGAAGTAAAACAACTCTTTTATGCACTCTTTATGTGCATATTTTGACAGCTGTATAAATGTAAGAGCTTGAAATATTATAAGAAAGACTCTAATGCAAGCTCACAGACAGGGAATATAACTAAAAAAATTGCCAAGGGCATTTTGTGAGGGCATATTAAATGCAGGAAATCTGAACAAACTATTTCAACACACATAAACATTCATGCACACATAGTCACTCACATCTGTCAATAAGCAATATGTTTGTTATTAACACCGTATCAAATGCCTCATAATGTGAGAAAGTAGATAGTACTGCCAATCCCACTGTGAATCAACACACCTCTGCAGCTTTTTGCAGCTTTCAGCTCATTATAGGTTCACTGACCTGTATGGCTGAGTCTTTATGGTTCTCACTGATACCCCTAACATAAAACCATGAGTATTTGTTCTTGGCCAACAAGTTCACAAAAGCCTATTGTAGGTTATTTGACCAGAGAAAATTTTGGAGAGGCAAGATAAATGGGTGACTGGTGAAGAAAGTCGAACATCTACTAAACCAAATAGACACAAGACATTTCTTCTCGTTATTGCATGATTTTATTGGTGCCACACTTGATATCACATAATTTCTGACTGCAGCTTTTGAGAAGTTTTGCTGTGGTGCAATTTTTGGATAACTGTGATTACTTGATCTAAAATAATACTAGACCAGTAAGGTCAAAGTAGTTGACAGTGATGCAAAATTGGAGCACATAGATTGTTTTTGAGCCAGTTTACATTTTTTGTAAGAACACTGAAGCCCTAAATCCACAAGAATCCTACCTCTAACAACTGGGTTTTGTTATGAACACAGACGTGCCCTCTATGCACTTTGGCATTCAAGCTTTTCATGCTTCTAATAAAAAAAAGACTGCAGTGCTTTAAAGGACAATTTCACCTGTCAATAACCCCTAGTTGACAATAATGCAGCGCCACCAGCTGGTTTAGGCAGTGAACCTGCCAGGTCATACTCTTCTCCTCTCCCACCTGGTTCCACATCTGTCCATCACTCCATCTCTATCTCTGCCTCTCATACTTCCCCTCTATTATGTAACACTTTCAAATTAGTGCAGCCCAGCAAACAATAACTGTAAATACATGTTTTTTGTTGTTGTTATAGAAATGTGATTCCTAATCAGGTTTATAGAGTAATACAAAGCATTTAGCTTAATTGTGTTTGGCCCATAAGTGCACTTCAGTGCCGTCTGGTGCAGTATAAGAATTATTGGTCTTAATATAACGCATTTAGAATGGCCAAGAATAATGAGACTAAAATATTTATCAGATGTTTTATGGAATGTCAAAAGAAAAATGAACAAATATGCTTTCCCCATAAGCAAGGGTTTTATAGCAGCTGTAGTGTTGCATCTGCTTTTCAAAATATTTATTATGCAAAACATGTCTGCAAGGAATGTGGAGGTAAAGCGGCCCTAAAGATATAGGTAATTTGCCTGTCGATATAAGCACCCTTTATTGCTACTCTGGAAAATGTTTCAACAATGAATAATTAATGATTGCTGGTTGCACATCACATTAACTGCCAGCTGTCGCATTGTGAACTGTGGGCCTCAATCAGCAACTTAGCATACCCTTCTTGACTTCCCATTGATATGAGAGACGCTCCCTGTTGCCTGTCAAAGGATTTCAGGGGATCACACAACAACAAACAAATGTCTTATGAAATATGCAGCGCTGAGAAACATTTGGTCCTGATCACAATTAAAATTCTGTCTCCAAGAGCATAAAGAGAGCGCCACAAGAGAAATTAAAAAGAAAAATTACTTTTGACTGCTTTCTTATTTCATCCACAGCATTTCTGTGGCTCCATATGGTCACAGTGTGAAGCAGTCTATACATCTACAAATAAATCTGTGAAATGGCATAAATTTACAAAACAGGAGTCATACTGCTTTTAGTATGCTGATATTGCCCCCTGATTTCACTTCCATCTCTGTAATTTAATTATTAGAATGTTTCGTGACAGAATAACACTTTTTCATTAATTGCCATTATTATTTCCGGCAACATTTAGTTAAATCAACTTGACTTAGTCTGAAGTGCATCTACTAACAAGCAGGGAAGTGTAAATTAAGGCGAAGAACACTTAACACTGTAATCACAGCAAGACAAAAAAAATATTTTGCCATGTTGTCAAGTAAAACTGAGAATCTCTTGTTTGTCAAGTGTTGCAGGCAAATGCAGAATTTGTCATCTTCTAGTTCCTCATAATGATATATTGATATATTTGTGATGTTGCTGAGGTGGGACACAGATGAAATATATCACATTGGAGTACTACAAGGTTTTCTTTCCATGCAAAAAATACACTCAGCCCCTGTTTTCAAAATGATCATATTTGATTTATACCCTTGATCACCCATTTCTGTTGTATAACCCCAGAAATGGGTCCTGCCTGACTTACATTGTTTTTTTCTCCAGTCTCTCTGGTCATGAGAAATCAAATATTACATAACATGGGATGTTAGATAAGAGTTTCTGATACCTATCACAACCCATCTACATTCTTCTGCTGGGCGTCTTGCAAAACTATTGGCTGGGAAGGATCATGACAAACGGTTGTTTGGCTGAGTATAATTCAAGGAGACAATAGCAGCTGAGAAACAGACTCTACAAATAATGGATGCAAACAATTGACTTTTTGCACAGCCAAAATAATCTGATTTAAAATGAATTTCCACTTTTTCTCTCAGAGCGGTATCAAAAGTATAGTAATAAAGGGATTAAATCTTTTTATCCTGTCACTCGGTTGAATGGTCTATTAAATTTGCTCCTATCCAGCTTCCACTGCTCCAAAACTGATAACATATTCACGCTTTTTGATTTAATTCTTGTGTTGAATTGGAATAAGCGTGGCAGAACTGGAGATAGAACTGAAACAAAAAATGGTGAGTTTGGAGAAATCTGCTGTCACCAAAAAGCTCGTGTGCATCCCAGTTTTCTGTGAGGTATTAAACCTCCAGCTGTTGACATCAGTTCGGCAGAAATCCCCCCCCCCCCTTCTCTCCCCGCAGCTCAGGATAAAATGCTGCGTCAGTCGCATGATAGCTTTAGCTGCCTCGCTGGAAAGCATGCATGTCTTACCAATGACTTCATCACACAGTCAAACCGTATTATTCCCCTTTTGAAAAATCCCCAGATTTAAGAGAGGGTGGGGGAGGAGTGCATTTGATCCCTGATCCAATGTTTCTAGTGTTTAATACTGTAAGAATGTACCCAAGATGCTCAGAGGAACAGGGCGGCCCATCTCAGTGTTTCATATTTAGGGGAAAATAAACTTGGCAAAAAAGTGTAGTTTTTCGTCACAGCCTAATTGAACAAGCTGTGCTAGCAGGGATAAAATGAATAAACGTCAAATCAAACCCTTTGACAAAACCGCATGAGAGGCATAAACCTGCATGAGGACTTAAACTCCAGTGTGGGCATAATGAACCAAGTTCAACCTGAAATCCTATTAGCTGTACAGCTGGGGGCGCTACATGCCAGAAGCTATTGAACTCGCCAATATGGAGTGGAAGAAACTCCTCACACTTTCGCTGATGTCAAAGGCTTAAGTGTTGTGAGGTGTAATTATGTGAGGTGGTAGGAAACCTGCTCACTATCAAAAGCTTAAGATGAGGGATTCCATATGTGGCCAGGAAGTCTGTTTTATTTCTAGTTGCAATAAGTACACAGTGCAGTGCAGCGGGAATAAATCATACTCTTTTTATGTTGTAAACAGCACACATACAGCTCTGCTCTTCCACATATTGCACAGACATGTCGGCCTAAAGAACAGGGACCCTGAATATCTAAATTCTCATGTGCTTATACAGACTATCAGTACTATTAAAAGGTCAAAGAAAGCATGATTTAAGAAACAGGGATGGAAAAATACAATTAGCTGCTGAATTAGAGGCAAAAGAGAAGAAAAATGGCAAAGTCAGAGAAATAATTGAGGACAAAATGATAGAAACAGGTATCTGTGTTGTGAATTTGTCCCCTCAATTTTCTTACATTGACAGAACACACGCAACCAGGAATTTATAATTCAGTGCACATGGGTCACGGTGGTCTTAATGGCTTCAGAGCAGGGCGAGGGCGCTCTCTGTATCTGACAGTCATTATGTTAACTATGACAGGCCGAGACCCTGCCGAGCACATGACAATTACAGCATAATGTCTGTCTGTTCTGGTGGCAAATGAGGTGCATTTAAAATTGACTCAATTATTTTTGGTTTAGCCACAGTTAGGCTGCACACGCCGTTATTAACCGGTAGGATGTTGCAGCATCTGATATCAGCATTGCGCCCTTTAAGAACAAGCACTCGGTGCACTGCTGCTTCGCTGTTGATTTGGAGCACCATGATATATACCCTAACTCTATCTTTCTAATTAATTTATAATGAATGTGATTACTTTGGCTTTAGGCCCTCGTTGGGGCTGAGGTAAGCATAGATCAGGTTTCAATGTAAACAGATGGTAAACAAACTGTATGTCTGGTCTATTGTATTTGCATTTTATTTTATGTATTTTCTTTCATTTTATCAAAAACTTTTAATATAATTTTCCATCCATCCATCCATCCATTGGATACCGCTTATCCTCTAAGAGGGTCGCGGGGGGCTGGAGCCAATCCCAGCTGCCATTGGGCGAGAGGCGGGGTACACCCAGGACTGGTCGCCAGTCAATCACAGGGCTGACACATAGAGACAGACAAACATTCACACTCACAGTCACACCTACGGACAATTTAGAATCACCAATTAACCTAACTTGCATGTCTTTGGATGGTGGGAGGAAGCCGGAGTGCCCGGAGAGAACCCACGCAGACACGGGGAGAACATGCAAACTCCACACAGAAGGGCCCCAGCCGGCCGGCGGATGCGAACCCAGAACTCTCTTGCTGTGAGGCGACAATGCTAACCACTGCACCACCGTGCAATATAATTTTATTCTATCTTAATTGATTTTATTGTTTTTGAATGTCATTCTAATGTAAAGCACTTTGAATTGCCCCTGAGTTGGAAATGTGCTATATAAGTAAAGCTGCCTTGCCTTAATAAAATCCAATACTATACCATCCATATATTACACTGGCTTTTTGACTTGTTAGTTATGAATACTCTGTTCATTACACTCACTATCGAAGGCCTGAAGCAGCACAGCTCATAAACATTGAAAAATTCTCTTGACTCCTGGCATCCATTTCCAAGAGCAAAACCACACACAAGCTACTGAGTCGGTGGAGAAACTGGAACAGTTTTCCTTCGCAAATAAACGCAGTCTAGATTTGGTGAGCAAACGCTGACAGAGTTGACATACTTCTCCAATAGAGGGGAATGCCTGAGTTATCAGTTTCGTATTTAGACAGACAGTGAAAAGGGGGGTTATTTCTCTCAGAGCAACAGTTGCTTAGAGTGAATACGATTTATGTGTCTCATCTTGCAAGGCTGAAGCTGCCCTTTGCCAAAAGAGATGCTCACTCACTTAAGCCATTATTCATTATCCATGCATTGCAGCAGATACAGTAGCCATAGGGCACATTCTTGGGAAGAGCTTAGTTGCTGCTGGGAAACAGATACTGTAAAAGGGGTCGATAAAACCTCCATAACAACCACACAGGCAACTACAACTGTGGGTAAACACACTTTTTTCATATCACATTCCACATGCACCTTGATTAAATACACGTTCATACATGTACCAGTGTATATTGCACTCTCAGCACTGCGATCGCAAGTCAACGTACACACTGATACATAGACACACAGATGAAATATGAAATACAAATACAAAAGCAAAGCATGGACCAGCTCTGTCTGCCATTTTTTTTCCCCTCCTGCAACTTTTTAATTTCTCTTCTTCATCCGTCAGCCTCTCGCTCTCCTTCTCCCAGGACAGAGAGAAAGAGAAAAAGAGGCCTATACATCAGTGTGATTTAATGCTGCCTCATCTTGCTCAGAGCTCGTATCACATGGTGTACATCATCAATAATCTTTACGATCCAGCGCCTTGGCTTAAACACAAGGGTAATGTGTTGCTCCTGTTGGAACCACAAACTCCCAACCCAGGAATCTCGGAACTTATTTTCAGTCTTTATTTTCTGCGTGTAATTGCATCACAACATTAAAAAAGGCCATTGAGAATTTAATAGGCTTCTCTGGCTGAAAAGTGATATTCAAACACAGGATGCTGGCTTAGAGATCCATCTCTGGCAGACAGAATAAGGCTTGGCAACATCACTTTTGACACAGATTGACCACAAGATAAGAAATTTATCAGATATAAGCTGCTACTTGTACAGTTGCATGCACACAGTTTTATAACTGGATCACAGATGAAGATTCATCAGCAAGCAGAATTGTAAGAAATGAAAGTTTCTTTTTATCCTTGTCGTATGCTGAGCTGTGTGACTGTCACACCAGATACTGCATGTTCACAGTCTGTTGTCACTTTTGGTGTTGAAAACTGGGACAGTCTAGGGCAGTTTTGAGGCACTAAAAACTGCTGTTGCAGTAAAGCGGCACAGAAGTCAGGAAAATCCAAAATGACCATAGTGCTTCAGACATGCATGATGCTTCTATTTTTGAATTTATAACTAGCAGTTACTGAGCTGAAAGTGAAGATATACTCTTCCAATGTGGATATGACATATGACATCAATTTCCCCTTACAAAGTTCAAAGATCAACCAAGAAGTAAACACAATGAGTGCCCTTTCTGTCCTCAACGTTGTTGCTACAAGTTCCTCTTTCTGACCATAAACCACAAATATGCTTTCAAGAAATGCCCTTAAAAGCAAAATGTTATGCCCCGTCATAGAACTCGAGACTGTGTTAGTGCTTCTACTGAGCATCAAATTCTTGTTTGGGACCTGACCTTAACAAAAAGGGTCATTTCAAGGGAGAGAAAAAAAGCCATTCTATGTTCTTTAAACAGAGGAAGACCCACTGGGACATCTTAAACAACTGGAGAAAGAATGTGGTTTAACTCAAATGTGTGGACACATTTTTGGGGTGGTGATTGATTTCTCTTTTCATTGTTATCTATCTATATGATTTATATGAGGACATTTAGCCACACAGTGTCTGCTAAAAGGTCAGTAGGTCCTAAACTTTTTCTAAGCCAGGATTTGGGAGCTTCACTTCCACGCCAGCCATGGCTTGAGATAATGAAAACACCTCTCTCAGTCTCTAAGTAAGTGACAATACAAGGAAGGAAAATCAGTTCCCAGATGGAATGGCACATTTCTATTCTGGTTTAGACCCAGAAACAAAAACAAATAAAAGAATAACAGCAGTTAATGGGAAGCAGTAACAGTGTGGTAATTTCAGCAACGTGAAGCTGAGATACTGATGCCAGGAATCTAGAAATCGCTTGTTGTGATATCACAGTAAAACCTCCACTTCAGCCCTGTCTTCAGCCACATCACATGTCCTAATCATCTGACAGAGTGTACAGTAGGAGGCAGCTTCCCCACGGTGGATCATGTGGTCCACATCTACACACTACACACAGTAGGTTGACACTTAGTCAGAAGACAGAAGTGAGATTGTTTTACTCAAAGGAACAGTTCAGCACTTTGGGAAATACACATTTATTCACTTTTTCTTGCCAAGAGTTAGATGAGAAGATCGCTCTCATAGTCTGTATGATAAGTATGGAGCTGGAGCCAGGAGGCAATTGGCTTAACTTAGCATAAAGACTGGAAGCAGGGGAAAACAGCTAGCCTGGCTCTGTCAAAAGTTACAAAATACATCTACCAATACCTCTAAAGCTCACTTTGTATCTTGTTTGTTTATTACGTAAACCGAAATGTAAAAAAAAACTTGTGATTTTACTGGGTGTTACATTTCGTATTTCGACAAGACTCCATGAAGTCACTGCGCTCGGCGGCTGGTTGTTCCCGGTAACTTCTCGGTAAAACAACAACTTGTTGTTTTAAGGTTTCAGTTTGTGCACACATTAATCAAACAAGATAAGAAGTGTAATGAGCTTTACAGTGCTGGCAGGCGTATTTTTGAACATTGGAGAGAACAAGGCTAGTTGTGAGGCTAGAACAAGGCTAGGCTTTAGCTCCATAGTCTTGCCGCCAACGTAAGATTACTAAAAAATGGTTAAGGCACATAACTCCAGGTAAAACCATCACTTGTTAAAACATTTTGTTGGTTCCCTTTGGTGTTTACTTTGTGTACGCATTAAACAAATGAGATACAATGTGAGCTTTAGAGGTGTTGGCAGACTTGTTTTTTCACGTGCTTCCAGCCATTATGCTAGTTATGCTAATCGACTCCTAGCTTCAGCTCCATACTTAGCACATACACACGAGAGTGGTATCGATCTTCTCATCTAACTCTCTGCAAGAAAGTGAATTAGCACATTTCACAAAATGTCCCAAACTATTACTGTAATTTCAATTTAACCTTGAGCTCAATTCAGGTAGAACATCTCTTCTAATCTGTATGCTGCATGGACACTAGGGCTGCCAAGATTAGTCGACTAGTCACGATTACGTCGACTATCAAAATCGTCGACGATTAATTTAATAATCGACGTCGTCGTTTATTTTTTGAAGCTTTGTTTTTCTCTCAAAACTGCCGCTGTACCTTCCGCTGCCTTGTCTGCCTTTCTGTCCTTGACGCACATGCGCAGTAGTGGTAATCGGGGTCAGCCGTGATGTCACCGGAGAAGTTCTGCCCAGTATCAACAGTATCATGGCTAGCCGCAAACAAAAGTTTGGGAGCATTTTATCAAAAGAAATGAAAAGAATGTGCAATGCAAAATCTGCAAGGCAGAACTTGCCTTCCATGGGAGCACTACAGCGATGCACGAGCATTTGAAAAGAAAGCACGTTGTGGTAGCTGAATCTGATTCAATTTCTGACGAAGAGGGACAGTTAGCTGCTAACATTAACGTCAACAGTGAGCTACTTACTTATATTGATAGCTGTAAACGTTAACATTAACAATGACGATTTCATCAGCCTTAGCACACGTATGTTATGTGTTTGCTGTAACGTTATAACAGTGATGTCATGTTTGAATCGGAAATGTGATAACGCTAATGTTTTATAACGCTACGTTACAGTGCTAAAAAAATACGTTCCTCTTCAATGGACAACTTTGTTACCAAGGCAACAACATGCACACCTGGGCAGGTAAATGTCCTGACTGAAGCAATCTTGAACATGTTGGTGACGGACATGAGACCCCTGTCCATGGTTGGCGATGAAGCTGCTACAAGCTGCAAAGTTCATTAAAAGTTGAATGGACTGTCATCTTAATTGTCTTTATTTTTTAGTTAGCACATACCTTAAACACTTCAAGCTGGAAGCTAATGATGGTTATATAAGAGCAGCTGCATGCTGGTGCGATACGCTGCAATTTAGGTATGATCCGATTAGTCGACTAATCGCAAAAATAATCGGTGACTAGTCGATTATCAAAATAATCGTTTGTGGCAGCCCTAATGGACACAAAAATATTTTAATGACCTCAACCAAATATTCTTCTCGCAGATGATCACAGATGGGTACCGCCAGCAACACTAAATATTAATGAAATATTAACGAAAGATATGAATGAAAAATCCATTCCCCTGAAACAACATGTCGACGTGAAAGAAATGAACGCAGCGGGAAATTCTATTTGTATCGTCTGAACTACAGAGATAAAAGTTTGTGAATATTTAGCAGTTTGTGCATACATCAATTTGTGTGCATGCCCACACAGACAGACAAAAAAAAGAGACAGACAGGCAGACCAACACATGCACACACATACACATACCACATCACGTTTGCTTGAAGGCCAAAAGGGCGTAAGAGGAGAGGTGGAGATGTATTGATTTCTCTGTCAACCCTCTGAGAGGAAACCCTGAGGGAGGCCTTGCATCCGTTTACACCCCTCAGTTGGGTGAATTAACCACATTTATGCTTTGGGCTAGAACACACACACGCATTACATTAAATTGAAAAAACAATCTAGTAGTGAGATGTCTGGTTTGAAGGAATTTCATGCCACATTTGCAGCATTGGCTTTGAAGACTTTGCTGTGTAATCAAGCCAAACTAACAGACCACACTGGAAAGCAAATATGCAAAAGATGTAGACATGGTAATCAGTTTGACTTCAACAAGTGAAAACCATGGGACTTGAAGTCAGGGTGGGCATTAAAGAGAAGGCTTTTGTTTTATCCTTAATCTGACATGCAGAGAAAGTCAATCCCCTATGCTGTCTCTCTTTGAGAGCCACACAGCCTCAGGGATCAGGAAGAAGCAACATTGCCCCAAGCTACCCCCCGAAAGAAAAACACACACCAGACCCAACAGGGGGATTTACAATACACACTCATGAGTAGTCACATAACCAGAGCTCTTTCTTCTTGCTCAGTGGCCCGATTATTGTCTGTTTCTGTTTGAGGGATGAGTCACATCCACTCATTTTCTGAACACAGACCCCAGGTCCATGAACACACCATTAACTCACCTACACCCGTGCTTCTAATGACTCATCGGACTTCTCTCCAGTCATCGGGTACTTATTGACAAGTAACAGACAAAGGTGAGTTGTCTCCCACAGCTGAGACAATATCGAGGCATTGTCACTTCCTCCCTTGTGGTATTTGGAGGAAAAGTTCTTTAAAAATGTTTTAAGCCTAAATGACTTCAGTCAATAGAGGAACAAAATCATTACCAAAACCTTAACAAAACCAAACATGTGAGTGGGTTAGAGGAACTGACGTAAATGGATAATAAATGCTGTCCCCTTTTACTTAAGTTCAGAGACTCCAAACAGAGTTTCCAAACTTTTAATTTCTTCTGTTTTGCTGCTGCTCTCCTGCTTTTCTCAGCCTGTGGTCCTCTTTCAGATACTATTGACACAGTCTGGTACATTTCTCTTGCAACAGGTGTGAAGGATTTAATGTTTTTTTCTCAATCATATGCAAAAGAACAAGAACAGCATGACATAATGATAAGTAAATCATATGAATCTATACAGCGAAAGTTTGTGATTTTGCTCGATTCAAAGCAAGAGTGTGCGTGTGTGTGTGTGTGTGTGTGTGTGTGTGTGTGTGTGGGGGGGGGGGGTGTCACACTTATGGACTTCAATTTGTCGGCTGAATCACAAAAAAAAGGAAAGTCTGGATAGTACAAAGGAACTCACTCTCTAAAATTCCCTTTTGGCAGAGTAAAAAGCACTTTCAAGACACTGCACAGTGTGTCAGAAACGATCCTTCTGTAACAGATATGTACATAAAGAGGTCATTAAAATGGATTTCTGAAGAATCACAACTACATATCCGTATTTTGTAATCTTAATAACTCTTGCTGTCTGCCTGATAGTTGTCAAAGAAGAAAAAAAAACCCAGAGAGACAACTGGGGGTTTAAAGAGTCATGAGAGGCTGCAATTAATGTAATCCCTACTCTTGGCTTCAATGTCAAAGAAATGGGTGATCACATCCCAATCCTCAAACTCATTCCCATTACACTAAGCTGTTTTTTCAACTTTTTTCCAAAAGGAAGTAAAGCAGCATCTGTGAAAAAAGTCTGTCATAGATACACACCAGTCAGACTGTTTGAGCAAAACTGACACAGTGTACAGTGAGCATGTAGAAGCCTGTAACACGTCTCTCGCCAATGATTTCCATCTCTGTTTACGCTGTTGTCAGCAGGTAGAAGTACACATGTACATTAATATACTAGTTGGGGCATAACTGAAATGTCTTAATAACCTCACACTTGAAAACAGGCTGAAGCAACTCTGCACATACTGATGTGGTAACAAATCTTGCAAAACCACATCAGGCAAGAAACAACAAACACAAGGGCTTGTGACCGTGTCTGAATGAGGAAAGAAAATGCAGACAAAACCTATGAAGCCCCCCCACCACTAATCACGCCGTTCTCGGTTTCCTTTATTGACTCACCTTCTCAATCACCAGAAGGTGAGGTCATCCAAAAATCTGAGCAGTGACTTTATCTCAAGAGCATCTTGAAAACAAATCCTTGCATGATGGGGCATGGGATCAAAAGGACACATATGGTTACACAAGAGGTGAAATACTTTGAAGTCGATCTAGACACAAAGAGAGTAAAAGAGTCTGGGAGGTTTGGAGATAGCAAAGATTGATAGGAGAGCAAGAGATAGGTTAAGTCCTTAATCTTTCCAGATGTTTTCATCAATTGGTTGGCCTTGCCCAGTTAGTTTTGTACAATAGTCTGTGTTAATGTTTAAATCTGGCTCTTTACTGATGGAGAGTAAAAGCATTAAAGTTAGCCTATGTAACTTTTTAGAGAAGAAATAACACATTCTTCCTCTTATGACTGAAAAACTTGAAAGGATGAGTAATAAAACGCACCATTCCTCCATTCAATTCACTCAGGGGTTTTGCCAATACAACCTTATTTGGTCTGGTATGGCCAGTAACTTATGGTGGCTAATGTTGTTGTTGGGTCTTCTCTTCTTATGCTATGTTAAACTATGTTTTAGCATTTACCATTATCTCATAATCGTTTGGCCACAGTGTTTGCTGTAACAAAAGTTATGTAGTCTCACTTTAAAGTAACTGAAGAGCAGAGGAAAATACCATAAAAGGATTTTGCGAGCCATGCCTTATCGGCCAATATCGGTGCCCAGCCTCACTAATGCTCTTGTTGCTGAATGGGGGCAAATCCCTGCAGCCAGGTTTCAAAACTTGTTGAAAGCCTTCTCAGAAGGGAGGAGGCTGTTATGGTTTCGGAGTGAGATGTTCAAATATCACATATGGGTGTAATGTTTGGGTGTCCACATGCTTTTGCAATGGAGTCTACAAAATAATAAATAAAGCATACATATAGATGCACATCCAGTATGAGAGATGCCAAAATGAATAGGCCAAAATGCTGCTGAAAAGTGGTTTGATGCAATGTCATACAGTATCAAAAGAAAGCTGAACTTGAACCTCTACTTGAGACTCGTATTATACCCTCTCTGGACAGAAAATGTCCAACGGATTGCGCTGTCGGTGGAAGCTGCCACTTTAAGACTGAAATTGGGCCCTTTGGCGAGCAGCAGTCATCTCTGAAGCTTTCACACAGTGGAAATGTCACCTGTCACACGCACTTATCGTCTGCCAGTGCAGTGTGCATCAGCTCTCTCTGACCCTGTGGGCCTGTGCTTTAGCTACCGTCATGCCCTGTAACTGGCATTAGCCGGGGAGATGGAGACCTGGCACGGTCTGAACCCCCCACATTAACCAGCCTTGTTTGTATACAAGCCATAAGTGGATAGGGAATATGATGAGCTGCCCATTAGCCTGCAGTGAAAGGGTATTTAATTGTGCTGGCCTATTTAAAATCCAAATACTTAAGCAGCACATGGCTCCATGTAACCAACAGCAGTTCCCCAAAGTGAAGACCTTGCATGGCATGTAAAAATAAAGTGTTATATATCAAAGGAATATGGAACCAGCCCACTGTATAGCTAGTTTCTAGAGAGCCTGGACTGTTGGAGCACTGGCTTTTCAATGTGGAACTTCAAAGTTACTGTCCATAACAAGAAATGTACAGAGTTCTCGCACACTAGACAGAAGTGAAATGCAGAGAATACACACAGTTCATTTATTCTTTTTGATACTCCTTTGTGAGTTTTTGCGTATGTGTGTGTGTGGGCGGCAGTGGCATCTTTCAATAACCGATTCAACTGCTGTCAAAACACGACAGAAAAAAAAAGGAACAAAGAGGAGGAAGACGAAGAGAGAAACAAAAGTGGAGAGGGTGCAAGACAGAAGAAAGACAAAGAAACACAAGAAAGTGAGCAAAGGAAAAGTGATGAGCGAGGGAGGACATGAGAACAGAAGACATGTCCTTAAATGAAGATGTATGTTTCATTCAAATTTTAAGGTCCACTTTCAGATTATTTTTTGGAGGCAAGTTTACTTAACTCTATTAGTGTTGTTTCAACCCATATTTAGGACCAAATGAACTCAAGGCACACTGACCCTAAACCTCGAGAAGTGAATCAGCTCTGCAGAAGGACCATTTATTTGTGTAAAGAAGAGTCTGCACAGACAAGAACATCTGGTTTCCAGTACAAACCTGCCTCCTTATAACCCATAACCTGTTTTTACTGCACGGAGGTATTCACACACAGACACAGCTGAAGACCTGTTGATTTCCCAGCATGCCCTGCTCACATTCCTGACCTCCTTCTGTCACTCTCTCACTTGACTCACCCCTGTTACCTACATCTACATACTTAAATCCCCCTTAGACTTCCCAACTGCTGTCTTTGAGTACAAGCTGAACAGTCGAGTGTGATTTGAGAGTGATTGACAGGAAACATTTCAACGGATGGGGGAAAAAATGTCCGGTCTGTCAATCAGACTCTTAACAGCTGCTAACAGTACATGCACCAAGTACACATATTCATCCTTTGAACATTCTTGGTCAAGTTGCCTTTGAGAGTGTGAGATGACTGTGACCTGACAAAACCATGAAAGCTGGTGCCCTGCAGAGTTGGGAATGTGGTGAGAAGGCCAAATGGGAATGATAAGACCACTTTCCTCAACCTCCTGGCCCCCATTTCTTAATCTGCAACCCACAGAGACCAAGACAGTGGGATAGTGACAACGATCCCATGAGCACCTTCCTTGTTCATTTCAATGAGACCAGTGCACTGGCACAGCAGGGTTATGGACGCACAAGGCACAAGGAAATGCAGGATAATCCAGCAAAAAAGTTTAACTAGGTTTTGCCACAATTCATTGCAACGTCATCAAGCAAGGCGTTATTTTGGCCAATCAGTGCAAGTGTACATTCCTGATATACCCTGTAAAATGAACAATGTAATTCTACTGTTTATCTCGCGATTGTGAAGACGGAAAACAAAATGTGTCTTTCACCTTCTCACTGGTATCTGAAGCAACATGCCCACCCCCAAGCAGACCCTTGCATTTTTTAACGCAGTGCTATTTTTGGTCTGAATTCCTGTTAATTGATGATGCTTGACATGATCATCCTATCCTTTGCCTCAGGGCAGGAAGGAGATCCCAGATAACCCAGACCTAGACTTAATCCATACAGCACACAACACAGTGAACTAGCATTACAGGGGACACACAACAAGCAGAAAAAGCCTAAACCCCTGTATGCTGAGCTGACCAACAAATGATGACAGATGAGTCGGAAAATGAACCATATCACACTAACCAGTTTAGGGAAAAAAAAAAAGACATTCTAAACATGTAATTACATGGATTGAAAATCAAAGTTTCTCATGTGAACAGACACATAAAAAAGTAGACCAAAAGATAAATTGGAGTTGGCATTCAGATAATCAAGTTTGGTGCATTACTTACTGTGCACAGAGCCTTGCTGCTGACTTGAGGCTTTAGGTGGGCTGATCCTGCTCTTGGGAGGGACCATGTCCATATTTTGGCCCTTCTCAATTGGATTCTGGCTGGGGGCCTTAGTCTCAGTCGGGGTCTCGCTCTGTGCTTTGTCTTGTGGCACAGCAGCCCTTAAAGACTTCTGTCTGCTCAGGATACCGTCGCTACCTGCCCTCATCAGCTTTTCCCCCACGCTCAGCACCCGGGCTCGACCGGCCGCAGCGGCCGTGCCAGGGCATTCCTTCCTGGGGGAGGGCAGCTTGGATCCGGCCCCTAATGAGGGGGGGCGGGCCAGCCTGGAAGCTTTGGACATCCTGGATCAGAAAAGCTCCTCAGTCTTTCTCAGCCAGTGTGACTGCAGCTGTGTCCCGTGGGCAATCCAGGGTTTCTCAGCTCTCCGTGAGTGTGACTCTGTGACTCTGCAGCTCCAGCGTGTTGTGACTGGTGCAGGTAGGTTGAGAGGGCCAGAGGGAGGGCACTTTTGGGAAGCCAGGTGGGAGGCGATCTGAGGGTGAGGGGTGGGGGGTTGATAGCTCCTTGGAAGGTGTTCTCTTCTCCTGGCGTGGCCTCCTGGGATCATCCTCCAAAGCAAACAGTGTGTGTGACTGTGTGTGTGTGTGTGTGTGTGTGTGCTGGCAAATTGGTGTATATGTGGATAAACCTGTGGAGTGACAGGACGTGCTGTGCCAAATGCAAACAGAAACTCAGGTCTCCAATGTCAGCGCATTCCAGCTTTTTAATCCCCTCTCTGCCTCTGTTTCCCCGTCTCTCACACTCTCGCGTCCATCCCTCTCTTTTTTTTTTTAAATTTCTCGTATGCTCTCTCTCTCTTCTTCACACACACTCATAACATGGTTGTCAACTTCTCTCTCCTACCTCATGCCTAATAATTCTTTCCTATGTTACTGTCCCCTTGTGCCTTCTCTCTCCTCTTCTCTTTCGCTTCGGTTCACTCGCTCTTCTTTGCTGATGCTCAGCGGGTAACCATTCCAGCGCTCCGGCAGGCAGAGACCAGAGAGAGAAAGATTTAGAGACAGCAAGAGAAAAAAAGAAAAGAAAAAAAAGAGGGGGCACGAGGGAGAAAGAGAAAGTGCCGGCAGAGGCTTTGCGGAGGAGCCCTTGTCTTCAGGTGCAGCTGCTCAAGCTGTTCCAGATGTGTGTGCAGCGCTTCACGTCATCAGCCGACCGCTCAGAGCCACACTCTGGTACAATCACTGGCTTCACCTCATCCTATTTTCCCTACTTCCTCTTTCCTACTTTTTTTCTCTGTCCATCTCTTGTCCCTCTAGTACTCCTCACATGTGATGAGATGTTCTGGCTACCAGAGACAGGAATGCACACACACTGGCTCACACACACACACACACACACACACACACACACACACACACACACACACACACACACACACAAGCACAACACAACACACCAAGCCCTTCACTCACTGGTGGAATTTACAGAGAATTAAAGAGCGCAAAGGAGGGGAGCGTTACATTATGTGTGTGTATACAAGAGACACAGAGTGGAGCTGTTCTGATCTCCTGCACCGAAGACATCATCTGTGACAAGAAAAAAATAGAGCAGATGTTGGCTGCGAGAGAAACAGCAAGGAAGAGAAGATCAGAGCTCTTCCTCTTACCCTCTGTCCTGAAAAAAACCCAAATCCACTTCTCATCCTCAAAAAAACTCAACTTCTCTCATGAAGCAAAAACATTTATTCTCTTTTGACAAAGTGCTTGAAACAATTGTCTGGCCCACAGACATTTCCTCCACAGTACACAGTGATCATTGCCAGACAAGCACGATAAAGCATGAATCATTGTTGGTAGGGCAGAAAGAGCAGAAACAACAACTTTGATCCATTAAAGAAAGATTTTATGGCCTTTAAAAAAAAAAAAAGTGAGAACCAGTCTGTTTTATGGTGCAAAAGCACATTTTGCTGACACAGACCGACTCTGGAAAATAAACCACAATCCTATAAAACTTGTCTAATTCATTAACTCTGCCGACAGGTCACCCTACTTTGAGCTCCGAGCCTGTGACACTTGTGTAATATGTGGCAGCATGCGAAATGGACATGTGATATAACATACAGGGATGCCACTGCATGCTTACTGACTAAACACCAGAAAATGGATTACAGTGAGCAAAAGGATCAACCACGTCCAGGCAACACGTTATAAAAGAGCAACAGTCCACATGGACTGGACCACTGGCTTAGTTTTACACGGGGACGCTTTCTCTCCCTGAAGTGGTGCTGTGCCACTCAGATATCATAAAACGGCCCAGTTAAAAGCCCCAGCATAGAAAAGCCAGATTTGGTATTTTACATGTGCAGCCATGTTTTATCTACTGCTCTGTTTGGAACTGCACGGCATGTGCGCTATCTGTACAGAAGATTTGATCAATTCCTCCATACCAACCGCCCACCGCCCACCGCCCCCCACCCCCGTGATTGCCTTTTAGACTACAAAGCCCTCTGAACACGATGACAGCCATCACTGATCGTATAGATATGAAATATTAATCATATTGCTACATATCTGTATGGCTTTAGATAAAGAGCAAAGCAGATTGACCTACATACTTTCCCAATGAATAGTTCGCTGACAAAATCGGAGGGCTAAGAACCTCATGGGAACCACTGCATGTCTGATGGATTTTTGAAAGAGAGAAAAAGTAAAGAAGATAGAGACATTTCCATAAGATTAAATATTAGAATTGTGCCAGATTATTTTTGTGCGTCACCACTTTGGCTGAGTTCTACTATGTTTACAGATTACGTCAAACCTAAAAAAGGTTGACCATGACCAAAAACACAGACTCCATATACAGTAGGTTTCCATGAGTGAGTGAATGGTAACTCTCTCATACTATGGTTATATGGTTATTTGTGTGTGTGTGTGTGTACATGCTGGGAGTAAATGAAAGCCCTCTGTGTGGACTGGATGCCTCCCAGGCTTTAAGCCAGTTCCAACTGAACGGCAGACAAACGGCGGGAACTTGGTTCAAAGGCTTTAAATAACATAGCATTTAGGGATGGATATAATTTGAGTTTCCTAATTAAGCCTGTGATTTTGTGCAATGTGATAGATCATA
This sequence comes from Macquaria australasica, assembly GCA_005408345.1. NCBI lineage: Eukaryota > Metazoa > Chordata > Actinopteri > Centrarchiformes > Percichthyidae > Macquaria > Macquaria australasica. The sequence continues at coordinate 318,902 of SEMN01000019.1, read as the reverse complement.
AAGTACGTCTATGTATCAAATAACAAACCCCGATGTCGACATACTATCCAGGCATGGCATCAATTTGCATTTCAAACTAGAAGTGGAAAACAACCAACCACTAAGTATTTCAACTTCAAAAAAAAAACAAAAAAAAAACTTGTGAAAGATGATTATCTGAGGAATTGAAACTGGCTCTGACAATGAAGACCTGAATGACAAAACTGCCACCCACAAGCAGCTATAGCCCTGGCTAGCACCATGCTTCCAAATGCCAAAGAGCCAATTACTGTTTCACTTTTCAAGCAGCAAGTGGGCAGTTGGGGATTGAGAAGTTTAAGTTGTGGAACTATAGGATGGGATGGGCGGTTATGGAAATACAATGGTACAGAAAATCCCACAAGTTCTGGTACAGCTGCTTATGGCCCATAAGTGTGTAGGAGGAGGGGTTGTTGGACATATTTAAGGAGGGTGGGGGGCTTAGCAAGAGTTGTCCGAGTGCCTCTGTGGTATTTCTCTAATTAACTGACTTTTCTGTCTGAGGTTTATTATCAAACTGCGGGCATAGGTTACAAGTGACTCCCTTCCCACTAACTGAGCTGAGGCCAGTGTAGGTTGGGCTCGCTGTTTGTGCTGTTTGTGCAGAATCTGCCCACAGTTTTCCAACATATTTATTTTGATGTTCACAAGAATGCTCACAGTCACTCAAGCTTAGAGAAATGCAATAGACTCAAATGTGATATTAAAGCTGCTATAATCAATATTTTTATTTTGACAATAGGTCACATAACTATGTGTATGTGAAAGGGGTCGCTCGTAGTGATGAATCCACAGAGAATTATCTCTTAACTCTGCAGTTCCCCTCAGCTCTATGGAGCTTTATAGCATTTTTCAGCTCATTGTTTTGGTTTCCCGGCCAGCAACTTAATCGTTTTTGTTTGCTCTCAATGCTCTCATAGCCTCAGCAGCAGATATTTTCATTGAAAACTGACTCTAAGCTATCTGCTCAGCACCAAACAAAGTTAGCGACTAGCTGGTGAACACAGTGGAGCATTTAGCAGCTAAAGAGATATTTCCCTTAGGAGCTGGTGGAGACCAAAAACAGAGCTTAAAAACAAGAGTGAATGTTGGACTTACACGTTCACCATATCAACTTAAAAGGTTTTTAAAATCTGTTATTTTCAACATTAAACCCACATTAAGTGATTTTTAATAGCATAAACTGGCATAATCCAGCAAATACTGAGAAACATTAACAAGTATTTGGAGCCATGTTTCTGGCCACAAATATAAGTCCAATACTCATCTGCCTTTTAGCTCAGGATTGCTCTTCACCAACTCAACTCAAAATATGTGGCTCTTTATCAGCTAAATGCTCAACTATGTTCACCAGCTAGACAATAACTTTGTCTGCCGTTTGATGCTGGACAGGTGGTGTACAGCGGGTTTATCTGAGCTTTTTTTACTAGAAACAGCTGCCTGCTGCAGCTGGAAACGACACTGATGAGAGTGCTGAGAGTGAACCAAAACAGTAAAGACTCGGGTGGTAATTATTTGTGGATTCATCACTATGAGCGACCCCTTTCACATACACATAGTCATTCGATCCATTGTTAATATAAAAATATTGATTATAGCAGCTGTAACTACCCAGTGACTGGCTCTTGATGTAGCAGAATAAACACAAAGGCCAAGTTTATACAGGGCTTATGGTGGACAACGGGTTGGGGGATGTGGGAAGCAATTGGGGGGGATGGGTGAGCGTGTGTACCTCTCTGCTGAGGATTAAGGTTGAGTTTGTTTTCCAAGCCCTCGGGGGTTGGTTGTTTCTTTTCCTACATTCCATCTCAGCGCTCCCTCCGAACCATATCATGAGTCATTACTGACTGTAACATTCACTCAATATCAGACGCTGAATCAGTTACTGAAGGCACACAAGCTCTACAGAAATGCACATATACACAGCATTAGCATTGAGCATGTGGGGAGCAGCACTGCAGCAGGTTGGGGGTAAAAAAAGACAGGTTTAAGACCATGTTGCAACTCTCCCTCTTCTTGCTTTCCTGTTATCCTCTATGATGCATTACACATCGGGACAGAAATACCATAAAATAATCTTTTACTCTACAACTTATTGGAAATTGCTGCATCACCTAGAATAGATTTAGTTGATTTTACCTAGAAAAGCATATCACTGAGAGGCAAAGTTAGTCAAACTTGCAGCGAGGCTACAGTAAAACTTGCATGTTCCTCAAAATAACAATTTCTCGCCCTAGCAAACAATCAATATTTCATCAGAGACTTTTTAGTAGTTCACAGACTCATGAAATGAACATCTGAATCTGAATCTCTGGAACACATACTGTATCTTAAATTGGTCAACAACGACAAACTGTGCTTTTTCTTTCCACTATGAATTCCTTTACTCTCCTCTGTAGTTCTAGCTGGTGATTACTCCCGACTCCCGGGTAAAGAAAAGTGACTCAAAAAGAAGTCTATGAGACTCGCTGACAGTTGGGACCAATTAGTCTTAACACTCAGCTGCTCCCTGGGGAAAGCCACCCAACATGTCACATTACCTGCTGCATTAAGTCACAGTAAATGCAGCCCTGATCGTGGCAGAGGTGCTGCCGCTCATTTATCTGGTCAGAGGAGACGGTGGCCCGGTCAGGAGAAGTGCTGTCTCTGCCGTTATCATCAACTGTTGCTTAAACAAACAAGACTGAGTCTGCAGTATTGTCGACTCATCTGTGCTCTAATTAAACAGAACAACATGGCATGAAGTTTTAAAGTTGGCACCGTTCCATTTCCAAGTCTCTTGGGTATTGTACTGAAATTTAAAAGGACAATACAACAGCTTTTAGATTGTTTGTAACTTTAACTACAGACAACTAAGAATACTATTGTGTGTTCAGGTTTTGGTATGCTATGGAAATCAGCTTCTAAAGACTTGAAGGATGCTCCAGGGTCCAAGAATTGATAATCGGCTGCCAAAAAGCATTACACTGACAAACTATGCTGTTGAAAATTCAAATCCAGAAGCATTCAGTGAGTGCATGTCTCCGCCAGGGCTGCAAGATCATCTACATTTGTTATTCTAACAAGAGAAAATATTTAGAAATGTTTAGTCTATATCTGGATCTTGATCAACACATGGTGATAGATAATAACAGGATGCATTTTGTTGCTCATGAAAGAAGAGCCAAAAGTACAATCTCACAACATTAACAAGTACTTTAGAAGAATTATTGGATACATATTTGCATCCAGACCCACACCACAAACTGACCATTTGGCCGAACTGTCCTCCAAATTTCATTGAAATCTGTTTTCCAATTTTTTAGTTATTATGCTAAAAAAAAAAAAAAAGATGAACAAACATGACAGAAAACTTAAACTCCTTGGCAGAGCCACTGAGCAAAGATGGGTGTTTTTGTAAGGGAAAACGTGAATTTCACTTCTTGCATCAACTGAATCTCAAATCTTAGGTGTTTAAACACATCAATATTGAGAGTTTGCAAGACAGTGCTTTCAAGCAACTGCAGCAGCATGAAGCAGTAAGGTGAATTATTTATCTCAAGCAAGTTTGTCTGCAAGTTGATTTATTTTTATGAGATTAAATGAATAGAAATAAAGGGCCGCCTATAAGTTAGGAATTAAATCTAAACATGCCAAAACTTGCAGAAAAACCTTGGTTATGGACACTGCAGTATCCTCTTAAAGTGACTTCAAATGGAGGAAAAAGCCTCTAAATAAGCAAACTGCTTTAGGGAACAAAGTCATGTCATCTCATTTTGGTGAGCTCCTGTCCCTGGAAATAAGTAGAACCCCTTCTTAACATGGACCCATAAGAGGATTATTGTAACAGATGCTGAAATAGAAAATGTTTACCTCAGATGTTCTCACGATCCCCATGATGCGAGGCAACAAACAGCACAAATTATAATGAATAAAGAGTCAACATTGAGTTGTTTTCAGTGAGAAGGGATTCTGCATGAAGCCCCACAGTCTGTGTCATCCTGAATTTTTCCTTCTTATGTCATGTCTCTGGGGCCCCCCTGTGGCCTTATGAATCACTCCGGCTCTTTACCCTCAATGGGCATTGACGTGAGCGTTCACATGCTCAGAACCCACACACAGTTTGGAAACGTCTGCCTCTAAACTCATATTTTCATCCAGTTACCCCAGAGGCAGTGGCTGCGCATTAAGCTCACAGTCTCATCCTATCCTTTAACACCTCAGCATTTTAGGAGAGTTTAGCTTCTTATCTGGACAGCCTGTCAAGAGTGTTATTGGAGGCAAAGTGAATGCTTCTGCCTGAGGTGTATAAAGAGGATATGAGGAGAGACAAACCACCTCTCCATTCAGACTGATGTAAATAAGAGGCTTCTCCATTCTCTTTATGGCTTATTGATTTTTAGTTCGATGGCTGGCTGCAGGCAGAAACAGAGAAAAGAGGGAGGGAGGGATGGAAAGAAAGACAGAGAGGAGTAGTTACTGAAATTGTGAAACAGCAGCAGCTTTCTGGGAACAACAGCAGCAGCACATTAATAGCACTTCTACACCATGAAGCTTATAAGAAAAACGTGAATAAGTGAGAAAAAAACCTGTATATGCCCCCCCCCCACACACACACACACACACACACACACACACACATGTCATCAGTCAAGTACTGTAAGATAATTATATTGTCAGGATTTTATGGCAATGAATTGATTTTTGCTGTGACATTGTATACTAAGTAAGTAATAAGTAACCAAAACAGTGCAAGTATGAACATAAAAGATTGAAACCTTCCTGCCAGATGTGGTGGGAAAACACAATGAACTTATTCCCACGTTGGGTGAACAATCTTCTAATATTACAGTGAGGGAGTCAAGTCTGGGCTGCTTTTGGCACAAATACATATTGCCAAAACATTCACAGCCAAAACATTTACCTCAGCTCAAGTAACAGAAAAAGGTTAATATATTAAAATAAATGCTGAAGTCTTTCTGTGCATGAGAAGAAAGGGAATATTTTTTTTAGACATGAGATATCTAAAAATCTGTCATTTTATCTCCCACCTGGTCATCTTCAGTGGAGCTAATGACGTGAATACAAGAACACAAACACATACAAGAGTATGAATTCATGCACACACCCAAGCAGACACACACAGCTACACCATAAGGACCTGTTAGATCTTGTTGTTAGCATCATGTAAACAGCTTGGGGAGCCAAAGGAGCCTTTCAGTGACTCATATATTATGGAAGAGGAACGATCGTGTTTTCTGTGCTGGAACAACTGCAACCTTGGTTTCGTCCTGCTCTTTGCTCCTTCAAAAAAGGGGAGATACTCTCAAGTAAATATTCATCATATACGCCATAAGGTCCTGCATATACTTAATACAAACCACCCTTGTCCCTGTGCAGAATTCAAGGTGTCATGTTTAAAAAATGAGCAAAACGGGCCTGTGATTTGAGCCACTAGGAGGCAGCAAAATGGAACTTTGAAAACTGCTGAAATCCTGAAAATTACAGATGAAAATATGAAGTACATGACATGTTAAAACACATTCATAACAAAAATAAAGTTAAAAGCCTTCATGAGGAACTTCCACCACATACACATTTGATGAATTTTCTTCATTTTCTTTTCTTTTTTTCATACTTGTTTTCTGTTTCTGAGTCGTCAGCTTGGATATCTGAAGTTAGGTGACAAAGTAAAAAAAAAATGAAACAAAACAAAATCAGATTCTATTCCATTAAGGTGAGAATGAGGGAAGGTTTTCAGGACAAATGCGGCAAAGAATCTTTCTTTAATGGAAGAGAAACACTGCATCCTGTCTGAAACATGCTGCTCAAGAATCTGCTCACTGAATGATATGAACCTTAATGTGGTCAAGCACAAATTCCTCCACAGTTAACCAATGGTTTTTCAACCTGAAGTAAGTGATGTTTTAATATTGATGACTCCCTTTCTGCCTTAGAAGATGTAGAGTACCCAAATGTATGCTCACAACGGCTATTTCATTTCTGACCTTTAACATGTGCAAATGCCATTTATCTAAGCGCTCTTGTGTGTGTGTGTGTGTGTGTGTGTGTGTGTGTGTGTGTGTGTGTGTGTGTGTGTGTGTGTGTGTGTGTGTGTGTGTGTGAATAATCTGTGTGTGTCTGTGTCCCAGTGATGTGCGGTGAGGTTCATGACTGGTGAGGCACTGACTCCTCTGGAGTCAGATGTAAAAAATATATGAACCCAAAATAGAAGCTTATATTTCAATTTTGACCTTAATTGAGACATTTAGTCGTTTTAAAAGCTTTTAATTATGCTTTAATCAATTTTTTTTTTGGCTGATCTCTCTTTTTTTTAAATTAAAATTGAAAATCGTGTATGGTCTTACCTTTATTTGTATATGAAGTCCATGCGCCTATCCTTCTCCAAGAATATCTCTGTCACTCTGTTGTAAAACCCCCTATCAGTGCGGCACGGTACTTTCTGCCTCACCCTGTGCATTTTCACTGCGCATTTATGGCCGATCAGAAAGACTAAATATGTCACACACATTCATTAAATATATTAGACAGACTGTGGAACGTCAGCATGTGTGGTACATGTGTAATCAAACATGTATATTGGCGATATAAAGAGAGACAGCAATGGGCATGCGCCACCTGCCTGCGTCAGTCAGTGTGTGTAGCACAGCGCCGTCAGAGGTGAGGCACAGTTCATCGCTGCCTCACCTCGCCCTTCTCCCATGTATTTAAACAGGAAATGCGTAAATTTAGCAATTTTGACCATAGAAATGTTGAAATCATACAGAAAACAAATTTATAGAACAGTCAAGTGGACAAATTGATTTTCTCTTATCATTGTTAGTATTTTACTTGTCATGATAACAGGTGAGGGGCTATGTGGCGCAATGGTGGGTAAGATGAGCTTAAGTCCGAATTTCCTCCTCTTAATGAATAAATAAACCACAGCAAGTTTTTTTTGTAACACTGACTGCACGTCACTGCTGTGTCCATATCTGCATGTGTGCATGTGTTTGTGTAGACATGCTTGCCAAGAAAGTAGATTTTCATTGGAGGTTTTCATGACTTGAGTCTCTAAATCAAGCTGACAGCTTTCAAATGACTGACTATCATCCCCATAAATTTGCATACTTTCACCAGTGAATATTGTTCCACTCAACATCACAAATGCACCAATCATTACAATTATGCCATATGTTGTAAATCACACTGAGTTGAACTACGTGGAACAGATGGTGGGAATTTTACAGTGGCAAAAATATGTCACTCATAAAACACAGGATAGAGGCTTGTATAAAATTTCATATAGGTTTATTCAAAGTATGACCTCATCCCCAATGAATTCTGTGTTGACATTTAACAGGGTCTATTAAAACCAGTAATTAATTTCAAAGCTCGGTTTAATCTCTAAATCTTTATAACCTATGTCTGCGCGGGCAGGATAGATTAGGCTAGCCAGCCATGTGATGATCTACAGATCTTCATTAATGTGGAATTTCTTTCACTCCATCTCTTGCACTCCTCCACTGGAAGACAGGAGGCCTGGCCAAGTGCTCGGACAGGAGATGACATACGAATGTGAATGCTTTTCCAAACTCTTAGTCATAAGGAAGGTTGTGGGGATGAGTTTAAAAGAAGTGACAGTGCCATGTACTCTACTGGGCTGAAAATGGCTTGGAGTGGGGGGTAGGGGGGTGGGGGGTTAGAAACTGGAAAGATAAAAAGATCAGCAGCAAGGAAGTAAGAAAAAAGAGCAGACTAAGCCCAACCGATATTGGATTTTTAAGCCGGTACCGATATTGATATTTGTGAGTTTAAAAAACTCTGATAATGATATGACATAAACATTTTTGATAAGAATCCCTTGCAGTCGAATACTCGAGACTAAATGTGCAACAATCAAAGATAACTAACTATATAAAAACCGTCCTCAGGTAATATTTATTAACGCCTACTTCAAACCAGTGAGAAGAAAGCAGACAAAACCAAAAATACAGGAAATCTCTCAACTGAAATAATCAAAACTGCTCTAACTTGAGTAGAAAATTCATGTTCAGGTAGGACCACATAGCTCATGCTATCTTGTGACCAAGATATGTACTAATCGGAACACTTCACAGTGAAAAAATTAACTCAGTCCTCTCTGGTGGATAAACTATGAAAAGGCGGCACTGTTTCTAAATGGTCTCAAACATCTTTGGCATTTCTGTACTACAATTTCTTCTCCAATAAGCTAATATTGGCTAAAATATTAGCCCAGACAATTTATTGGTCTAACTCTATAGTACACACACATATAAGAGTAAAAAAATCAAGTGTGTTGAGAGGTATTGAGGGGTCGAGCCATAAGAAAAGAGAAAAGAGATGATGAGTGTGTGCAGTTCCAAAAGTCCCAGTAGCGAATGAGCAAGAGCGGAGACAAAGCAACAAGTGAACTGCAGTGACAGCAAACACCAGCATTCATGTCACAACAGGAAGTCCTCTAAATATAGACATAAATGCAAGTAGGCAGGCACACATACACACACACACACACACACACACACACACACACGGCCACAAAAACACACAAGGCTTCAGTCAGCAGCAGAGATCTGCTGAACTGACAGCACAGGCCAGGTCCTGGGAAAACACAGGACAGAGATAAGCATCTGACGCAAAGGGACACAAAGTGATGAAGACACACAAGAGCACATGAGGGCACTACACTAAATACGGAGCTTGAAATAGGGCTGGAGTGAAAATAAATCAGGGCTAAAAGGCTGTTAATGATGGAGGGAAAGATGCAAGACTGAATGGAGGAAGGACAGGGGTGGAGGAACTAGCCATGCGAGATATGAAGCAGTGCTTTACGGGGCTGGTCTCAAGACAAAAGATACAGATTCTTTAGCTCCACTTCTCTTCATTATACTATGGCCCAAATGCTCCTACTGGAATAATGAGCTCCAATCTTTATGGCTTTCCTCTATGGCAATAATTCGAATTAACAGTCCAGTTCCTCAGCTAGAAATAGCATTGACTTGAGGCTAATTGTAATAAATTGCACAAGAAGTAGCTGCAGGCGATTGGTGACAGCCTAGCCTATGGGAAACAGAGAGTTATGTCTAATTTTACTGTAGGATGAGTTATTCTCTTGCCGCAACATCTGGTGTTTATCTACTCAATCTCAGGCCCACTTTGGGAAAAACACAGGATTTCTATGAGTGTCATTTAGAAGTGGAAGTTTCCATAACGACTGACTGACAAGAGTACAAGGTCGCGCTTGACAAGAGTCAATCACATCCTGCTGTGCCTTGCTAACAGGGAGTGTGACTCCAGAGTGCAATGACACCACAGTGGGTCTTTGTTTCCCAGAGTTAATTCATCAAATATGTCTTTTCAACAGGAAAGGCAACCTAACTAGAGCACTGGCACACATGTTTTTGATTGGCCTTCAATTTTAGAACTTGGGTCAGGGGTTTGCCGGGCCCACCCGTTGTCTGACATCTGCCCTGACCCTTTGCCATGTCACAGGTTCGTATACACACATTTCAGTGTTCGTGTCCAGTCGAGACTCAGCTGGACCCCCTTGGGTGTGTTTCCTGTGCTGTGTCGTGCTCTTGGTCTCCCTAAGCACACACCTCCCGCTTCCCCAAGGTGCTGATGAAAAGACATCAGAGGGCTGATTCATCTGGACTAAGGCCTCCTTAATGAACTGATGAACTCACTCTGAGACGCAGAGACGCTCTGGGTGCCGGAGAGGCTGATTAAAGAAAGAAGGGAGAGGAAGGGGGGTGTAGAAGGGAAGAGGAGGGAAAAAAACCTCCTCTCTTGAGGTAGACCTGGTCCTTCAATCTTTGCTGTCCTCTGCTCTGAGAGGAAGAGGGAAGAGGGAGGGGGGAGGGCTTTGGCCAAAAACCCTGGAGTCTGATCCTCATTAAGAAGCACAAAGAACATCAAAGACCAACCCCAAACCTCTATCAGTCAGGAGCACCCACAATCCCCATGATATTAAAACTCCCAGGCGCCATTCAGTGTCAAGTTCTGAGGCAGGCGCAGGGGCTCGGGTGACTCAAGGGTTGGGGGACTTCAAGGTCCTGAAGGTCAATCGAAAGTTGGTGCTAACTTCTTCTCAACTCAGTGACTGAATAAGCTTTCCGCTGGAAGGGAAAAAAGTAGGAGACGATGATAACTGGCAGCTGTGGGTAGATAATGGTAACTAGCAGCTGTGAGACACTCTAACACATTTAAAACTATTTAAAGTTAAAAACACAAGTCTCCCTGCTGACCTAAAATTGGGAGCTAACTGAACTGGTGCAAAACATTGTTTATTCAGAGTTTATTCATTATTTGTTGAAATGTAAAACTACTGTTTCATAAACTTCAGACAATAAGTTCAATCAGCAACTGTTCAGTCGTATTTGCAAGGATCACTGGTCAGCTTTGCTTTCCAGTTACATTTATTCTCTCACTTTGAAGTTGTATGAAGGTCAGGCATATGAGGAATATGCCACATAATCCTTTCATGTCTTCCAGTAAAGTTAAGAGCCACTTTCGTATAGTGCCGGTACTTATATGAAGGTAGAACATCTAAGGGCGCTCCCAATGACTGTTGAAATAAGGAGCGCGTGCACAGGGACTGAAGTGCATACTAATCTTTATCATGGTTATGTCTATTTTCACTTTTATCAGAGTAAAGACATGAGACTAATTTCCAAGACAGAGGGCCTCCAGACCATAAAAAACTATGCATGGTGGGAAATATGGTAATACACTTAGAATAATTCTCAAAAACATAATTTGGTGAGTTTAGTGAACACTTAACATAAGACTTTAAACCACAATGAAGATATGGTGGTACGTTTTAAAATGCCTGAAAATGTTAACTACAACTTTTAACATAACTTGACTTGAAACTGATAACCTGCATTAAGTTAAAGCAGCATTAATTGATTGTTTTGGTCACTTGGGGCAGCAGAACAAGCTGTAAACACAACAGACATAATATCACATTATGAAGTTGTTGTGGCAAACATGTTAGGAAATAGTTTCAATAGTTTCTCATCTACACCTCTAGCAGGTTGATGAGAGCAGTGACAGTGAGCCAGTAAAATTGTGGGCTGTAAAACCAAAACAATGAGCTGAAAGATGCTAAAATGCCCCATGTCCTCCAGAGTCAGGTGATAATTCTCCATGGGTTCGTCACTATGAGTGATGCCCTTCACTTTACACATAGTCATCTGATCCACTGATAATGTGAACATACTGACACGTGCAGCTTTAAGTTAAAGATTAAATCAGTTGATTTTCCAAAAAAAAAGTATTTTTTTTACAGTGCAGGATGATCTAACAGTGATAACATTATGTGACAAAATTGAACAAAATGTATAACATGTTGGCCTTTGTGAGAAAATCACAGAATGACCAACAAACAGAAACCCGCAATACAAAAAAATCAAGTAAACCCCCTCTCAGTTTTACAGTTACACTATTGGAGTCCTCATTAGTTGAGGCTGTCAACTCCCTGCACAAATGGACTCAACCTTTTCTCAAGAGACGTATGTAAGAATAAGAGTATACGTTCCACCCTGGTGGTCCCAAATGTACAGCTAGGCAGACTCAGTCACGACAGCACAGGATGACTGAAGGGGCTGTTTCTATCATAGACACAGCAGGCACCAAACACACACCGATAACTCCTCTTTCATCTGGCCGTGCTGGGACATGAACCCAAAAAGACTGCTCGAAACGCCCAAAGGCCAAAGAGTCAGCAAAGTGCAAAAACATTCAACAAACTGCAGATCCCTCATACGTACACGCAAATGGACACGTGCACGGATGCACCCTCAAACACATATGCATCTGTCTGTCATTATTTAAGTTTACAAGCAGCTATGCTGTGGTTAGGAGTGACAGTTCAATAGAAGATAGCAGAGCAAAACCCATGCTTTAATTCATCTTACTTAACAAACTGAAATATCATCTCATTAAGCCGTTGTTTTATTCATTGTGCTCAAAAGGTTTTGCCAACGTAAGCACTATGAATCACGAGAGAAGACTATTAAAATCATTTTTTGACAGACAAAATCACACAGCACAGTGTCTGGAGGTTCGGAGCACCAAAGTATTTTTTAGGCTGACTAGCAGAGTGATTGAACGAGAGAAGCAGAGAATAAAAGGACCTTGCTGACCTTGCCAAAAGGTCTGATGATTGCTGCCCCCTCTTTAGACTGCCAGGCTCGGCCATTAAATCTCTTACACAACTGCTGGCCTTTGCAGTGGCTCCTGACAGCCAAGTCTGCATCATCACGGCGTTCAAGCTTCACATACATAACAGAGAGGCGGCACATCATATTTGATTGTTAAATATCACTGAGTCTCACCTCTACCACAGCAGCTGTAAGAGCTCTGATAAGCTAAAGTGAAAGGTATTTTAAGCTGTGAAGGGGCTGGGGAAATGGACGATGTGACAAAATCATCACAGTAATCAATCATAACAAAGAATAGACTCAATGTAGTGATTCAAATGTGTTTTTCATTTCTAATTGGTGACATTTCTGCAAAAAAAAATGAGAAGAAACCAGATTTCTGAAAGCTCCTTATTCATTCTTCAAATTGAGAAGATTGGCCAGAAGAGAGAATGACTGGATTTAAATGTGGTGGGTGGCTCAGTATAATAGAAAAGGCTCTTAATTAAAAGAAAATCCTTTGTCTTCAGATTACATTTTGGATCAAAGGATCAACAGCCATTTGCTTGTGCCAGCACCACACTTATTGGCATGCTTGTATTTCATAGACTTTCCAGGGAGTAAAGTGGATTAGTCCAACTTGACCTGAAAATTCACAGGACCTGCCAAAGAATTTACTGCATGCAGCAATGCCTATATTCACTTCCTCATTTTCACATAGGGAATGTTGCTGATAAAGATTTTTTATTAGAAGTTTGCTGATAAAGCAATAGATCGCTGCTTATTCCGCCAATCATTTTTCTCTCTTATCATCAAAAAATGGAAGTTGCGACCAGTTGGAATGGATAATTGCTGTATGACTGCAGCTGAAGGTGTTTTTCATTAGTTCTGGAAGAAAAAGTAGCTGCTATAATGCGCTGTAGTGTCATCACAGAACTTCTCAGCAATTTCTAGATTGTACGCTTTCCTCCCACAGCTCCCTTGCTGTGACCGCACCCAATCAGTGGCGTCCCTTCCACTTATAAACACCCACTTGTGTCCTCGCACTAAACCTCCCATTTATCACATTGACAGGAGCGGCTTGCGGTTATTGACTGGGAGTGGATTCTTTTCCCATCCACAAGCTCAGTTATCAAATTAGATACTGAAGCAAAATGTTTGGAATGTTAAATGAGTGGTGTCAGATGGCTTGTTTTTAGCTAAGTGAGCATAAATTACTTGGAATCAGGAGGGGCTTATCAGTGTATTCAGTGTGTTACTGAGAAAATGTGTTCAGGCACGTGTGTGTGTGTTTGGTTTCCATACCTCTATCAAGTTATGTTGAAAAATCTGTCTAAGGAGTCTTGGTTTGTACAGATCATGCGTATAAGCAACACATACTTCCCACGAAATATTACTGGATGGTAAAACAACATAAGGACAAGGCTCACTGACAACGATTCAGACTAGGCAGAGGACCCAAATGCAGGACGCAGGAGGCAGACAGACAGTTTACGGAATTTAATTATAATAATGAGATCACTTGACAAGGTTTTTCTAGAGCTTTTCGACACAATACAGGGATTGGCAACGAACTAGCAACAAAACAGGGGAGACGCCGAGACTAAATACACAAAAGGAAATGGGGAACAGGTGGAGACAATTAGGATGGAGCAGACAATCACACTGGCGGGAAACATACAAGGCAGAAGGTAAAGGAACCTGAAACGAAAGGAAAGGTTAGACTTTTCAAAATAAAACAGACAAGCCAGACAGGAGACAGAAACATGACAGACATGACCCTTAACACATTTGACGAGACATAACACTCACACACGAACATTAACACACGCCAAGAGTCTTGTCGTCACCATGAGGTTGCCACTCCAGGAAGTCACTGCGCCCGGCCAAGAAATAGTCCCACACATAACTCCGCGTAAGACCACAAATTGTTGTTTTTACCCCCTTTTTTTTGTACGGATTAAACAAACAAGATATAAATTGTTAATTAGTGAGCTTTAGAGGTTACTTTTGTACAAAGCCGGGCTAGCTGTTTTCAGTTTTCTTCATGCTAAGCTAAGCTAACCGGCTGCTGGCTGTACCCTCATATTTACCGTGCAGATATGAGAGGGGTATCGATCTTCTCATCTAACTCTCACCAAGAAAGCAAAAAAAGCCCCAAAATGTCAAACTATTCCTTTAACATGAAAAAATGACTTTCACAATGATAACAATGAGGACTGCAGACACAGGAGTTCTTTTGTTTAAGTGTGTATGTGTGTGTGTGTGTGTGTGTGTGTGTGTGTGTTTGTCTAGGCCGACCTCTGTGGCAGTGACCCAGATCTTTTGATTGATTTGTAAAGTCATTAAAATCACAGCTGGTGAATAAAAGACTCAGTGTCGTCAGCACGGAGTTTGAAGATAAGCCTAGGATAAGCCTAATTATCAGGTACCCACACACATACACACACTTAATATTAAGCATCAGCGCTCAACCTCACTCACATAAACACTGCCTCATTTTCTCCCCCACATACCTATTTGATATTTCCCTTTGAACATGACCTCGCTGCAGCATCAAAGGAGAGGCTATTTGACTTCTCACTCATCTGTGTCCAAATCATTGTATTTGTTCCTGTTGCTCCTTTAAAAAAACCAATGTCATCGGGGCTAGCATCACGCATCATTAGTGCTCGGGGAGAGCATGCAGAGAATGTTATTACACCCACAGAAATACAGCCAGATTGTCTCTAATCACCAATAAAGTAGCAGATATCTCAAGACCACTGCTCAGGGGCGGATGAATGACTACTGTGCGGAGAACTGTGGCAGCCTTTGGGAGTCATCATTTTAACAGTGTATATTCCCATCTGTGTATTATCAGGCCTTACATCCTTCCAGACTTGAGATGACTATAAACAAGATAGAAATGTTTGTTTACTCCTCAGCTGATTCCAAAGGCGACAAAAGAGCAGCAGTGGGAATGAGAACGCTGTGGAGTCTACGGGCGGTTTGAGTGAGTTCCAGCTCAGCTGCAGCAGCCAGTAAGAAGCTTTTTAAGTGCCTGGTGCTGAGAGGTCCGTTTGTCACTTGTTGCTGCCGAACAGGTGAACTTCATTATCTCCCTCTTCTTCACAAAAGAGGTGGTGAAAGTTTGCACTGACATCGTGCGCTGCTTTCGTTCTACTACAGATACTTCATCGCGTCCTCTTCAGGATGGAACTCATGAGGGGGAATCAATTAGAAAAAACTGAATAAAAAAAAGAGGAAAAACATCTGGTTCCTCTCCACATAGCACCGGTGTCCCGCTGCTGAAGAGGCAGAGAAGTCAGGAGAGGGTGGATAATTCATTAGGCACGCAAAGTTTCATAATGCATAGCCATTCAGTAAGACAGAGATGATGACTCAACCAGGAGTAATTCTAGCCACAAGACACCATCTACAGTACAGTACATTACACTGTAATTCTCTGTGATGTTTCATCTTTTTTTTTTTTTTGGTCTTTTCAAAATACCATCTCCCTTTGACTTAATTTCTCAAGAACGACCTTTACAGTATGTTAACTCTGCTGTCTCACAAATTCTTGATGAAGGAACAAAATGTCAGAAGTCAGAAAATAGTATGCAGTGTTTTGTTTTCTTTCAAGAATAGGCCAAAGAGAAGCAGAGTGCTTTCACTTTCATGAGTATGTAACATTAGAGCCGGTGCGTTCCTATTTTTACTATCATAAATGACCTTTTCAGCACAATAGTCTCAATAAACTCAGTGCCTCGACAAAGAAACTACAGCATAATAATGAATCAACACTGGCTTCAATAAATATGTATAAAAGCTGAAAGAAATTTTGGTAAGATAATTACATTGAAGGTATCTTTGCAACCAAACCTCATGCAGACAGGCTCTGTGATTCACTAGAGTCTTATGCCTGAAAGTATGATCAGCATTTGAGCAAGTAAAAACAAAGTGGATATCAACTCAAGGTTACTGCCTTTTATCAGAGAGCAACATCCCCACTGAAAGCTAGAACAACAACAGCACATTACTCTTGGGCAGAGAAGGCCACAGCGTACACTTAAATCTTTGTGTTTTAAACTCTACGGGAACTTAAGAGCCCTTAAGGGACAGGCTTTTAATCCGCTGTGAAAACAGCTGTTTAGCTTCTCAGGGGGCTTGGCTATTTCCAGAAGGATCATCTTAAGTGCCTATCCAATGTGATCAGCATGTTCATTGGGACAGACAGCCAACCAAACATGGCATTTCACACCTTACGCGAGTGGACAGAAACTCACTAAAAACATTACATTAATAGCAGTGAGTGAGCTATGTATAGAAAATATGTCTTAGGAAATTAAGGCCATGCTTCATCCTCACCTTCACGACTATTTGACTTGTTTTTCGCAGAGAATTATAAGCTGCGAAGACAGCAACCGCCCCTGGTTTCTAAAGCTTGACACTGGCACAGACACCATCTGCATTCCTGAGCTGGTAAAGAAGCACATTCTGTGATTATCATTCCAACGCAGCGTTTGCCATTTCCAGGCAATCTCATAGGGACTGTGTGTATGATAGCATGCAGCCATGTTTATTGTTTCTCCTGGACATCCTGACGAAGGGACACTGATAAGTGATTGCAGCAAAGAGCAAAGTGGAAACTCATCCAATGTTAATGGGCTGATGGAGTCAGCAGCACTGCAAGGTCTCCTATTTATTATGATAGACTGTTGGTTCATTAGTTTGTTTCGACCCTTTTTTTGTATAGCACTTTATGGTGTTTATGGTGTTGTAAGACAAGTAACAAATAATGCGAAGTGTTTGTCTATTATTTTAGAGCTTCTCATTAAAGGGACGTCAGGCAAGGTATTGCATCTGAATATGCAAATACCTTTCATTTTTGAAACACCCAAGATACCACCCAGCTGTGTTAATTGAAAGCTGCAATCTGTAACTTTTCACACGTTCTAACAATAGCAAAGTGTTGCACAAACAAGTCGTTAAATGCAATTTTTGTTGGCGTGCTGTGGAAATGAATGTCGTCATCATAAATAACATGCGTGCAAATATCTAATTTACTGCGGTGATGAGGTGAGAGGGCAGTGGAGCTGTTTACTGGACAGGACACCCGACACTTCTCAGTACCACACAGCATGCTTGGAAATTGATACCTATCACAGTAAATGTGTTGGTTTGAGTGTTTAAACATATGATGTGTTTTATGCTGTATGTCAGTATCTCTTATTCTTTGTAATAAAGTGTATATTCCATCATTAAATTAAATTATTCTCTGCTGCTTGAAGGTCACACTTCTAAGTCAGGTGTCCTTTTGATGACCAAAATTGTTGCGTGACTAATCAATTAATCGACTAATCGTTTGGGCGGCATCATATCTAGTCCTAATTAGTCTTAATTAGTGATATCATCTCTTTTAAGTAATAATGATTTTTAAGTAAAATCATACATAGAAAATGCATGTGTATAAAGGGCAAAATGACGTTCCAAACCACAGTGATATGACAGATGGCAGATGGCTCTTGAAAGGGAGTCTGAAAGAGTGCCGTGGAATGACAGAAAATTTGGACTCAAAACCAGTCTATTTGATTAAATTGGCTCGGGGAGAAAGAAACATGACAGACTTGAATTAAGGGAGGAAGACCTATGGAATGAACTACAGTAACAACATCAGATAGCAGAACTTCTTGGCAGACAGCAAACCAACGAGGGCTTTAAGCTGTTCCTTGTGAAGATCACGTTAGTGATTGGGTTGGATGTTAAAGTGCTCCACCCTCTCTTCATGAGTTACCAGACTGATGGGAAAAGAGAACGCAATGTCTTCACTCAGCCGTCCAATCAAGACTGCATATCCTTCTCCAGAGACTGTTGATATAACCTTCAAATAATCGCTGGAAACCTGAGATGATGAACATCACGGCTCAGAGTGCAGCTGTCCAGGATGTAAAGCAGCTTACTGAAAGACACATCACTGTTTTACTCATTGAATGTGCAGCTCTACAGGCAGCCATTCTCAAAGCAAAGAACATGCGTGTCAAAATATAATGAAGCTGATATTCAAGAAGGACCGCAATTGCTATCAAAATGTAAAATCTAAAGGACACTGCAAGTAATGATGATGGCAACTAGGTCAACAACATCACTGGTTAGAACCAGGTGAGAGCTGTCCTGGCTCTTTGCTGGGAAAACATGACTCTACAACTCCCACTGTGACAATGGTGAACTGTAAAGTAACAGCTAAGGTCAAAATGGAAAATGGGAACATGGTGAAAGAGATTAGGAACAAGGGAGAAACAATCCCTTCTTCAGGTAATCCAGAACACAGTCCAACGAGACAATGAATCTCTGAGGAGGAAAACTGAGCTGGTCCATACAGTACGATTTCATGTTGTCCCTGATGTGCTAACAACTTGACCATGTCTTTAAAGCCAACTCCACACTAATGCAGTTAAATCTGAAAACTTTTTTCTTTTTGTCTCTTGGCCTTCGATCCACGCTAACCCAGCGTTTCTCACCGCTGAATATGGAGATTTTTCAAAGCCATCTCCAGAGTGGATTACAAAGTACTCACATACAGTTGTCAGCCTTTCACAGGCATGTTAGTAGTTAATAACTAAGAGACAAGGTATGATAAAACAGACATTATTACTCACACCTTCTCTCTCTCTCTCTGTGTAATTTTACAAAAGCAGCTTTTAATGCAGACTGAGGCAGGAAAGTTTAAAGTAATAATCTGTCATACGTTTATCTAATTATCCTCCTTCTGCTGCTATGCAACTGGCACAGCACAAGATAAGACATATAACCTGTTCATGAAAGCCTTTACATTTGTTTTACTGGGGCTTTCCTGGGAAACCTCCGGGACACTGAAACTAATGTGTTTTTCCTCTGCCAGCAGCAGCAACAGCGAGGAAAAGTTGCTAGTTAGCGTGAGCAGTGACAGCCACTGCGGCTAAACAGACAGAAAAGAGTACCACAGCTTTTTAGCTGCAAACTTCTCACAGCAGAATCCATGATGCAGACTATGAGCATTGGTGCAAATACTGCCATGTTACATTGAAAACAAAGGTGGACAAAATCACTCACGAACAGAACCATCTAACTGAAGAAAAGCTATAAAATATCCTGCAGAATCCACCTAGAGGATCACAGAGGCCCCCGGCAGTTAAAATGTGACATCTGTGGGATTGAATTCCTCTGGCCACTTTCTCTCCAGAGACACTTAACTGTGTTTAGCGTGCCAACGTGGCTTCAACCAGGCAAGCCACCTGAAATCCCACATGCGTCTGCACACCTTATACGTATACGAGGCCTTATACGCAAGTGTCAGCAAAAC
Source organism: Macquaria australasica (assembly GCA_005408345.1). NCBI lineage: Eukaryota > Metazoa > Chordata > Actinopteri > Centrarchiformes > Percichthyidae > Macquaria > Macquaria australasica. The sequence continues at coordinate 299,417 of SEMN01000019.1, read as the reverse complement.
TCAAAGAAAAGGATGTCACAGTACTGCCCATTGTTTGAGACAGAAGTCCAGTGTGGAAACCACACAACAAAACACAGATGTTGCAGATCACTGCTTTAACTCAAGTAAAATGAACAGCACCACCAACAGCACTCCATCAGAGCTGGCTCTTTACATCTGATGTCGTATTCCCTCTAGATGACACCAAGATCATTAGCTGTTATAGCAGTCTGAAAATCAGCAAATAGGTGCTATTTGTATTTCAAGTGTCTAATATGATGACTGAATGAGTATTAAAACTTGGCGAGCTATCCCTGGCCTTAAACCAGGAATGACTGTGAGGTTGCGTGTGTGAGTGTGTCTGTTTGTGAGCAGGTACGTCAGAGAGATAGAGAGAGAAAGAGAAGAGACCGAAACTTGACCCCACTGTCACTTGCATCTGGACAGCAGGAGAAAGGATGGGCTGAGTCAGTCAATGCGTGGTTTGCTGCTGAAGCTGCCGTTCTGTCCCTCCGCACACCAACCCATCATGCCCTGCATACAGCCTGATCTTGAAATGCGCACAACATCCGCCCTTTCCACCCTGCTGCCCATATGCATGTTACTGACTGACTGTGACAAAACACAGAACAGAACAGCTGCCATCATAGATACAAATATATCACAAGCTTGCACATGCGCCGTCATAGAACCGGAGTGTAGCTACTGTAGATGCACCCCTCTGGAAGGCTTTGCAGCAAACTGGCAATTTTCCATTGCGTCTTCACTCACGTGTCCTGTCATTCAACCTGTGTCACCATGGAGATGAGCTCAGCTTCTCTGTGGCTCATGCTGTAGTGCATACACTGCAGCAGAGGCAGGCGCGGACGACTCTGTCTCACCTCACATGCAATCAGTAGCACGTCTTTAAACCATCCACATCCACCATGAATGCGTTGCTCCTATTTAAGAGCGTTAAGTGATGTGTTATACTTTCAGACTGTGCGATACAGTGAAGTGGTCAGTAAATGCATCTCAAGGTTGAGACAGAGCGCCAGACGTGTTACACTCACTGAGGATAATAAAAAAAAAAAAGTTAGCAGCAGCACGTAAAGGGCAACTGACACTTCAGATGAGTGTTTTAAGTGGGATCACACCACTGATGCACGTGCAGAGTGCATCACAAGTGAAGGGTCATCACAACCTCCACAAAGCAGTCACGCACAAGGACCACAACACATGTGCAGTACAACCAGCAACATACACGTCTTTGAGCAAATTCACATTTCCTCAAAGACAGCAAATAATTAAAGTTTTGCTTGAAAATTGGAAGACATGATAAAGAAAAACTTACCTTTAATAAGCTGGGACTTTTTTTCCCCTTATTTGCATTTTTAATGATAAATTATTTTGCCATGTAGAGAAGAATAATCATCTAGTCCAAGGTTTATGGAGCACAACTGTTTCCCTTCAGACAGCTGAGTTAAGTGTGTGTATAATTACTTATAACATTATGGCTACATTAAGCCAATAAACCATGAAATAAAATAGGAAGAAAAACATATATTCCAATGGGGATTTCTATGTGAAATTAGCTTAAACTTGCCTTATATGACTACAAATCTACTAAATATTAAGTTACAATGGAATTCTTGACAGCTAAAGAGGGGAAATAAAAACTTTTTTCCCCCCACATATATTAGTCTTGTGGAGTTACTGGTGAAATCAAGGTCAGCAGAGATTACAGCTCAATCATTTTCCTTACTGTGAAATTTGGGACTTCCTTTGTGATCACTCGGAGGAAGGTCTGCGAACTGCACCCGGTGTCCCGACATGTCCGATACCACCTCTCAGGTCAGAGCCACGCGACCGCCGACTGTGTTCTCCGTTCTCCCGGTGCGTTTCAAAGTATCCGGTAACTTCCGAGCACGCGGCTGAACTGACCCGTGCGTCGCCGTGCGCTTGGAGCGTGGGAATCGTTTCACAGAGACACACCACACGCCGGTGGGGAGAGCCTGTCAGTGACTTTCCCTCTGCTGCCCTCCCTCTGTGTGTCGGTGCTGACTGCGTGCCAGTACTGCGGGTGAAGCAGCCCGCTCGGTCCGCTAACTTTCACCTGCCCTCTGCTCTGTATCCTAATAGTTTACGGTCCGTATGAGACACAGCGGAGCAGGGAGGGGCACCGTCTCTCCCCCCGCATTAAAAAAAGATAAAAACTTTTTTTTCTCTCCCTAATGTCCACATGACTGCAGGGTTACGTCATCAGTGTAAAGCTTTCAGGGAAAAGATTCATAATAACCTCATCATAAAGTTTAAGTAGGAAGCCGTACAAATATACTGATATTTCATAGCCTATTTTTGAACCACATGGACGTTTTAATCAGTATCAAAAGAGCTTCGTTGGGCAATCTACTAAATAATTAATTCAAACTTTCTAAAACAGTATTCCACAATCTCCACATCTCCCATCATTTATTACTAATCATGAAACATGTCACGTTTTGTTTTTAGAAGTCAGAGCACTATGAAGCTCATTTAACTTAGTGCAGTAGGTCCGATGACCGCGTTGTAATCAGTTTGAAAAGAAATACAAATTCCTTTAATAATACAGTAACTTTGTCAGAGTGTATACGGGGGGCTACAATGCCACCTAATGGAAGAAAATTGCAACGTTATCAGCGGGCTGGCATCCTAGACAGCGTCAGACGACAATATTATGCAATCTGGCACCGCTGCGGTACAAACTACTGTTTCATAAATGACGCCACAAAGAGCTGAATCAGTTCCTCTGTGGCAAAATCTTCAAAAAAATGAGCTACTGTAGTAAATTGTAGGCCTATTGGTGATCCCTGCTATACCAAGTATAATTCTAATGTTTGTGTTTATTTTCTCCCTTACAGGCTTTTTCATCATTTGTTGACCTGTATCTTCTAACAGATAGGATGAATTTTTGACCCACAGTACAATGCCTTAATACTGCAGAAAGGTATTTCAGTCGTGGACAGCATCTTTTGGGAACATACATATACTGTATTGCCATGTACATTTACTGTCTAGGCCCAAGCCAGATGTCAAACATGACAAATTTTTACATGAAAATATTTTCTGAAAGGTGAAAAAACAGAGAAAAAACAGAGTAAAGTAAAATGCTCAAAGGAAAACATTGTAAATATTATAACATAAAGAAAAAAGATCTGCACACAACATTGTCCAATAGCCTAGGAAACACACTCACTCTAAGTTTTCTAAGTTATATTTAAGCTGGTTGTGTGCAACAAAGTGTGACACTGTGATAGAGGTCGCTGCTAGTAATGAGCCTACAGGGAATCATCACCTGAATCTTCAGCTACCCACGTCTTTACAGAGCTTTATAGTGAGTTTTATCTCATTGTTTAGCTGTCCGGCAACTTTACTGTTTTGGTTCACTCTCACTGCTCTCTTAGCGTCATTTTCGGCCGCAGCAGGCAGCTTTTTTTCAGTGAAAAAGCTCTAAAAACCCACTTCATACTACCTGCTCAGCACCAAACAACAGACAGATGACTAGCTGGTGAACATAGTGGAGCATTTAGCAGCTAGAGCCAGATACTTCCCTCAGGAGAGACCAAAATCAGAGCTAAAAGAGAATTAACATTGGACTTACGTCAGGTGGCCAGAAACACAACTTCAAATGAATGATAATGTTGCTCCGTAACTGCTGGATGTGTTAATGACCAGCTGTTTTCTAACAAATTCACCACATCAATATAAAAGGTGATGATATGTCAATGTTGTGTTCACAACTTGTTTCTGCTGCCCCCAAGTGGCCAAAAAAAAAGCAGTAATTGCAGATTTAAAAATAAAGTAGGAAACCAAAAAAATAAATAAATCCACAAATTACAGTGACATTGCACATTTTGTACGGTGCAGCTTCTACAGCTTTCAGCTTCCATATAGCTGTGACACAGCACATCTCCCTTGTGATCTGTGTCCTGAGACCACAGTCACTTAATACACTAAGTTCTGCAGCCTGACCTGAATGAGAGGCTGCAGGCTCCAGGATCACTGCATGGAATAAATTGCAAACATCACTTTTCACTTTAGGACAGCAGGGAGTGGAACATGACTACTGCACACATCAATTCATCTAGCCTGCCTCGCTGCAATCTAATAGATGAATCCCATTACAGGAACCTACAATTCCGCACACAAGATGACATACAACAGGTGGCATTATCATTGTGATACTGGATAACAGGACACAGATAAACAAGCAACAAGCATGTAAATTAAACACAAAATCATTGCAAATCGGGTTTCTTCAAAACTTTATTTTGAAATATTTTGTCAAAAGCCTAAAAAACTGGAATAATAGAAAAAGAACCATTTGTTCTCACAGACACAAATCAAACTCTCTGGACTTGTCTGATAGGACTTTTGTGCAAAAGAGAGTTGCTATACAGATATCAGACAATGAAGCTATAATGAAAAATGGCAAACCAAGTTTCTCTGTAATTGGCAATGGCCTATAAAGCAGAAACATTATAGAAAAATAAGAGGTCTGATAATAAAAGGCAAATAAATACTGTATACTCAAAAGCACATCCATGTACAACAATTGAATAGCATTAAAGAATTTCAATCATGTCAACATAACCCAAACTATCAAGAAGAACCGACACACACTTTCAAACACTTTCAGAGACCACTGCCACTAATTTGGCAAAGCTGGCATTTACAAAACCCAAAGTATGTGCACTGCACTACCTTTCTCCCACTGTATAAATCTTATATAAAAATAATTTGAAGCATGTAGAAACCAAGCAGAAGTAGTGGTTCTGCATTCTACTGTATCAGTGTGCGTCCTTTAATTCTCAACATACAGCATTTCTTTCACGCACATCCATTTTGCTCAATGTACATTTTGGATAATGAGGCTGCCATCGACTTTGCCAGTTCCTCATCTCGTTTCCTCTGCATCTGCGAGTGTCTGCACCAGTCCTCGTACTCAGGGTTGGGGAGACACTTGTCTAGAAGGACGTCGTAGTGACCGTTGCTGAGCCAACTCAGCCAGATAGCCCGTTTGGATGCATCCTCCTCCCCGAGATAGTGCACCATGGTGGAGACAGTGGGGCTCTCCAAGCTCCCCCCTGTTGTCAGGTGGATGTTGACATTTAGCATCTGGCTCATGGCGAGAAGCTCGGGGTACCCCGCCCAGGCCCCATCCTGCGCTGCGTTGATCAGGAACTCCCCTACATCCCCTTCAATGATGGGGTTGAACTCATCCAAGTGGTCGGCGATGTGGTGCACCGTCTGCTCCCTCAGCTCCCCGTGCCTCGCCTGGTCCCCGTACGTGGCTTTGCACACAGCTCTGTACAGACAGTTGCCATCTGGAATGATGTGGTACCTGTATTTATGCCTCTCCTGGAGGTACTTGTTTTGTTTCTCCACTTCAGCCAGGTACCGGGTGACTTTATCGCTGTTATCCTCTCTCTCTTGGCATCTCTGTGGAGGCAACTCCTGCAGAACGCTGAGCTCAAAGGCCCGTCGCTCATCTGATACTGGAGCAGCTTTGCCACTGCTCAGATCACTACAATCTTCCTTGATGAGGTCCTCAGGCTGAGCTGGCCTGGAGGGAACGAGCTCCTCTTCATGTATGGAGGCCCATCCATTGCTTCTGAAGGGGGCAGTCACTGAAACTGTATCATCCTCACTTGAATTTCCAACCATCCTCTTGCTTTCTTCTATTCTGGGTCTACAGATGTTGTTACTGGTGAAAAGGTTATTTCCAACCAGCTCTGGGCACAGCTCATCCGTCCCATTTCTTAGATGATCTATCAAGTCCACAATCACATCAGAGTCACAGTCATTACAGAGGAGACTTCCACCATTATGTGAGTCAGGAGAGGGTGGCTTGGTCTTGGACTCCCTCATGACATGGACAGGCACAGGCCTCTCCACTCCATCAGGTCTGCGGATTAATATTTCAGCAGTCGACGTGAAGTAAATTGGCCTCACAGATGAAACCTCGTAACATGAAAACGCAGGCATGTTTGCGGAAGAAGCAGTCTCTCTCACCGGATCCCCGTTGGTCGTTGAAGTTGCGCCTGCTTGTCTAAACTCTGGTTTATCAGCCTCAGAGGGACTCGGTGTTGTCCCGTTCAAACGCTCGGACCCGGCCGATAAAGTTATCGTAACTTTGCGAGACGACCTCGGGTAGTGTGTCAGCACACTGTTGTACAACTGCATTTTGAAAGAGTCCTTTATACTGAACGCCGCAGCCGGGGTATTACGGAAAGATGACAACAACATCTAAAAATACCCTCCATGTTATCAACAACAGTAAAGTTGTAGGGAACGTTTCCATAGTCCTGAGTCGTGTCACCATTGACACGCAGAGACGAGTAGACCGTCCAGTTTAGCCTTCTTGCGTCATTTGCTGTTGGGGTGCCTCCCTAATTTTAGACTTTGAACTGTTATAGGACACTGTCTGCTTTAACAGTGTCAGGTCAGACAGAATGAAACCAATAAGTGTTCCGTTTAAAAGCTTTCAAAATAAAATCCTTGTCGACAAACATTGAAAAGTTTATTTTTTTCAAGAAATACAATGTATTACAGAGTCAAACTCAAGTGGGAAGAAGTCGAATTGTAATTTCTAATTAGCTTCATAACATCTGATTTTTTAAAACACATTACCTTGGGGTCCACCTCATAATATAAGCCGTGCATGAAATTCATAATGTTTTACAGTGCCCATAAAAAGACTATTCAGTAGCGTAATTCAAGGGGTTTCAATTGTCTTTTTATAGGCTCTACAAGAAATGAAATTTTGTGCACTTTATTTGCACTTTTACTTTCACATAAACACATTCAGAATAAATTAATCTAATAATAAATTAATAATTAATAACTATTGGGAAGCACACTGAATTGCATATTTTCACATTTGAAATGTGTTGTATAAGGATATTTCTATTATTATAATTATTTTTATTGTTATTGTTGTCGTTGTCTAATCTAGGTAAAGTGTGCTTTCCTCTTCTCATGACAATGAGATGATAATCTTGATTATGAAAGTTTGATAACTTAAAATAACATAACAGATAAGATGTAGTCTTAGGATTACTGTGCAACCATGTGGTCACTCTTGGTTTCTATTCAACTCCAGCTCAATAAAAAAAAAAGAGAAGTGCACAAGAAGTTATGTTTACTCTGATGAGTTTTTTATTTTATTTTACATTTTTTTAAATGACTTGTTAAAAGCAAACTCTATCTATGTGGAAATACCACCCATGTACACCAACATAGGGGACTAGAATTAAGTGATAATTCCAACTTTATTTTGAAGGCAAAATCGCCTGATGTCCGGTATCGTTCATGCTGCCTGTAGAATCTCCACTTTCAGGTCCTGACTGAAGCAGTGCATCAGTGTTTGACCACAAGTCGAAAAATGAAAAGGATTTGATGTGTCACAGTTAAATAAGCCGAGTGATCATGTGTAAAAGAAAATATTCTCCTTTTTTCTTTCTGAAAAAACAACTCCTTACTCCTTAGCCTATTTCTCCTGTAGCTATAAAGTAGTGTTACTTAAGTTATTTCCAAGCAAATGAAAACGGCCATCAAAAAAGTAAAGGTAGACAATGGCAGAAGTGCTATCGAGGTTTATGAAAATAACATGAAATATTATCTGAATAATACACACAACACCTCTTCCTTATATCGCCTTATTACGCTATAGAAAATTATCTAAAGCTCACAACGTGGAGAAAAAAAGTTTAATTGAACTTTATTTTGAATTTAGTAAAATGAATAATTAAATAAATGATTTACTCACAGTATTTCAAGGGGCCTGCCAAATAAAAATGTACTACTATAAACACTAAAGTTAGGCCCACTACTATTAAAAATACTAAAATGATTTCGGATTTTCATTTTTCCAGTGGATTATTATTATTATGATTACTACCGCATCATTTAGACATGAAATAAGGTGTGACACCCTGGAACTGGCTGATATTGACTTACCGGCAACAGCAGGCCGCTGCATGCCTAACCTGCTCATATCTCTATTTTTAACACATTGACTGTTTCAGCTTGTCGGCTTGAAACAGAGTCACACTACTTGTGTTTGGTAAGAATGTGAGTGCTTAATATAGACATTACCTCAGTGGAGTCACTTACAACTGCAGCTGTAAAGTAAAAAGAAAAATCATGAAATTATATGCATTAACTTATCTGTCTATGGGTTGCCCATTTTAATTTCTAATAACTTTGTCACAAATATATTTGTCGCCTGTACTAAAATATTGTAACATGGGGCGTTTCGGTGATGTTAGTACACAATTTACCAAATAATTATTATTTCTCCTGAAGAAAGGCTTCACTGAAATTCAGCATTACACAGAAAGTGAGGTAAGCAGACGATATAGTATTTGTTTCTTTGTCTTTTTTCTTCTTCAAACAAGCTCTACTTTTTAACAAACGCCGTCACGTTGAGCCCAGGCCGCTTAGCAGTAGGCTACAATAACCACCGGAGGGCGTCCGAGGATCTTACGTGTGTCAAGTGATGTTGCGTTCAAGTGAAGTACCACAAACACACACACGGAGGCGACATTTAGCTTCAGAGAGGGACGGACGCCCGTCTGGAACAAATGCATGCAAAGAGACGATGCTACAGCTGCTGTCGCAAGGTTGTGCGCCGCATACAAATGAGGGCATTGATCGTTTCCTTCGCTGTACTGTTGTCTTTAGTAACCTGAACTGGTGCACTTACCTCCAGCTGGTACAAGGTTGGCTCAACAACATCCCCCTATCACACCCCCGTGTACTGTATTTTACACATTTCCTCATTTCCGCGAGAAATTAGAACAACAGTCCTTTAGATGATATGAATAGGCTATCCAAAAGGAAAGGACAAAAAAAAAAAAAAAAAACAGGAAAAACACGATTCAGTCTCTACAGGGATACAACAGAATGAGCTACTATAGTGACAACTATAGTGAAAGAGAAGTAGGCCTAGTATAAACACATAGTTTGCTAGTATTACCATAAGAATAATATATAACCTTATTGTAATACACGATAATATGGTGATACGATATGAATTTTAAAAAGCACAACAGGACCACAAATGTTACTCTTAAAAAGCATACACATACACTGGGAATATTATAGAAAACAATTAAATACCACAGACAGTTCTGCACGAGGTGTTATACAAAATAGGACTGAAGTGATACCAAAGGAGATAAAACCATAAAGTGCAATAAGGAACTTATTACTGAACACCACACAGACACACCACAAGCCTCAATCGGCCAAAAAAAAAAGAAGTATAAGTAAAAAAAAGTAAAAAGTATAGCCTGTAGCAATAATGTTTTCATTGGGGTTATTATTTATGTAACGTGTTACCACGAGGTCCGCAGTGCTCTCCAGCAGCCTGTTGTTGATGTTGTTGTCATTCTGACTGCCCGCCTAAATCAACGCCTCTCTGCGGATCATAATTCAATATACAAGGTGTTTGTTTGGCTTTGTTTGGAGGGTCTGCAGCAGTTAAAGCTTAGCGAGGCTGTATCCATGTCAGTGGAACAAGCCATGCTGATGTCAGAGATTTTTCCTCTGCCCTCCGCGGTGGGAGGATCTCTGTGCGTTGAGTCACGCAGCTGTCAAAGATAGCTGTCACCCAGTTTCAGGATCAAACACAGTCAATGAGAAAAGGGCTTTGAGCCGAAGGGACGCTGAGATCTCAGGTAACCCCCCCCCCCCCCTTTTTTAAGTCTCCAAACAAGGACGACCAGAAGAGAAAAATATATTCAAAAAAGGGGGCAAAGAAGCGAGTTTTGATGAATAAGGATTTTCGAATATTCGGATACACACTGGGGATATCTGGAGAAAAGAAGAAAAACACTGCAGGAGCACAAAGACAATTCTCTTCTGCGCTTGACGAGGGAAAAGTGGGCACTTTCGGACGGAGATGAAGACGAAAAAGGGTAGGTTGGATGCTTCTGAGGAAAAATTAAGTCAGAATTAGTTTAGATAACCAGAGACAGCGTGCTGAACGATTAACAGACCGATTTCCCTCGTATGCAAACCATGCAGTCTATTGTTTCCTTTCCAGACGTGACAGGGGGCTTTTTCTGCCATGTGCTGGCGCGATGTCAAAAGCCGATATAGCTAGGTTTGCCCATCATTTGTGATTTTCTAGATGTTTTTATTCAAGTTTCGGCACAATAACACACGGCTGTTTCGCCACGCGTGTTGTTTTTCTTGTCACGGTGTAATTAGGCTAACTTTAAAGCTCGCACAAAAAGGTCGAAACTGAATTAAACGAGGCTTCCTTTCAGTTTGAATACAAGCTAATTTAAGTGACGGGCGCCACATTTGTGTCGAAGTTTGGCGAAAGTGATGGTAGGCTATAAGTCAAAGTTTGGCGATTATTGTGAGTTCAGGAGTTTGAAGTGTTGCGTTTTTTTTTACAACGTGGAAGCGTCAAAAAAATCGATAGTTTGTCTTTTTAACTATCTTCCACAAACGGAAACACACTCGGCACCTTTTTAAATTGTATCCAAATCCAAATGTAGGCTAATGTTCATCCTGACCTCATTGTGGGAAGTTGCTGTTGCCTTGTTACAATCGTTGGACCTCGTGGTGCAGCGCGCACACACACAATAGAAAACCCCTTACAAGTTGTTTAAACTTACAAAACCAGTGTCTTCATGGGCTTAAAACGTATTTTCTGCCCACTCTGTTGAGCTATGATATTTAGGAGGGAGTTACGTTTATGGCGAGCTCGCTGTTTGCGTGTAGAAACTTTTGAATTGCATACAAAGAACCACGCAGCCCTAGATTCTTTTGTTTAGTCTGGAGACGCTGATTTGCAACAGGTCTCCCCTCCCCCTTCCCCTCTCCCCAGCCTACGTAATTACCTCATCCTGTTGGCCGCTCAGAACTTGGGAACTTTCTTATTCCTTTCCCACTAGTTTGCCCCAGAGCAGACTGCATATGGTTGTGGATTAAATATCCTCTGAATTTCTGCCTTTTCTTAATGGCGTCTGGGCTTGCCTGCACAGCAAGCTCCTGGTATTCATGTGCAAATAGTGGCCTAAACATCATATGAGCAACTACCAGTATCTAATTAAAAAAAGATGTTCTTCTTTCTATTCATGACTTGTGTCAGTTGGGCCCTGCTTTCTGTAAACTTCAACATAAGCTGAAAACTAGACTAAAAACAGTCTAATGGCTGACTAAAAATCTGAATAAAGTGGGTTTAACAAACACTTTATGAGCAGGTTTATTTTCCCTGGGTGAAACTCTTCACATTCAAAGTAATGCAAAGGCCTGTTTGATCATGATTTACTTTGATTAGACATGCCTAAAACGCTTAATTAAAAAAAGAAAAGCAACTCTGTAATCTTTGCAAATACACTGTTGCCGTTCTTCAAAACAAAAATCTCCCTTCATACAGCAATTGTTCTTGTGGTCAGCCCAGTGTACTTTACTTATCCAAGCATGCAAGGTGTGCTCTGTCTGTGCAGTAGACCTGGCTTGTATTTGTTGAGGCAGGTTTTATAACTGCCACAGCATCAGACCAGCCTTTGTGACGTCCCCCCTTCATCTCTCCCTCCCCCCCCTCCTCTTCCTCCTCCTCCTCCTCCTCCTCCTCCTCACACCCTCCCTCGCTCCTTATATGAATCACATGGCTGAACTTGACAGCTTGCTTCTGACACATCAGCTGCCTCCCAGACAGCTTGCGTTTGGTGAACGGCTGCGGCAGAGCGGCTGGGAGACCGACAACAGGGTGGCTGACATAAGAGGATACATATTTTTCTTTGTCCTGTTCTCATACTCTCTTTTTTCCTCGCTTGCTCTCGCTTGCGCAGGTTTGATGATGCTGTCAGGCAGTGAGACGGATGATGAGGACAGCGTGGACGCCCCTCTGGATCTGTCGTCCAGCACGGGGAGCAGCGGGAAGAGGAAACGGCGGGGGAATCTGCCCAAGGAGTCGGTTCAGATCCTCCGGGACTGGTTGTACGAGCACCGTTACAACGCTTACCCCTCTGAACAGGAGAAAGCCCTCCTGTCCAAGCAGACTCAGCTCTCCACACTGCAGGTATGGACACATTTAAGGCAGAAAAGATAAGATTACACTCTAAGGGTTTACTGGTAAACAGACCACTGTAGAAGTCAAGAGGAAGCAAGTGTCAGCTTGGCTGAATCATTTCCTGTCTAGATGGCAAACAAAACATGACACATAAACAGTGAAGTGAAGGTCATCCAAACTAGCTTGATGTTGCAACATTAAAGCCTGAGACAACGTGAGTAAACTCACTCCCTGTGTGCTGTGGGCTTGGCTGAGGCACTTGGACAGGAATTTCCCTCCCTCCAGCCCCTTTCCAACCCAGCTGTCTGGGAACAATGCAGAGTCATTTACATGGTTAGAGCGGCAAGTCTCCCTGAGCCAGTTACGACTAGCCTGGAGGACTGAGGGGAAAAAAGAAGAGATGACTGTGATTACTGCTATGACAAAGGAGATTACTTTTTATTTAAACTATTTTAAATACCAAAGTCCAAACTAGACTTTCTGTTGAAAGTTCACGTTTAGCTCCTCATAGTTTGAGATGTGATCATAATCTGTGGTAAATCTTAGGTCTATTTTTTCATTTTTGCAGTGGTGAAATAATATACTGGAAATGCTAATAGTGTGAAATAGTGTGTGATGGGTGGTGTTTACCCTTTTTATTTTAATTTCGCTATTGAAAACACAGGTGCAGATTGCACCTGGAGATAAGTGTACCAGCAGATTTTCTTTTGAGCCATGTGATGCGGCTTTCTCACAGCATGGATTTTTGTTTTTGTCTTTTCCAGGTGTGCAACTGGTTCATTAACGCACGGCGGCGACTTCTTCCAGAGATGCTGAGGAAAGATGGCAAAGATCCCAACCAGTTTACCATATCCAGGAAAGGCAGCAAGGCTGGCGACAGCTTCTCTGACAGCTCCCAGTCACCAAAACACAGCAGTCCTGCAGCAGGTACGGAGGAGAGCTACGACAAACGTGTTCTCCACCCCTCCAGCTTCGAACCCGCCATGCCCGGTGTCCTGAGGAAGGCAGTGTCTCCCTCCATACCCTCTCCATCCTCCATGTCCCCCTCCCCAGGGCTCATGCCCACCCGCCCTTCTGTCATCTGTCACACCACTGTCAGCACAGCAATGCAGGCCAGCCCGACAGCCTCCCACCCCTCTGTGCCAGGAATGAACTGTGACAGGGCAGCTGAGCTGTTTCAGTCTGCACAGGCGCTGCTCAGGTGCCGGGATGAAGGGCCAGGCAGCCAGCCACTCCCCACCACTACCACCATCCTCAGCAGCACCGGCATGGAGGGCAACCTGAGCCCCCGCAGCGGGCTCTTCAACACCCCTCCCCCCACCCCTCCAGACCTCACACAAGACTTCAGCGGCTTCCAGCTCCTGGTGGACGTGGCCCTCAAACGGGCTGCAGAGATGGAGCTGCAAGCCAAACAGCTGGTCTCCTAAAGGGAGAAAGTGACAGAAGAAGAAGTGGAGGGAATACAGACTGACTTTGTGTCTCGACTATGGAACTCCTCTGAGTTCAGTGACTTGTCTGCACGCAACAAGAACAAATCCACATGAAAGCCTGATCATTTCTATTTTTGGTATACCAATCAAATTGATGATGTTTTTTTTATGAAAAAAAAAAAAACTGTATCGAGGTGCCTTGGCTGTCATTTCACATACATGCGTATGTATCTACATGTGTATCTTATTTGCACACAGGGACCAAAAATGTTATGAGAGAAATGCTGCCTGTCTTATGTCTTTCCATTATACTGTATATCATTTAAGAGAACGGAGCTAGAGCTAGAATCAGCCCTCCTTCACAGATCAATCAGACCGATTGGTCGCATCCACACGTTTACTGTTATACATTTCAGAGATCAGTTCATGATTGGTCTGCCTCGTTTGTTTGCACACTAAAGGCAGAGGACGGTCATCTCAGTGTCTTAAACATACTTTGCTCTTGGCATCTATGACAAAATTATTCACTACTGTAGTAATGTTATGTGTTTTCATGAGTATAAGTATAGTTTTGATTTTGTAATTAACTTTTACTTTTAGCTATTTTTAAAAGAAAAAAACCTATGCTTTTTTTTTTTCCCCCACCAAGGGATATTTCAGATGACCAATGTAGCAGGTTCTTAGTCTGAGCTTTCATCCCATCACTCAGCGAAAACGACGGCCAGTGGACTGGAAAATTAAACACTACAGATGTCTTTTCTGCATTTGCTGTTTTACAACTTGACAAAGACAGCATTTTTGAAATCACCAAAAAAGCATTTTCATGTATAATAGGACCACGTGTATAGTTAATGTGACATGATGCCCAATGATGTGATTTCTTTTCATACTGTGCAATGTTTGTGGCAAATAGAGGTCACATGGGATTCAAATAAAGTTTTGTTTTTCTACATCTCAGAATTGATCGTTTGGTATTTTCCCTCCTGCAGATCACTTAAATCTAATGCACATTTATACAGGCTGTATTCTTGTAAATCCCACTGAACTTTGAAGATTACTGATTCATCCCTAAAGGATAAGTCGAGTGTATTGAGTAAGAATGTTCAGTAAATAAGAGGGAGGACAGAAATAGTATAGCGTCTTTCCACAGGCTACCGTTACGCATTCAGAGACATTCCTGTGTGAGAGGTTTACAACAGCTCCTGCCAATTAGCATAATCCTGCATAAATTAACACGAGCAAACAGCAGACGTCAACAGTTTCTTGCCAGCAGGGCTTTATGTGAGCCTGCATCTCAATAGAGTCAATGTAAGTCAATGTATAAGGCAGCTTACAACTGAGTCCGCTGGCTCGTTCAAGGTTAGGAAGACAGCTGTTCCCTTCTGGCCCTGCTAAAGCTTTTCTATTGGCCTCAGCAGGATTTGTTGTCTATAGCTGAGACAGCCACCCTTTCATTTATTACATGTTCTTCTCTTAAGCTCAACACCAATCTATTTTTCTGATTTGAAAAGAATAAAAACCTTTGCTGACATTGTCTTTTGTTTCATTAAAAAGACCCCAGCAACAATCAGTACTCCATGTTCACTGATCAGCTAGCTACAATAAGCAGTTGGTCTATCAAAGTAATCACTTAAATAATCTTTATTGGTTAGTCAGTGTCTGGAGCACTGCACAAAAAAAGCCTGTCCCTGCGGGTCATCAACACATGTTCAGAATGTATTTTGAGTTTCCCACCTTTTGTAAGATGTTGCCTGTCAAAAGTGACAGCTTGTTGCGGTGGACCGGTTGGGTTTAAACAGACCTCCAGGCACACAGTGGGCAGTTGTAGCCCGCCATGGTGGGCCATCTGAAAGGTAGACAGACCCAGGGCCAGTCTTTATACAAAGACAACACCTACTTCCACCCTCCACCCACCCTCCACCCACCCTGAACTCTGGCGACTGAGGTCAGCATGCCTCCCCTCAGCATGACTGATGTGTGAATGACGAATCACCAGAAGTTGTATGTACAGGACTGACGGGGCTAAGCCAAGGCCAAAAGTGCTGTCTAATTATGGGGACCCGCCCCTGCGGAAGGGAAAAGCCCTAAAAACACACCATGCTGGCCTTGTAATCTGTTTAATTATATTCCAATTGAAAACACATGTGGAGACGGGGAAAGAAATGAACACCACAAAATTATGGCAATGATATATTTTTTAATGCTGATAAGAGCTCATACACGTGCCATAACATCAACAGTGTAATAACATTAATTACAAAATGTATATCTGCTTAATATGTTATTTAATTGGGATTTTTAGTTTACATTTACATAGGGAAACATTCATTTATGTACAAATGTTTATTTGAATGTTTTTCTCTTAATATAACTACATCACAAGCTTCAGAATTGCCAGGATTGCTGGAGTGTCTTTTGAGTTTAGCAATTAACCACAATCCAACATTCTGGTTTCTAACTCCCTGCTATATCAGGAGTATTATATTGATATGTTAATATAATAAACATAAATAAGAAGTCAATCATTTGACAGACAGTTCAATTCAAATACAAGTTCCAAAGTAAAAAATACTCAAATGAGCTTCATCTACATAAAATGGCGTTAAGTTTGAACTATTGTTACTTTTATGCATCCTCTTTAAAATTCATATCGACCAACTAAAGGAAATACAAATCATACTGTACGGTTACTTCATCACTTGAGTTCCTTCACAAACGTCTTTCAATGAAAACTTCAGGTTCAATAGGGACAAATAGCAGGAATATATCCTTACCTATAGTTATCCAATGGCACAAAACTTTGTCAGATCAATATAGAGAATTGGACTACACACTAAAGTCCTGCTATTCTGTTATCAAAACAATAGTGTGATGGTAAACCAGCTCAGGATTGTCTCCACATTCAAGCAGCTGACAGAAATACCTTGTTGCATTGAAGTAATTAGGGCTGAGATGTTCAATGGGATCATCATTCAAAAAGATGGCATGGATACTCTTCCCTTGTTTAAGATCATGGCCTATCCTTGTGGCTGGGGTTATATACAGTAAGAGACAAAGCCATGGGTCACATACAGTCACATGAAGTCAGTCAGTCACTCTCTCTCTCTCTCATACACACACACGCACACACACACACATCTTCCCCTGAGACTGCTGTTGTGCTCGACTATCATATTAGAAATTAAGGCTGATCACTGAAACAGAAAAGACAAACAAAAAAGGTGCCTGTCATGCAAAAGAACCAACATAAATACAACATAAACACAGTATAAGGGCCTTGTTGTCAGTGCATAATTATTATCACAATGTCAATAAACGGTCATTGTTCTCCTAATCAATAAATTAAACATGAATACAAAATATTACAAATTGGATTTTTTTTGTATGGCCTTCAAATAATTCATTTGGAGGCAGAGATAGTGCACACACAGTGAGGAGAAAATAGTCCCTTAGTCTCAATACTGTCAATAAACCTCTCTTGTCTAAAAATGGCATAATAAAATATAGTACAACTACCAGTATTGTACCAAATATCAGTATTTTAGCATTGTCTGCAACACCGACGAGTTTGAACGCAACATGAGAAAGGATTAAACCTGTTTAGAAAAGACAAAAATATCAGTTACCTTGTGTCAGCATGCATGTCATGTCAGAATACTGTTCTTTATACAAACATGTTATGCTCAGTTTAAAATGAGACAAGATGGGTGGTTTGTTTACAGTTTGTTGATACTGCTACCTTAATCTTCAATTACAACTAGGACCCCTTAGACCTTGAAAAATAGGAAGCACTTTTGAAATGAACATCTGAATCATAACACACACACACACACACACACACACACACACACACACACACATACGCTCTTTCTCTAACTCACACACACAGATTAGGTTTGTGGCATTTCTGAACAGTGATTCTTTCAGTGAACTGCGCTCTTTGCAGAAGCCCAAAATCTGCTCCTGGCTCAATAGCCACTTTGCCTCACCTGGAGGAGCAAAATCTGACCTCTTGACCTTTCCTGCAGGGTCGGCCTCCTGCTGCTGGAAAGACCAATTTTCAGACAGAGGGCGAATTGTGTCACTGACACTATGGTTTCCTTGTCTGGTCTTTTCACCATTATTTTATCATGTTTGACCTCATACAAATCAAGAACTTCCCAGCTTATGGGTTTTCAGAGTCAGATCATGGGGTTTTATACAAATCTAAAAATAAAATTGAATATGAGTGAATAGGTCTGGTCTCTCCATTTGATTTGAAACATTTGATCTGAGCAGATCAGATCAAATACATCACCCGTTGTGTGTGTCTGCATGTATATCCATACACACACTCCACGTGCACATGCATGCTCTCTCCCTGTTTTCCTCTGATTCTCAGCACCTGAAACACATTAACGTGAAGCATCACTGCTGTGCTACACCTGGCTTACTTTGTAATATTAGGCCACTTAAAAAAAGGGATTTGTAAGATACTTCTTTGAGAGTGAGGGGCGGGTGGAGGTACAGGAAGAGGAGGGTCTGCTACATCAAAGCTGGGAGAAGGAAATGAGGGGAGGGGTTGATAAATAAATAAATAAATAAATAAATACTGTAAATGTACATTTCTTGTTCAAACAACTTCCATCGTGACTGACCCCACAGTGATCTGTGAAGTCTGCAAAAATGTAATTATGTTATGTTAGCACCCTAGCCTTACCATTCAGTGCTATTGTGTGGATGGCGGAGTGTATTAGGCATGTGCGTAGGTACATGTGTTTGCATGTCTCAAAGTCTGGTCTGAGCCTCAGGGATATAGATCTCGATACTGTCTGCGCTCTCTGTAGCAGAGCTCTGCCGAACCGAAGCGGCACGTTTGGCAGCTAGCAGGCGTTTGCGAGCCTCCAGACGCTGCCGCTCAGAGCTCTCCAGCGAGCGGTCTCTAGCCAGGGGAGGGTGGCCCTTCTGGGGCTTCTTTGGCACGGGAGGGGGCATCCTTCTCTCCTGGACAGGAATGACAAATAGTCTTAATGGCAGAGCACTGAGTCCTCATGGCAAGCTGCAGCTAAACACAGTAAGGAGCAACACAACTGCAGCCAGCTTGCGTAAGGGTTAGAAAGAGCGGTGTAGCTGTTGTCGGCATAATGTCAGAGCATGCAATTTTTGAATGAAGTTATGCTTCACAGTGGCAGCCATTTGTGTGGGGTAAGAGAGCACGGTGGTGGCCATTGCGTGAGGTAAAAGTGACCATTGGAGATGACAGGCCCCAACGGTGCATGGCAGGTAGTAGGAGTAGCTTCTCAAAAGCAGCTCACTGTCAACAACAAGACAGAACAAAACACACAAATACAAGTGGTGACATCAGGCAGGCAACATGACAGTATGCAACACATATTTGCATGCTACAACAAAGCTTAACTGTGAATCATTAGGACATAAAATTACACAGCAATGACAGCAGATAACATGCGGGTTAGTAAAGCATTCCAAAACAAAATTGAGGCTAGATGAATTTGATCATTTAAAATGGAGTTAAATGTATTCGATATTTGCCATGTGTGTCTGCACCTGAATTTCTGGTGGGGTCAGAGGTTTCCAGTTGTTGGCTTTGAGTTGGTGGAGTTCATCAAACTTCAGGCTAATGTTCTCGATAGACAGCTGGAGCATGTCCCAGAAACCTGCCAGGTCCTGGGAGATGGGCCGTGGGTGTGCATTTGGGTTCTGGTACACAAAAATTGCATACATACACACATGTCCACGTGAGCCCACACACATACAAACACATATTGTTTATATGCTTATCACACATTTTTGGAAATATGCTGTTGCTATCTGATGATTCAGTTTTACAGTAACTGCATGAATCACAGAACTGGCTTTGAAGTGAGTCAAATGCATATTGAGGTGCAAGTTATTTGAAACTGGAATGACACAGATTTCTTTTTAATAAATCAGGCACCGAACTGTAAATACATGGGAGTACTGGGCTTGTGTCTAGAATATAACTTTGACTTCTTTATTACCCTTTGTTTAGAATCTTACATTCACTGTTGTTGAACTTATCAGTTTGTCGATATATCTGCCAAGTACTCATCCTTCATTCAATAAAAGTTATGTGGTCCACTGCTACATAAACACTATAAATATAGACATTTTCCAGTTTTTTCAAAATTGTATTTTTATGCATTTCATAATTAATAATTAGGGTCAATGATGATTTTATAAGTTAACTTTTCATTCAAAGGCAAAATGTCTCTGTAAATGGGAGGTCTTATTGTTATATAAATGGGTCAATTATGCAACACAGGTACTTATAACATTTGGACGTGCAAATGGAAAAATAAAAGTGAACAAAAAAGCACAAACTAAAAAGCTTTTGGCTGCTTCAGTACATAAATATATGTAATGGCATCAGCATCTAAACATCCCTGTTAATCAGGCTCTAGTTTTCACACAAGTTCTATTTTTTGTATGTGAAAGACAGTAAGGGTGTGCAAATGCACACTCTACACTAGATGCATAGTAAATGAGCGCTGGCCTGTCAGGATGATTTGTGCAGGATGATGTCAGTGTTGGGGGTTGGGGGAGGCTGGGGGAGCATGCAGAGGATGAGGTGACACATACCAGATTCTCCTCACACAGCTCCCGGAACTGCTGGAACTTCTGGGACATCAGCAGCTGGGCACTCCCCACTGCACTGCGGATCTTCCCCAGGACTGCAGACAGGCACAGATGCACATGCATGCACACACACACACGCACGCGCACACACACAAACACACACACACACACACACACACACACACACACACACACACACACACAATTCACAATGCAATTACTCTGAGAACCGCATACTGCAGGCATGTTGCAGCGCTAACAGGGGGTGCATTTGTAATGCAACAGAAAAGGATGCGCTAGAATCCTCTTTTATCTGTACCTCCCAGGAACAGAAGCCATTCGGGGAAGTGAAATAATTACTGAAATGTTCTTCAAAAATAGAAACCCTACATGAACACAAATTTTTAAAAAAATGCATATTTACAGCACATAATAAATGTTTTAGTTGCTGTCATCTATCAAAAAGAAGACTTCAAAATGTACTATTATATTTCTCTCACAGTGCCTGTTTGGCAGACTGATATATGAGATAAACAAGGTTGTACTGCACAACCTGACTCCCATGGTCAGTCCTATTGACTCACATATCCCTGTGGAGAGGAACTGTCAGTGCATACATTAGTCTACATGAAGAAAATGGGATCAGAAACTGAGAGGGGGAGCAATGAATCTGCACTACAGATACAATGTCTTCAACTCCTTCAGGATGTGTGTGTGTGTGTGCACATGGTAGCGTGGGATCTGGGAAAACATAACCTTGAGACAGCCTCTCTATTCTGCACATTCTGTGAGAGAATCTCTTGCCTGGAACCATAACAGCACACTAGCTGCATAAGCAATGGCATTTTCGGTAAGACATGAAGTCAGCTGCGCAGCAAGGGCAGGTATAAATACAGTCCCTTCTGCCTGAGGCTTGTTTGCTCAGTCTGGTATGTGCATGTGAGTGTATTTGGATAAAACATATTTAGACGTGTGTATACAGACATGCACTGCAGTGTGTGTATGTGTGCTAACATCAAGATCAAATAGTTTCCTGGAGGAGCACTGAGAGAAACCCCTTCACTGTGTTTGTCTGAGAGATCATTATACAGTGTGTCTTAAGGACAGATGTGTGGCTGGGGCCAGCAGCAGCCTATTGATAAGTATGCACGGTATGTCTGTGGAGGCCAGAGGGCCTGAGACAGGAACAAGCAGCTATTGTGGTCCAATACCATGAATACCAGCACCCTCCAAATCAGAGGAGAGGAGAGGAGAACGAAAAATAGACCTAATATCAGTGTACAACAGACTTTCTTGTCTTCATTTCTTGGCATTTAGTCTCTATGACTCAACTCACTCTCATCAGGCAGCTCATTCTCCATCTCATCCTGCTCCATCTGTCTACACCAGCCCTCCATACGCTCCGTCTCGGCCTGCAGCAACTTGAGGAACCAGCGGCCGTCACGGGGGCACACCGATCGCCCGACAGCCTCCAGAGCCCCCACCTCTGGCTCAGCCACGCTGTCCATCCATGGGTCTGGAGGGGGCAGGATTGAAGGGTCAAACCCCACCTCCCCGTAGTCGTCAGCGGCACAAGCGTGGTAGTGGTTCCCCGAACCCTGGATGCTGACCGTAGAAGTAGCAGCATCGCGGGAGTACTGCCGTGGCATGGTGGCAAAGTGACGTGGCGGGAGCTCTGGGGCATCCGTGGGGTCGTCGAGGTCGGCCTGCACAGCCGTGGTTACACTGTTGGAGCGGGTCATCCTGCGGTAACTAGGAAAGGAAGCAGAGAACCTTTTAAAGATCTGATTTCATGTGACTGATTACGCATACTCATACTGTATGGTAATACCACATTAGTGTCTAGCTTTGAGCAGTAATTATGATAATATTGTTTACACACAGTTTTTGAGGTGCTCCCTATATGAAAAATTTAAATGATCACAGCAATCTCATCACTGATAGTGATGAATAGTTTTTGTTGTATGGAACGTCTTTTGTGTGTGTGTGTGTGTGTGTGTGTGTGTGTGTGTTTTGTCACCTGGCTCATTCGGAAGCAACAGAGTGTGCAATCATCTGTCACACCACAAGCCCTGCTCTGGGCCTGATGCACATACACAAACAGTACATGCACACACACGCACATTCACACACACACACACCTGGGACCCTTCGCTACAGCTGGGTGTGCCATGTCGTATTTGGCTCAGAGGCTTTGTGCCGCTGTCGAGCAGCCTTTGCCAAGTCCTGCAACAGCAGACACACACACACACTCATGTGCAAAGATTACATCAACACACACACACTCATATTTGGCTACGTTCTATAGAGCAGCTCACCAACCTACTAATGAATGGGACGCCAGAGGGACGCGGGTGTTTGGGGGGGGGCAGTGATTGGAGGAGCCAGCAGTTTAATCACTGCAAGACTACAACTCAAAGCACATCTTGTATTAACACATACAAAAATTTACTGAGCCACTTAAAAAACAAGAGATACACTTTGATAACCATCCATAACAGAGCTCCAAAGGTGCAAACAAAGAGCGGATAAAAGCGGAACAGTACACATTTGAACTCATCACATGCCACATCCCAAGCATGCCTTATCATACTGTTAGACATGTGTAGCTTTACATATTTCACTATTTCTGCTCTCAGTACACAGCAAATTAGTAAGAAGTAACAACTTTGCCAAGCCAGAAAGGAGACTGAATTGCTAGCCTGCTAGCTGTACTTTGATCCAAACATGCCCACAGTCCTCTCACACATGAACCTCAGCTTGACCTGCCTGCAGCATGACACACACAAACGATCATAGCTCCATCACGTCTGTCTCAGCCCATCTCCGGACGCACCTCCTCGGCGCTACCCATTCATCTCTACCTCCCCTTTTCTCATTCATCTCTCCTCTTCTGTGAACAGAAAAAAAAGAGAGCAAGAACAAGGGAGTGGCTTCGGGCAGATCAAACACAGCGTGTATGTGCTTTATGTGTGCGCACCAGCAGCCCGCGAGTGTGAGTGTCTGTGAAGAGCAGTTAAAGAGTAACTCCTCCGAGCAGGTGTTCAGTTCTAATGACCTCAGCCTGCTTTCTATCAGCCTGCTAACAACTTCCTGCAGGGGCAGAGATGGGCAAGGCCAAACACAGCCCAGACAGAAAGAAAGACATATCAATAGACAGTAGGCAAAAGAACAAGAAAGGGCGTTTTAAGAGAAAAGACAGCGTGATGGAGGGGAGAGACTATAAAACATGAAAAAGGTATGCAGGAGAAAAAAGGAGCACGTAATAATGCAGAAAGTCCATGTTCTCATTACATTCATGTGGTGAACATGACAGAAAGTTGTAAATCACAACAGAGGTGGAGTCTTGCATTCCATATGCTGCCTGTTTCCGAAAGCCTCTTTACCTCTAGGTTTTTTGTTATAAATCTTAATCATCTTCCTCACATCTGCAGAGAACATGGTTCAAATCACAAACATGAGGAAATACTGAAGCATCTATAAACAAAAACAGCCTGATGTCTTATTTGGATACAGAAAGAAGTGCCAGAACATATGTTGGATGACAGAAAACACAGCAAGTTGACATTCAAAAGTTGCACATGCACCTGAGGCTTCTTGTTTGTTTGTCTTATGCCAGTAATGACAAACCTTCGGCCCGTTAGGACAAAAACAAAAAGACAGGGAGGTCTAGCTGTCCCTTAAGTTGACTTTTCAAGATGGTTGTGCATATGGTTTAGTCACTAGAACCATGAGCAATACTCATTTTCCCTGGGACTGCAAAGCCATCTGGTGACCACCAACCCCAGACCCTAAACTTGCAAGGCCCAAAAAATCTGAATAAACCAATTAATTTGTATATCACAGTTTATTCTTTGCACTTTCTTGTGTGTTTGTGATCGGATACTTGCAGTTTTCTAACCTCTTTAAGTGCACTATCATATAGAAAATAATAATAAAAAATCCGTATAATCTAATTAAAACACTTTAAAAGTGGAATATCTTTGAGGGAATAAATATGATACTTGAATAAAAATCAGCTTTATTTTCCAACATTTCAGTACAGAAAGAAAGAAGTCCGTGTAAAGACAAGCATGTTATTTGTTGTGTTCATCTCTTTTACAGCTCTCTTTCCCTCCCTCTCAGTTAATACTAGTTCAAACAGCAAGGTGAGGTCATGACCTGCGACTGCTGCATATAAACACAGACTCTCTCACACAGAGACACAAAAAAGGCAGTTTGAGCACTGGAGCGAGGCCGTAGGAGGTTGGCACTCTCACTGTCTGGGAATCTAATGTAGGGGGCAGCATGCCCAGACCTCCCAGGTACACACACACACACACACACGGACCAACACACAGATGCATGCCAACAGGTAAACAGACATACACCAACAAAAATACCCCCTCACCTACTCTAAAAATTAACCAGAGAAATGCACATGCTGCAGTGCTGCATAACATCCAAGCCTCAGCAGACTAGAAGGTGTCTGGATGAGTTAATATTTGGCTTGGCAAGTCGGGAAACTCAGAGCTTGGTCAATCAGCTGAGACCTCCCCTTTCAGAAAGCCCCTCACATTCCCTGACACTGTGTAAGTGTGTGTTTTAGAGTGCTGGACTCAGCCCTCACTGTGACCTTTGATTAAAGGTGATGTCTCTTTTGAATTCCCGAAGCATGCCTTGGCTACAAGACAAAACCAGTACCGTGGCTAAATTTGTCAACTTCCCTCACCAGAAAGAAGGTTACTGTTTTGACAGGGTGAACGAAAGCAGACAAAGAAACCATAAATGCCTGCGTGTCCCACCAGAGGCCTGGATAAGCCTGGCGCGATGTGAGCTGATGAAACAGCATGCACACCAGGCTGCTTCTCCTCAGACTGGGAACATGTTGCAGAATGAGAGGCTGTGGCTGACAGCACAGCAGTCTCTCGGTGCTCTCAGAACTAAACAAACCCTATAAAACTCCTTCCCCTTTTCTCTCTCCCTCCCTCCCACACATACACAAACACACACACACACAGCCTCAGAGTAGGCTGAATCACAATGACTGGAGCAACAGATGGCTGTCAACTCACCCCCTCCACCTTCCCAGCTCCCTGCACCACATCCTCTGGCCCAGCTGTCACTTGGGGCCCCTAGCTGAGGGGGCTCTGACGCCAACCTCCCCTGAACTGGGGACAGCTGCTGCGGGGAAGCCAGTGCAGGGGGGCAAAAGCTTGCGCTGCACACTACAAACCTCTCTCTGTCTCCACAAGTCCTCTTCCTGTTCATCTCTGCCTCATCCCTCCCATCAGACTTATCCAGTTTCACTTTTATAACCTCCTTCTCTTTGTCTCTCTACTCACCATCGCTCATCCTCCACCTGAATTCCTATCGACTGGAATTTAGACTGCTCTTCTGTCGGCCCTCCTTCCTCTGGGTCCACCTAAGAGGACGGGAGAAACTGTCAAACCACATGCCAGAGTTTTACTTTAGAACTTCAACAGAAACCCGGGCTCATCCACAAACCTGGATCCCAATGGAGAGGCACTTGCGGAGCGCTTCCCTCTGCGCCTTGCTGTCTGCAGAGACGTGCGCGACGGCAGAGGTGGTGGCGGTGGCAGTGATGGTGATGGTGCTGTTGGTGACGTGCTGGCTGGCGGGCCCGTGCACCTGAGCGTTAGCCGCCTCTATGGCTGCTGTCAGGGCCTTCATGCTGTCAATGCTCTCTGTGGAGTTGGACAGGCCCGGCTGGGAGCTGATGCCTGATCGTGGGCCGGAGCCCCCGTCCATGTAGGCATCCTGGGCGGACTCGGTGCTGCTCTGGGCCGTGATGGATATGAAGGGTTTGGACGGGGTGGTCCGTGGTGGGACTGGGGGAGGTGTCTTCTTGTAGGTGGTGATGCATGATGACACTGCAGGGAGGAGACAGAGAAAGAGAGATAACAAATGATACACAATGAAAGTATGTAACTCAAAAAAAAAGCCTGTGAAAACACTTATATTATATATATATATATATATATATATATATATATATATATACACACACACTGGCTCTGGAGGGAGCTTTCTAAATTCTGATGATGATGTCATAGTGATGTCATCAGGGTTATCTCAACTTGGGCTTGAGACTTAAAATTTCTAACAGAAAGCCTGCATTACAAACTGAAGGTGTGGGGTTTGAAAGACGTGGGCATTTAAGATGCAGGGTTGAGTTGCATTATGGGAAATGTAGGACAGAGTGTTTTTGAAATTAGACCCATACTAGAGACTAAAAGACATGATAACTCTGCCTCTGCAATACTAACCATTCTTTTTTAAATCTGTCTCTTGTGAGTGCAATACTAAATCATTGGAATACACCTTTAATTATCCTTAATGGCAATTTAGATTGATGCAGCAGCAAATAATGACAGCACAGCATAGAAAATATAAATATAAATAAGATAATAATAAATAATGAGTACATAGAGGATATTAAACATACAATACCCAGCAATTACAGTGCTGCAATATAAATGGTAGACATTTCTAAGTAGAAATTTGTGAGTGAATGTATGAAAACATGCATGTTATGCAACATAGAAAATAAAATGATGAAGAAAGTGAATGAAAATATCGTAATCAAATAACATAAATAATAAAAAGAAATTAAATAAAATATAAATTAATTCAATGCCTGCGAGGAAAATGACTTTGGTGACAGCTGACATCCTGACAGTTTACCCAGAGGTCTTTGATCCCTGTTTTGGCGTCAAAATGGACAGTAGATTAGGGCCTCGTCTAGTAATAGGATTAGTATGGCAGCCACTTGACCCACTGATCTAGATGGTTAAGCCCTCTACGCACTAACTGTACGCATTCAGAACAATTTGATGGTGCCAAATATAGCCCTGTATGCTTGTGTGCCTTGTTGTTGTTTGCACGCATAATTGCACAGAAGTAAAATTATATTTATAATAAAGCACAGAAGTTAAATGATACTGTATAAGACAGCTAGAGAGCTCAGGACACTCAGTACAATACAAAAGGCTTTGTATTAAATCTGAGCAAATAGATATTAAAGAACATCATAGTCCTCCTCAGTAACACTCTTCCTCTGACAGTCTCCTTCTCAGGTTACAGTTACATGTTCTGCACAGACAATGGAGCCTCTCAGACACACCGACTCAGAAGCCTGTGTATAGAAAAATGCCAGCAGACAAAAAACACAGCCTGTCTAAAGAAAGACAAAAACAGCCACCTCCTAACAACATTATGCCTTGGAATCTCCTTCCTGCCCCGGCGCTATCATCAAAACTAGGTCACTCTCTCTCTGCTCTGCAGCAAAACTAGGACAGCAGGTTTCCTGGATCCCTTTAATCCCTACAAAAGACAAACATCCTACCGTGGCGAGATTGCTGCTCTGTGTGCGGCAGACAACTGTTGCCAACCACACCCAGCATGAGCAGCCATGTCTAAAACTATTAGAGCCGGATGTTGTTTGCTTTGTGTCTTGCCATCTCACTGACAGCTAAAGAGAGGCCTTGACATATTGGAGGTGAACAGAGGGCTGACTTCATCCTCTTGGTTTGTCAGAGTCATCCGCTGCTCTCCACCCACCCATCCCACCTCCCTCCTGACTCGCCAGCAGTGATGGGATGATCCCAGACGAGATTTCAGTCAGGCTTTGACAAGCTGGAAAGTCTTCAGACGCGAAGAATGATGCCTTGAGATTAGATCACAGTTGCTAATATGAGTGTCTTTGATGGTGGTGTAACAAACCACAAGAAAAACAAAAGGAGATGACTTACTGTATTTCCTTCCACAGTTAAATGTTGTGTGTATTTCTTACGAGGGATAATGTATATGCAGGAATTACTGCCAAAGTCATCTCAGGCTGAATCATCTGAGCATGCCACGATATGCGGCACTGTCTCGACGTTTCACAGATGTCTAGGGAATATGATCGACATCCAGGTCTAATCTTCCGAAAGGTCATTGAGTACAGACCCACAAGAGAACATAAAAATGCACAGTGAACAACCACATGCACTCACACAGAGGGAGAGGGCGAGGTCCTGCCCCTATCAGCCGTGGAGGTTCAAAGGATAGAATGTCAGCCCCTTTCAGAGCTTCTATCCCCTGAAGTCATCTAAAAGTCACACTAGTGGGTGTGTGCATGTTGGATGACTGTATATGTTTGTGTGTGCGTGTGCTCCTCTCAGGCCCAGAGCAGGGTTAAAAAACAGACGGTTTTCATCCGCTCAATAAAGCGCTGTATGAAACAGGAGACGACGCGCTGTGTCCCACCTAGCTGTCACTGCGAGAGCCAGACACCCCGGAGAATGATTGGGGGGGGGGGGCTTGAATGACAAGACAGGTTAAGTAAACACACTCAGGAGTCAGAACATGCCCACGCACACATGTATGCGCACACGGGCCTGCAGACGTGCACACGCAGGCACAAAGGAACACAAATAACGTTGACACAACCCAGCTTAACGTTTCAGTCTCTCCACATCAAGGGAGACCACAGACTTCCTGCCACTGATATGCTCTCCATCCACCAGGAGCTGTTGTCAGCAGTGACCCGGCCCATCCCAGTGACTTGGATGCAAGTGTGTGTAAAGATGTGCCATCAAACATTGTTCCTATGTTAGAAAAACTCTATCTTCTAGTTCTTGCCTGTCTAACAAAAGTGAGGGGAAAGCATTGGACCAAAACAACTGTCCTGATAAGACAGAAGCCAAGTTTCCATTTTCCACAGATATGATAAGAAAATAGCTTGATCCTCTTGCAGCCATGAAAGCATTAGACAGCTACACTGCCCTGGACCTCCCACACACACAGACAGTCAAGGACAGAGTGAAGTAGGAATGTGACGCAGGATTCCATCAGACCCTTAAGGAGGACTGTGGAAAACTCTCCACCAAACACAGATAAACACTGACAAGCACATACAATTTTTTCCTGTCACTTCATAATATCAGGTTAGCGCAGCTTTGATCACAGAAAAAAAGAAAGTCATTACTCATATTCTCTTGTGTGCAACAAGAACCGGGAACTTCCCCAATTAATGGAAGTGGAATTGTGGAATTTCATCTCTCTTCCCTCTCAGAGGTAGGTGCAGCCTGCTGCGAGCATTGTCAACCCAAAGAGAAGAGTTTGTGAATGACAAAACTCTAGTGGCTCTCTGCCAAATCCCTCTTTTGACAAATGCTTCAAAAGTCCCATGCCGACAAGTTGGTGTGAATAGCAGTTCTTCTTGGCAGAGCACCCCCCCACCCCCCACCCCACCCCCACCTCTGGGCTTGATAATATCAAAGAAAGCCCTCTTCCCTCCCCTGAGACAAAGCAAAGTCTCCATTCATTTCTCCAGCCTTCAGAACAAAAACAGACTTGCTAGTCACCTCTTTTTTTGGCTCTGCTGATCACTGTGTCCCATTTGTGTGTCTGCATAGGTGTATGCTGTTTCCTTTATTTAATCATCGTGTTCATGTTACCAGACAGATTGAAGGCAGGCAGCTGCCTTGTAATCTCCAATCTGGGTATCTGTGTGATAGGCCACTTCAAAGAGCAGACAGTTTGGTTTAAGAGGCTAGCTAACAGGAACGGGCTCCCCCGCGCGGGGGCCAAGGGCAAATCCACCACCAACCAAACAAATACAAAGGCCCAGAAAGGGGGCGGTCACTATGGGGGAACATTGACAGCTGAGCCCAGCTGCACTGTTTTTGGGATGAGGGTCTGCCAGAGGGGAGAGGGCAGAGAATAGTGAACAGAGAAGAGGAGCTGAACAAGACCGCGGAGGAGGAGGAGGAGGAGGCTAAATCAGAGAGTTACTGCCCGGCTCCGTCTGCTCGCTCTCTGTCCGTTTGTCCGTCTCCCTCGTTCCCTCTCTCTCTGTGTCATACACAAACACACACGCACAGAGAACCAGCTGGAGTCCTTTGTGATAGCGTCACCATGGTGACACATAGCAACATGAAGTTTGCCGGGAGCTTCAAGCAGAGGGGAGCTTCTGTTGGTCATTTGGTTACCTTGACGGTACACTGCAGCTGCACTGACACTCACCTAAACACCAGCCAACAGGAAAACAAAGCAGGAATAATGAGTCACAGCTAGCTCAACTTAAAAATCAAATAAACACCAGGATAACAGCATAGAGAGGGCAACTGAGTGCCACTGTGTTGCAAATGAATATCTAATAATGTGTCTAGCCCTGAAGCGTCGGCTTTGTGCAGCTGAATACTGAACTCCACCGACCAGTTTGTCTTGGATCCTTGTCAAAAAAGCTTGTCACTGGGTCGTGAGTTGACAATAACCTGAAAGGTTCACACCGTGTGACGTTACACTGCTGTTGTGAACAACAATGCAGCAATACATGGCACATCCTGAATTACTCAACACGGCCTCCAGGCCTCCGGCTACTATGAGTTACTGGAAAAAATGAAAAAGAATGTCAAAAAGCCTTGAGTTTCTAACAGCTGTAGATAGCAGGTTTGTTGCTCATCACTTATCACTGCTAATCAGCTAATACTGCAGAGACACAACAAACCCTGCACACACCGTATACAATGGTCCTTTAAAAGTCCTCTGACAGCCCTCAGAGTCACCTGAAAGTCTCCCAGAGCCCCTCATGTCAGTCTCTGACTCTCAGCCACCAGAAGTCAGAGGTCACCACAAAGGGTTTCTGCTCTCCAGATGCCTGAACTCTCTCAGACACAATAGCTCACTGTGTGCGCCTGTGTGTGTGTGTACGTGTGAGCTTGAGGGGAAGGTGGCAGTCTGCCTTTTAAAGAAGTACTATATTTAGCATGTGTGAGTGCTTGTCGGGGAGGGAGTTTTCAGTGAAAATGGTACCAGTGTTGTAAACATCCTGCACTAACTGCAGCATTTAAACAGTTTTTTTTCTTGAGTTAAACATAAGCATGCATATCAGCATGAAACATTTCTTAAATATGCCTCCGGTGTCCCCAGACCAGCAGTGCAATCAACAAAGCTGTGTGCTCAGAGTGCCCCTTTTGACAGAAACCCGTGTCAACAGTGGGTAGCTGCTTTGGCAGGCTTGTGTCTCCTGAATGACTAGATAAGAGTGTGTTTACAACTGTCATCCACCGCTAAATCTGGCAGGCAGCTGCTCCCTGTTAGGCAATAGATTCACTTCACTTAACCCACTTTCCTGTGCTTCAAGTTCAAATAGAGAACCCGGTTACCTGCATACCTCTTTTATGGCCTGACGCTCTCCTCACCCTGTCAATCAGTGACAGGCAGGGAGAGACATGCTGAGAGTCAAACGAGTGGGACGAGGAAATAAAAATCGAGAGTTCATTTTCAAAACAGTCTATAAAACCTTTCAGTGATCATATAAGGTTCTTCATTCAAGATCCCGACTACTTTGAAGATCTAGTGTTTTGAAGTTAACCTATGGGGGGAAGCTCTTGAAATATGCAACTTATTGTTTTATATCCCTCTAAAATCTCAAAATAACTAACATTTACTCTAACAGCAGTGTAATTGTCAACATCAACACTGTAAGTAGCAGGTAGATGACATTTGTTGTACTGTCAGGTATAATCATCCAGGATTTGGTATAAATATGTAATCCCAAAGTTCCTCCGTGTACAGTTCTGAATCATGTGAGCTAATCTCCTGAAGACTTTTGTTACATGGAGGCAGGGCTTTCTCATTAGACCTGCCCTGTGACGGCTCCAGGCCGTTTCCATTGTTCTCCACTGCTCCTTGGCAAGGGCTTTACCCTGACTAGTCCACAACCACATGAAGAGACACATCAGTCTTTTGTTTCTGTCCAAAAGACCTGCCTGCAGGGGGTTGAAAGAGAGAGCATAGTCACTCAACATAAGAGAAGAAGGAGAATAGAGATAAAGAAAGAATAATAGAAAGAGAAGTGAGAAAAAGGAGGAGAGACAAGGGGGTAAGTTTGCCGTGCTGTTTCCTTCAGTTCCTGTACATTCCAGCTGCTTCGTGGGGCATAACCCTGGCCTGAGCATTAGCCCCAACGCTAAAGCTAACACACCCACACATCTCACGCATGCTTTCACTGCACTCGTTTCCCACAGCATTGCTCACTGACTGACTGAGACTTTAAGAGTAGACTGGCTCGCTGTGCGGGGTGACACATCGCATGTGCCGGCAA
Organism: Macquaria australasica; assembly: GCA_005408345.1. NCBI lineage: Eukaryota > Metazoa > Chordata > Actinopteri > Centrarchiformes > Percichthyidae > Macquaria > Macquaria australasica. Next base: position 267,256 of record SEMN01000019.1, on the reverse strand, counting down.
TGACAGCATGGGCTACTGTAGCAAGTTGTGGCATACCTAATAACAGAATCATGTGGCTAGGGGGGATCAGTTAGTCATTAAATGAAACTGGCTTTGTGATTAAGTAACTGATTAGGTCTACATTAATCTCAGAATATGTAACGTGTTAAAGTCAAGCACACAGAGGTAAAGGCGAGAGTGTAAGAAGAAGAGAGAACAGAGTCACAGCTCCCTGATAAAACATGACAGACTGTCCACAAGAACTGAAAGTGTGTGAAGTTACTGCAGAGTACAGAAAACACAGCTGCACACCTGGGGTGTAATGGACTCTGGGACAAAATAGCAAACACACAGCCAGATAGGCAGAAAGACAAGAGGCTGACACACACACACACACACACACACACACACACACAGGAATCAGCCTTAACTGAGAGGGCTGCAACACAACGCCGATGTCATGTCATTACATGAAGGATCACCACTGCTCGCTGCAGCTGCTATTTACATATAAATGCAGCAGAATGTGGTCAAAAGTTCACTCCTTCTTTCCATGGTTTGCATGCAACAAGCACTCTGGGGATTAACTCCAAAAGGCAAAAAAAAGTCATAACCTGATTCATAAAATGACTGGGCACAAAAAGTAACAGGAAAGCTGGCTGACAGTTTTTACAAGCGTTTGAGTTTACTCTTCCAGGAATGCCGTGAAACATCAGCGTCTGGTGTTGTTTCACAGTCCTGGGTTCCCCCCCTCCCCTCGCATTCCTTCCCCCTTTCCCCCTGTTTGACGTTCTTTGTCCTGACCACTTGTACATGGAGGCGAAAGGAGACACTGGCGGCTTAATCCACTGCCAGAGGCATGCTAAAGCCATCTGGGCCCAAAACCAAACGTAAGGCCTTCTGCGTCTCCTATATGAGAGGAGGAACGGGGCAGGCGGGGGGAGGACGGATGGAGAGAGGGAGATGGAAAGTTAAGCGAGAGAAAGAGGAAAATGAGAGAAAAAAGAGGGGGAGACAGAAAGGTAGGAGGTACAAGAGGGGCTAAGGGGGGTTTGGAACAAGAACCAGGCTACACTGACGCATACTGTCTTTTGTGGTTTCCAGTCCTGACCCTCTGACCCTATACATCCTGTTGAAGGGGTGGAGGCAGGCGGAGGGAAAGCCGAGATGGCAGCTATAGGCACTGACTGCATGTATGTATGTATGTGCATCTGTGTGTGTCCAAAGTGGCGGGCAATGCAGACAGCATACAGGGTAAATATGAATATCTGAGTAGATGCTACAGAGCTCTATCTGTCCCTCAGGTGTGACTTTTCACACCCCTCTTCTCTCTCGTCCTATGTGTTTACATCCACTCCCTGCAGAATCTTGTGGGGGAGGAACAATGGTCTCTCCAACATTCCCACTCTCCTGCCGAGAGCACTCGTTTGTCTCCTGCATTCCTTTCCCCATTCATCTCTTTCTCTCTCTCCCCTCCTGAACAGGGAAAAAACCCTACTCTTTACACGGGGGAGGGGTCTGAGTATACGTCTTAAAAACCTCTGAGTGGAATCAGTCCCCCTTGAACACAACCTCCCCCTCCTCCCCTCTTTCCTCCCCGTTTTACTTGGTTAGTGAAGCAGCAAAGCTCAAAGAAAGGGAGGAGAAAGAGGAGATGCATTCTTTCTCTCCCTCTCGCTGTCTCTCAGTGTGTACCGGGGGTGAGTTGTGGCTTATTTTTAATTACTGGTTAAAAAAAAAATAAAAGAGGGAGGGCTGGGTCTATTCCCCGCCGGCCGCTTGCACACAGGCTCAGTCAGTCACACACACACACACACACACACAACTGTAGCCGAGTCTGGGACTTTCACAGAGGAGTCTTTAATTTGCACTGGGGCCTGGCCTCCCACACTGCACAGCCCAAACCACCCACTTACAGCCATGCACCATTCCTCAGAGTTACTCCAACATACTCCCTCCCCTCCCAAACAGTGAAAGCAACATGAACTCTCAACCACGCAATTTAGCTGTCAAGTAAAGGCTCAAAACTTTCAATATTCTGTCAAGAGAACAGAGCAAAAAAGCTTGTTTGTCTTTTCATTTTTTCTCCTCCCTGAAAAAAAAACTATCTCCTTGGAGAAGATTTAACTTCTCCTCCGGTGTTTTTCACCCAGGGCTTTGAGTCTGCCCAGGTTTAGCGTGCAGGAGCCATGAGGATCATCCACAGTCAACACTGAGGAAATCCTTTCGGGGCTTTGCTTTTCCTTTGCTCCTTCTGATGCCAAAACACAGACAGGAAGAGCAAAAAGGGAGGAGCGGGACAGCCCCTACCTGACAGAGCAGCCCCTGTCCACTTGACCAGACACGCCAAATGTGCTGTTTACATCTTGACATTTGGGAACATAATCCTCAAAGTAAACTATAGGTTCCTTCTTTTTTAGCACTAAACTGGTATACGTGTTCTTTCTGCAGAGAGGGGGACAGCAGGGGTCCACTGCCGCAGCCATTCTTTGTGTTTGCCGTAGTCCTGTCAGTTCCTCCCCTCGCTCATTTTCCCCCCGCTCTCCTGTCTTTCTTCAAACCGAGAGCAGGAGGACAGGAATGAATGACATTCTCTTGCTTGCGCTTCCTGTGTCAAAAGATATCCAAACGTCACTCTTCCTCCCTAAATGGCTATAATCAAAGCATTCCAGGCCATAACAAACTGGGACCAATTAAGTCGTAAGTAACCTAAACACTTAACAGCCACTAACCAAAGCTTTAAGTCCTGCAGATTTATCTATTGACTTTTATTCTGCTTTAGAGCATGTCCAGGCAGGAAATCACTGTCGATTCAGGCCATGGGAATACACAATAATTGCACATGACTGATATTATGATACAGCAATTTCTTCACAAATATTCAGCAAGTGCCTACAGGCGCAATTCATCTGCATAGGTTACCTAGGATTACATTGCATCAGAGCATCATGTTACGCATTATTTGGGCTATATTCAACACTTACAGGTTGGACCAGATTACACAAATTTGAGTGGCAACGTGCTTCAAAGCAGCTGAGGCTATGATGACATCTAGTGAAAGATTTCATATTGCAAGTCAAGAATTTTCTCTTCTCCTTGCTTACATCTGGATCACAAGAACACGATTTACTTCAAATTAAATTTGACATCAGGCACACTAGAATTAGATTATTAAGTTCAGCAGGAAGATCAAAGTTCAGGCGTATAATGACAAATGAAACTGCAACTGCACAAGCTGGAATAACAGGTAGTAAATCTACAGATGTAACGCTTTTGAACTAAATTCAATTTCTCTGCATCTATTCATCTGATGACTAACACCCTTAAGCTGACACTGAGCTGTATAAAAGAGATGCTGTGTTTTTCCCCTTGTGTCAATGAAAGAGCGACAGTGCAAGTTCCCACTGGCTTGCATTCTCAGACAGTCGTGACAGGATGAAGTAATTACTGAGTGGCTGACACACCAGCATGGCGAGGATTTATCTCCTCCAGGAAGAGGGATAGCCAAATCACAGTTTACCCGCATTGGGCTCCCAGTTCGGGCTTGATCCCGCAGCTGCAAACGGAGAAGCCACACACAGACACTTTTGACACTGTACGGTCACATGCGTGCGCACACACCCACTTGCTCAAAAGCCCCGTCAAGGTATGGCTGCCAGCCACAACTGGTGTATTTCTCCTTTTTACTCGACTTGTATGCGGTGCGTGTGCTACTGTGTCACCACATGCCTCGACCCAGCCCTCGTTTCCTGTCAAACACACCTACTTGCACCATCAAAGCGTGTGGAATGACAGCATTATGCAGGTGTGTGTGTGAGAGAGACCAACAGAGGGAATCGGAGAGACAGATGACACCAGAGTACTGTTTAATTTACATCCCCTCTTGGAATAATAATTCCACCTTAGAGGATGGCAGCTTTGATCCACTGACAGACAGGTGTATTTCACATGCAGCGGCATACGCTGCTAAGGCAGGGCTTTATCTGTCCCTGTAATTAACGCCAGAGCAGGAAATAGAGAACTATCGGTGTGTGTGTATGTGTGTTTGGGGAACAGACAAGGCAGGAGGGATTGACGGAGCTCAAAGGAGCATTCCTGCGCAACGTCCTCAGTGAGCATCATTTGATCTCCATGTCTCTCAGGCAAATATACATCAAGCAAAACATGAATGTCAGTCATGACTCAGGGGTACAGTATCTCACTCACTGATCACTCATTTCCTCTATTTTCCTCTATTTCTGTCTTTTAGACATACACACAAACAAACTGGGAGTGTTGATAAGACACACAATGTGCCTAAAATAATGTCTGATGGCAATAACATATGAAACTTGTGAGTTTCCCCATTTACTGAGACCCACTGTGGTGGAGAAACATCAGAAAGCAAGCTGGATTTATTCTAAAAGTGGGGGTGAAGCTCCCTCTAGTGGAGACAAACCAAAATTGAAAAACTGAAAAATGAATTATTTGCTATAATGCAAATGTTCAAGAGAAAAACAGAAGCATATCTATTTTCACAACAAAGTCTGGTTTAACAATTTTACACCTTATAAATGCTTAGAAATCCTTGTTTAATCTGCTACATTTTCTCCTTTTTATTTAATATTCTACATATCCACTTCACTCTTCAATGACATTTAACTGAGGAAATTCTTTTTGGGATAGACTGGTGACCTCATTTTATGGAAAAGGCAGGCATCTTGCTATTTGTTATGTCTACTTTTGTCATTTGTTTTTCTGATACCCAAAAGGATGCAACAGTTACATTGACTGTCATTAAATCCAGTGAATAACATTTTTCAGTATGTTTTTTCATTTCCAAGTCGGAATTTTTACGACTCTGAGGAAATGTAAAACATTGAGTGGCATTTTACCACTAAATGTTGAAACTGAACAGTACGTCAGTCTGAAAGAAGAAAAGCAGGATGTGTTCAATGTGCCATCTCAGTGATAGAAAGTGAGTTTCACTTTGTTTTCTATTGGCCTTGTTACTGAGAACCATGCAATATTTTAGTAAGGTAAAAGTAGAAACTGATTTTTTAAATATGGATAATGTGTTGGTAAGTAAGGACAGCCTCCTCTCTGAGGCTCCATAGTGCTTCATAGCACGTAACAGTTTTAATTAATGACCATATTTTCACCTGACCTCTTTATTTTTCTTCTGTCTCTGTTCTGCCTTTTATGTGGATTACTAGATATCTGGAATTAACTTTGCCCACGGCACAGAGGAATTAAGAGGCTGATGAAAGAGGGAAGTTGAAAGACTAAAAGTGAGTAAAGAAAAAGTCAGAGTGAGAGAAACACTAAATATGCAGAGTTTAGTGAAAGACATCAGATCAAAAGACACAAACACATTTTGAATAAGTGAATTTGTGCTTTTGAGTTTAATTTCAGTCAATTAACAGACAGAAGTTCTACTTGAGAAGAACATATTGTTTCTGTTTAACATCTGACCCTCATCATTCCTACACTGTTTTGTTTTCAGTACCCATGAGCCAGGGAGACTGTGTTTATGAGTTGCCTGCCATCACATCTCTATCCAAAGTTACTGTAAATGTGGAGAGGGAAATATTGCAAGCAATGACAGACTGTTAGTCCCTATAGTCACACAGGGGTACAACAGACCTGAGACAACTGGATATACTTTACAAAGTGCTGTCAACTGCACTAAACCACTCCCAAACCTCTCCAAACTCACAGACAACAACTTTATCTCCGCCTAGAGCTTATAACGTAACGTACCCATGTAAGCCATGCATTGTGTCTGTCTCAAAAAACATTTCAAAAAGTCTTTATGCTGAGCTAAGCTAACAGTATCCTGGTCAGACAGTGGTATCAATCTTCTCATCTAATTTTTGGCCAGAAAGCTATTCCTTTAAACTTACATCCGTTTTTTTTTTTTTTAAATCCAGAGTTAAACCACAAATGCAACATACCTGGTGATTTTGGGCAGTTTCTCAACCAGTTAATACAGATCCACATAAGAATGTCAAGCCAGAAGGTAAAAGGTTATTAAACATATTCCTTTTTGTACTGAAAGACTTTATCAAGCAATGATTGTGCTCTTTAAGATGACCTCGTCTACTGGGAGCAGTCATTCCTGAAACCTTTTACTGCACTATCAGTTTAAATGTCTACACATTTAAACAGCTGGCACTACAAAATACGGTTCTCTAAGTGCGCCCTTGAGAAAACATTTTTCAGGATGAATTTTGAGCCAGCACTGATGGGTTGGAACAATTTGTGAATGAATCTGAGGGAAACTAATGATCCCTCAGGGTAAAGTAGGTGCAGCAAAAAAAGTAATGGGAAACAAAAGACTGTACAGTATGTGCACAAAAACAGAATATGAAGTAAGCCAAAAAATATAATAAAAACAGTAAAGCAAAGAAATCAGTTGCAAGGAGTGTAAAGAATTTAATCACATTTTTAGTAGCTTATTGATTGAAAGTGCTACAGTTAGCTGTTACATACTGATGTTGGCAATAAAGTTTAAATATAGTATTATAAATAAAAGGATTATGTTCTACTAACTCGCTCTTAAACTTGCAGTGATTTTATTTACGGCTTGTAAGTGCGACTAAAGCCTTCCTGGATGAATGTGTCAACAGCTGAGCCTTCCCTAACTCATATTCAGGATGGCCTCTGTCATTTACATGATACTAACACAATCCCACGTGACTATGGCCTACTTGGATCACCAGAGACATTGTGTGTACAGTATGTGTGTGTCCACGGCATGTTGTGCTCAGGAGGGTCTTGAAGCCTTGTCCGAGAATAGAAAGCTGGTAGGTGAGCAGGCTGGCAGCATAGCTGGCGTCAGTGGCGAGCATGAACTGAAGTGTGTGCGTGACTCACTGAACCACAGATGGTCGGTTGGAGACATGGGGCCACAGACTGCTCGTCTGTCACACAGTAGGGCATTAGGGGCCCTCCATCTACCCTAGCAGGCCTCAAACTGGTAAATGGCAGCAGTGATCTCTTTTCCCATAAGCCCTGTGGGGCTCAGCATCTTTCTCCCCTGCCCTCTGGATGCTCATTTTAACAAGCACAGAAGTCTGAGGTGAACCCCTATGAACTCTGATTTCAGAGGGGCCCTGAGTCTGACCTAAATAACTGGACCCTGCAGAGGCGTGTGTTGCGATGCTGTGCCAGGCGTCGCTCTGTGTGATGCAGGCCACACCTGTCGTCCTCCCACCAGAGATATGATACCAAAATAGACCGGGAGCTGGAAGGTGTTCAACATTTCCCGGCCACCATGAGTGGAGGGGAAACCAAACAGCATGTAGGTTAATCTCAGTGTGCTCACATGGGATCCAGTTTGGAGGAAAAACCAGTTGCAGATGAGCTGGGAGATAGCTGGAGGTTTATTTAATAGCAGTGTCAAGAGCTTGTCAGCCACAGGCTATGTATAACTCCACAGAGGTTGTTTGTAATTTAAGTTTGATCAACTTAATCTTATGCCATTTAAAAAAAAATCAACCAGTTTATAATTAGTTTAGAAATATCACGATCAAACTCCAAGAATTACTTTTTTGTATTCCATAAGACATCAATTATTATTATGTTTCTTTAATTTCAATGAGGCTTGTTCCTATTTTTATTCTTATTTAATATTAACAACTTAAGACAGTCCATTTTCTTGTAAAGCATGATTAAGCAGAAAGCATGGGATGGGCGCTGATAGTTTGTGTCAAGCGACTCACAATAAACGCACGTCTTCCGGTTGGCGCTTTCAAAGTAAAGGCCAGTGACGCACTTTAAATTTTACTGGTATAGCCTATTATTTTTGCTGACCTGACGTCGGCTACTTAACTTCCATGGTGGGCACTGTTGTAAGCCTATTAGTATTTTTATCTCATTTTCATAAGAGGTTCTAAATCCAAAGTGATTTGCATTGTGTCGGATGCAGTTTTATTTTGGCATGTCGGTACTTGCCGCCCACTTCCCCGACCACTTCGGCTTTTATTGTGAAGGCAACACAACCTAACTTCCTGCCTCTGACTCGGTGGGCGCAGGTCGCCCCCGGTCATCACGCCTCGCTCGCAAACGGCAGAGAAACACAACAGCGGCTTTTACTCACAAAGGCGAGTCCAGTAGTCACACATGCTGAGCAGCGTGCTGTAGAAACACTGAAGTAACGTCATGAAAGCCGCGAGTCCGCAACACTGAGCCGAGGCGAGGTGACGGGAGGAGTCCTCTCTCCCTCTTTTTGCTTCTACACTCTGACGATATTGGATCTTATGTCAGGATGTGGACGCGCCTTGATCGCACCCCCCGCCCCACACAAACACTTAATAGCGCATTCAGCACTGGGTGGGACAGTCCCGTTCACAGTCATCCAGAAAACTTCACTCTCATGCCTCTATAACTTTCCCCTCTGACTTCTTAAGCGTCTGTGTTGCCCTGATATTCCGATAGAGACTCTTTTTCTTTTTTTTTTGGTTAAATTGGCATCTCTGTGAAATGTAGGCCTATCATTTAAAAAAATATATTTTGTATTAATTGAGTAGGCATTTACTTTTTATTTGATCTTTTTTTTAAACTTTATTTGTCTTGCATCAGTTCAACACATAACATAACTAAACTCAGAAACACTGATCTTGATGGAAAACTAAAATTTGTAACAAAAAGAGAAAAACAGAGATGCCTTTAATCCATAAGAAAGACCAATTTATATTTCTTTTTTCTCCATTGCTCAGTATTTGGAGGTTGTGACTTTAACCTGGAGACTGGTATTTTTAATACATTTTAATTAATTAATCCAGATATGAATCCAGACTCCCTGAGCAGAACCCCACCACCAAATATTTTTTTGACTAACCTAAAAAAAAAAAACTGTAAAATTTAAGAAATGTTTCAAAAAAAATCAAAGAAAATGATATTTTATTAATTCATTTAAATGTTCAATTATATTTTATGTAATTTCTATCTCACCAAATTATGGTCTTAATGTTGTTTCAGATCTTTTTCTGTATAGCAAGGTATGTGATTCTGGTGGTGAATACTAAATCTCTTTTCATTTATTTCATTTTTTTTAAAACTTTAAATTCTTATGATCTTCTTGTGTAAATCACTGTATACTTACATTACATAAAACCCTTTTTATGACACCAATTTAGATCTGTATCTACGCCTGTTTACCTTGTGAACTTGTAGAACAGATCACCAGATAGATTACATGGCAACACGCAATAATAACTTTATTGCACTTTATTCATACAGGCGTAGCAATTGTTTAGCTTCCTGACCTTGTTCTTAACTCATCACTCTCTGTTAACAGACACAACAGGATAGCAGATGGCCAAATCCACAGCAACTGACTGCAGCAGCATGGAGCAAAGAAACACAGCTCAGGTCAGTGTTCTCAGGACCAATAGCTCCATGTCAAACCTAATGCTGCCACAGGAGCCTTTGACCTGTAGTCCCCCTCAAACCCACCTTGAAAGGTGACATAAGAGAACACAAATGGGGCCCTAGAGCAGCATTTTTCTTTGCTTTTATAACATATGAGTCATCCTGACATATGAAAAACAAATTTCAGCCTTGCTCTTGGAAATTTGCGTGGGCTGGCGAAGGTGTGAGGGGAGATCTGGACGAATGCTCGGCTTGATCTTGATTCGACCAGACGTTAGTGGTCTGTATCCCTGTCACTTATATTTAGCACACTGGGAAATCCAACGATATTTATTCTCACACGCTCTCTCAGAACAGAACTCTTGAAAAAGTGCCAGTGATGGCAGTGATTGTTGTTAATTGGGTCAAGATGTCTGGTAGTTTTTCATCCTAGTGTAGGAACAAGGGCAGAGGTGCAGTGCTGTGTTACACTGAGCCCCTGGGGGCAGTGTTGTACAGGCTTTGTTTTAGCCTGTAGTACTATACTGTAGACAGAGTAGGGAATACACAGAAGCCCCAATACAGTAAGGTTACTGTTCCAGACTGAAAAGAGCATGTTGAGTTTTATTAATACAATATACTGAAATTGGGAAAATGCTGCTGTCTGAAATTCATAGATAGATCGATAGATAGATCAACATTCTCTATAACAACTTCACTACCTTTGGAGCTTTTAGACCACTGTTCAAGCACGGCTTATATTTGCTGATGGAAAATTTGTCTTTAAAGGAATAATTGACATTTTGGGAAATACACTTGCACCCTTTCTTGCCGAGAGTTACATGATAAGATTCCTTACTGTTTCCTGACACCTCTTCCTGTTCCTGATGATGGTTTTAAAGTTAAATGAAAAGCTTTAAACTGCAACAATGCAATGTTTTAAATATCTGTGGATTTCCTGGTTTATAGATAGATAGATAGATAGATAGATAGATAGATAGATAGATAGATAGATAGATAGATAGATAGATAGATAGATAGATAGATAGATAGATAGATAGACAGACAAGGTGTTTCCTATTGATGCATGAAGATGGATGCTGGCCGAGGCTTGAATGATAAATAAATATTGGACAAAGCACAGAGTGTGAATGCTTTTCTTATCATTATTCGTGACATTATTCCTATTTGGTTGCACTAGAAACAACGTCATCATCAGTATTTGTATTTGCTATTTTACATCTTTAATTGTTGCTCATTTATAATCACATTTGCCCAAAAAGTATCTTTCAGAAAGTGGGCAATCTAAACTATAATTCTGTATTTGGACATGTTTTTGTTTTGGTAAGTAGTTCAGATAGTACAGTGAGTACAGTGTGCCCAATGCTGCGTCAGAAAACTAAATGGAGAGGTGGTATTCCACTGTTTTGTTTGACAAAACCATCAGCAAAATGAGCCACAAGCATGCCTCAAATGCTTACTTAAGGAATGCTTTATTGAGCGCAGCGCCTCTGTTCGGGTGCCATATTCACAGCCACTGAATTAAACATTGTCCTGTAGCCTATTACAAGAGCTAGGGGAGGAAAGCCACTCTTTTCAGCCAATCCCTCAACACCTCTGAAAAATAGATGCTGGGAAAATGAGGCTGGATAATTGACAGCAGGTCACTGAGCCAGGGAAACCGAGGGTGAGAGGAAGGAAACAGAAACTATGGCACATTTCCCAGACTTAAGATCTGTGTGTAAACTCCTTCTAATTGAAGGTCAATTCTTCTTCTTAGTGAAACAACAGGTTGATTTACTCACACTCCTAAGTGCTGTTGTGAAAAGGCAGGGGGTCTAGCTGTTGTGTAAGAGGCCAAGGAAGGGGAAAGACAAAGCAGAGTGAAGAGGTGATGAATATGTTAACTGGAGACGACGCGGGGCAGAGGAGCCAGGGCTTAGAGGCAGTAAAATCCTCACATTAACCGATTGCTATGGATTTTCCCAAGCTTTAGAAAGAGGATCTGCTCCAGATTTTGTTAAACCGATCCAAAGGAGCTGATGTCTAGGCCAACATGTCTGTCCGACACAATAGTAACGTGTGTGTGTGCGAGTGATTGCGCGGGCTAGCGTGTGTGTGCGTACGTGACAGTTTCAGTGGGCAGAGAGGCAGGCAATAGCAGCCACAGCAACTTAACGTTCAAAGAGAGGAGATCAAAGGACAGTCCCTTACTTCGCTCTCCTTCCTCAGGATTAAAAAGATCATCAATAATAATGGGCTGGAGCAGCGCAGTGGGCAAACTGGAGTGGAGCAGGAGCAGAAGCTGATAGGTCTCTCACCTGTATGTGATTGCGTGCGTGTGTGTGTGTGATGTTTTGGCGGTTTGCCGCGGGGACAAGTGGGAGCAGAAACCATAAGCGCAGGCTGTTTTTCTGGAACTGTTGCCTGAACCATCCTTCTGAAACATCATGCAATATTCACCACAACGTCTTCACTTCTCACTTTGGGCTCCCAGCCGATTCCCTGTGAAATGAATGAATGCGTGTGTGTGTGTGTGTGTGTGTGTGTGCGTGTGTGTATGCATTTGTGCATGTGAGCGTCTGCATGCATGCTTCTCCTGCATATTGGAACAACAGAAAAAAAGCGGTTACTGTTTACTTGGTGGGAAGTCACCGTATGATTATTTATGTTCAAGCCTACACATAAGAGCTAGTTTTTTTCTATAGGCATTGTGTGTCAGCTCTTTGCGAAGCAAACGCTGCACAACGCCGGAGTACAATGATGTTACAGCACATCTCCATTATGTGTCCATGTTATGCCACATTGACATCCCATGACGTGGGATGGGAGGATGATTCCCATGTTTATGACTTGAAAGTTCCACATCGTCGTGCAACTCAAGATGGCAGCTGCCAGTCAGCTCCTTTGACTATTACTGCACATTCTAGCTGTCCTTCTATGAATTTATTCTGATCCCAAAACAGACTCATATTGGTATCAATAAACACTAACAAAATAGAAAGAGCAACTACAATTCGTATGTATACCAAAGGTAATACAAAACACTATTAATGCTTCTAATAATGAGTGTAATTTGAACACAATGAATAATGTCAGTTGTTAACATTGAGTTAATGTTGAGTGACGGTTGTATGATTGCATTGGGGGTTTAAACATACTGTGCATGGTCAATATAGCTTTAACGACTTTGGCTGGCTGTCGGGATCAATGTTTGTTTGCTTTTTCAGGCAATAAAATGCAATGTTTAGGGCCATGTCGGATATATAAGAACTTTCAGAAAAATCCCAGTAATACTTATGACTTGAACAGTGTGCAAAATACACTATGACTCAATCCAAATAGCTATTTAACAACACCACACAATAAAACATCCTATATGACATTTGCTTAGTGTGATAAGGACAGCTCAAGTACTGTTTTTATTCTTTCCTTTGGATAAATAAGGACTTTTATTTTGCAAATGGAATAGCGTCACAGATTTTTAATAACATTTTTACTTCAGCCATCAAATTGTCCATGTTATACGTGTTTTAATGTGTTTGTTTCTTATCTAATTTTTCATGCCTGCAATCTATAAATAAATCGTATCATATCATATCATAATGTGTACTGGACGTAAATTAGGCTTTTCAAATATGCAGAAGAGGAGCAGGACCGTATTAATTAGCCTAAATTTATAGTTTGCATTAATTTGTGAGGGCAACATCACTTTATGTCCATGCTAGCAGTTGTGGCATGAGCAAGCAGTAGTATACATTAGCTGCCTGTTCACTGTTGAAACCCCCCAAACATCAGATTTTAAGGTTTTCAATGGGTGTTAATTAAGGTTTAGTAGAGTTAATTAAAGTGTCCGAGACCACCTGTGATGGCTGTATTTCACACACTGTGTGAACAGTGTGTAAAACTCAGAAAATGGTAATTCTGTTAACTACCACATGACGTGAAAGCGGCGGTAGTTCATGTGTTAAAAAGGAGGACAGTGAGACAGGCGAGCGGTGGGATTTGTTCCTATTCTCCTTCCAATCTCCCTCTCTTCCTCTCCTCTTCAATCACATCCTTTCCCCCAGGAGGAGAAAAAGGAGAGGTAGCTAATTAATTACAGTGACTGACAACTCAATGGTGAAGATCTAAGGAGGTGATGAATTGTGCAGTAGTATGACTATGACAATAATCTGAAGCAATCCCCTACCTTCACTACCAACCACGGAGAACTGCCCTCCACATTGCCTCATAATATATCACTGGGACCCACTCTCCCCGTCTCCTTTGTTTCAGCCTCAGTTGCAGCTGATTCCGAGACACAATAAGGTCGGCAGCAAATGAAGGTCAAGGGTCACAAGAAGCTGACAGCCAATCACTATGGCTATGAGAGCTAGACAGCGGATTGTCCTCAATTGGAAGCAGCAGCAGCAGCATAATGTTGGCTTATCAGTGACCACACAGCACTAATATCTCTTCTCTGTACTTCCACAGCGTCCATTCATCATGTGACAAACTCAGGCGCCAAAAAACGGATGTTCATTAAATTGCCAACAGCTGTGAGACTACTCCTGCAGACTCGTGTGCTACATAACACACACACACACACCCACACACACACACCTTTGCTTAGTCACTTTTTACCTGAGAGGCATTTAAAGGTGTAATCTTTACATTATCAGCAAATGGTTACAGATCAAGAAAGTTGCATCTACAAAACATGTGAGAGACACTAGACAGCTGGGAGTAAAGAGAAACAGAGACTTCCTGTACCATGTGTATGTAGCACTACAGAGCAGCTGTCTTGAAAACCAGAGTTAATCCCTACAATACTCCACCTGATAGATGGTCTTCATTATCTCTTCATTCCTCAGGGTAAGGGGCTTCGAATGTTCCTCTCTTGATCTCATCAGTCACCTTTAATGGATCAATAACTACCACTACACAATAGAACAATCAACTGAATCCTCTAATTGTGTCGTTACCCTGAATTATCAGTAGATGTGTAATGATAAAATACCAGGATGCAACTTCATCTTTTGACATTTCATTAACTGGAGAAGGAAATTATAATCTTGGAGGAAGTCAGTTGCAACAAATCTTAAACAGCATTAAATAAATGTTTGCTCAGAATCAGTTTTAAGCCTTTTGAACTGATTGAACTAGTTTAGGCAATTTTCCAATTTGCAGTAAATGTGTTTAATTAGCTGACTGTAACCTTGTCAGCTAGGTATGTGGAAATGCTGTCTTTTAATTGGCATAATTAAAAAGGAATTGAGGAGAAAGCCGATGTGCGTCAGGCGATGGTGACTCAACGTGCACAATGTGAAGGAATGACGTTTGGATTTGCGGTGGGAAACATAGAAGCACCCAGTGCTGGATGCCAGCACCACTCAGCATCAATACTGCATGCAGTAATGCTGGAAAGCCAAGCGCTCCAGACCATGAGGCACACAAGAGGTCTAAAATAAGACCCAGCAGCCACTGAGCTTTACAGCTCAAATAAGCTCTTATGTGGGAAAAACAGTTCTGCATTCATCATTTTGTATCTGAGAAGAAAACTGGGTCAGATGGATAATAATGTAGAGGGTTTGGGTCTGCAAAGTGAAACTACTCCCCAGTCAGCTAACCAAGGCAACTCTTTCCTTTATGAAACAGACTTTCATAAAAGGAGAGAATAATAAAAGAAAGAATTTGATTTGATGGCCCTTGATACAATGCCCAAGCTTTATGTAAGGATAAATCTCTCTCTGCAGTAACTGCAGCACTAATTCATTTAATTTTCTGGCTGTTGACACTGTACACATGCTGCATAACTTAGACTCACAGCACATCTATAATACATACTTTCTATGCACACATATCAATTTATAATGCGCTATGAATTATGTATGTTCACACATGTTCATGAGCACGAGTCTGTATGTGTCAAGTGCATGTTCCCACCGACCTGTGCTGCTCTGGATGGTTCTGACAGTGGTGGTGGTGCGCGGGGGTGAGTTGGTCCTCCTGTTGCCCACCGTGACGCCTCGCTCTTCCTCTTCCTGCGAGCAGCCTTTCTCTATGGCACGCACGTAGCTGTGGCTCCGCATGCGGAAGCAGCCGGGCATGGGCAGGTCCAGGGCATCCACCGCCTGCGACTCCATCTCGCTAAACACTGACTCACACACCGCCTCGATCTGTCCGTTCACCTCCACCTCGCTCACCTGCGGAGGAGGGGACACACGCAAACACCCAGACGAAAAACACACACAGGAGAGTACACGCCCAAGCACAGGAAAAAATAAAAATGAAAAATACAAATGTACAGGAACAGACAAAGGAGAGTGGACAACATATTGCAGAAGCAAAAGCTAGGGAAGCATCTCTTAGTGCTGCAAGATTCAATGTTACAGAGCGTTTTCACTGATTAAAGCTTCACTAGGCAGAAGTTTTATGTATAAACAAATTGGGTGCTACAACAGAAGACAGTGTTCCAGTGTTTCTATAATTCAAGGCAGGTAGATTCACCATATTTGCCAAAAATCCATTCTTTTGTTTGATATGGACACTTCTCTGCTCATGGAGAAATAAATAAAAACTGTCAATGGTTTTTTGAACAAGAGCATGAGAAACCTCTTCTTGACAAAAGTTCTTTTGACTCAAATCTATTTAGAAAAAGCAATTACAATATGTTATATTAAACGTTAAAAAAAAAGTTCAATATTTTCTGTCTTCTTTGGTGAAGCATCAGACTAGTCGCAGCTGTTAAACTGCTGTTCAGTTTAAGCACGTCACATCACATAACTGCTGAGTATGGTAAGTTCAAATTGGTCAGACTTTTACCTCTTTTACCTCCATGCTGCCTTGTGAAGCTTTAAGCCATATGGAGAAATTTACATGTACTTAAAAAAGAAATATATTTGAGGAAAATAAAAGAGCATCCAAGGAGTGACGAGGGGGAGGAATCACTGTAGGGTAAAACTTCAAAGGCCCATACAACAGAGTGAAAGACTACGAGTGTTGTTATTAAAAGGGGAGAATTAAGGAAGTGTCAAAGTTAGGACTAGCGGGAGTGAGATGTGACTCGGGGAAATCTAACTACACCTGCAGTTTGGGTTTCAAAACAGGGTCTAACACTTGCTATAGACTTGTGAGATGGGTATGTGTTACAGATTGGGCTGTGTGAGGGCAGATAACATGAAGCTCCATTCCATTCCTTGAAGTTGCCCATGTTCAGCTGGTCCAAATAAAGAAAAGTTTGCAAAATGTCTGCACAGGGAGCAAAACATAGGAATGGGATGTGGCTAGGGACTAAAGCATGTGGTTTGGGTGTTTGTCAGTGAAGAGAGTGTACAGTCAGACCAGTGTGAGTATATACTGTAGAGCTTGGAGTCAGAAAGGTTTGTGGACCTCGATTCAATCCAGTGATGTTTTTGTGTGTGTGTGTCAGTTCACACTCTATACATGTCACACGTGCACATACATGTCAAATATGAGTGTGAGTGAGATAGAGAGCCTAGCAGCACCTCTTTTATTCAGTGGCATTTTTGTAGATGCCATGTCCAGTGTGTCATTTTCCTCTGGGCCTGCTCTGTGCCAGGACTTGAAGGGATGTCTCGAGGGTCCATCATTCAGCCGGCGAGGCAAACTGTTGCCCCTGGGCTTTGGAGGGGAGTACATATCCCCGTTACCCCAGACAAAAAGGTAAGCTAAGCTCCCGTCACTCCAAATGATGTAGAGTATGAAGCTGTGCTCAAAATCCAACATGACTAATATCTTATTTTGCAGCAGCCATGACAATAACAGACCTCCACTGTTTTTGTGTTTCCAATTCTTCAATATTCTCAATAATTATCAAATCAAGGCAAATGTCCATCATCATCTGGGACCAATCCCAATTTCAATTATTCATAATATTCATATGGCTGCATGTTAATTCTTGTTTTTCATCTCTTATATAACAGATGCCAAGTTGAAGAGAACATTTTTAGCCTGTCATTTTGCTTCACAAAGTATGCCGAGGCACAAGGAGCATATTAGGGTAAAGGAGGGGATTGGAGGGGTTCTGCATGCCCTCCTGTTTAATTAGCCAATCTGAATATGCCTATAATCATCTGAGCTCCAGAAAACAACATGCAAACGTATACACTAATTAGGAGATTGGGGGTTTTTGTGCTGTTCATACTTTGCCGGATGGTGACCTGATTGTTAATTCAGGCCTTAGGATGGCTACGCATGGGATTTCCTCCCCCCTGCACGACCTTATTGGACATAGCAGTGGAGGTACAGGGGGTGTAAGGGCTGACGGCAGCGAGGCACTGGCCCCTGGGTGCCACTAACCTGGCTGATGGTGCTCATGGCTCTCATGTAGCTCTCGTTTCGCGAGCGGAATTTAGGCGAGGCCAGCAGCCCTGCCGGGTCCAAGCTGTCCAGACTCCTATTGATGGAAACCTCACTCACCGCCCGCAGATAGCTGTGACTCCGGATCTGTAGCTTGGGCGAGTGCTCTGTGGAAATCCTGCAACAGGAGAAGGAAGGAAAGAGAGAAAAGAGGAGAGACAGAAAAAGAGAAGAAAACGTCAAAGCAGAGAAAAGGAAGCTTGGTAAAAAAAAAAAAAAAAGGTGAGAAACAAAGCGAGATAGAGGTGGAGAAAGAGCAGGGGAAACAGAGGGAGAGATGAAGCGATGGAAAGAGAGTGAGAGGAGGTATTTGCAAAGTACTTGGCAGTGTGTATGAACCCAAAGATACCGATCAATCCACAATTGCTTCAGGAGACACCCTTATCTAATCAACAAGCGCAGTAGTATTGAGAAATACTTGCGGTAGCTTAGGTAGTCTGTCCTTGAAGCACCTTGTAAGCACTTTTTAAAACACAACGCTGCAAACACTCGCATACATATATCAGAAGAGGGAAGAGGAACTGTGTGTGTGTCTGTGAGGTATATTTAATCTAAAGACTTTCACATAAAAACGGATATAACAGACACAAAAATACACACACATGCACAAACACGTCCCCGTCTCCAAGGAAGATGAATAGGTGTCTCATTAGCTCTCACCTGCCTCCAATCCGATTGCTCAGCATGCTTCACACATATGTGCATGTGTGTGTACGTGTGAAAAAGAAAAGTGTGTGTAGGTTACGCAGCAGTTGGATGCCAGCTAAACAATTCATTAATCAGAGGAAATAAAACCTAAAAAGCTGACTCGCTTTCCTCTTGATGAACATCGTGGCCTACTAAACCAACTTCCAGAAAACAAAGCGCACAGAGAGAAATGAATACAACTCGGATTAGAGAGTCTATTCTCAAATCAACTGTGAGGAGTAAGGACCAATACCCCCTTTATTTCACACTCTGCCTCTCATTTTCACTTGTGAGGATACAAAATAATTTACACACACACACACACACACACACACACACACACACACACACACACACACACACAGATACATACTGTACACATATACACACACACAACTCTTATGACTGTCTGCCTCCAGGTCAGGTCTGCTTTAATTATGTATTTCCTCCTTAAAATAGAGCGTGGTTACCACAGCAAAGCAAACTAGATTACTCATTCTTGGATGGAAGAATGAAGGGGAGAGGACAGTGGAGAGAACCGGGGTAATGAAAGGACAGATGAGCTATTGAGATGGGAATAAAAGGTGGTGATTTTGGAATCTCCATGTAGCCACACTGTCCTCCGGGCTTTTTAATAGCGAGCAGAAAATACTGAAAGCTACTGTATCAAAGCTATCAAAGTTCGTTTCATCAACACAGTTCATTCTTTTTTAATCTGAGGTTTCCATTCGCGGTGTTAAGTGGTAGCACAGTCTTTCTCTGTCTGTGGGGTTGTCAGGCAAATGCGGGAGGTGGTTTGTTGTCACAGATTCATAGATAAAGAACAACGTTAGTCAAATGCTGTTCTTTCATGTCCTGACACCACAGCCATAGCTAAATCAAGAATATGAAAGTGGCCCAAAACCACAGATTTACCCCTCTCTGATAAATATGGAGCGCCAGAAGTGACACAATTTCATTTTTTATTTTGTTTAATAAAGTATTTTGTCAAACAATTGCTGGTTACAGCTTCTAAAATGTGAATATTTGTCTTCAGTAATAGATAACTGAATATTTTTGGGTTGTGGACTGTTGGGTCAGACAAAAGAAGTGATCTGAATGAGACAACTTGGCTTTGGGGAAACTGTGATTTTTCACTATTTTATGATGTTTAATCCAGGAAGTAATAAGAAGATTAATCTATAATTTTGTTGGTCGGTTATGTCTCCTTCTGTGTTCAGTTACCCATGTAACCGCCTATTGCTGGATACTTTTATGTTCCAAATTTAAGTGTAGTGAATGGCTTTGTGACAACTTTGGTTGGCTGTTTTATCTTCTATCTTTCTAGCCTCCAATCAGATGATAAGTTGTACAATCAGTACATAAAGACTTAAAGGATAGGTTCACCATTTTTTCAACGTGGGATCTCTTAATAGCCAGTATGAACAGGAGGAATGATTACAGTGAGCAAAATCACTTTCAGTGTTCATATGAGCACCTGACTATTGTTGTAAGACAGACTTGAAAAACTGTGAACCTCTCCTTTAAATTATTGCACTCTTCTATTAGCTCATTTTATTATCAGGTCCTTACTTTTTCCTATTGTGTGTTCTTAATTGTTTATCTATTCCCTATTTTCCTTTGCAACATTTCCCGTTGTCCTCACAATATTTCCAATTTTCGTTCTGGGGCTCCATGCTCTTATGATCAGTTGATAATAGAAATGAGAAGGTACATCACTCAATTCAAGAAAATAAATCAAAATGCACATCCCAAACCTCAGAGATTGGCATGACTCATCTGTATCAGCTACATGGAGTCTGTGACTGTGGATGATGCACAGAGGAATCAAGTCAAGGAAGAATCTACCAACACTATTATCCCTATCCACATTTCCTCTTGATTTCCCTGTGGGGCTGATTATAGGCCGAACCAATGATGTCTTTTGTGGCAACTTGAATGGCAGACCTTGCCTATAATCAGTATCACCTAAGGGGGGGAGTTCAGCCTGTTCCAGGGTGTCCCTCCATGGAACAAGTGACATTAATGAACACACGTCCCCCTCTGCCAGTCAGGAATCAGGGCTGGCTAAAGCTGTCTGTTGATTTCTACTGCATTACAGAATGTCCTTGTAATCCTGGATCTGTTTTTTTCTCTCGCCTGTCTTCTTCCCCATCTTCTCCATCATCTCACTTTGTCCCCTTCTTTGCTTCACCTTGTCTTTCCGGTCAGTCATTTCCTCCTGCTTCCTCCATTTGAGGAGTTTCTCTGTCCAACTTTCCTTTTACCTTCTCATCTTTCCCCTCCTCTTAGTCACTGTCTAAATAAAATTATTCAGAGTGATGCCTGTGGTTGGAAGGATGTAAGGACAGAGAGACGGAGATGTGATTACTGCAACCTATTATTCAGGATGTCTGTTCTGGCTGAGACATAAAAAAATAAATATGATAAAATCTAGGCCAGGAATAAATGAATTTGCAGCAAACAGAAAGACGACTGTTAGTGACTGAGGGAAACAAGAAAGGATGTCATTTTCTCCTGAGCTTGTTTGTCTGCCAGGAATAATCTGTGCTCTATGTGTTTTAATAAGGAGGAAGGTTAGCACTGGGTGAGAGCAAACAAATCTCACAACTTCTCAGGAGCAATTCTTCACTAGTCAAGGACACAATGGTCACAGAATGGGCTCTGAGACATATGGAAAATCAAAGCTGATTATTTAACCATTGCAGAGTGTAACACAGACTTGTGCCAGCTCCCAAAGGCACAGTGTGAAAACAAGACATCAGCTGCTCCCGCCTCATTCTCTATCTCCAATGTGCAGCACTGCAGCTTGGTTTGTTCCACTGGGTTCCTTCAGATGATGATGGCATTCCCCGGGCCAAATTCAAGTCATTAGTGGGCCCCAAGCTGCGCCACTTGCACTTACATAAGTGTGTGTGTGTGTGTGTGTGCGCTTGTGTTTGTGCAGCCAGTAACAGTGACTGAGCACCCACTGGTGTTCTTCTCATCTCTGTATATTACACAGCTAATCAGTCACAGCCTCCATGCTGCAACATAAGACCAATTCTTTCATTGTTTCCAGGCAGTATGATGGAAAGTATTTTCATTGGGTATGACTTAATATTATATTAAGACACTTAGGTCATGAGTTGTCATGTCCAATAATGAAAATGGTCATTATAATAAATTAAAGGAAATTTCTGGTTTATTACAACTTGTGTCTTTTCATAGTTTTAGTCATAATTTCTATGTATACTAACATTGTACTCACCAAAGTAACTAGGAACATGGCAACATCATTACAATGAAGTCAGTGGAGCAAGAAACACGAGCGGTTAGACAGGTTGTGAACAAGCCGACTGTTTAGCCAAATGACCTAAACCACTTTATTTTGAGGCAAAACCAAAAGTGACAGTAATTGCACCAAACCAAGAAGTTGGTCTGTAAAATGTGATTGATGTTTACAGCTAACAATTTTACTGTTCGCCCTCGTTTTCTCTTCCAAAGAAGTTTGGCTAACCTGGGTGGGTTTGAATGAACTCCCCGCTATGAACTTGTTCAGCACAATGTTAATATTACTCATTGGAATAGGAGTAATATTAACATATGAAAAACTACAAAAATAAGACCCAAGTTGTATAAAACCACAATTTCCAATTAATTTATTATGGATTACATTCTTCCTTCTCCCAATTTGCAATTCTGAAATTTGAACTGTCTGTTCCTTCAGAAAGAGGTCAGAAAGCATTACCACTGAGCCTCTTGTTATTGCTCAAGTTAACTTGTGTGGACTTAATTATGGACAGTGTTGTCAGCTTGATGTGTTTCTAGACTTTGCTAAGTCAGAAATCTTCTTGCTCAATACTTTATGAGCTCATGCTGCGAAAAATATGCTGCTGAGCGGAGAATGCCTTATGCAACAAGAAACAACTTCATCAAAATTGTCAAATGATGAAGCTCAGCTTTTAACCTCAGATCTTTCAAAAAGAATTGCTTTGGGAGAGAGACAATATCCCTTGCATGTTCTCAACCCACAATGCATTTCTTGAGAACAGGGCATTTATTTTTGAAGAGACTTCAGTACATGAACGGGCGTCATGTATTTTCAATGAAGGCTCAGTCCGTTCAATGTGTGTGTGTGTGTGTGTGTGTGTGTGTGTGTGTCTGAGTTGTAAACACAGAACAGGTAATTAAGCTGTGAACACTGAGAGTCAGGGACTTGCACATAAGCCAGACTGCTGCCGGGCAAGCGCTTCAGTAACACTGACTGCCTTCATCTCCTTCTGTTTGTCGACTTCTCTCTTTTTCTTTCATTCCCTTTATCCCTCCCATCTGTTTCACTGAAACTGCACAGTATGTGAACAGTTACACTGAAGCATGTACTGTATACACACTCAAACATAATATACAGGCAGGCATATAGTTAACATGAACACACATAAATACTGGAGTGAAAAGTCAATTATGTGATTGGGTAAATGACAGAAAATGAATCAAATATACAACAATTTTGCAAATCGATTAATTTTTCAATTAAAAATGCCAAACATCCACTGGCTCTGTGAGGATTAGCTGTTTTATATGATTTTAAATGTAATATTTTTGGATTTTGGTCTATTGGTTGAAATAAAAAACATGGAATTTGAAGACATCACCTTGGGCTCTGGAAAATTGTGACGACATCTCTGCTTAATCAATGAATCAAAAAAATATTTAACAGAATAATAGATCCTGAAAAGAACCGTTTTCCTAACACACACATACTTGAGCGTGGTCATCTCTGTGAGGGAAGGCTGTGTGGCCTTCAGGTAGCTGGCCCGTCGTGCCTGGACCTTGGGCGAGGGTTTGGGGCTGCAGTCCGAGTCGCCGCTGTCTTCTTCTGCCATGGCCTTGATGTAGCTGCCACTGCGCATCCGCCGACACGGGATCTCATCATCCTTCCCGAGCGGAGAGAAACTGCTCCAGTCATCCTGAGGCACCTGTAGAGATGAGGTGAGATAAGGCAAAAAGGAATGAACACAGGTCACCCTCCAGAGATGAGATCATACAGATGCACTTACACATGAATAAAAGCAAAGCTGCAACATTTTCTACCCTGGCCTGATAGCAATAGCTGTATCACACACAGCACTTCATGCCTTAAAAGATAATAGTAACAGTATCAATGCAGGATCTGCCTTGATCATACCATAAGCTTGTGAGCGCAGGAGGCCTTCTTTTGTCTGTCCTGTGTTGCATGCGGCATATCAAATGCAGGAAATTAACTGTTTTGACAAAATGTTGCAGTACCCTGGCCTCTATGTGCTCTCCTGACTTTTCACACACACTAATGAAGATAAAAATAAAAGGTGGTAAAGCTATCTCCCAGCCCTAATCTAAAAGAGAGAGAGTCAAAGACAGCAGACATGGAGAGAGAGGGAAAACAAAGGGGGTTCTGTTCAGCAGAACCACTGCAGTCCCAACGTGAGTGGCTGTTAGGGCACCAGCTCTGGAGTGAAAGAAATGAGATACAGAGTGAGAAAAAAGTGCACGAGAATCATTCAACAGACTGGTGTGTAGCTAGGAAACCAAGCTGACTTTGGTGTCAGGGGCAACTACAGACTGTGTTAACATCTTGGGAAAGACCGGGTCTGGGATGACGTCAAAAGAATTTATTGTTATCGAGAAAAAGCCATAAAAAACCTAAATGAACTCATGCTTTTTAATCCTATCATCCTCACAGTACAGTGCAGCATATTTAAAATGATCGCGCGTGAAAAAGTTAGGCATTAATTTAAGCGTGCGCATGTGTGCACATGTATGTGTGAACATCAAACAGTTCAAATTTACAGGATGCCATCCCAGTAGGTGAAGCAAATAGCGCGTCGACTTCTTGTTTTAAGGATTCAAAAAACGTCTGCAGACTAACTTGTCAGGCTGCTCTCCTTGAAAGCCTGTTTTCCCCCTTCTGTCTCTCTTTCTAAAAAAAAGCGATGGCTCTTTTAGGCTGGGAGAAATGTTGCCATACTGCAGCGACAACATCCTTCCTTGATCTGCTCGCTCCGTTTTCCAGGCTGTTAAAATGCACGGCCACACAGAACTTTCTCTCTGTCTTTTATGCTCGCTCACTCTCGCTTTCTGCCTTTTACTTTCTCCATTCACACCCTCCTCAGTTGGCCTTTATTTACTCTCTTTTAGTCCTTTTCCTACATCACACACACACACATATGCACACCCTCCCCTCTATTCTCCCTACCCTGTCTCTCCATTTCTCTCCTCGAGCTTATATTTGCAGCTCACCCCGATGTGAGGAAACGTATGTAATCTGAAACACTTTTTCATCTTTTCCAAAACAGACAAAAAGAGGCAGGATCCGGTGGGCTGAAGTGTCTGCATTTGTGTGTGACCACTTAGCTTAGGAGTAAAGTGGGGTTTTTTTCTTTCATTTCTTTGTCTGCTCACC
This sequence comes from Macquaria australasica, assembly GCA_005408345.1. Lineage (NCBI taxonomy): Eukaryota > Metazoa > Chordata > Actinopteri > Centrarchiformes > Percichthyidae > Macquaria > Macquaria australasica. The sequence goes on along the minus strand of SEMN01000019.1, from coordinate 242,469 downwards.
TCTGGCTCACCCTAGCAGCACCTACTCTCGCTCCGTGAACAAGATATACACACTGTCACTCACACACACTAACACTGCTATGACCACCACCAGTACAGTCTCAGCAGCTGCATAAATGTAGTTCCATGTGACAAATTGCCACTCATGCCAGTACATTGATGGTACATATAAAATCAGCTTACTGCATTATTTCTCTAATAGAGTAAATGTGAAGGCTAAGTACGCTATCTGACGCTATGTGACTTTTGACATACTGTATAGTACAGAAGTAAACATCCACATGCTCACGTTTGAATATTTCCATGCACATGGAAACAAACACAGAGGAGCAGATGACGTGATGATTTTGCAAAATGTTGTATGACGATACCAGGGATAAAGTCAACATTAGACCAAAAATTATTTGAGACACAGGGAATGAAAGGATGGGGTCTGGGCCACTGCTTCCCCAGTCATCCTCTCTACACACACACACACACACACACACACACACACACACACACACAGATACATGCAGAAATACAGAAGCATGGAGGAGCAGCTGGCACTGCAGGATGCATGGAGCATGACATGCGAGATGTGGGGCTGTTTTTAACAGTCCTACCTGTAGGAAGTGGCAGGTGCGTCCCTGCTCGGCTTTCACTAGAGCTTTATCTAGGTTGACTGAGGCCTTTTGGTAGACCTCTCTTGCTCTGCTCACTGTCAGAGTGGAAGACCACGAGCTCTTCTTCATCTGCATTTGGCCATCCAGGGCGCCCACCAGCGGTATAACTCCGCTGTTGCCCCCGGAGCACGTTGAGCACTTCACATCGTTGTTGCTGCGTGATGTCTTGAGAGAGTGTGCGCTGATGGTGTTGTAGGACTCCATGAAGTACTGCGACTGGGATTTTTCCGGGTGGCGCCCCATGGTCATGACGCCAGAAGGCAGGCCTCCACTGCTGCCCCCGTGGTGATGGTGGTAGAGGCACATCTCCCGGTCAAGCGTGTCGTCTGAGCTCCAGTAGCCTGAGATGGCAGTGCGCATCTTAGGCTCCGATTTGGAGCGGTCTTTGCTCTTACTACGCTTACTGTGCTTGAGGGTGCCAGAGGAGGAGGGCGGGTCATCAGGACTGGATTTGCTGCCATTCATCCTCCCGCTCCCTCCTCCACCAGACCCCGAAGGCCCCTCCAGGGAGTGGGACTTGGTGAAAAGCTTCTGAACAGAGTGAACAAGGTGGCGAATTCGACCAGGGCTGTCACTACGTTGATGTTCCACTGCAGTGCGCTTGTACTGCAGTGTGTGGTAACCTTCACGCCGCACTGGTGCCTGGCGCTCAAACTGCTCTAGCAGGTTAGAAGGGATGCGGTTGTTGTTTCCACCACCTCCTCCACTTCTCTTAATGCTCCCTGTTGGCCCTGTATAAGGCACCACAGCGCCACACTCCTCCTTCAGCTCATGGTGAGAGCTGTAATGTCTGCGAGGGAAGGTGCAGCTGGCCAGATCAGGGTAGGCACCGCACTCAGACTGGAAGGAGTTGCGCTGGGTGTAGCAGGGGTGGTCAGCAGGATGAGCCTCCCCAGGGTTGAGGAAGTAGGACCGATGATCCGAGTGCCCCAGGGTCATGGAGTCGTAAGAGGGGTCGCAGGTCACCGTGTGGTGGTGACTACGGCTGCTGGACAGGCCTTTCATTGTCATCGTGGCCGGGTGGACATGCACATCCAACTGCTGCTGCGGGAAGTTTGCACAGGCCCCAAAACTTGCTCTACAAAGAAACACACAGCCATGAGAAGAACAGACAAACAAACAAGAAGGGAGAGATAGAAAAGAGAATTATAAATATCTCATATTTGCATGCACTCAAAGCACAGTGTAATGTCTGCATCTGCTTTAATTTGAAGAAGATGCTTTTTGGCACTCCTTCACAGATGAGAAAACTTGATGATGTTGACGGGACTTGGAGCTATTCTTTTATTTTTGTCCTTCGAAAACTTCAGAAGGACCATCTCTAAATATAGCAGCCACTTGGCATGTGGTCCCTGACATCCAAATCTGTCCTCAAGCTTCCTCTTCCACCTCTCTGCTCGCTCTAGTAGATTTCAGTGAAGAAGTAACAGGGGATCGAGGAAACAGAGAGAAACAAAGGAAGAAGAGGTATCAAGAAGAGTTCAAATCTATTTCCAGCTTAAGTGTGTACTGTATTTGTTCAAGGGTACTGTTAGAAATGAAGCACCAGTGTAACTCAGCAAAAAATATAATGAGAAATTGTTGATGGGAATGCAGAGACATAGGCATCCTCTGCAGAGAGTCTTAATCCCTCATATGATTTAACAGGTGATGTTACAGATTGGGTAGTACTTAAAAAGTGCATTTATTTTTGCTTTACAGTACACCTGCTCTGTGTGCACGCATGCATATCCCCCCACCCACAAACACAACAAATGATCACAGCCTGATTCTACACTTTCCCTCTATACCTCTAGTCCTCCTCTATGGGCAAACTAATTGGCCAGTAAAACCCAGCTGACAGCTTCTGGGCTGGTCGAGGCAAGCGGCAATAAACGACCTTTCCCTTACATGGTGACATGAAAACAATGGAATCCATCAGCGCCCTTAAACTGCCTTCCTTACCCATCTGGGGCTGGGGCTGGCTAGCCGCTGAATCCACACTGTTTCCAATGGACTGGAGGTGATGTTAACGAGACAATAATAAGAGCCCACGCACCCTGGTGTAGCACTGTGACAGCAGTGTGGCCGAATCTGCGCGGGGAATTCATTACTGCGATTTATAATGCACTACAAAAGGCCACTGTGGTAAATAAAAAATAAAAACAAAAAAATGAGGAGGAAGGGGGGGAGAGGAAACGTAGGGAGGAAACATAACAAGAGAAAATGAGGGAGACAGAGCAGCATTATTAAATATCATGTCAGTTCTTTACATAACTGGAGGATACCATGTAGAGCACATACAGGATGTATTTATGTGCATGAATATAGAGTGAGTCAGATTTATTATTGTCTTTGACATGGTTGTAAACTGGCTGCTGGATTAATTGAAAAATTGGGGAAATTATTCATGCAATTTCCTTGTCTGTACTAAACCGGGGGCTCAAATCACTCTGGGAGAGAATTAAGCCCATATATTACTCTTGCATTGTTAAAGTGAAAATGAAAAAAATATAGAGTGGTCAATCCCCGCAGCCATCTGCAATATACCTACAAGAGTGAACTCACACAAAGCGCACCCTACATACCAAACAGACACGCACAGTGTCCGCTTCTTGCGGGGCACTTAAAAAGTAGGCTGTGTCCAACTAAAGGTATTCATTGCACTTGACAGAGATCCCTTCTGTTGGCCGCTGAAGCACAGAATGTGACCTAAATAAAAGGCCCTCGCGGTGATCCACAGCAGCGTGTTTGTGGCACAGCTGTCTGCAGCACTGCACTAGCTGAAAAGCTGAAGTTGGGTCATGCTGGCTTTCTGCCTGCTAGCCACACAAACACATACATACACACACACACACACACACACTGACATGCTGCATATCCATGCTGAATTTTGATGCTGCTAGCTTGTAAAGTGCAGTTTATCAACAAGAGGAAGAGGATCTGCTGGTTCTGCCGTGTCTGTCAGGTACACCCTACAGTGAAATGAGGAAAGCTCATAGACAGCTGTTGTTATGTATTCTGCTGTATGTCCATCGTAGCTGACTGACCCAGTTGTGTCTCTACCTGTCCGTTCAAGCCAACCTCAATATAGCACACTAACAAGTGGACAGGCTATATTACAACTCTGAAATAGTAATAAAATATTCAAGTCACGATACTGAGGTAATCATTTTTGAGTTGTAATTGGTCTGCTAATTGGCTGTTTTCTAAACCACACCCCCCTTTGTGAACAGGCCTTTTTTAATGTAACCTATAACCCTGCAAGCTAATGTGGGCAAGTACATCAAGTACAACTTGGAAAGTTACATGACAAGTGACTAGTTACCATTGCCTAGATATGATTGGACAATTGCTGTTTGTAGGAGGGATTTAGTGAACGGTCAATTGTCAGCATCATTTGTCTTGAGCCACACCAGCAGTACAACCATTCCATGAACTATGGCGCTCAAAAACCCCTGTTTCCACAACACAAAACCAACATGCAAACACATAAAAAAACATCAAGAAGACCCAAACAACTTGCTCCTTTTACTTTGTGTGAACAGGCTCTGAAAACCACAGAGACTTCATTACATTTAAAGTGATTGTGTGCTGAACAGCAAGGTGTGCAAACAAAATGCAGGAGTAGATAAAACAAGTCAGGCTATGAATGTTAATGCCCATTAGCACCTGCACTGCATCAGCACAGCAGGCTAAATTCTATTTAGATGCCATGCTTCTTTGGGCTCAGATGAGATAAATGGAAAATAGATTTTTCCTTCTCTATCATCTACCACAGTAGCCAATCTTGGACGCGGCCTCACAGTGGTCAAATCTACTCTTAATTTTCTTTACCTCACCCTAAGCTTTGAGACACACCAAAGCAAATAAACAAAGGCGGTATGAAAATGCAAAGTAACATCGACTTACTGCATACCATCTTTTTAGGAAGTGGTGGAATCAATATGCCTTAGTGTGAGAAGACTGCTGCAGCTTCTCTTGCTGGCAAAATAAAAGGCTGCTGTACGAATTGCAGTTAGTCTATCTTCCTCAATCAACATCAAATGCTGGTTGCAAGACGGAGCTCAGGGCTTACAGAGCTTCTTTGAGGTCTTCAGAGGCCACAAGGCTACTAAAGGTGTCTTCCTCTCTCTCAAACATGGCAATGATTTCTCCAAAGGTTGAAAACATTACCAATCTCCTCCTCCACAGGGGATCAAACCACCTCAGTGGATGTGGCTCATCTTATATATGTGTGTGTGTGTGTGTGTGTGTATCTGTGTGGAAGAACCAGAAGACAGTGTACAGCACTTTACCTCAATTTTTCAGGTCAAGTGAAGTTTTTACTTTGATCCTGGAAATGTTTGCAGGCTACTCAAGACATTACTGCACAGACTGGATATAAGGGTGAAGATATTGCACACACACACACAAATGTGTATATTTCTCCATGGGTTTCTGTGTGAGATAGAAAGACGATGGCAGTAGGCCTATACCCTTGTGACTGTTTACTGCATTGTACCTGTATTTAAATAAAACAAAGAAAGCAATGTACTCCTTCATGTTCAATTATCATTCAGCATTGATTGTTCGCAGTGAAAATAGAAAAATGCACGAAATGTAGGCTGCATTTCTGGCCTACTTTCCACTTTTAAAACATGCTGAATGGAAAAGGTTATACTGTACTTTGTGTTCTCATATTTTTCATGAGATATGAGCATGCAAAAATCTAATTTAAGAGTCTCCGTGCTTTTCCCCCCTTTCTGGGTCACTGCTGGTGGTATCTAGCCATGCTGATATCTTTGGTTTAATCTTCTCAGGTTTTAAGATATCTGCCTCTGCTGCCACTAAAGTACAATAGTGGTGAAGAGTGATTAAAGATGACATTTACAGAAAACAGCTGGACAGTAATGTGTCTTTCCAGGAACAACGTCCCGGTTACTCGTCCATAACAGTCCACAGAACTTGCTGAGGAGAGTATTAAAAAAAGGAACGAAACAAAACTAAATTCCATTAATGTCCACTTTAACGGGGTCATGGCAGAAGTCTCACCGATGGGTATCTCAAAACCTTGTCAAATAAATCCAAAACGATCTGCATAATGAGATACCACCAACCATGTTTTTAACTTTTTGTAATTTGGGTGAACTGACCCTTTAAAAATAAAGAGCAAAAAGATAATTGAGCAGCATGTTCTAGAATAAACAAGATTAGCATTATGCCTTTCTGAGCGGAAGAAGTCAATAAAGCGGAAAATAAAAATGTTCCCTGTAAAATACTGAGTGACATAAAAACAGCAGTAAATGCTCCGTCCTACTGCAGACAGACATAAATACACATACGAGTGATATTCTGTGGAGCCACTTTAATAGACACAGTCAAAGCAACTTTAACAAAACTCCCCCGTTTTTATAAATATTTAATTACATGAATATTTGACAGTTTAATATCTCAAAATGAAACACACACACACACACACACACACACACAGGAGAGCTGCAGCTGGCAGAGAAGCAGTAACAGAGACAGCAAGGATGTTCTCATTGTGAATGTGTGAACAGCGCCTTTATTAAAAAAAATCCCCGAGAGAATGATGTCGTAGAACATTTTAAAGACAGCCAGAGGCCAAAAAGCTGTTGAGGGAACTCGTAATTTTTTTTTGTGTGTGTGTGTTTCTGGATTATGTAGAAGTGGCTTTTAAGGATGTCAGGAGAGGCTGAGAAGCACTAACTTTAATGTCTTCACTGTTAAAATGACTCTTAAATGATAGATGACGGTCTCCCTTGACTGTCCTGTCTGGCTGCAGCAAGGCAGCATTTTGGAGAAAAACTGCAAATTATTGCTTATAGTTTATATGATGTGCTTCATAAAATATATGTGAATTTCTACAAAAGCAATATCGGACATGACACAAGTCCTGGAGAGTGAATATTCCCCTCTTGAAAGCAATTTATTTTTAGCAGTTTCCTATTTTTATAGGTTTTTCAAAAGTGTTTTCAAAATGTTTACAAGGGAAGATAAGAAGCCAGGCAGTATATCTTTACTGTATCAATAAATGACAGCTTACACAACATGTTTCCATTGTAAGCAGGCTTTATTCAAAACACCAAGGAATAAAATAACTGCGTGGCATCTTATCAAAACATTCTAAATAACCTGACAAACACATACATATTTACAGCACATCTTTAAAGCAAACAGATCATTAGACCTTGTCGTTGGATGCATAGGCATGTTTCTGCTCACTGTATTGGCTGCATTATGAAAACACATGCCTTCATGGATGGATTGATGTTCCCGGTTTCCACAAGACGGCTCCTTTGTCACAACCAAACTAATTAGGCTGACTGTCAGGGCTCTCTGTGACAAATGGAGTGGCTGTGTTGAGCTATAGCTCAGGACCCGCCAAACACATTCTGGAGACAAATCCTTCTGTTGATGAGGTCTATTTAATCAAGGTAAACAAATTATCAAAGGCATTAAGTCCAGAGAAAGCCTGGAATTGTTTGTCTCAGGCAGAGCTGTCACTGAGGTTCACGCTACTTGTTCGCAGAACTTCAATAACACAGAAAAGTGTACGCACTTGGGAATTGAAGGTCATTTATGTCAGGAGGTTTTAAAAGTTCATTTCTAAGTGCAGCTCAGCAAAAGCATTTCAAAATTTAAATTATTTTATGTGTCATATCTGACATATTTATCATTCATTTTATCCTGTTTCATTTTAATTTCCATGAAAGATCATGGATACATAAAAACATATCATTCACTGGAATTTTACATGTGCATATATATATATATTTGTTTTTAGCAATAACTCAATCCCAATGTGACATCTCATATGATGGATTGATGCAGACACTCCATGTAGAAATACATAAGTTGCAATATAATAGAAAAGTTCTGACTATAAGATTTCTGTGCTGAAAAGCCTTCTTCCTTTTTTTTCATAAAAATGAACACTCATTCACGAATCCCTTGAAGGAAAGAACTGAGTGGATCACAAGGTTTGGCTTTGACTCATAACAAAAGGCCATGACTCCACTGAGACTGCTATTGTATGGCTTAAGGTTGAATCCATCATGGACATACAGTGGGAATCATGGATAAAGCAGACAGCTCCTATCTGTTCACCTTAAAGGGCACCATTTATATATGATACAATTCTTTATATAAATCAGTCATGTGATCTCTCAGAGGAATTGGCTAAATTGTGAGCTTAACCTTACAGAGGTGTGATACCAAGACCTTATAAAGCAATATTCACTTTAGTTTGATGTGTAGTTTTAACAATATTATTTTCTTGCCCTATACAGCATGTTAAGAAATGCCTTCGAGGCAGCTCTGCCACGACAAGCCATTAGGGAAGCAGGGAGAGGACCCAAATGCAGACAGATGCAGGCAGGCGAGGAGGCTGAAGAGTCCAAAGGTTTATTTTAACTTCAAGGAAAAACTTACAATAGCGAGAACTGACTCGCAGGGGAACACCAGGAACGCAACGCGACACGAGAAGATCATGAGGACCACCACACACCACCACACACCACCACACACCACCACACACCACCACACACCACCACACACCACCACACACCACCACACACCACCACACACAGCAACAATGACTCGACAAAGAACAAAAGAAAGGGGCTGGTATAAATATGAGACACAACGAGGAAACGAGAAACAGGTGAGAGACAAGACACAGGTGAACCTAATCAAACTGGTGGAAAACAGAACAAAGACAGGAAGTAAATCAAAACCATGAACCAAGAACAGACCTTCAAAATAAAACAGGAAACAGAACAAAATAGTGTACACCAGTCCTTGGGATCATGGCACAGCACTAGGTGTTCCTCATACTTGCTAGGGGTGTCACTTTTTATTTTAAATCTGATCTACCATTTGAAGGTGAAAAAAAATGTAATACTCGATAATGATCTATTTAAATAAAAACACAACAGGACGTGCCTTAAACTCAAGCAGTAAACCAGGCTGTGTTGTTCTCTTGCTGAGAAAACGGATAATCATCACACGAAACCATCTGTAAAGTAATGTGTGGATGTATTTTGGATTCAGCAACATAGATGGAAAAATCATAGATAATGTAAGGCTATTTGCTAACTTTGTAAAATACAACTGCCTTACGTTAACGTTAGCTTAACAGAACAACGTTAATCCTACAACGTATTTTAGGACAGGCTACGTGGGCTGCGTTTGATTACATAGCAAGAGGTAAAGTTGTGGATTTTTATAAGATGTGGATGCGTTTCTTACATTTTATGAATGCCCTGTGTAGATGCCTGTGATCAGGATTGGTGCTACCACCATTACTCCTAGTTAGCTTGCACATTTCTATAATAGAAAGCGTAACATGGTTGTCAATAGGGAGGGAGAATAGGATGAAGAACTGGATTGTACACCTATGATTTTATTTCATATATCTAAATACATATACACATATACATACTGTATATACATACATACATACTGTATACATATATATATATATATATATATATATATATATATATATATATATATATATATATAGAGTATTTTTGTTCTGTTTATTTAAAATGGACAAAAAGCCAATAAAATGTTTTGAAAAAGAAAAAAGTTCAATAAAGCTATCCATAAAAACCTGGCAAGGAAATTGGACAAGGGAGGACAGCATCGCCATGGAAACAAATGGATTTTCTGGTGGAAGACAATGTGTTTTCAGCTCAGCTAATGAGAACTCATATGTACCAACCGCTCTGGGATCATATGTGTGGACAGCAACAGAAGTCGCCATTTCTTGTGCTTTATATCTTCATGTATCCACAGGGCATGCAGGGAAATAGTGAAAAATGACCAAACCCCAGTCTTGTCATCTATTTTTAGAGGACAGACATTTTGATCAGTAACACACACACACACAAAAAAGTAAAAGATAGTTATCTCAGTTAAATGTAATGTAAAAAAAAAACAAAAAAAAAACTAAAGCCCTTAGAGGAATACTAACGCATTTGTGAAGTCACCCATATGTCCTACTGACTGCTCATGTACAGTAGTTAGGCAGAGCTTGATTTGTCCCCCATTAATTTCACTGAACTGCTGGATGGACAAAAGAAAAGCTGCAAGTCCAGTGTGAAGAAATAGATGGATAAGTGAAAATACAACCTACAAACAGTATGTACTAAAGAGTTACAAATGAGAGGGAAAATATGAGTGAATTAATGGCTCTGTTTTGTTGTGGGGGGGCATTTTTATGGTTTTGGGCCCCCTCAGAAAGATCACTACAATTATTCTGAGTAATTACCTTAATCCTATGATGAAAGATTTCTATCCTGATGGAAGTTTTATCAAGGGTGACAATGCTCCGATCTACAGGGCACAAGGGGTCACTGAATAGTTTGATGAGTATGTAAATTATGTAAATCATATGCTATGGCATTCATAGACCGTAAGATTTCAGCCCAAATAAACACCTATAAGAGATTTTGGAACTGACGCGTTAAGATGTTAGTATGCTTATTAACATGCTTTGTGGGTTTTTCTTCTAATTTGTTACCCATGTGTACATAAATGGTGAGTATAAAATACAGGATAGACTTCAACATTTCCAAATTATTCCTTTGTTGTTTATGGTTTTGTGCTACAATTATAAAAAATATGTTTTAATCATGAGTTTATATGGTATGAAAATAAAGTGCTTCAGTCCTTTTGCTTAATATGCATTTTATCACAATTCCTCTCAAAGTGGGACACTGTAACATTCAAAAAGCTATTCTGAGCATGCCAAACTAATAAAACAGGTAAAAAGCATCTGCCTATGTTGGATATGCACATTTCCATCTGTGGTCGCACAGAATAATAACCTTCATGTTTATATTCTCTCTTAAGAGCTGTGAAATCTGGGGCGCCTAATCCTGGACTACGTGGATGTGGCATAATGCTGTGACGGCGATAACTAAATCGAACCCTGTAGAGTCAGGCTGTGTGTGTGTGTGTGTGTGTGTGTGTGTGTGTGTGTGTGTGTGTGTGTGTGTGTGCGTGTGCATGTTCTACATAACACACTGCAGCCTCATACATCAGCCGCGGCCATGACCCATATGTGAAAAAGTTGCTAAAACTGCTAATGCTAGTGTGAGGCTTGCAACTGTTTCCTCCTTGTGGCGTTTTTCCTGTGTTGTAGCTAATAATAAGAGTGCTGCTGCTTAATCATCATAGCTGCTATTTCCAGTCATGCAGTTGCTTGTGAGCAGCATAAATAAACTGAACATGGACAATTAAACATTACAAAACAAACTGTGTATATTCAGCTGCCTCACTGTGTGTTTCCCGTGATGATTGTGTTTTAATCCTCTGCCTGCTTGCTAAAAATGTGATACATCACTGCACATGACTTGCAAAGCATTCATGTTGTTTTATGAAAAAAACACAAGGACCCACATACACTGCTGGAACAAGCAGTGTGGCTGTGTGCATGCACTTTGATTGTACAGTATGCACAGTATAGTAACTTGCTACTGTCAGGCAGCATTAGCATCAAACTGCTGCCAGGTCAGGTCAGGTGATTTCAAGCAACTGATTCTACAGTTAATTACATGTCAGGAAACAGAGCTGACCTTAAGTGCTCACAGCTAACGTGTCAATATGCTTTTAGCTGATGCTGACTTAAAGGGTAACTACACCTTCAAATTCTGCTAGAACCCTCTCTGCCAGCACATTTAAAAAACGCAACAGAGGAGTGAGGGACCAACTGTAGGAGGCGTGATTACGTAGTGTGTGGGTCAGGAGACTGACTAACACTGATTAGAGTCTTTTTTACATAAATTTCATGACATAGATAAGTCCCAACCAGTTGACTCTATGTCAACATTGCTCTTGCAAGGTTCAGGGCTGATTTGATACAGTAGATGGCGTGTTGAACCATTTTCAACCCATGAAATGCTGATTTTTGGTCTGAAATGTCAATATTAACACCAGCACTGATGAGTTTCATCACAGCACAGTCATATCATTTAGTTTACAGCTCAAAAAACATGTTTAAGTGTGCAGTACCTCTAACACCTACTACTGTCCTTTGCCAAAAAATGTATTATATTAAACAATATGTGCTAAATAAAGATCAAAGTGTCAGTGAAGCCTAATACCAAACGATTATTTGTGATTTGCATATAATTCTGTAACGAAATAACTCCTTGCAGCTCAGAAAATAATTAAGGTTGCAGAAAAAAAAGTCAACAAAATTGCAGCAAAAAATCTGATTCAGCCGTCTGTTTCTTTTGGAGAAACACTATGCATACATTATGGGATGATGACCAACTGAAGCCTTTTGATGAAATTACCTCGACTCCATCTCTAAGACTAATGCGAGGCTATCTGCTTAACTTCTGCGGGCAGAGGTTACAGGCTGGTTATGGGAGGTAGTCGGGTAAAACGATGAGGAAAAAGCTGGATGATTTGTGCCTCTCCTTCACTGTGGGTGGCATGCCACATCGAGGACACGTCAACAGACGCCTGACAGATCTGGGAGTGAGATCCAACTGAGCAAGAGGGGTGGGGTGGGGGGTCTAACCCGCTGTCTACTTGCATGAGTGCTGGTGGACGCACATCAAATGCGACATGCACATGCACAAGGAAAGCAATCACAAATACAGACACAACGCCATGCATGCACGCACTGAAAACACACACACACAAACACACACACACACACACACACACACACACACACACTCACACAGAGGCTAGGAGGCAGAATTCCAGCTCTCCCTGCACAGTGTGGAGATCTGAGCCTCAACCAAACATGCTGCCTGCACAGAGAGCAGGTGTCAGAGCAGGTGAGCACTGTGCGCTGACGGTTAGCAGCTAGCTCCCAGCTGACCTCGCATCAAAACTTGGCGACATGGAGAGGAAAAAAAATTCTCAACTAAATGGAATCAGCAAGGCTTATGTCATCAAAATGGACTCAATCATGTCTCCTGTCAGCCCAGGTTTAGCCGACGTCTATCAAAGACTCAAGACTGGGGCCTTGTTGCTAAACTCAGATTACTGAGACTGTTTCCCATCAGCAGAAATTCAGTGGCTGTTGTCTGTTCAGAGCGGGTAGCCGTGGTCAACATGTTATGTCATTCAGGGCCGACGTTCAGCTACAGCTATAATAAATAACATCGCATTAAAATGGAAGACGAGAGAAAAAAAAAAGAGAAACATCAAGAAAGAGAGAGACATGAGAAACTGAGTAATGCACCACAAAGCTAGTGCTGCATAGAGTTGTTTTTCAGATGCATGTTCATGTCTGCCTCTAATTAACTCTCCTCTGTTTATGATTCACTCCGGCTGGCTAGACTTATATGAACCAATATCCTAAAAGCAAAATAATTCTCAGTTTAAGATTTCACGTTATTTGTGCATCCAAGGTCAATCAGATCAGTATTTCTGTTTATAATAACCTCCCTCGTCAAGCTGGAAACAAGAGCATGCATTCACAAATCAGTGATTTTTCAGGGCAATCTCACTATTTGTTTCAACAATATTCATTCGATGTTCCGAATGTTCTGTTCTTTTCTTTTAAAAGGTCAAGCACTGAGTGTGCGTAGAGACAGAAAATTAAAAGCAGCACTTTACAGGCTATTATAGGCAGGGATATTATAGGCAGGTTTTCCATGGAGACTAAAGAGTACACAGGTCAAGTAAAAGTCAATGTTAGTCATATTTTCAAAGTATTTAAAACACTAGTAATTGACTTCCTAATTTTGAAAGCGTATCTACAATTCAGCTGAGAGGGAAAAAACTAAATGGGTTTGTCTCAAGTGTAAAGGCGAATATTATGCATTTTCAAACCTTACGATAACTTATTCATGTGAATATGATAATTGAGTCGCAGTTTTTTTTACAGTGTGCTAAAAAAGAACATCAAATAAATGTCTCTCCTTGGCCGCCCCAGCACTGCTAAGCGTTGGAATTAGAAACAAAGCATTGAGGGTATAAAGGTGATTTGCTGTTGAGTGTTTCATGAACGGCCAAATGAACTGTGAAATGTGCCGCTCATTGAGCAAGTTAAATTAGCTTCCCATTTCATAATTTGCTCAGGTACACACAGATAACAGTCTCCAACTTACTGGTATACTGAGGTGACACACATTACATTAAATAACATTAACTTTCCAAATATTAGATGTTATCATGGGCAACACTCAGAATGTGAACCGCGGTCGAGGAGTCTCATTTCTGCAACAAAGAGATATAATCTTAAATTAGTCTTTGAAAGGTAGGGAAAAAAATAATTTAAATTTACTTTGCAAATGTGTTATTATGAATTAATGAAATGGGGAAGCTCAAAGATAAGGAAGTTCTAGCTGAGCTTTTTGCTGTGCTCTATATTAAAATATATTAAGGCCTCATTAATACCTTAATCATAAAGACATTTTGAAACACTTAACCATTTATGTTGTTGCTGAAAGCCTGGAGGAATTAATACATGTTTGTGATTACTATCACTAATATTATGTATGAAGCTGTTTCTCAAAAGTGCTTTTTTGCATGCTCACGTCAAACTGTTACACAACGCTGTCAGTCTAACAACTACTACCATCTACTGCACCCAATGTGTATTCTCGATAAACCTCTTCTTTGGTTGCCTACAGTTGAAAAAAATGAATAAATCACGACACCTTGCCTCAAAGCTCCCCAGCTGAACGAATTAGTTACTTGCATGCTGACTACAGTGGATTAGCACAGCCCGGGCAGTTCATTGTTAATCTGTGAGTACCTTTGAGTCAGTGTGGTATGAGGAGAAGCTCTCACTCTGTCAGTAGTGTTTCCAGCTGGATGTCCAGTCAGTTTAAGGTGGCGTTCCAGTCTCCTTTCCTTTCTCTCCTCTCTGTTACATCCCCAAACACACTCTCCTCTCTTCCCTCCCTACCTTACCTACAACCCTTTTCCTTTCTTTGATCAGTCCTCTTCTATCGTTTCCCTATAACCCCGGGTGTCCGTTCTGTTCTGCTTTGATTGCCAGTATCAGCGCTGTGGCTCTCCTGCCACTGGCCAAGATTTACCTCATCTGATCGTCCCTAATTACACACTCATTCGCTACCTAATCTCCATAAACACACTCCACAGAAAACCGCTTCATGTTGGAAACCCAAAATGTTGTTTGAACAGGATAACATCAAGATTCGGTATTTTTTTTAAAATTGTTAAATTGAAGAGTGTGGCTGCACAGCAGGAAATCTGTGATACAGCCTCAGTTATCAACCTGTTTGTCCCACTGCCTCTCCGAGCTTCACTGGGATACAGAACACACTGGCTTCGAGTCTGTTTGTAACACATTACTTCTTTTCAAATAGCCTTCGATGATGACACAAGCCAGTGCAATGATATGTTTTCAGATGGTAAGCTGTGCTCGCTGTAAATCCAGCTTTTTGGCAGTGGCCCCGGGCCTCAGGGTTCAGGGTTGGCTTGTCTACAAGAGCTGAGCCTGAGATGGGATCCCATGCGTGATTATATATCAACCACTCATGGCAATGATGATGCACTATTTCCTAATTCAGCTGCAGCTGCTGTAATTATTATGAACACACTGCTTTATTCTGGAAAAATGTTGAAATTATGAAAAAACGACATGTTTTTCTGAATTATTTCCTGCAGATATAACAACTCTGTATATAGCATTATAGCTCAGAATAAGTCAGTTACAGCTTGAACATATCGTATTCTGCCAATAGGTTTACATTAGATTAAATCATTTTTAATTACTGAATCAATTAAAAAGTAATTAATAAAATGGTTGCATTTGGTGGGAATAGTCTGTTGTATGTAAAAGAGATGTGAGGGGTTTACAATCACAAAGGAAATACTCTATTGAATCTTCAGAATGCTGTTTAACAGTACTTACAGCAGTTGTGAAGATATCTCCAAAATCCTTAAAGATTATTCAACCAGATGCACAAAAAACATTTTTTTAACCCATTTCTAAACTAATGTCTGCATTTCCTAATCCAGGTAGCCTGAAATGACATGTCTTTGTTCTTTTTGTAAAAAACACAGAAAATATCAATGCTTTATTTTGTATAAAAATATAAAATATTGTCAAGAAACATCAATATATACCAATAAAACTCATAATTATTTTACAATTTGTTGTACAAATTGAGCAAGGAGATTTGTCATTTCTGGCTAACCACCTTTGTTTGGGTTAGGAAAAGGAGGCGCAACTTGAGAAACGGGTTTTAAATCTTTTTTATAATGCAGCTGACGGAATTGTTTTCATCCATATGGTTAGATAAGTCTTGGAGGATTCTGCAAACAGTGGTAAGTGTTGCTAAATGACCCTTTAGCATTTAGGATTTTGATTAGAATGTAATGATTATACATGAAAGGCACAAACTGGAGCTACGTCAGCACTTTGCATACATTGTGCCATTGCTCTGGCTGAAGTGTTTCACCTTTATATTTGTATTTAGACACAAAAATGTAACATTCATGAACAGAAAAATCCCTAGTGTATTATACAGCATCCATCAGCAAGTGAAAAGTAGTAAAAGGATGATTATGATGTCAGATTATAACGCTAGTAATGTTTTTATTTGTGTCCTATGACAAAAATAACTCTAAATCCTTTGCCCTGCCTTCTGTTTGCCGTCTGCACAAAATTGCTAGAGTGCTTTGACTTATGTCTGGCAGAGTAAACATGTTCAGCACTTTTACTCGCTATTAAGCACTTTTACATACTTTTCAAACTGTTTATCTCACCACCGCCATCTGCTCTGTCACCAGTTATTATTACACAAACAGAAAAAAAAAAGAATTCCATACAGCCTCTGCGAAACCTCCTTTTCATTTTGTCTGTTCGTCTCATCTCCGCATCTTTCCGCCATCCCTCTTTTTCCTGCCTTTCGCCCCTCTGTCACTCTCTGCTCAGCGTTTGTGTCTCTTTTTGACTCATTTCTTCTGCCATCGATGGCAGGCTGTCAACCTTGACGGATGTGTTTCCACTAAGGGTGCACTAAAAGGTTATAACTGGCACACTGAAGGCTGTGTTCAGAAGGTCAAAGGTGAATTGTGAGTGTGCAGGCGTGAAAAGTGGTGTCATTCAGAGGCTGCCTTAACACAGTTGATATTATATATGTCATGGTTTACTTTATGTACTGCTTTACCTCAGTGAAACCCACTTTATAGGCACTGACTGACCTGTGCATAAATAAAAGTTGCATCCAAAGCTACTTCTAGCAGCAGTATAATGATCCAGTGGAGAACAAGCATGCAGAGAAGTGTAACTCACCTTCTTTATTGTCTCATCTTTGGCATCTTTTCTCTCCTGTGCTTAATTCCAGGCTCCTTGTCCTCTGTGCGTGCACATTTCTCTACCTTGAGGGGAATAAAGACAGAGTCCTTGGTTGAGAATTCATCACAACAAATCAAAACACTCCTGTTGTGCCCTGGTGGCTAATGTGCTGGCTCCTGTGCCACGTGCTCATGCTGTGCTGTTGCTCCCTGTGCTTTTTCCAGACTCACTTGAAATGCTGGGGGACGCTGGACAGCACAAGACAAAAAAAAAAAAAAAAAAGACAAAAATACAAACCCTTTTGAGTAGACCCCAGAAGAAAATGGAAAACTTTGATCTTCATTGACCAGAGAGGGTGGATTAAAAGACATTTAAATGGCTGTGTGCATAATCAGCTCAGCCCCAATTTGTTTGGCTGTAAAATCACAGCACCAACATGTTGGATTTGATCCTAAACCACGTATTTTGGGAAGCAACATCTCAGGGAAACGGCACGAAAGTTGGGAGGGGACATGTGCAGAATTCATTGCCGGCAAGAAAAAAAGAGAAGATAAGGGGAGGAAATTCATTTTAAGCCTTTATTAACTCTAGTGTGTTAAGTCCATGAGGTGTTTTGAGGGAGGGTGAAACCAGTCTTTGTCTCAGGGCAATGACTCACTCTGCTTTACAATAAAGCAGATCACCAACACTCTGCTCCCATTTCTTAAAGCACACGGCAGTGGCCTGTCATGTTGCTGAGGATTTTTTTCTCACAAGAAAAAGGCTTACATAAGAAAAATCCAGCTCTGAGACACATCTTATATAATTATCCCTTGTAATAACCTATCAAACCAGATTCATTATTGTGCTTTTGAGACTTTGCACACTGAAACACTTTGCAAATGAGTTTTCTAGAAAGCATCCGTTTCCTGATATCCCATGAAGGCGATGAAGAGGAGGTGGCAGGTAGTTCAATGTGGGGGCACGGAACAGATGGTGGTCTGTCCGACGCTCGCCAGGTGGGACTTGGTTGGGACAGGTTGCGCGTGCGCACACACACACACACAGGTCAGAGGGAGGGCACTGAGACTCCTGGGGGGCTTCAAGTCTTGCCATGTAAAGTTCATACAAAGTTAGTGCATAATTGTAACAAAACTATCCATATAACCCATCATCTATGATCTTAAAAACACAAGGTTCTCTGTAATTTTTAACAAAAATTCAGATATTCACCTGAAACTATTTAACATTTTGTGTAGGTTCATTTTTATGAATACATTGTCTTGTAATTTGAAAAAAGGGTCCATCTCTGGTTAGTCGGTTCTATAAGGTTCCAACTCTGCAACCAATCAGTGATCAGAATGTAAAAAGGAGAACCAATCAAGTTCCACCCCTTTACCATGTTGCCTCACTGCTGTGAGACGGGATTAAAAGAGCTCAAAAGATCATAATCTGAAGTTCTGAAACACACGATTGATGATTTTACTGAAGATGCTGTAAATGACACTATTGCAAAGGCCAACTAAATTAAGAGAATTTTTATCTTGTTTGAACTTGGTGAAAAGCTGCTCATGCTAATGTTTGTTAGCAAGAAGTCATGTTAGCATTAGAAACTCAAGGTTAATGTGATTACTTAAGAGATGGCAGCTAAGGACAAACTTTTAATATGTAGAGAATGTGAGATTAATTCAGGTTTCTAGCTGTTGAATTATTGAACATTTTAGTGATCTGATGAGGATGATAAACTCTGAGATAAAAGAGTATTAGAAGGTTCTATGTGCAACTCACGTGATCTAGAAAACCCCATTTAAAAATACCACACAGCAGCCTTCACTGTTATGAATATTGATAGCATTATAAACATACATGCTAGTATGGCAATATCAATATTATCAACAGTGGTAAAACCGTCTTTAAATGAACCGCTTCATAGTTACAAGTGGAAAATGACAACAACTTCAGTAGAAGATGTGATTTCACATCTCATGTGTCCTCTCCTCTCTGTCAATCATAGCACTTCCGCAGGGGAGAGTTTCAATTTCACACTCTGCTGGGGTGCATAACACACACATCACACAAACACAGGTACAGAAACAGAGAGATGGGGGTGGGGTGTGGGTGGGGCTGTTAAAAAATGGATCAACATATGTATTCATGAATAAGTAAACCGCCAAGGGATGAACATAAATGAATACATGAGACACGCCGTTGGCATGCTAATACAGATTTCTGTGTAACAATGCCGCTGCTCTCAGTAAAAGTAAGCAGCATAGGCGAAGCAGACTAGATTTCTAATCAACAACACATGGAGGCACATGCACACAAAAATTAAGAATGAGATTAAAACTTTGTTATAATCTTTAAATTAATTTCTTGAGTCTGTCCAATCAGAGTTAATGATTAGGACGGGTCTTCATTGTGGTGTAACAGCGTGTGAACGAGTAGCCTTTAACTGAATTCAGACTAGAACAGACTAGAGCAGAGCAGCGATGTGTCCAGATTTGACTTGCTCGAAGTGTCCATCTCCAGTAAACTTCCTGTAAGTCAACTGCAGCTCACTGTCACTGTATTCACTATCTGCAATATGAATAATTCATGAGTGAACAATAAATACCAAAAAAGGAAAAAAAGGAGGTCTATTGAAAGGGGAATGACTGTGACCTTCTATGCAAAGTAAGTGGAAGTCAGGAGAGCGATGCACAGTGAGAGATAGGTATAAGACAGGAATGAAAAATGACAGGGGAACAGAAACAGAGGAAAGAATGAGAGGGAAATAAAATGAGAGCTGTACAAATGAGAGAAATATTCCATTTCTTGTATAAAAAAACCCTCCATATGCTGGAGTGTGATACGGAAATATGTCCCTCTGTATTCATGAATCTCTTAGAGCGCAATCAATGGGGTAAGCGATACATAAAAGATGAGGCAGAGTTTGACCTGTGCACTGAGGGGGAGGGGAAGTGTTCTGCAGAGCCTGGACCGGAGGAGATGGCGATTTAGACTCTGTCAGGGCATCCTTTGATGTTGATGAGGATGGGCTGTGGATCAGCCCGTGGCCCTGCTGCATTAACCCCCCAAGCCCCAGCTATGCTTGCACTGAGTCAGCAGCAGCACCAGCAGGCTGCCTGCCTGGCCAGCATCATGCATAATCTCTACGCTGGTGTAGCACAGATCCATTATACAGAGCCATTATTCAAACTTAAACAGTGATTATCTCTATGCTTTATTACATTTTCACAGCAGCATGACTTCACGCCAGTCGGCTGCGGATCTGATGTTGATGCTTATTTTGGACAAAGATGGAATTTGTGGAGCAAGAGCTCATAACATCAACTCAGAAGTTGTTGTGCAATTCCTTATCTGCCGGCAGACAGCACAAAGAAACACACACACACACACACACACACACACACACACACAGGCAAGGACCTTTATCTAGTTGAAGATCAAGATCAGTACAGATTGAAAGTCACACTCTCGCACATGCACGCTCGTGCACACACACACAAACGGACTGTTAGCACACTTTTGCCTGATTGTTTGAGGCATGCGGGCACTCTGGTGATAGATAGAGGTGAGTCACGTCAGAAAGAGGATTAGAGGGGCTGTGAAAAAGCAGAGAATTATTGACGGAAAAGAGGAGGATTTAGACTTAGCTCTGCCAGTCCACAACAGCCTCTAACCCCTCCCCTCTCCCCTCTACATACACACATTTACAAATAAACTAGTGATGACTAATGAGTAAGACCGTCTCAGGTCACTTTGGACTGACATTGCTCAGGTAAACTATAAATCCAAGCTGTGGCCCGCTCTGACCCGACTTTTCTATTAGGGCTAATCCCATCACTGCAAACCCGGTCAGCTATACACATACAGTAGCGTGCCTTGAAAACCTGAGGGCCAGACCAGTGTAATACATAATGGATGAAGGAATACACAGACACAGAGTCAGACGTGAACTTGTAGAATCTCATCTATCCACAGAAAAACAAACACTAATCCGATTCAAAATACTCCCAAATCTCTGTGTGATTAAAATAATTCCAGATTTTGAATAAATCATAGGCGATTAAACTAACCAGGATACCCGTCTGAGGCTACAATCTCAGTCTTGTGCTTTTTTTTTCCTGCTGCACAAAAAACTGGAAGAAACTGCATTTCAAGAAGGAGAGAGAGTATACAAAAATCCATCTCCAGGCCTGAGGGTCAGACAGAAAAATATGTTTCAACACTACTGTCCAGTCAGACAGAGCAAGTAGGTTAAACTTTTTGCACTGCTCAAAAAAAGCTGGAATGCGAGTTGTGTCTGTACATGCACTTTGTTGCCTGTGAATGTGTGGTTGTGTGTGTGTGTTTTGGGGTTTTTTACAAGGGCACTGAGATGTGTACAGCATTTGCAATCGAAATGCAGGGCGCGATTCAGAGGCGGGGGTGGACGGCACCTGGCTGGTTAGACTTCCAAAGGGCACACTTAATGAATTCACAGCGCTGTAATGTGAGAACCACACTCTGATGACAGGTAGTCATTTATTAAAAACCAGGTGTTTGTGTGTATATATATATATATATATATATATATATATGCTCTATATATATATATATATATATATATATATATATATATATATATATATATATATATATATATATATAATGTGCATATGTAGAGGCACAGAATGCAGGTTTGAGTCTGTTAAAGAAGGAGAGTCGACCGCACTGTAAAATCAACCCATGAATTCAGGAGACACTTTAGTTGTGTCCCTTCAGAAAAACAAGTTAAGTTGCTATATATATGGATGCACTAACTCTGATCTCCTGTCAGAAACACAGTGACAATAAAATGTAAAGAATAGATCGTGAATAACATGGAATTGCTGAAACATGGGAGCGCTGGGAGGTTAATGCTGAGGCTGGAGGCATCAAAGCTGTAATTTTTTGTTTCATATTGGACTCATTTCAGTGTTAGTAAGTCTGCTAACCTTTGCAGAGTGCAGGAGAAGCACACTGAAGACACAGAAAGAGACGTGATACCTTTTGTCATTGTCTTTCTATGCACATTTGTCTTTTTGACATCGTTGTCAGCTTATATTAGAACAGGATATGGGTTATATCCTAGAATACATATGAACAGCAGCCAAAACAATCAGATACGAGCAGCAAATTTGGCACTGAGCATGAAGCCCTGTGGTGTGAATGTAGTGGAAGAGTAAAGGAGACATATGGCGCATTATGTCTGACTGTGTAAATGTTACCGAGTCTGAAAGTGAAATGAATACCAATATAATATCTATAGAAACATATTAAGAATCACTACAGTTTCTTATCTTTCAGTCTGACTCAATAGATGCTGACGGCTCAGATAAGCCTTCCTACTGGCTGACTACTGCATTCTGCTTCCTTTCATTCACCCTCAGGGTATCTGTTACCATTTTCAGTGTTAACTAACTACACTTTTTGTGTAAGGAAACACAAAGTAAAATCATACTTAAGCTATTGTGAATAGTTTTTCCTTTTATGGGCTACAGACTGGAGTACGTCATAGCCCCGTTAGCCTACGAACATTCATACAAGATGTTTTTTTTCCCTCTTTTTTTAACAAGCCCACATAGTGCTGTATGCACCATTAGTTGGACATCTGTCCCTTTACAACATTTAACATTTGTGAGGACCTATTGTACTATTAAGTTAGTGTTTACTTCTGAATGTGCAAGTTGGCAAGCTAAGCTAACTAGCGTCCACTCTGAAATCTGCAGCTCCTGTACACTCAGTGTTGTGTTCGTCCTGCATTAAAGAAAAGGAGGGGGTCTAACTAGCGGTGCGGAGTCCAGGTGGAGTAACAGAACAACATTCAGAGTCCTCAAATCACAGATGGGACTAACAGCAAAAAGTAATTGCTAACAGTGTCCCAGCTGGTTAACTCCCTGTGCAGCCGTTAGAACTGCAGTGATATTATTAACTATTTTTAGCGCCTGCCTACACAGATATCGGACCAATCAAATGACAGTACTGACTTTGTCAGTCAGAACTAAAAATCCACGCCCCCTTTTTTTTGGAGATACAATTTTGGCAAAATAAGTACACAATAAGTCAAAACAAACACCAATGATATACATGCTGATTTCTTGCAAAAAAAGGAACTTTAATTTCAGTTGACCTTGAACAAAATGTTGAATTGTACATAAGGCAGGTAATTAGCTCCATGCAATATGTTCCTCAATAATATTTCACCCCATGAGCTCCTGTCAGCTTTGTGCTCTTTCGCCGTTCCCTTGACAATTCTGATTGGATTAAGAAATTTAAACAACCCAGATTGTTTTCTTTATCTAAAATGACAATGTTCAGTTAGACCTTTCTCCTGTGAGAGACGGGTCTGGCAATGTGAGATTACCCACCTAGAAATGCCCACCTGTAGTCTATCAGAGAGCCTATAATCAAATCCAGTCATGTCAGTGACTAGATGGCAAATCCTGAATACATGTACAATTGCACACCCTTATAAACACATATACTTACCCACCTTCTTTGCGCGATGATGGGCTTAGGTTAAATCATAACGTGACAGTTAAAGTCAAGGTATACCAACATGATCATCAAGAAACCAAACTTTTCCACACATCAGTTCCACAGAAAATACAATATAGTCTAATAAATTGAATTCTATGGGGACGCTTGCCATCAAGGTCTGAGCTTTAAGAGGCGGAAGCAGAGAATGCACTGTTAATAGACAGTCGTCACAGCTCCAGTCCATCTCCACTCTCCTTTCATATCTGTCTCCCTCATCTTCTCTCTGCTGCTCCCTTTCCAAGCATATTGCTCCCACAACCTTATTTGTGATCTTTTTTGCTCTTCCACTCTTTTGTTCCCTCTCATGCATAATCTGTGTTCTTTCCTGTCCTCACTTTATTTCCCCTGGAGACAATCTTTCTCTCTCTTTAGCTTTTCCTGGCTCCTTCTCTCACTCCATCGCTCTCCACTGCTCAGTCAGAATAACAGCAGCGATCTATCAGAACATTTTCTGTAACCAGAGGGCAATTTTCTAGACCTGGCAGAGCATCAGCCTTATACTGTACCAAGACACTGCTGTAATAATAACACCAAGAAATCTGATTAACACAGCAGAGTGTGTATGCTGCAGGAGTGATAGTAAAGCAGCAACAGTCCAGGCCAGTGATTTCATGCAAATTCACAAGGCTGACATGGGCTGTGAATGACTGACATGGGCTGAGTGGAAGGGTGCATGCAAATTGTGGTTCAAGAGAAGGGTGGTGCTCAGTGATTAAGTGGACACACAAGCTAGGGACTCCAATCAGGCCAAATCAATGTGAACTAATCCTGTGCCAATTAAGAAACCGCGGTTCAACACCCAGGACCTAATTCAATCTCTTTCTGAGTTCTCGCTGTGAAAGGATTGATTGAAAGTCCTGGACACAAGCCAGACGAACGAGAGAATGCAGTTATGAGAGATTTTTTTTCTTCTTTTTTTAAACAGACACAGCTCTTGGCATTCAAGACTACATTGATCATGGGTCAGATGTAACGTGTTTCTATGTATCGGCCCCATAGCTCAATACTCAACAGTACTTTGAAGAGATGATAAATGGGATCCGGCTGGGAGGAGGAAATGGGAAGGCTGATGATGAGTGAGATGGTGAGTGAGATGGTGATCTTTGTCATCTTTTCTTTTATCTCTCTGTGATAGCCTCCCTCTTTGTCCCTTTCTCATTTTCAGTGTTATAATGACTAATGCTGCATATTAAGAAATGTGCATCGTATATGCACAGACGTGTTCTCTGCTCCCCTTTCGCATTCACACCGCCAGATAAACAGAGAACATATTATTCCTGATGTAGACATATGAACAAAGCACAGGGTGGATGTTTTCCCTGGGGCAAGAGGCAGACGTTGGAGGAGGAAGAGGTGAGAAAGAGATGTCAAGTGTGATAGGACAATTTTCCAAAATATGAACTCTTTCTTTTTGAATATCTCTGTAACAATTTGGGATGGTTAAAGTTGGCTGCTGGCACTGTGAGATGAGAGGTTGGATATCACAACGCAGCCACAGTTGGTTGTAAGCAGAAAATCTACATTTTCTCTGACAATATTGGCTTCTGACATTCATAGTGGACATGACAAACGTAATCTTTACTCTTAACGAAAGAAATAAAATCCTGACATTTACCATTCATATAAGTTAGATTATGTGCTCCATCAGAGCAGAAAGCCTCATCTACAGCCAGACTAAATTTTTAATGCTTGGTTTTTGTTGGGAGATTTAATGGATAAGGCCGTTGATATTGTTAACAAATCCCATGAAAAGTCAAAAACCAACAATAAATTGTTTCTGCTAAGTATTGTCTGTGTAGCCAAAGCCTGATATAACTTATTCCTCTGGGCCATATACCTTCATTGTTTTATTTATTAAAAATGATCAAAAAACACATCAATGAGCCACATTGTTGTACTGGCTGACATTTTCCTTTCCATTAAGTCAAGGTTTCAGTGGTCATTACAATGAACATAGGCACTGTAATTTATGTTGAGTCCTTATACACCTTCCCACTGCTGTAAATACTCGCTAGCACACCAAATCCAGATGGAAATAGTCCCCATGAAATGCAATATTTACTGCTGTTAGAGTATCATTGGCTAAAAACTACAGTGTCCAGCTGTTTTAGTAAATTACTGAACTGAAATTATTTTAAAATGAAAGTATATATTGCTGACCTGTCTTTTCATGTGATTTGTAGACAATAACAAAAAAATGTAGAATTTAAACAATCAGCGAATGACATAATAATGTGACGCTCCACCTATCTAATGTTTAGATAAACTATATATTTTAATCTTAAAATGAAACATGGTTTTACATCTGTATGTCCTACTGTATTTGTTGCCTCCAAATAATCGATTTTCGTGGATACATTTCCATGTTTATCCAGTTTAAAAGTCAGAGATAAAGACCAATGACAGCCCTGTGAGTGGTACGTTCATCAATCAGATAATAGGATTGATTCATGTCGCTGTCCGAGTGAAGAAGAGAACTGTAAATCATCTATTGTACAGCCTACTTATCATGATGTGTCTCAAGCTAATGCATTTGTGGCCTTGCCAGACCACAAAGAGCAAAGTGAAAATTAATTGCGGGATGTCTTTGCCAGCCTGGGTTATCTGCAGGAGTAACAGCAACACACCATCAAACAACAAAATGTGCCTCATTGCCAGAAGCTGTTTATGTAACTGTGTCAAAGTGTTATATGCTGTATTTTTTCCTTTAAACTCAAAACTTGAATTGAGACAGAGTGGTTATTTGGAAAACACTAAATCCTTTGAATTAATAAAACTGCTTGCGTAACGGCAACATCCTCTTGGGAAGCATATTTCACTGATATCTTCTTGACTAGAAATGTTTTTAGGGTTATGCAAGTCAATGTTTCAGTGGTTTTGAATAAATTATGTATAGAATAAAACACATGTGGCTGACAGAAGTAGAAACAAGACAGACAGCACTCACACAGCAAATCTACCAATCTGAAGGAAGCAGATATCCCATTACTGAGCCAGTAAGTGTGCTAAGCTCTATCTACAGTACAGGGCAGCAAGCAGAACCTATCATAACACACACCGTTAAACCCTCACATGGAGTGAAGAGGGGCAGAGAGAGAGGGAGAGAGAACAACCCTCATGTCATCCACAGCAAGCAGAGTGGCACTGAATGAGCATCTAGACCGTCGCTTGGATGTGTTACAGCTGAGAGACAGATGCACCGTACAGCTCTGAGGACCAACAAGGGAACAAACAGATTAGGTAAAAGGGGGAAAAAATAATGTTGGAGACAAAATGAGGATTGTGTGAAATTCACAGGAGAGATGCAGTCCAGATTTTTAGAGAAGCCAGACTGTCTCTAATCTTTAACAAAATTGAAAGAACACAAATAAGAACGAGAACAAATGTTTTTTCAAACCCAGGGAATACAACATGCAAGAAAGCGCTGCTTCATTTTTGAGTGTCATGAGACAGGAAGGAACTACCTGAACTAAAGCTCTAACGGTATACCTACAATTTGTTTGGCTCAAGTACTCGGTAGCATGTAATCACATTTCTCTGAGACAGCTTTCCTGTCACTGGCTCGCTGAATACAGTCTAATAAAGCAGAAAATGCTTATTGCTTCTCATGGATCCATTGGTTGTCTTTCCCTCATCACATTAACTTTTACAACTCAAACATACCTGAACCCTCTGCTATAATAAATAACAATACTATAAAACTGACACAAGCATTCAGTGTTTATGCTGTTATCATAAATACATCAGCTTTATTAAACACACAGGCCTTAAGAGCTGACTTCAACAATATCTTCATGCACTGTCCGACTGGCTAAGACATAGACTACAATTTATTCTTTTTTGAACAATCTAAAAAGCCACTTTTTTTATTATTATTATTATTATTGTTTCAAGCATTTATTTTGTGTACTGATGACGACAGTTGATCCAAACAACCAACTAAAATAAGAAAAACAGTTAATCTATAATTATTAATTTACTATATTTACTGCATTGATCTTGCAAAGACAGACTGTAGATAACCTGTCTCACTTATGACCTCTATAACAATGACCAGCACTATTGTAAAATACTAGATGTGATGTAATATATGGGGTATGACGCACAATAACAATATGTCTCTATTGTTTTCAATTAGCCTTTTGGATAATGGTAACTAATTTGCTATCATGGTTAAAATTGAGCAATACTGCAGTTTGGTAACTGGATTAGGTTTCCTTTTTCATGGCATACATTTTGTCTTGTCATACCAGGTGAACCTAATTTTGTTAATGATGGCTCAGTTCCAGCAAGTGTCCCAGTAAGCCATAACAGTGAACCAGCATGTACAACACCAGGACCCTGGATCTAGCTCACCTAAGAGGAATGCACTCTTTATTAATGGTCTTATTTACACCATTACTTAGGTTAAGTTTCAACCTAGGTTTTGACAGTCATCTGAGCCTAATGGACTCAGCCTCAATCATGCTAATTAGAGGAGACGAGGGGCCAATTTATTGGCGTACAGCCTAACTTTTTGTGGGTGAAAACTGTCCAAATGGTACAAAAAGAAGCCCAAAACCTGCCCAAAACAATTTTTCCCCAGCCAGTTGAATAAAGAGTAGCCCCATTGGGTGGAAAATGGCTCAATCTGGCAACGCAGACAAACCTTGACCAGAGTAAAAATTTAAGTAAAAAGTAAACTCAAAAAATTAAAATTAAAAATATTTCAAACCTACAAAATAATTATTTCGGACCATTTATAAGACTTGTTTTCTACACACATATGCAAGCCTACTTGTAGATTTATTATTCTTTACCAGTAACTCCATGATGTTTATGGGCTTATTTAATCATAAAGACAATAATAAATGAGTCCATTCAGTAGAGTGAAATACAGAAAGCTTGTGCAGCGTCTCTGAGCAAAGTGAAGTCACTCGCTGAACTGTGTTTGATAAGATGAGATTAATCAGGATGTAGTAATGACGTGACTTATGAAGACATTAGGGAGGCGAAGTGCTGTGAATAGTGAGCAGGCCGAGGTGGGGGAGGTGTGTCGCTGGTGATAGTCTCATAAACACAAACAGGGAGAACAGTGATTTGATAGTAGGATATTTGAACATGACCAACAATCCTGCCTGGGAGGAAAAAGGTTTAAAAGTGCACAGTGCACCACTGTCAAGTAAGCAGATTAATAAAACATTAGGATCTGTACTCCCACTGTGATAAACTCATTGTCATAATTATGCAACATTGTTTGCATATTTTTGCACTACTCAGCACATGTCCTTGTACAGTAGCTCATTTGGCCTCAGGCACCGTGTTCATGCTCCTGCTCCGTAGTACTCATATAACTCACTTCTTGCATTTCATTCAACTCACTTGAACCTTAATGTTATTCTGCTCCACTGCACCACTGGACACTCGCCATCCCAGCTGTACTGAGATCTGTGCCATACTTGCCTGAATACACATACGGAGACAATATAAAGTGTATAGTTCTCTTATGCTGGATGACAAAGGGCGCTAACATTGTGTTCATAAGAATAATATTGTTTATTGTTTGCAGGTTTGTTTCATTACAGGGATAGTAAAACATCTTCAAAAATATGCCCATACCAGCACCTCTCAAGCTCATAGATTAAAACATCGTATCACGTTTGATTAATCCATACACAAAAAGAAATATAAAAACGACAAGTTGTGATTTTAGGTTGGTTTTGAGAGAGCCGTTTCCCCCTGCTATCTGTCTTAATGCTAAGCTAAGCTAATCGCCGCCCGGCTCTTGTTCCACAGTTAACGTACAGACATGAGAGTAGTATCGATCATCTCATCTGACTCTCAGCAAGAAAGCGAATAAGCAAATAACCCAAAATGTCAAACTATTATCGTAACAGTTTGTGAATTAGTTGAGATATTGAAGACCTCACAGACACGTCAGCTGTCTCTTTTAAACATCTTTTATAATACATACTGCATATAAATTAAGTAAAAACAAATTGATCTCCTGTAATAGGTTTCCTTTTATCCTGTTGTTTTCCAGCTGTATGTCTGTTTGCACTGTTTGTTTTTATTGAGCCTCTGCACCAAATTCTACATTTAATTCACATGCTGCAGGGTTGTGATAATTCTGCAGACTTCAGAAGACATGGGATGCGCTTGTGTAATTCTAATGTTCCACTCTTGCAGAGCCTAATTAGGCTAACCCCCCACCCCCAACCCCAACTCCCTCCCTTTTTGAAATTCACAGAAGCTATCACTGCATTGACAGCCCCTGAACATTTGTTGCATCTAAAAATTTAACCAGATAAATAATCCACACAAACATGAAAGAAAACCATATAAACATTCATTTGCGTGCAGAGACTGAAACACAGACCTGCAGACTAAACACTCACCCCTCCATCTGGCTGACACTAGCTAGCTCTCTGAGGCTATCCCATAAGGAGCATATCAAGACATTAAATCAGTGTGTACACGCTATATGCTGTCTCCCATTAACTTGTTACCTAGTGTGTAATTGTTCACAAGAGTCTGTGGGTTATTCTGTGGGATCACACTTACATAAGAAGAGGGCCTATTGAAAAAACGCATGACTCATCAGAAAGAATGGTGCTTGGGTGTCTTAAAGAGACTGATTCCTGTTTATGAGGCCTAAATGGCATTCACATATTTCTGTGATATGAAGATGATATCTCTATAAGACAATAAATCAAGTGTATTACATTATATATTATATGGGTATTATATGTGAATGCATGCATGAACTCCCAAATCCATGGCAACATCTTTCATGAAACAGGTTTTATTATCACGAGCCATGTGTCCCCTCTGTGTCGTCCTACATACTGGTGAGGGAAGCACTCCTTGATCCCTCGCTCAGCTAATCTGAAGTGAAGGTAGTCAGGCTATCAGTGGGGAATTTAAGGGGAATACACATGCTGAACAAAATAAGGCTTAGACGGAATACTACACAACCTGGTGCGTGCACACAAACTTACTGCCTACAACCTACATGCAATGTAACTGCAATGGTGTCCATGTTTCTGTCTCTGTCGGGTGTGACGTTGTCTCTCACCACTCTGATTTTGAAAACATTTTGAGGGATGACGGGGTAGTTCTTGCACAGTTTGACCTCAAGAACCTTTAATTTAACATCTAAATTCGTAACTTTGATGTCAAACCTTTTATCAAATGTAATGTCTCAGATACTGATACACTGATGCAATTTTTAAGAAGTTTTTTTTTTTTGGCATTTTGCCTTTAGTGGAGATAAAGAGAACAAGATAACAAGGAACCCAGTTGAATTCATAACTGGGGACGTTGCATTTGTGTTGTATGTAGAGCTGCAGAGTCAATTAACAAAAAAATAATCAGCAACTAATTTTTTAAGTAAAATATCCAAACTTTCTTATGTTTAGGCTTCACAAATGTGAACATTTGTAGCTTTTCCTTGTCTTGACATTATAGTAAATTGAATATTTTGGGGTTTTGGACTGTTGGTTGGACAAAACAAAAATCAAAACATTTGATGACATCACCTTGGGTTCTAGGAAATTCTGATTAATCGAGAAAATTATCAGCAGATATAATTGATTATGAAAGCAATTGTTAGTTGCAGCCAAAAGCCTACTAGTGAAGTATCTTCTTATAATATCCCAACTTAGATGTGTTTGACTGCACTTAAATGTTGATGACTCAGTGTCCTCTCTATACTACCCTCTCTGCACATGCCCAGCTGTGCCAGAGGAGCGGAGAGAGTTTAGAAAGTCAAGATGAGTCGAGTGTTGGTTATAGTTGGCAGCAAGCGCAGCGGTTGCATCATCGGCCAGGACCTACAGTAAGTGTCATCACCTGAGGAGAATCTGGTGCCGGGAGGCCAGCAGCCAGCAGCAACACGCTGACAGCCAGGAGTCACTCCTCCCCCTACGACTGCCTCGCGTAATGGCACGTCGATCTAAATCAGACACAAAACAAGCCTGTGCGCCCACTCACATGCATCCAGCGCTATAAATACACATAAACGCACAGCCATGCAAGCATGTGTGTACAGGATTACTATGAACACCGGCTTAATACACATTCATGCCTGTACAGAAACACAGAGCCATGCAAACACGATTAAACGTGCACATAAAGGCGGACTAAATGTACAAAAAGACAAAATGAAACATGACCTTCAGCAACTTATCTTTTCAAATACAGACAAGAAAGCAGACAAATACTGGATTGGACTGTTTTGTTGACTGAGCCATGAAGGACACAAAAAATAAATAAACTGCTGAGTGAGATGCAGTGTAGGATGGAAGACCTCTTTCACTCCAGGTCAAACACAGAGATCATCAGTTAGAGCATTTGAGGCAATCTAACAAAACAAAAGTCTTGGAACTGATCTACATTAATCTATGAAACTTGAGGTTTTCTGAAATAGCCAGTCCCTTCGGAGCTTGAAGACGTCACAGAACAGTATTAATGTTATCCTGAGAGGTAACTAGACATAGAAACAACAAAGCTTTTGTGGCCAAAACAGTAACACATCTACCATCTTTCCTATACTCATACACAGCAGTCAGTTAATCATTTTTATTGACGTTTGCTTTGGGGCAATCAGAGGATGTTGATGCATCACTACGGTGTGGTCTAGTTTGTATTGGGCCTGTGTATAAATCAATAGACACACATTGATTGTGAGCTATCCTATTACTCTTGCTGTATTGCTGCAGGCAAGGTTTTTACAGGTCATTCTAAAAAACGTTAGATATGGTTTATTTTCTTTTATCAGTACAATGATTATGTTGTTAGTGTCTTAATTATTAATTAATCATTTTAAGACATCAGTGTTTTCATTTGCTGTGTAAATATTCAACTACTTTATTAAATCTTTGTCTATCGTGAGCATAAAACTATTATTATTAATGTCTGGCTATGAGCAGAAGCTTAATTAGTTGTCTAAATGCCTGGTGTAATTTTTTACAGGATTTGCTCCAAGAATTTATTGTGTGGCTTGCGACCAAATGCAACATGTTTTTCCATCAAACTGTGTAGTGATGATGCCTTATAATTGTCTGGCATTTGGAAACACGAGAGACTCCAAAAGCAATGCCAACGTTTAAAGGGCGAGTACACTCAAAATTACCGAATGACTGAGTTTAGGCCTGAAGGAAATCTGCCATTTATCACAGCTGGGTGTAAAGGCGACATGTTAATTGCAGCATTTACCAAACTCAACTGCACATGAACAGCGCTTCAAAATATCATCTGAAATAAGAATGATCTTCCCTTTTTCTTATCTTTTCTATGACACATTTTCCTCACTTTACCTGCTCAGATCAGCCAAACATAAATGACTAATGGCTTAATGGTGCACATGGAGCAGAACCACTTTGTTTTAATTTAAGTGACTGCATAAATTACAAGGTATAATGACTCATGCTTCAGTACATTTTGTTTGTTGCAACCTTCATATAAAGCAAATGAGCAAGAGAATTGCGTCTGCTAGGTGACTCCCCTCCCCACTACACAGGAACACACAAACACACACACTCCTCTTTTCCCCAATACCTCCCCTCCTACACACCAAATCATTATGACAGTGACTGCTCATCCCGCCGGCTGCCTCTACGTCAACGCTGGCCCAGATTCCATCAGATTATACAAATGACATCATCAAGTGTGTGTGTTTTTGTGTGTGTGCACGCATGGTTGTATTTTGTCAGCACAGTATCTATTGCTCTGTGTACCGTATGTGCAATACGTGCATACTCGCACATTTCGAAGCTCTCAAAAAGTCCTGATATTATAAAAGCTTCAACCTAAGAAACAAAAAAAAAAAGACTCTCGAACATAACAGAGCTTCAGCATGGTTGAACAGATCAGGGTCCGACTGGGTTTTATCACACTAAGCAAATGCAAAGTGTCTTTAGAGGCACAGCTCGCGTGTCTGTCAACACTGGAAGTACATCTGTTGTTCTGCGGGCCACTGAACTTTAACACCCATATAAATGCTTATATGCATCTCCAGTGACAAGATTCATCTAGATGAAAGCATCCAGGCACTTTGACATACAAAGAATAATCCCACTGTGCAGCAGCAAACAGAGGTATCGTGACTCAATATGACTTTAGCCATACTGAGGTACGTCCTCCCTGCTGGGGTTATGCACGTACGATAAAAAACAATATTCGATCAGGATTTATTATTACTTTTTAGTGGGCTGCAGCCATATGCACATGGAATACAGATCAGATAACAGTGCATCTGAGCGATACAGTATGCTGAAATAGGGCAATTCTGTTTGCATTTTTTTTATTGCCAAAGGAGGAAAGCTCTTAAAGTGAAATCATTCACATGTCTGCAAAATCATGTCAAAGTGGATTTACAAATTTATTGTTAATATCTATTATTGAATGAAAAAAAAAAGGTCTCTGGAGATACATCAGAAACCTTTACCTCCACCCCTCTAAGTGGGCGGGCTGGTGTAAGTGTTTGATTGACAGCTGAGCCGGCACGGGCACGATGTAAACAAACTTCTGCTGGTAACTGTAGCTTACAAGGCAGGGACAGGCAGTGTGTTGTTAGCATTGGTAATGAAGAATAAGGATCACACGATTTAAGATCTAAACTGAAAGATCCTGACATTTACTGTCATACTGTAAGTTTTTAAGCTAATCGATGTGCAACAGCTAACTAGCTAATTAGCTTTGTAGCCTGCAAAATTATGTTAGCAGTGTGCTTTAGACACTGATGTTTGTTTGGTAGCTCCTTTCTGTCCATGCTTGAACACATGACGGAGACATTAGCTGGAAAGCTAATATGGGGTTGTGCTACAAAGCGTGTGGCTCTTTCTGTGTCATATTGCAGTCTGCTGTCTGGCTGTATAAAGGAACGAGGATGATTTCAAGGCATTTCTCTATCTACATAGACAAATGAAATAATGGCATTCTTATCTGTATATGCACAGACAGGGGTGTTATCAAAACAAAATATATAAAACAATTTCTCCCATAGAGGTACAGATTTTGTACTGATCTGTAACCTGTAGCAGAAACAAAATTGTATTTCATTTCAGTTGGACTTCAACTTTCCTGCTGCTGTGGCTCTGAAAGCTTCTGTAGGTGTCATATAAACACATCAATCTGAACCACTCCATAAAATATATGATAATTACGGCCGATAAAGACCGTGAGAAAAGTGTTTGTTGGCAACATGGCGTCAAGAAGATCTTTTCTCACTTAGCTTTTTGGAGCCTGAGAAAATGCCCTGGCTTGTCACAGCTATCCAAAGCTATTGGCTAGTGATGACCCTGACTAAGCCATTTTCTGCTGCCTGTGCACTTCCCTCTCTCTCTCTGCCAGAACCGCCAAGGAGATTTGGGTGTCCTCACAGATGCCAGTATTTCATGCTTTCGACACGCAGGCTTTCACTGTCTGTCTGCCTGGCAGTGTGGAAAGCATTTGAGGAGAAAAAAAAACCCTCCAGCATCCTCTTCGCGACAACTTGCTAATTACGCTACAAAGGCTTGCTTGCTGTCCATAATGCATTAGATACATCTCATTCCAAAAAGAGACTCTCTGTATCGCACATGTGCAATGCCATTAATTGATGTGCTTTCTGATCTCAAATTAGCAAGTAAAATAGGTGCCTGTTTGAATTTTCCACTTCTTCTTTTTGATGTGGCAAATACAAAAACAAGACAAGAATTTCTGAGAAAGAGACCAGAACTTTTTATTTAAGAATAATCCGGGCCACAACCATCTTATCCACGCTATAAAGTTCAGTGAAATGCCTGACTGAATGGAGTCGGGGAAGTAAGTGAGATGGAAATGAATATTCAATTACAGTGGGGATGAAACAACTTAAAGTCCCCAGATCCTCTCAGCGTTGTCAGGTGGGAGAGGGGTTTGATCATTTACTTCTTTGCTATGCGGTGTTGGACAGTACCTACTAGTGGTGAACATCACACCCACTCAACCAGGCATCCTTTTGAACCAGGTTCAAATGAGACAAACATCCTTTCATATCGAGGGTTATGAAACCATAGGGATTATGGAATGAAGATTTCAAACTGATATTGTCTATATACTACTGGAAACATTATTATTAATTCTCTATTTTGTCGTTCTATTTTTGCACAAATAATGCCATAACAAGAATCAAACAGAACTTTTATACAGAGGGCTTATGTCAGTGTTTGCTCCACATACCTTTCTGTCACTGTGTAAGGTGTCAAAGCCAGCTATGGAAATAAGCAGATAAAATAACAGGTAATGCTAAATTAAGCTCGGTTCCTTTTCCAGGCTGCGTACTTGTGTTTGCTGAGCTTATCACGGAAACTTGCTCCTCAGATCTTTGTTGCACTGCCACGTTCATTAATCTATAAACGTTTGTTCACTTTTGAATCTGTGTGTGTGTGTAGCGATACAGATAAAAGAGCATTGTGATATGCATGAAGCATGAGGCGCTGTCCCTGGTGCTGAAGTCATCCTCCAAGCTGCACTAACTTTTGCTCTCAGGGACATTCATTCATCTTTCTCTCTCTCTTTTTCTCTCTCTGACACACACACACACACACACACACACACACACACACACACACACACACACAGTTTCAGCCAAAAACATATTTTGATCTCCCTGCAAATCTGCCATCCTGAATTCAATCTAAAACCACTTTTATTATGTATATCTAGATTATCTATACTAAAAATGGCACGTCCCTGAAAAGGCTCAGCGAGAACACAGGCGTAAGTGGTGACCTGAAAAAGTGGCAACCAATAACAGGACGAGAAGCCAGCTAATTCTACTGCAGCCCCATCAGTCAGCCCACAGGGCCAGACTGATGCCTGACCTCCAGCTGTCTGTCCATTTTGTGCTCAATTAGCAAAGAACTCTCTGTATCGCACATGTGCAAAGATCTCAGCGCTTGTGACCTTTTTCTTCCCCGCTAATTAAATTACTAATAAATTGAGACACTAAATTTCTCTGTCACAAAAGAGTGGGTGTGGAGGTCATGAGAAGAGAAGAGCC
Source organism: Macquaria australasica (assembly GCA_005408345.1). NCBI lineage: Eukaryota > Metazoa > Chordata > Actinopteri > Centrarchiformes > Percichthyidae > Macquaria > Macquaria australasica. The sequence continues at coordinate 206,022 of SEMN01000019.1, read as the reverse complement.
AGAATGAAGGCGACGTCGATGGAGGGGTCTGCTGATTCATTCCCCTCTGCAGGTGGGAAATCAGGAGCAGGGCAATATTCACTGTCACTCGGTTGCCAGGACAGTTTGAGATTGTAAAGAGTCACAAGAGGAATAAAATAAAATAAAAAAACTGAAATAAAGCTACTCTAGCAAAAGCGCAGGTTTCACACTTTGAGGTTACAATTATTTAAAAAAACAAAAAGTCTATCTTTGGAGAGAAAAGACAACATGGTGAGCTTTGCCAAGGCCAGTCAGCAAAAACAAAGTGCAACATTGACTAAAATTTCCATTTTTTTTCTAAAGAACAGCGTAATTCTAAATCATATTCGATGTATCCCTGTCTGCATCTGGTTTAGATCTCCCCCAGTCATCTTTTAACAGTTTTTTATTGATTGAAAAAAAAAAAAAAAAATGGACGTGACCAATTTTGTCTCCTTCCTGTGGGTGTCAAATGACTAACAGTGACCTACTGTGCATGATACGTACACACCAAAATGACTGACTTACTAACTGTGGACTGTTATGTAGTTTGAGCCATTTTAGTCTGTCTCAAAGTTGTTTTTCATACTCTACAAACATAAATGGAATAAAATGGCCTTTTGTGAAACTAGAAAAATAAGTCCTAATACGTCTGACTATGCTAGCTGTATGAAAAAAAACAAATAGAGGGGTAATCTGGATGATTGGCCATGAATAGGGCTCTGTCCGTCACTCTCCATCCATGCAGGTTATTAGATTGAGAAGAAGGTTTTTCCCTCTCATCTTCTCTCTCCCTCCCACCTCTTCCATGCCTGCCACCTTGGCATCGGTCGTGTTTTGGCTTTGTACCACAGTTACAGCCCCTCCCTCCTCTGCCTCCGCTCTCCCCTTCTCCTCTCTCCCCGCAGCCAATACGCAACATGGTGATTTATGGCTGAACTTAAAAACGCCACACAATGAGCTGCGTTTATTTTACATCTCTTCATTGACATGTTTTACAGACTCGTGTTCCGGGCCTCGTGTGAAATCGTGAAAATAATGCTGATAACAGTCAGTTTGTTAGCTGGCTTCTGTAATCCGTATAGACTTAATTTGACAAATGATTGTCTCTATAAACCAAGAGATAATCCAGGAATTAATGCAAACATGACATTCGGTTTACTTCCATTTGAATTATTGTTTCAGATGAATTATTTCTCACGAAATGTGACTGATTAGGGAGCCTTGAATCCAGCTATTTTGAATGAAGGTAGATGATACAAACTATAACAGATTGTGGAAAATAATTAAAGGATATTTGACACGGATAAAACTAAATATAACCATTACTTTTATGGTACAAAAACACTGACAATATTGTACCAAAATGGCAAAAGGACTATCAATGAATAATCCTACAAACTGTAAACAATACTGAAATCATGTTGCTGTCAAAACTAATCTTCCTTATGAAATAAAACTGCAATGAAACCAAAACTGATAATATTTCCAGGGCCTTGCTACCATCAACATACCAAGTTTAATATCACATTTGGTCCTTCTTTCACTTGTTTCTGTGGAAAAAAAACAACCCTGGGCACCAGCACCAAGCATTCACTCATTCACACACTGACACACACATACAGTCACCATCTGTCATGCTGTAACCTCCCCAAGCTCGCTTTCCCTCGCCGTCCTGCCGGGACACATGCTCACTAATGATTCCATAACTTTGTTACCACCTCATTATGGCGGTTAGTAAGCACCATGGCTAGATTTACCACTTTGTAATGGACTAGCAGTGCGGACTCATCTGCTTGACAGCCGTATTGATTCACTGCACCGTGACGAACGGACCAGTAGAGACTGCGTGGTAGCAATGCTGACCTCCACCTGCTCTCGAACTACTGCCGTCATTATACCCATCTGCCTCTTCCCCATCTACATCTGATCATACTGCAGGAACAGTTCCGGCTCAACATTTGAAATATGTGAAATATGTTGTAACTTAAATAAAACATTCCTGCGTACAATGAAAGGATGTCATGTGCAACTCCACAGCTTTCTGTTTTGAACAGGCTCCAGTCTCCCAGTACACACTGACTGATGTGTTTACACACACAGCTCTATAGTTTCACACAACCTGGGAAAAAATATCATAGCAAAGTGACTTGCCAGGGAACAAAAACAAAAGCAAAAGCCAAGATTTGAAGACTGAAATGAGCAGGGAATTTGTGCCAAACTGGCTCCACAGCAGAATACTCTCAGATGATACAGCGTGAGGAGATGATGCCCAAGTTGCCGTGTGCAGTTATTACATAAAGCAAATGTGCATTGTCTTTATACAATTTCAGGAGCTTACTGGAAGACCTGTGAAAGCAGTCTGTAATGGCTTCAGAGGAAGAAACGTTCTCCTATTGCCAAAGGGTTTCCTTTGAATGCAGCCAGAAACATTTCAGCATATGCAGCTGCTCTGCATGTTTATTTCAACCTACTGGGAAACCTCTCAGGGGGAGCGCCGTCAAGAAGAATCCAATATGGAGCTCAGCGAGGACTGAGCTACTCATGCTGGCTGGGTTGAAGCGGTAAGATACTCGAGATGAAGAACCAATCAGTGAAGGATAGAGTGAGTGTGTCGAAGTCGGGCAGGAAGGGTTAACCAGCATTCAAACTACCCTGATGACCTTTTGGTTAGGAGATGACCAGTTGGTCTTTGGAGCAAATAATCCCTGGAAAAGCTGGTCTTAATGACTGAACTATGGTCTCCCCCCCCCCACACACACACAGTCAACACTACTGCTGCACATACAGTAGTATTTGTTTGTATAATGGATTTGCCCAAATTAACTGTTTTTGTCTGTGGGAGTTCATGGCTTTGCATATGTGCTGCACAAAGCAGCCATAATCATTTACAAAAGGTCAGTACAGAAGCTACACATCATGTAACATCTTAGCGATGATACAGGGACAAATGATAAATTATCACTGCATATTTCATATATTTCACATATCCCTCCAAAGAAAGGTGTTTATACTAAAGATGATGGTAATGTGATACAGTTACAGCATACATTCATGTGTTCTGTGTGCTTCTTCTGCACAGCACATTAGCCATCTCCTCCTTGTTCTCCCGCTCGCATTGCCTCCTCATTCATTGGCCCTTGTGCCTGATTTAGCCAGTGCCTTGGGCCTGCAGCAACTGGCGGTGGTATAGAGGGCCATGTAAATGTCACCGTCTCAGAGGCTGTGCTCTGCAGAGCGTGAAATGAAATCTGGCAGTTTTAGGGCCCTGCCTTTCCTCACACGGACATTCCACAGTACATGGGGCCTATATAAAACTCCAGCGCATGTTATGATTGCATCTGGACCCGCCACCTGTTTTCTTTATCAATTATTTAAGTGTCAGGTCAAAAGTGCTGCAGTCACTTCCAAGTGGGAATAAACATGTTCCCAACACAATTAATGTAATAAATTCATAAACAGATTATTATTGCTGTCATGGGAAATTGGATAGCTTTGCTAATCCAAACTAATCCTATGGATCATGCAGCCATATCGAGATTACTGCATGCTGTATACATACACATCATTGTACACTTCATGTACATATCTTACCACTCAAAACTCAATCACATGATTTATGTTTTTAAAAGAATAATGGCTGATACTCTCTCACCACAGGAGGAAATAGAGGACCTGCGAGCACTGTATGCTTGCAGAGAAGGATGATGAGTAGCCTAGTTCAACATTTCACTGCAGGAAAAGTTCCCTTTAGGGTTTCTTCTACTAGGAAGATTGGCAGTACGCTTGAGGGGCTCTCTCTCAATTAAAGTCAAGAACACGAAGCTTTCAATCTGCGCTGACGCCATTTTGGATCCAAAACAACTGTGTCACACCCCCCTAGTCAGTCAGTTCTGCCTCAGACCATCTCATATGGGCCCTTGTTGTCAAATATGGGATCAAAGTAAACCCCTGTACTTGAGGAGGGAGAAAATTCAGTCATTGATTCATCAGAATTCCTGCTCTGACATTCAAGCCACACAGGCCATCCTTCTAACTATTACTTTCTCTGAACTGACAGAGCGCTGTCAGCGTTTAGATGAGCTCAATAAAAACCCCATATTATACTCTATTCAAAAGTGATGAGATCAATTAAAGGCTGTCATCACAAAATATCTACCCTTTAAAATGCCCATTGTTGAAATTACCCTCGCTTGCCTATCGCCTCTATTCATCTCTCAGCCAGGCACTTAAAGCCTGGCACTTGTGGACATTTACAAATAGGCTCTTCTATTCCATTTAGAGCTGTACCTTTTGCAGCTTATCTTGTGTAACGAGCTCTTAAATAAATCTCCTTGCTTTAAATAAACAGGCGCTGTGCTCACAAAGGCTTTCCTTGATGTCGGGTCACATGACAGTCTGGACCTCCCATGGAGACTCTGACATGCTAATGCCCACAACTGTGTACTCTATAATGAATGCTGCTTTAAAAATATTTAATTAATTTAAAGAGACATCAATAAATAGGGAGTTAATGGAATTCTGATGAGTTTCAATAAAACAATATTATTAGCAGATTGCAAAATACTTCACCATTCCCTAAAACCTTATAAAAGACATAAAAGCTCGCCCTGTGGATCAGTAATGTACGCCAGCTTTGTGGAACCACACTTGCCTATGAGCTTTAAAATGGCTGAATGTAACTGTGATCACACGCTCTCTCACTGCGTGACAGTTCCCGGCGACTCAGAGAGGAGTCAGTGCTGGGGAGATCTTCGTCATGCCCCTGATTCATTGTCATCCTCCTTCTCCTGTCACAGCCACTGAGAGGCAGCAAGGCCAGCTGCTATGGGGCACTGCAGAAGGCCGTGGCATGGAGGGATACTGGCAGGTCAAGAGAAGCCCCCTCACTCCTCCACTAAGCCAGTCCTCACCAGACTGACACTGTGAGCAACAAGCTGCTTCACAATCCAGGGGAAAATATGATACGAGGAAATCCTTAATGGATACTGGGGTAAAGATTATTAAGTGGGAATGTATTTACATTGTTATTATCTCTCTATATAGTATTTTTCATTGTCAGTGGCAGAGTCCTCCATTCCCACGTGGAATTCAGATTGTTTGACTACATACGAGGGATTCACAGGGAACGAGGCAGCATCTAATCCAGCATTATTGTTTCTAATTCATCCTCGCTTTTCGCTGTTTACTTTCTTAACGCCATATCAGTGTATTAAATTATTGCTAATGCAAACCCAACTTTTCGTACTGATGCTGCTTCACATTAAAAACATTTGACTAGTGAAACATCGGGTGGGGCTGTTATTAAAAAGCAGACCCAGCAAACGTAATGTATACTGTATGTCACAGAGGTTAAACGCTGACCATGACAGTTCATCAAAAATGCAGCTACAAAACAAGACATTATCATTTTCATAATTTTTTGACATTGGATCAGTTTTAAATATTGCAGGAATTAATGGAACAAGACAGAGCAGCCACAGTGCCAGCCACAAATTTTTTAATTTCATTAAACGAAAAGAGAGATTTCAACCTCAGTGAGACTTCCACCCCCTTAAATAAAGAAGTATAAAGACTCACCTTGTAGAAAAAAAGCAATAATTCCTTTAAAAGGTATAGTAGTATTAATAGTTTTAGCTGTATATTATTCTATACTGTTAGTTTTTAATGTTAAGTATTGTCTATTCAACAACAAGCTTTTCTAAAGTTCTCTCAGTTTCTGACATCTCATGTACAGTCAGTGAACAGCTCCACTGGACCAGCTTAAAGGGCTACTCCAGCGATAGAGCATTTCATAAAGTTGGGGGACTTGTGAGAGACAGATTTAAAAAGAATGGTATAAATCGAAGCAGCAGACGCAGAGATATCCTCACTTTTGGTTCCTTATACGGATCAAGCTCCAAAAACACTGGATCCTACATTTCCCATAATGCAACTCAATAGTGTCTTTCATTAGATGCTCCCTGCCCCCTACATGCACACTTATTTTAAACTCCATATCTCCAGTTGTAACACTCAAGGACACCTTATGCCACTCACTCTTTCCCAAATGATGTAGGAATTCAAACCAATGACCTGCTAGTGACAAAAACACTTCTATACTGCTTTGGACGTCTCTTTCTCTTACTCAAAATTATTAATTAGTTTCATAAAGGGCGACATGTCTCATACTGAAATACAATAAAGAGATTTCTCTTGCATCTGGGTTACAATTGCAAAATCCCTCATCAGTGTCAGGGAATGGGGGAAATGTCACATTAATTTGTTATTACAGGATGTGGCACCTGTGCTGTGCGGAGGTTAAATAGGTTGACATGACACTGATTGTGGCCCATTGCTGTTCCACCGATCATCCCATCCAGGCAGCTAGGGTTTGATGATTGCCGTGAAAATATTATCCCCAAAGAAATAATTTATGTAGTCGCCTCAGGAATACGACACCTTTTTTAAAGTGTTGGGATGATAACAGGAGCTATTATCCTGTCTAGACAATTGTCAGACTATAAAAGTCATGAGTGCTTATCTGTTCAATAACAAGCAATTTATGCTTTCGCCTGGCACTGGTTGGGATAAAGGAAAAAAAAAACAATTATTTGGTTAAAAAAAAGAAAGAAAAAAATATGTTTAAGCGATTTGAACACATATATATTCAAATGGGCTCTGTGTACTTATATTAGTATACACACTACTCAGAATTACCTTACACTTGTTCCATGGATATCATAATCTTTAGTGCCTCCTGCCAAAACAGTAAGATCTTGTCAAAATCTTCTCAAAAGCCCTCATCAGCCCTCTCTCTCATCACTGTCAGTCTAGTAGACAAGCTAGCTAGACTTTTCTAAAGCTTCAGTCTGCATGCAAATGAGTGTCTGGCTTTACTGTGTACACATGCTAACAGACTGTGCTACAAAGAATTCACCATCAACTCTGCCACTGACTCTCCAGATCTTAGATTAGTCTGTAAATGATGTTTGGAATTACAGGAGAACACCCTGTTTAGAAATATTCATGTTTGTACACACATTAGCATATTGCCATTTCTGAGGCATGATTGCTTTATAATGGATATGTGCCTTTCATTATGCTAGCAAAATGTTGGTTCATAAAAAAAAAAAAAAAAAATGTACTCACTCACATGCAGAGTCCTCACAATTGAGGCAATGAGGGGTTCACTTAGCTGCAAGGAGCTGTTCACACACAAAGAATGAATTTATAAGTGAGAAAAGTGAACATGTGATCCTTTTATGGAAAATCATTTTAACAGCATGACTGCCATTTGACTTTTGATTATATTTGATAAGGTTAGAGACTGGAAAACCTTCACTGCATTGCATTTGGCTCATACTGGGTGGATGACTCCCATTTTTTTGTTGTTCCTTACATTCATTTTTATTTATTTACCGTTTTAATTTATTTTCTACACCATGTCAATTTAAAAAAAAAAAAGTAGAATGCCAAAAAAAGAAAGAAAAAATAGAAATGGAGTCATTTGCAAAAAGAATAGACACCAGTTTATTGCACATATAGTCATCAATCAGACCAGTACCCTACTAGGAAGCAGGTAGATCTTCCCTGTATGTCTACTCTATGTGTATGTGTGTTTGTTTGCATGTGTGTATGTGCATGTACATAGCCTGCTACAATACATCTGTCTTCATGATGGGAAATAATGTCTATACTTATTAGATCGCAAGCAATTCGATACTGAAGGATGAGCCTGTGTCTAATCCATTTTGAGCCACGGATTCCATTATTAAACCACAAATCTGCTGCTCATAGATACATTATTGTTGGTATCAATTCTGCAGGTGACCATACACACCACCATACTTCATTAAAACCATCCAGAGAGAGAGTTATCTTTGGGATGACTTTTTCCCAGAGGAGGTATTTGTTTGTCTATATTTCTCCATCAGTGGAGAATGTCAGAATATACCGCTATCAATAAGACTGCTTAAACAAGCCAGGCAGCTAGCAGAAAGTTTGTGTTTAGAATGGTAACAATAGTGGGATGTGTTGTGACAGTTTGGGCCCGTGTTTCTTGGCTGAGGTAGCTTGGAGAGCGTAGAAGAAGAGTAAAAAACCAGCCACACTGGTACTGGGGTTTCCACAATGCTAGTTGTTTATTAGTAACATACACATCAACCTTACCAAGCCCGGTTGTACAGCTACTATTTTATCACACATGAACGAAAGAGGCCACACGTAAACACCTAAATGTTACACTTGAGCTGAGAGGCAAAAGGGAACAGGGGCTCAGCAGTATGCATCTGTCTGTAGCAGGTGTACCACCCAACTAACTCAAGAAATACGCGGTGCTGTCTGATGACGTTGCTTCTCTCGTGCACATATCACAACTTCAACTGTTACAGTGTGCACCATCAGCTCACACACAAGTTCAGTAACACTTGAAAATTGTTTAGCATTCAGCAACTGATTCCAGCACAGAAAGGGATATGCATCTGTACTGAGAGAGAGAGGGAGAGTGTGTACAGGCAGTCCTCCCCAGTGTCTGGCCAAAGGCCTCCCTGGTGGATTATGTTACCCAACAATGGCAGTGGCCTTTCACAGTCGGAGCATGCTCCAATAGCTGGAAGGCATACAAACGTGTCTCTTCCCCTTTTCCTCACTCTCCCACCAGAATTGACATTGTCCCCTGGCAAATGCAGGTCTACAGTATGTCTTTATATGTACAAATGAGTGCCCTAGATTCTGGTGAAAGGCAAATAAAAAGCAGGCTATCACACCAAAGCATTTCAACAGAGCGGGCTGTGGCATGAATGACATCACACATGGAAAGGGACCCAGTGTCACTGCATGTTTGTGAAGACAAAAAAGGTGAGACCGCTGTGGCTGTTTGCATCTCCACACTAATGAAAGATGGACAAGACAGACGGCTTGACAGAACCCTGCAGAGATAATGATGTGATAAGACATACTGTAAGCTACTGTGTGTTTATAATGTGTGTAGAGAAACACACACTATCAACACAGAGAGAAAGCCTGAGGCATAGACTGTGGTAAGTCCTGCAGGCATGAGCGGGCATGAAGGGAAGCTGTAATGGTAAACAACAGTCTTCATCAGACATTCAATAGCTGTAACTTAAAAGCTGCTGCACAAACAGAAATCCCTCCGCAGAATACTGTATATACAGCAAAGTGGCATCATCAGTAAGTGTAATGTACTGTGCCTCATGCTTCAGTTGCAGCACAACATCGTGGTAATGGGTTTGACCTCCAAATGAATTACATTTGTCAATTAAGTAAATCGGACAGCTAAATGAACATGTTATGGTGATTTCTGACATTTGAGGGTGGGAAAAAAAGTGAGAACCAGAGGAGTTATTAAGAATAAATCTAGGGAGCACAAAGTGAATTTTTTCATCCTTAAACTCCTCAAAAGGCAGATAATCTCAGAGGAGCGGGATTAGCACATTTATTCAAGCGCTGAGTCTGTGTTCATTCAGTGTGAGTAACAATCTGCCCGGGTACAGTGAGGCCTGTTTCATAGGCAGTGGTACACACATTCCTCATGAGGGCCTGTAGTCTTCAGTGAATACAGGATTTACAAAGAAGTTCAGCTCTCTCTAAACCTCACAGTTTGGAGGACAAAAACATATGGTTCTCCTCTGGTTTCCCCATGGTAGCGCACAGCTTGTTCTCCTTGCTTTTTGCAAAAAAAAAAAAAAAAAAAAAAAAAACTATAAAAAAAAATCCACAGGAGAAAAGCTGAAGAAATTAAATTGGCCTTCTGACAGCTCCCATACGACCAATCTCAGCATCTAAGTGCGGCGGAAATGCGCAGGCTGAGATTACAGGACAAGTGCAGGAGTGCTTGAAGAGTCCCCTCAAGCCAAACTAGTAAGTCTTATTGGTGTGAGAGCGATGCCTCGGAAAAAGAAGATGTCCTGTTCTCATAAGTGAACCGCTGAAAAGCAACAAGATGTAGTGGGACCGGACGGGGCTCTGCTCAGAACAGTGCAGCGTAATTAAAATTCAACAAAGAAAAGAACACTGCCTGGTAGTACAGCACATCAGAGAATACTGCTATAGCTGACTCATCATTGCTGTCATCCACAACCATCATTACGACACGACTGTGACTTCTGGCTTTCCCTAATAAAACCTGAGGGGGAAAAGTTATGAGTAACAGCTACGTCATCACTGTGCATTGCAAAATCTTCTTTGCCGTCATCATCCCTTATTTTTATTGTAAACCCTTGGGTTGCTAGAAAGCAATATTTGTGCCACTACTAGTCTTAGCCTCCTTCTGCCATTCGGGCTGCTCAAATCTGATGGTCCTTTTTATAATTTCATTTTAATTTCAGGCTTCAAAGGCAAGCTCAAAACAGAACAGCAAACACACAAACAAGGCCATTTGAACTGTGCGATGACACATTTACATCCGGACGGCATTATCTGCATAATTACATGGCAAAGCGAGGCCTGCTGGGTATGGAAGAAGTGTGAAAAATGTACAGAGTTTTTAAAATATTCAGCAGCCCTTATCTCCCCTCGAAAGCATCCTTAATATTCCACAGGCAGCATGTGGAAAGCAAGTGGCTGAGGCAGTGTTTACAGGTATTTTGTAGCAGAGCAGATCTCATTGTGTTTTAACTAAACTGGCGCTGCTTAGTTCAACAACAGCACAACACAGGCAGGAGCAGGATAAGCCCTCTGCTAATTGACATGGGAATAAAAAGAGGCAAAAGAACCTCAAGTCAGTGGATTCTTATATTCTCATCACCTGTGAGGTGGCTGAGATATATGAAAATGATACAAGAGGAGGCTACCACAGCTGATAACAGTATCAAGACAAAAAGGAGGCTAATGAAGCACAGGCACAAGGTTGAGAGATTCAGCACAGAGTCCATCATTATCTGACAGGCAAAGAGGAAAGGCAGCTAATGATCACTCCAACACTCCATCTCCACAGTCGTACATGAAGCCACTGCAGTCACTCATACGAGCGGGGATGCAGAGGGTCTCTAATAGGGGGGATGGGAAGGGGGGGGCAGACGCTGGGGCCTTGTGTTTAACAAGGAAAGCGCACACGTTTATGGCTTAAGGAAGTGACACAGGCGCCGAAGGAAGATCAACAGATTGTGGGACTGTTCGCTGCTTCTTTGAGATAAGCGAATGCGCTTGCAAAAAATGTCTGCCTTGCAGTGCCTTTCACTTGGAGTAGGCAAGAAAAAGAAGATAAAGAGAAGAGGGGGGGAAATCATTAAACAGGCCTCTGATTCTGTACCACATTACCTCAAATCTGGAGGATCTGTGTGAGCTTTCAGTCAATATTCCCATTCCTGCATTATTTAAGTGCTTAATTAATTTTGGTAGGTTACTAATGGCTTTTTCATACTTGGTTGACCTCCTGAGCCTTGATCCCTTCCTGTTGTCCTTGAATCTTGCTCTACCTCTGCTGGAGTCAGAATAACATTTACATTTTTTCCAATTGGCTCAGTGCCCCTCCACACACACACACACACACACACACACCAATAATTACAGAGTCTATTCTAATAGCATATAATTTTCCATCTACACCAGGAGCCATTAACACAGCTTTATTCTGGTAAGACCAACTGGTTGTGCATTTACATCAGACAAGTGATCCATTCATATCGCAGCTGGAGTTAGTCTAGAGTGTAATTTACAGATGTAATATTGTTCGATTATGCTGACTGATTCACGGGCTACTACTTGTGGCAGTGTTTTAATGACTGGAATCACACACTCAGTCTGGAGCAGTGTTGTCTGTGCAATTTCCAAGGAGACTGGGTGAATCAAAGAGCCTGAATGAACTCACAGAGCAGATTGCCATGGCTATAGGAATAATGCATGGTGCCCCAGTACCCATCAATGGAGAGTCTGCAGCCTGCAAGGCTTCAGAGTCTATAATAGAAGCAAGATGTGGTCAGATTAACACCTCAAAGCCAAAGAGTGATATGATGGCACATGTTCTGCTGACCATTACTGTACCTCATCCCACAAGTGGCAGCAGTCTGTTCAGATTTTTCTTTTGCATCCAGTGTTTTTAAAAAAAACAAGCTATGTTAATCTTGCAAAAGGAGCAAAATGCTGCATTTTATCCTCATATTAAAATGCCAAAGACGCAATTGCAGACGCAGTTGTTCGTCAAGGCGCATGGAGAGGGGGATTGGATATTTTACCCTTGCCTCCTTATCACTTACGGCAAGTGGTAGGGACGGCTGTCAGCGTGCCACGGAGGGGGGAATGCAGTCTAACAACTTTGCCAAAACGAATTATCTAATTTCTTTAAGTGTCCGGGTTTATAAGAAAGTTATGGAAATGTATTCAATCAATGCAGTCCATCATCATGTAGCCTACAATGTGACACGGTCAGGACTGCACATTCAAGAAAGTGTCTGACGAAACATTGCTTTGATAAAAGAGATGCATCTGTCACAAGTGATGACAAGTGCAAACAAATGTCTCACTGCAGAATGAATGACACGAGAAAACAATTTGCGCATTTGCCCCCTACCTTGTCAACACAGCAGACTGGCCGTCCGAGAATCGCCTCCAAGAGTAATCCTCTGAATTTCGCTGAAATTGCGCCTTTGCCTTGAGAATAACAAATCGGGATTGATCATACAGGACGTCACTTGGATGGTAAGGTCCCACACACTGTAGTATCTTCCTGTATCGCTCCGTCTGTGGGCTGCAGAGGCATCACTGAACGCATGAGACAGCGCTTCACACGAACGGAAAGAGGAAAAGTCCGACCTGGAGTCTGCCGTCTGGATTCTTCAGCGGTCGAGTCACCCAAGTTCGTCACTTTACTATTCTACAAAACATTTTAGAGACAGTCTGTAGCTACGACATTTAAAATTAATAATAGCAGTATGCTAATAATAAGTATCTTTATGATTATAATTACTGGTGTTTTTGTTGCGGATAAATCATCACAGAAAAAGTAGTATCCTGTTAAGCGAGGACTCCCAGGTGCATGTAATTGATCAGTAATTAACGCATAAAGAGGTTGAGGCTAATGGCTAAAGGCTATTTCCTACATGTTTCGTAATTCAGCTGAACAAAACAACAGAAATATTGACACTGCCATACAGTGACCAATGTGTTTTTATCTGTGTATCAGTCACATGGAAATATACTGTAAAACAAAAGAAATACATAATACTATATTTAAAGTAGCCTACATCCACTTACTCAGGGGTGTGTCCAGGTAGTGGCCTGAAGTGGCACCGGCCACTCCTGAAATCTGATTGGCCACTCCATTATCCTAAAGTAGCCTAACCTGCCAGAAACTCAGAACAAGAATAAGAATAAGATTTTGGTAATTAAAGGAGATATGAGTAGTGGAGACAGAAATGATAAATGAATGCTCTTCCAACATGTTTGTGCGCATGTGTGTACTTCATGCCACCCCTGCAGTCAGTGCCCCACTTGGGCCACCCCTGTCAAAAAAGTCTGGACGTGCACTGATCTCCATGACAACTGAGCAAAATCCATCTGCTGAGGAAGAAAGCCCTGGAAAAAGCTAGTAACTGGACCTCAAGTTATGATTTTTTATATATATATATTTCAAAATAATTTTGAAATACTTTTCTAAATAATAATAATAAAAAGATTTATTTCTATTTTTAATATTTTAGAATTATTCTAAATTTTTAAGCCAACATGGAGGGGCTCATAAGATATTAATTTGAACATCTACATTTACATTACAATCAGACAAATCCGTCTGCTGAGGATCGTGCTATAAGCTTGAAAGCTCCAGCACAGCTACTAAAGGAGCTTGTGGTGAGATTGTTTTGTCAACTGCTGGTCCCAGGTGTTTTTTTTTTTTGTTTTTGGTTTTTTTGGTCAAATTAATAATCCAACTGCCTATCCATTAAGAATTGTTTAATTTCATTCACTTTTATACTCTTTATTTGTCTTCAGGTTAGGGCAAATGTTCAAATGTCATTATCATGTCAACCAAAATGGGCTGCAAAATAATACATATAATTGAACATTGTGACATTTGTGTTATGGAGTATGGGTACAATTTTTATACTCAGTCACACACACACACACACACACACACATAAAAGGAAGACAGAGACTTGTGCAACACAGTGCACACAGGCACATCACACAGACTCACATCACTCTCTGTCTCTCTCTAGCAGTGATACTGATGAATGACTGGAGGCTATTCTGCTGGGAGACGGCAAGAACCAGCAAACCAGCCCAGCCTCTGCTCTGTGTCTGCCAGGCAGCCTAGATCTAATAACAAGGTTGCATACTTCAATGGAATAGCCCTGGCAACAGCAGCAGCAGCAAAGATTGAACTTGCTGTATGGCTACTGGTGTGTGTTAATCTGGACTTTGGGTGATCAGGCTTTAAACAAATCAGTTGTGCATTTAGAACAGAATACATGGCTCTGGTTTGGATGTGACACGGCATAAGAACATTTCTGAATTGAGACATTATCAGGGGATTTACTGCAGCCCGGAGCCTTTTCATCAACCAGCAATCAACAATTTATTGGTGGCAGTCAGTCAATAAAGGCATTCGCTGAAAGTGTCAGTGAAATCAATACTCTCCCGTGACACAACACACAACCCAAAGAGAGGGAGAGGAAAATATCAGCAGAGGTATATTAGTGGCCCTACTTGCACTGTATGCAAATAAGGTTGATTAACTGTGTTGCAAGTGGGGGGTTATTAATGAACTGAGGTGAATTAGATTTGTACAATTCACTACTTGTAGCCAGCTGTGCTAATATGGACCAAATTAGCAAGTTCTCTCCCTTTCACTCTCCCTTTGACTTTAATTAGCAATGTAATGGTTTAATCCCGACTGATCCCAGTGCGATGACTGATTTTTCTTGGGGGGGATATTGAATTGTCATCCAAGGCTGACTGCATTAAATCTGTGAGAGCTGTCCTTAAAGAACAACAAGCACCGCTACCCATAGGTTTAAACAAGGAGGGCGTGAGCGTGCGGTGACATTAAGGTTAGTTATATTGCAGATTGTTTTGTGTGTGTGGTGTCTTTAAGGGAACTTGTGCTGGTGCAGAGTCCCTCAGGAGGCATGTGGGATCTTATTTGCGTCACAGCATCTTGCAAGTACAGGCACCCATGATGTAACATCAAAGTGTGTGAAATGGCTTGGCTCTCTTAAAATTTGTCTCGAGGCTGAGGCACAGATACGCTCGTTGAAAATAAAATAAAAATCCTATGAACCTATAATCCCCGAGGCTTGTCAACAACATAATTCAACAAGATTGAAATTTAATTCATGTTTATTTTTAAAAAATAAAGTGTCGCTGAAAAGAAGGATATATTTCAAGTCCACGAGAACAGCAGTGTTTTTTTACATTTCAGATTAAATGTGAGCGACTGTTAATGTGTGTATTTTGTCAGACCTCTTGAAGATCCTGTCTGCGGTCAAATCCAGTCCATGTTTTACTTCTCTCTCTGGCTCAACATGCAACAGCCAGCTATTTATCAATAATTCATACCAAAGGAGGTAGTTGCAAACATATGAAAGATGACAGAGAGAGTGCAAAATAACTGTTAATTACTTTCTTGTCACAATTACCATTAAATCATACTTTGACAGTTTGTCAAACTGTGCAGCTCTCTTTCAAAGAACTCAAAAAAGAAGCCATCATACTGTATTTCTTGCTTGTTATATACACATTTCTACAAGTGAATGTCAACACTAACACATTTTGCAATGTGCTTTAGACCAAGGCTACATGTATTCACTCTGTCAACAAAGTAATCTTGTGGTTTATAATTACACTGCAATTTATTTGACTAATCAAATGTATGAGGCTGGCAGATGCCATATTAATGTAAATTATTAATCATTCTACATCATTAAAAATTCTGCTGATGCTGCCATAGCAATGACAGCCTTGTAACAGTGAAAAGCTTAATGAGTATGTTTAAAAATGATACCAAAACAAATAACACTAGAAACTCTTATGGAGATGAGTGTTGCATGTAGAATGATGGGTGAGTGATAAAAGGAATCTGAATTGCTAACATCTCAAATAAAAACAAAACCATATTCTTATTTGTTGCAGCATATTGATCCCAGCAGCAGTATGCAGCAGATGTCTCCTAGTTTCAGCCCATCTTTTCCTCACTCACCCGTCTTCTTCTTCTGCTGCTGCTTCTCGCAGAACAATTTCAGATTTGGGAGATTAGCAGATCTCAGCTGTGAGGCGTGGCTGGATGAAATCAGTTTCACTGGATGGGAGACAGTGAGCACGTTCCCACCCAGCATTTTCGATCGATGTTTCATGAAACGGCCCAGAGGGACGCCTGCAGACCTTTGATGTTCCCTTGAAGACTCTATCGCTTTTCGACTCGATTTAATTCAGGCTTCTTTGTCTTGAAGCTAATTAATTCCAGCCTGAAAAAGTGACGCGTAAACATCAGTATCTAATTTCAACCTTGCAGTATGCATGCACATTTTTAACGTAAAGAGCAGATGGTGTGAGCATGCTGGTCTTAAGTTAAGGAGCATTGAACATGTTGCATTTTCTAATTGCTCAATTAATATTACACATCTGTCATCTGAACCTTCTTAACCACAGTATTCACGTGAAAGAGCAAAGCTAATGAACAGAGATGTAAGTATAGACTATGCAACATACGGCATGCACTACTTATGTTGTTTAGGATTCTTCTGCAGCCATCCAAACACTAGATAGTACTAAGAATAGAAATGGCATTGAAGTTGAATAATTCAGACGCAGGGGGTGGAATACACAAGGAGTTTTTCCATGAGGCCTCAAAAAAAAAAAAAAAAAAAACAAGCCTTAGAAAGTATCTGTTTTATGTGTGTTTGTATGTGGACACATTCATTTGTTAAGTGTGTGTGCACGGTCATTGCCTGGTCATAAAAGGGCCAAGGGACACTTTTACACAAGGATGAACTAATCATATCACAGTCCTCCAAGGGGTCGAGTTCATTTAAATGCACTTAGTGGATTTATAGCTGAATAACTGATGAGTGATGACGTCTCAAGAATTACTCAGAAATAGTCATCACACATCAGTAAAACGCCAGTCTACAACTGATAAAAGCTGTTTCAGCTCATCCATGAAGCTACAAGGTCCACTTTACATTTGCTTTACAGATACTACAGTGTAAAAGTCTGTATTTTAATGTGAACCATGTGGACCGTGAAGACCAGAATGGGTGGAAACCGCTCTGTTCACCCACTGGGGTTTTGAAAAATCTAACATCTTCCTGAACACAACAGGCAGCACCCCACCACCACCCCCCTCATTTCCCTCAATGGGACTTGTGCTTTTCACACTTCCCTAAATTTTACAAAAGAAATTCCTAGCAAAGTATGAAATATTGAACAGCACAAGTGAGACCTTGTCAGTATAGTGGATGAGCAAAATGGAATAAGATTTGTGGATGAAGGCAAAAGTCAGAATTCTGAACCAGCTGTAATGTAAGTAGCTGTACATCAGTGCTACTTGATGTTACCATGCTCCCTATTTTAAATGATCAACAACACTCTTAAGTAGAGATAATCTTACTAGGGCTGCAACTGAGTTCCTGGAGCCCAAGGTAATGTCTTCATGTCTTGTTTGGTCAGACCCACAGTCTGAAACCCAATGATATTCAGTTTTAAGTGATAGAAAACAGAGAAAAGCAGCACATTCTCACATTAGAGAAGCAGGAATTTTTTGCTTGATAAATTACTTAAACAATACTGAATAATAGAATTTGTTGGAGATACATTTTCTGTTGGTTGAAGGAATAGTTCAGCATTTTGGGAAATATGCTTATTGGCTTTCTTGCCGAGAGTTAGATGAGAAGATTGACAACACTCTCATATTTGTACGCTAAATATGAAGCTACAGCCAGGAGTTGGTTAGCTTAGTTTAGCATAAAAACTGGTTGCAAGGGGAAACAACTAGCCTGGCTCTGTCTGGTAATGTGCTGGACTATAACAAACAATATTTTAATTAGTCAGGCAGAACTTCTTACCTTTAGAGAGAGCAAGGCTTGCTGTTTGCCCCAGACTTCAAGCCTTTATGCTAAGCTAAGCTAACAGGCTCCTGGCTGTAGCTTCATATTTAGCTTAAAATTTCTGTCAATATACTAAGCTGCTATACTAAACATTTCTATTGTTTAGCAGTGAGCAAATTACCAGAAGCAAGCTGAGGTGAAGTTTTGAGCTCAGAAACACTGTGACCCGACACACAACTGCAGATGAACACATAGCTGCTGCACAAATGGAAACGTTGACCCTCCAGTTATGGGCAAGACTTGGGGATGGTCTCTCCAACATCCAATGTGCAACCTTGACACAGCATGCTTTATATATTGTGGTAGGCTTTCATTACACCGGAGCCTTGAATTTCTGTGAGAACTCCTGCCCCTGAGAAAGAGCTGTTTATATTGGCACCATTGCATTGTGTTGTTACTGTCTGCCAGCGTGTTGTCATTCTGTAGCTGCCATGTCCTTTTGGTAGAGACAGGCAGGAGCAATTCCTGCTTGAACTGTCAGGTAGAAGGTGCTGAGAGAACCAAACAGTGACTACATTATCTTTGCTTCACTGCACTGCTTTCTCTTCGCTTTCTTGCTCTTTGCCCTCTCCCTCTCTCTCTCTCTCTTTTTTATTTCCTCTGGATCCTTAATTCTCTACTAAAGTGACAGGTGTCTGAAGGGCTCCTCTCATATTGACTAAAGATACCAAGTCACCTTGGAAAAGAGTCACATTCATCATGACATATCTCTACTCTCCACACCAGTCAAAAAAAAAAAAGAAAAGAAAAGAAAAACAGAAACGAGAGTCATTACAATTTAAATGCAAGTGCAGCTCTTAATCTGTGTAGATTTCAAATTGGAGGTGAAATAGACCAAAGATTTTGTCACATTTTCAACTTTATAAAAAGGTAATGGTGTAATTTGGTTACAAAAGGCTATCACAGTGTTCTAGCTGGCAGCCTATTTTCATCATTGTTATCGTTATTGCTCTCCACAGCAGCCAAATGCAAACAAAATGCAGCCACATTTCTGGTGGATGCTGGGAAATGTGGTGAATCACTAGCTGTAGTAGAATTAGACATGGCATTTCATTACAAAATAACACAAATTGATGATACAGTACAAGAACACCTGTGAATGGAATTTTCCTAAAGGTGGTTTCAGGAAAGAGATTTCTTTGTGAGAAACAAAACCATGCAAGCCTTGCCTGGAATCAAGCAATTCCACATTTGAGGCACTCTAACAATGCCACTAAACCACCGTGTATTCTGCTGCTGGGAGTTTATGGCTCTGACACTACTGGATTCAGAGATGAAAGAGCGGGGGTGGGGGTGGGGGATATGAAAGTAAATCATGCAGGATGGAAAGAAAGAAAGCTGGTTGAATGAGAGACACGCTGCTGCGGGCAGACATGTACTGTTAAATGTTCATTTGCTGAAGGAAAGCTTTGGAGCTGCTACTCGCTATCCAGCACCAACTGTAACCACAGTTACAGTATGTGTACCTTAATGAGATACATCCTCTTCTAATAGTATAATTAATCATTTCACAGACCGGAGGGGCCAAGCTACTGCAAGGCACACATAGTCTTATAAGGTACAGTCACAGTGAAATGTAATCCTGCCAGTTCCTTCGATTTGTGCATTAAAAAGAGTTTAAATAGAATAGGAATAGTAATAAATATGTAAGGCAAGTCTTAGGCAGCGATCTTGCGCTAGTTGGTCAGCACATAGTTTGAGGACCCGCCCACTGATAGTCTGGTCCTGCTGCTTTCTTGGTGTTCACATTTGTAGTGCAGGCTGGGTAATTTAAGGAGATACAGTTTGTGCTCTCCATACCAAGCAGACAACGTGACGGGATGACGCCGTGGGAGTTTAAAATCGACAACATGTGAGCACCAAGAGTGGAGCTGCATGACAGGAATGGAACTTTATAATCAGCCGGGATATATTGCTGTGTATGTGAACAAAAGTGGATAGGACTGTATACATACAGAATGGTTACAAATGAAAGGAAAAACCAACATGAAGTATCTTAGTAAGGTGACGGGCCACCAGAAGCTGCCAGAACAGCTTCAATGCTCCTTCGCAGAGATTCTGAAAATCTATTTAAGGGATGAATACCATTTTTCTTGAAGACATTTCCTAATTTGGTGTTTTGATGATGGTAGATGGTAAAAAGTTTTTGGCTTGATAAAGTACAGCTGAGGTTGATGGAAACATCATTCATTTTGTAGAAGTATTTAGTCATAAACCAAAGTGTTCGAAAAAAAACAATTGAATTTTGACCTGATGATGGGGCTGAATGAAAGGTCGGGATCACCCAAGTGATTAAAATATATCCTGACAGGAACATGAACATTTGTGCCAAATTTCATGGCAATCCATCCAACAGTTGTTGAGATATTTCAGTCTGGACCAACAGACTGACAAGCCATCATTCCCGTCCTTAAAGCCACACTGCTAGCATGGCTAGTAAAATGCAAAGACGAGAGGAAAGTTTGAAAAAAATAAGTAACAACGTTTTGTGGCAGAAATGTGTTTTTTTCTACTTTCCACTCCTGTTAATCGTCTCGCAGCTGACACCCAGGTTGGGAACCGCTGGTCTAACACATCGGTCCAAAATCTCCCATAGGTGTTCAATGGGGTTGTGTTCTGGTGACTGTGAAGACCAAAGCATATAATTCACATCATTTTCTTTCTCATCAAACCATTCAGTGACTCCCTATATCCTGTTTGGAAGCATCTACTTTCATTGTGTTTTTTTCCTTTAATTTGTCTGGAAAACGTTTGTTTTATTTTTTCACATACTTTACATTTTTTTTACTTGCCTGAGATTGAGAGACTCACAATAAATAATTAAATATCACTTAACAATAACAAGTCTTCATTTAAGGCGTGACTCTGATAACACCAGAAGTAAATAAATGTCTCCTTGAACCTTCAAAGGCTTTTTCAACAAAAGAAATACATACACCACCGAGCATGCCACTGAACTGTCAAAACAGCAAAATAAAAAAGGCTTTTCATATTTCGTATTAGCACCTTTGTCTAAGAGTGATCCGTTATTTTGTCACAGCAGCGTGTTTGAGCAGAAGTGCTAATAGCAATTCTAGGTCTAGTTGACAAAATGTGACTTTGGGCTTCCAAATCCCCAAAATCTGGCTTGTACCTGGCTTGTCTGAAGGATCCTGTGATCCCCCACTTCCAGCCTTCACACTCCACTAGCAGCACCCAGGGTTTGAGTGACAGGAAAGTAGTGGCATTGAGAAAGGTTTTACAGTCCATACTGTACACCTCTTCAGTTTTAAAAGAAAAAAAATCCTATGTGTTGTGTGTCCAAACTTGATGTTCAGCCATAATACAGCACAGCAGCAGACAGCAGTGGTTACCAGGGTCCTTTGGAGGAATGAAAATATTATTTTGACAGCCTCTTACACACCAAAATGGTTTCATATGTGGAGATGTATCTCTTGTGATGGCTTGTCTGAGACGAAGAGGTGAGGATAGGAGGGAGTAAAATTGGATGTGATCCCTGTGAAACTTCCATCAAAGCTGAAAATATGGTGTCTACTGCTGGTCAAAGGAGGTGATTTATTTTTATTTTCTACACAAACTCCATTGTTGTGGTGTAACTTGTTATTTTTGTTCAGCAATGCTTGAGCAAGAACATTTTCGGAGCTTAAACAAATCTTCTTTTATCTTGAGAAATCAATATACGGTATCTTTAAATGTTGCATTCTGCACACTGAACAGACTCAACACTTTCCTAATAATGTCTAAATGATGGTTCTGGGACTCCGAGTAAGTCTTGATTGCATTTAGAGGCTAATATCCTCTCACCTTTGTTGTCCTCTGCCATCCTCATTTGTAATCTAGTTGGCACAGCCACCACTATTGGTCATGGCAGTTTAATTGTGACATTAGGAGGTGACTTGGTTCTAGAGGGATTCACAAATGTCGTCCACAAATACAGCGTGAAAGTCACATAGCCTGGGCTGTGAGGAGATAAACATTCCAAATACACAGAGCTTGTTAGTCATGGTCCCTAATTACCAAACGGTTCATGTAGGAATGTCCCAATTGTCCAATCATGTCTGCACAGAAGTGATGCCAATGAAGCTGTTGGCATGCATAAATATTTGAATTTAAGATCTTTTAAATATTTTTTTTCTTCTGTTATTGATCAAGATTTTCAAGCACAAACTGTTTTCTGTTTATCTGGATCCCTGTCAGTTCAAGGTAATTGCTTTTCTTGCTGGTAAAAAAAATGCTGACAATATTTTTACATTTAACAGCGTTTGGATGTAATCGCTGTGTGATGCCTATGAGAACCCGCTGTTGCCAAGACCTACATGAGTCATAAAGTGAATCATAATTTGTTACCAAAGTGACAGTGATCCTTTATAATACCCATCATGCACATATCTCTCATAATGTAAGTGATCAAAGATGGCGGGCGTGTAATTGGATATGATTTCATTCATTAGATGATGAGCAGCCGACAAATTGGGCCTTGTCCTCTGCCAGCAGTACGGGTCACAGCAATCAGTCAGTCAGCTTGAAAGAGTCGTCCAGACACAACGTGGGATTACAACATCAGAAATAAAGCCAAATACAGTTCTGTATGACTCTGCAACGTCAACAGTAGCGTTAAGTGTTCTCTTGATAAATTTAGCCTCGTACACTGGGAAGAGCCTGTTGACTTGATGGTCATGAAGAACGTCTAGTGTTCATGAGCATCAATACAGAGCTTTTATTTTCTCATGTGTCAGGTGTTATGACGCAACTCTAGTATATAATGTGTGTGTGCGTGTTTGTGCTTTTTGAGTGTGTAGGTGAGTGCTTACCTGCGTATATGACCGCGTATTTGTGTGCAAGAGTCCATAAAACCTTTAATCCAAGCTCTCCTGGAGGAGCCCCGCATTAATTATTGCAGAGTGTTAAGTACAGTACGCCACAAGGCAACATCTGGTGCCGGGTGAGGAAACTGGCAGGGGAGGTTTCCTGGGTCGAGTGCTCCCTTTAGAAAGGTTGAACCTCAGCTGTGCCGACGTGTCAACGGCCCGCCTGCCCACACTCACTTATGTGAGTGGTATTATTTTGTCAAAATTTTATGCAATATGAGATTTTGAATACTCCCGGATTAATAAAGTCTTATCTTAACCTATAATAATACATCATCATTTATTTGTTATTTGTTGTAATATTAATCTGAATCTGCAAAGTAACTAGTAACTTAAGTGATCAAATAAATGGAGTGGAGTGGAGTAAGAATTACAATATTTCCCTCTGAATTGCAGTGGAGTAGAAGTATAAAATAGCCGAAAACGGAAATACTCAAGTGAAGCACAAGTACCTCAAACTGTACTTAAGGACACCTGAATAAATGTACTTACTTTCCACCACTGCTAGTAGGTGTGATAAGGGCCTCTAAGCAGAGGCCGATCCTCAGATAAAAAGCTCTGTGTGATTCCATAGTTGTGCTTTCCTTTGAATTCATGCTGCATTTGCATGTAAATTAAACGTACCGTGAGCTGATACCATAAACTCTCACAAGACCACACTGCCACACTATCATGCAATGGTGCCACTGTGTGGAAGGAAGCTGCACACACAAGACCTACAGTGTATTACATACAGTATAAATCAGCACAAAACCAACAAGGTTTCAGCCTAGATTTTGCCCTTTGCCATAAACATTCACTTCAGTCCTATAATGCAGACATAGAAGGTAAATAATACACCATTTAGAGCTTTTAAATACTGCCAATACTATAGCAATACATCCACTGATGATTTTTTTAAATTTGAAAAACAAAATTTTAAATTCTACTCATGACAGATTATACACCTTAATACTGTAAATGTAAGTAATGATTTCCAGGTCAGCTAATGCTGTAACCTCATTATTCTTGATTTAATTTGGCACTGTATTCATTAAACAATTATCATTTTATATATCATATTATCAGTAAAACAGATTTGTAGAGAGTTGTGACCTGATCGATATGAACTCTTGCCACCCCAACACCCAGTCTATTAGCTCCAACTAAATGCCCGCAAGGAGGGGGTGTTTTCAAATTTTATAACTCGAAAGATGGTTACAAGTCGAGTGCGTTTATATTTTAGGCTTAGCTGGGACCCTGCTGATTTACTTTAAGTTTTGTTCTTAACTCTCACACTACAGTATTTATGTCCTGATTTCATTTTCACAACCTGGTGTTTACTCTTTACCCTGCTATTAACAACTAAACAGCAGATTGTTTATGACAGGGGAAGAAAGATAACAGATGGTCAGTGCAGGACAATAAAAAGGGATGACACAATATATAGTATATCATGCCAGACAGGGTATGATACGTACTGACATTCCCTATTTCAGACCTGCACATACTGGACTACATTTATTGTGGAAGAACCAGAAAGACTGAGAACGTGCATATATAGATAAGTGAAGAGGTGGGTTTAACTGTAGGTTCAGATGTTTAAGTATCAAGAAAATAATGTGCTTTTGTTGGCATTGCTTTTTTGTCCAAAGTAGCAGTTATTTCTTTTTGTGGACTACCCTCAGACCATCATCATGGTGAACCTCAGCCCAGCCCGCGTTGTGCTCATGTTTGTGGGATTATTTACCTTTTTAGCCGCTTTCACGTTCAACTCTCTATCAGAGTTTGGTGCTAAATCAGGTGAATATTTGTCAGCTAATCGAATCAGTTGAAGGTTTTTGTGAAGTATGTTATGGAATAAATAATATCATGTGCTTATCTCGATACAGGTGTTTTCGAGCAGAGCACAGAGGATGTGACACTCAAGTATACAACCCCCTTAACTCCTGCACAGTGGGCTCTGTTTGTCTGGGATTTCACATATATTTGGCTTTTTGCTATGTTTACATACTTTCTAGTGGGACTCTGTAGAAGGTAGGCTTCTGTGTCATTTGTCATATTTTCATACATAATTTACAAAAGATGATTATGCTTAATAGCTGCATCACACTGCATAACTGTCTATTTCTTAATACTTTTATCTCATCCTCGTGTATTATTGCATGCTGCAACTCACCCCACCAAGGCCAGAGGCAATTTAGTCTTCCTCTGCGCAGTAATTTTCTCTTTACATGTTCCAGATTGCTCTGGCTTTGTATGAAAGAGTCAGATTATTTCCCCACAGGCACAATTTGTTTGCTGCTGTGTATTTTCTCTCCCGCATCTAACAATATTATCCTTGCTCCCCGCAGGAGTGCTTATGACTGGATGTACACCACACCTGCAGTGCTACCCTATGGATTTCATGTCTCTATTATCATTAATGTTTGCTTGAACATCACATGGTTGTTTCTGTTTGACAGAGAGTGAGTGAGTTCAGGTTGGCCACCCAAACATGGGCCTCTATTTCAAAAAGCATGATTAAGAGCTGTATCTTTTGTTGTCATTTCTGACAGTGTAAATGTCTGCTTTTCTGTGTGTGTGTATAGGTTGTTGCTGCCAGTGCTGATAACCTCGGCATTAATGACGCTCACCAATTACATGATCCTATTTTTCTCCTGTCATGGACTGAAGATCTATGGAGCCTGGTTGAAGAAATACCGCAACACAGACCTCTGGCTCATCAGAATATTGGTAAAAAAAATAATAATCTGTGTGTGGAAAATTGGATTTTTTAAAAAATATCCTCTTGACTTCAAAGAGAATAACATGTTAAAGAGGAAGGAAGTAGAGTGTTTACACTAGAGGTTTACAGACAGTGTAAACAGTATAAAGCTTGTAAAGAACAGCAATAAATTCACACATTCAGCAAACAAAGCTGCTCTTTGGAGTGAAGCATTTGCGATTTTAGACTCTTTTTAGGGGTGCTCAAGAACACCTGAATTTTATCTTAGCACCCCTAAAAAATAATAATAATCAAGGTTTTCTGAAGGGCTACACGTATGCAAAAAGACAGAAATCCAAGGTACTCTGAGTTTGAGTATAGTAACGATTAAAAAGCCATTTTACACACAGTACATGTTCTTTATCTGGGTAAATTTGAACCTTTTCTATACTTGAACATTGACTGCTTTTCATTTCCCTGTTGTTGCATATGGGAAAAGCATGCTATTCTTATTCTTATTGCCTTGGGAAAAAAATATGGATTGCTTGCTATCCATACTTGCAATATAAAAAACTATCCGTGTGATGTATCCTTAGAAGCAACTTTCTTATGGCCAAAATGAAGCTACAGCCAGCAGCTGATTAGCTCAGCTTAGCATAAAGATTGGAAACAGTAGGAAGCAGCTACCGTGGCTCTGTCCAAACGTAACAACAACAACGCAAAATCCACCTACCAGCACCTCTAAACCTCACTAATTAACAGGTAATATCTTGTTTGTTTAATTCGTACAAAATCCATAGAGTCCGGTTTTTACACTTCGACTAACTATATAGTGAGCTTTAGAGGTGCCAGTAGGTGGATTTTGTTACCTTTGGACGGAGCCAGACTAACTGTTTCCTCCTGTTTACATATTCCTATTTACTGTACAGACGTGAGAGTGGTAATGTTTCTCTCATGTAACTCTTAGCGAAAAAAACGGAAGGGGCGTTTTTCTGAAAATGGCAAACCATTCCTTTAAAAAGACATATTATCAGTTGGTCAGTAGCATTCCATTTGTTAAGTCCCACTGCACACTGCTGACACACTATAAGGTTAAAGAAGCCAGCCAGTGGCCCAAAAGCTGGCTCCATCACCCATATCTAAAGAGTGAATACTCGCAAAAAATGCCCAGTCCCACTGGCTGTGCAAAGTCTGTACACAACGCGACTGTGGTCTGAGATTAGGAGGGCAGCTGCATTAGGCCAGAGCAAAAACCTTGAGATTGGTTTCCAGTCCCTTTTTGCCTTGCACTTGACATTAAAGAAGAGGTGATAGATAAGGTCACGTGACAGACCAGCATCCTGTACAGTAAACTGTATTTGAAGCGTTCAGAGAATCTGACAAATACTTCAGGATTAGGATATTGCCAGCTGCCTCTGAGGCTGGTCATAGCTTTATACTGTAGTGTGTACAACCTGGGTTCAGACACTAAGATAAGGATAGTCACATGTTGCCTAAACAGACATTCTTTCATTGTGCTGAATCAGGTGCAAAATGGAGTAGCAGTATATGCAACATGGGGGACTCTCTTCACTCTACTGAACCTGACGATATACTTACAGCATCAGACAGAAACATCTAGATGTGACTGTGCGATGCTGTCACTGCTGCTGCTTCTGTTGGAGCTGTTAGCCTGGTGAGTCTGACTCCCTGCTGTGTTCTGTCATTTAGCTGTTGGTGAGAGAGACGATACACGAGCAAAGGAACACAAATCCTTTGTCTTTGTCTCCCTTTGCTCCCAGGTTTCTGTTAGAGAACTTCTACCTTGATGAGCATGTTCGTTACATCGTGACCATCTACCCTGTGGTCATCCTGTGGTTGACAGGCACCCTGAGCAATTCTGGCTCTCCTGAAAGTCACGTTTACATCTTTGCAGGTATTGTTTGACAAATTAGCACCACACACCTTTTCCAATATACTTTTTGCATTTCTCTGTACAGGCCTACTGTTCATTGATTCATATACATATTTAATCTCCTCTTCCCTCTGCAGCTTTCATCCTGGCTATTTCCTGCATCATGTTTGTGGCACGCATTGCCATGGTCACATGGAAGCATCACAAACGGCCGCTTTACAGTGACAGTGGACCCAGTATGTCACCAGTAGAAATAGCCCTGACACAAAGAAAACTCTTTCTATGAATATTAGCTTAGAGTGATGGAGAGCAGGTGGTCACTGGTTTACTTTCTGTTTTTTTCAGCAGTATTTTTCTGGATGGCAACCTCAATCAGTCGATTTGAAATTTACTATGGATATAAATTAATGCAATGAATGTGTAAACACTGCAAAAATATGAATTTGTAAAACACTTCACACACCTCACACAAAAAAACGAATCTACAGCTTTTTTAACAAATAAATGAAAATATGGAAAGAAAGAGGAAGTCATGAATAATTTTCTTTTAAATTTATTTGCAATGAATTTTTAATTAATAATACGTTTTTCACAGTCAAAAGGAAAAACATTACCCTGAACAAATGGTGAGTTAATAAGAACACTAAAAATGTAATTTTTTATAACCAATTAATCGCAATTAATCGCATCACAATTTCTCAGAGCACAAACCAAATGTACAAAATCCAAAGATATTCAGTTTGCAATTATATAAAAGAGAGAACACATACACACACACACACACACACACACACACACACACACACACACACACACACACACCTCTTATGTTATAATAATTACAGGGATTACAGGTGCAGTCAAAGTGATACCATAAAATTGTACAGTACATGCAGCGATCCAAAGTCCAAAATATCTGACTGTGGTGATAAATATTGTGCCTCGCAGTCTTCTGAGCTGTAGTCAGACACTATGGTGAGGTTCCAGATGTCTCCTCTCTCAGTGAAAAACAGTAACCATGTAGTGATACATGCAGGGAGCATTGCACTGGCTGTCATTACTCAGGTGATCTCAGACATCTTCTTCAGCCTGGCAAAGGACAGCTATGTGCCCAATGGTGAGTGACTCGACATCTACTGAATATTTCAGTCATGTAATCATACCAGAAGGTGGTGTTCAGAGCTTGAAAATTTGAGAATTTGATGGTTTTAATAAGCTGGTCTTGTGCTCATAGTGATATGTTATTGAGTGTGTGTTATTTAAAAGTCACGGCATTGAAAACTTAGTTTAAAGGCCCTGAAATCAACTGCTTACTATGATTAATGGAGCCCTACATTAACACCTTATTTTCTGCCAAAGTTTGAACAGTTTTTTCACATTGAGAGATTTCTGTGTTGTTTTATTCTTCTTCCCTGAGCTCCTCTCACTGGTTTGAAATGGGCACGACTAAATTAGTACATGGTGATGTCACATACTTCAGTCCACCAATCAGGATGATTTGAAAGATCAGAATATTTGAGTGTTTAATCATGATAAATAATGATGTTTTTTTCAACTTTGATTGTTGCATATTTAGTCATAAATATTTAATGTTACAGAGAAATACTGTAAGCCAGCACATTTCAAATATATTAGACTCATAGCTATATAAACATGGATGTTTTACTGTGTACTTCTTACTGAAAGACCTTTGCCCTAACAGTCATTTGATGTAATTTTTACAAGCTATTGACCTGGATGGAAACTAACTAGGCAATATAAAAACACACACACACATGTACACACACACACCTCATAATATAGATGGATTTATGAACATGAAATAGGATATATTTTAGTGTTTTTAGGAGATTATATGTGGACAAATCAACACACTGATCACAGATGTATTATCCTATTAATGTCCTAGATACAGTGTGCCATTGTATTTCTCATATATCCTAACCAAGGATCAGTGATTTGTTTTTTCTTGGCCTTCAGCTCTGTTTCAGACCTCATCCAGGAATGTGTCTGAGACCTTCTCCCTGGACGTGACTATGTACTGGTGGTCAGACAATTACTGGATCATGATTGACTTTTGGTCTATGGCTTGGCTCTTGGATTCAGTGGTCAGGCTTTTTAAAAGGTAGCATGGATGTTGTCTTTAAAGCTTTATACAATAATAAAGAATAAAGTGTGGTTTAGCAGAGCTTCTGTGGTAACTTAAAGTCATAATCCTTGAGATTTCACTCCTGTTTGATTTGGTGTCGCCCGTTGTGACAAGTGAGTTTTAATACTACAGGTAACTGGTGTATCTGTTTACAGTGCAACCAAACAAACTCATGTTGTAGGTTTGCATAGGTAGGCAATTGGAATCCAAGGTGGGAATTGCGGACTCCGCCACTAATGATGAAAACTACTATATAGAAAGGTAATTGCTACTACTGCTAAAAAAATGCTAACTGTAAATAGTATCAACAAATTGGGTTTGATTTAATGAAAATCTCAAGGATTATAACTTTAAGGTGCTCTGTGTGATCGCAGTTCAAACTGTTATTGTCTTATCTGTAGAAATGTCCTAGGCCCTGAGTCTTGCAATCCAGAAATCCACCCTCCAGTATTTTATCTGATGTGGACCATGATTAACATTGCAAGAATGTGCAGCATGTCTCTGTGGAACAGACAGTAAGTTGTGTCAATGCTCTTATACTCTCACAACTATGGTAACGTTTACACTGTGAACGAAATATGTGTGCGCGCACAAGCAATCAAAGCTGCTGCTGCTTTCTACAGCGATATACTTGGAGCCGTCATACTCAGGTGGATTCTGCCAGTCCTCAGCTTCTACATGCTCTACATGTCCTACTCAAACCTCTACAAGCACAAAGCCTGGCTAGCCATCAACAACCCTAGTGTGATCTCGTGGACACGTTACCTGGTAAGGCTGCTCAGTTATCAAAAGATCTTTGTAAATTTGTATTCTGTAATATTCGGGGCAGGGTGAGAGGTCAAAAATGAAAGTCGTGTTAAATTCCTGCCTATTCTTTTGGAATACTTGGTCAAATTTAACATTTTGCCATTATGAGTTGTGTGAATCTCCAAATAAATGCATGTGCTTTATCATTTGTGGCAGACCCAGAATGGCTTGGCAGTGTTTGCCTGGTGGTCTCTCTTTAATGCTGTGGTGGGTTTTGGCATAGTGCTCAAGTACAAAGCTGGTGTGCCGGACCCACTGGTCAGCACCATCGTCCTCACCATTGTCTCCTTGTGCACTATAATCTGGTAAGGACAAATGTACTGGAGATTTAAAAGAATGTCTAATATTTGATTTTGCCTTTTGTTTGTAAGGCAAAATTATGGAAAGATTTTATTTTAAAGGAATGATTGAAAATGTTGCTCCCCTCAGGTTCATCCTGCAGAGCTTCCTGTTAACCAAGTACATGCGCTACACATTCAGCGTTTACGCCATTGTCATTCTGGGCCTGGGTGCAATGTTCACCAGAAGCTATCGTGTCCATGACTTCACTGCAAACACAGCCTACTGTGGTGAGATATCGCCTTAGAGTGCAGACGCATATTTAACAAACAAATTTGCCTGTTTATTGTGGAAGTTTACCCTGTCTTCTCTTATCTTTAGGGTTCCTTATGCTCC
Organism: Macquaria australasica; assembly: GCA_005408345.1. Taxonomy (NCBI): domain Eukaryota; kingdom Metazoa; phylum Chordata; class Actinopteri; order Centrarchiformes; family Percichthyidae; genus Macquaria; species Macquaria australasica. The sequence continues at coordinate 174,902 of SEMN01000019.1, read as the reverse complement.
TGATGACCATCATGAACTTGATCCATTTGATCTCTGCATGCTTGCACTCGGATAAGTCAAGCAAGCCTCTTGCCAAGGAGCCCCATCTGACATTTGGGGGCTGTGAGACAGTGTGCGTGCCTGAAGGCAACATCAAACACAAACTCCAGAAGTGACGACATCAAGAAAGCTATCAATGAAACAATTAATAAAACTTATGGATCGTGCAACAGTGATAAAGTGTGCACTTTACATTAATCACCAACAGGGGGCAGCATATACTCACTTCACTATGAGATTGTGACATGACAAACAAAGCTCTTTTGTGCCAGAAGATGGCACAGTGGTTCAAGCTTTTATTTAGAAAATCTCTCTATATTGAGCACGATTCAAAACTTAATTTTATTAACAAAAAAAATCCAAAGCATCCAAAACTAATAAAAACGATATTATCCAGTGTGGCCCATACTCATTTTTTGAAGCCAAATTTGATCTCTTGTCTTTGTTCAATAACATAAAATCCTAATGCACACTTTAACTCTGAACGAGGGTGAGGTTACAGCAAAAACAACATAATAGATTGGGCTTTTTTACTCATGATGATGAAAATTTCTAGATTGGAGAACAAAGTTCATTAAAAAGCTCTCCCACCCCCTCTCCGTGTCTCTCACTGTGTCTGTGGCTTGATAGCGCACAGATAATCACACATGCTCAAGTTTATAAGTGCCCTCTTTCTTGATGCGGCTTAAAGGATGGAATATCAAACATGCCCGTTGGCTGTGGGGAAGAGCAGCATGACCTTTGATGAGGACGCTGAGTTGAATAGAACCTGAACGTCAGATGAAAGCAGCGGAGAAAAAAAAAGACAATAGGGATACTATGAATGTGTCCATGGATGGACATGCTGACCGCACAGCTGAGCAAATTGGTCTCCATCTGCAGCACGGTTTTGTTCAGTGGGACAAATTTTACAGCATCCCTTGCCCTTTAAAAAGGGCTTCCTTTTTTATGGCAAGACATGATGCAAATTGTCCTGTGTGTTGCATGAAAACTAGAAATTAAATGCAACATGGTTGTATTGTTTTTCCCCTTATTTCTATATATTTACATTGATTAATTTACAACAAACAACATGAAAGCCATAATGTTGCTAAGCCCTGCTGTTGGTGAAGTGTTATTCTGGTGCTTACAGACCAATATTAGATTGCAAAAGTGCCTTCTGTTGTGGGTGGATGTCTGTGACCCTGATCATAAACTCACGTTGGCAATTTATTTGACTGCCTCATTTGGAGAAAATCCTGCAGAATGTTATTATCTCCGGCCTCATAAAGCAGAACTGATTCGCTTTCAGGGTCGTGGCCGAAAGAGGCAGAGTTAGAGCACACAGGAGTGGAAAATCACTAATTACAAATCACATCTCTGTAATTTAGTTTTGTGTACGTTTTTTGAAAAAGTACTTCTGCTTTCAGAAACATTTGATGGAACATTACTCTGCTACGTTTGGAAAAGCAGGAATTATACAGAGCTGCCTGCAGTGATGATGGTGTGGCTGAATCAGGAGGATTTTACTTTTGAGTTTGATTTAAACCTCTTTGCCATCATAAGGAAATCTGTTAGAAAGTTCTGTTTTGAGTCAAGTTGAAACAATTGGTCGATTAATTGATTGGTTGATCGACAGACAATTTATCTGCAACTGTTGATAATGAATTAACCATTTAAGTCATTTTTATGCAAAAAATGGCAAAAATTCACTGGTTCCAGCATTTTAATTGTGAATACTTTCTTTTTGGTCTTCTATGTTACAAAACTGAATATATCTTTGAGCTTTGGACAGTTTTTTGACTGTACTTTGATAATGGATTAATCATTTAAGTCATTATTAAGCACAAGTAGCAGAAATTCATTGTTCCACCAGGCTCTGGGAAATTATAATGTGCACTTTTTTTGTCATTTTCTGGCATTTTATTGAACAAGTGATTAACTGATTAATCAAGAAAATGATCATTAGTTGCAGCACTAGTTCTAAGAAATCATGGTCACCACTTTGGATAGCATTACTGTATTAAAAGGGATGAATTGGAAGCGTGCACTCACACTCAGATACAGTCAAAATGCTGCATTGGCCCTTCTGTGTAAGGATCCGAAGGACGCTCATTTGGACTTGTGTGTGTTTTGCGTGCTTCCTGTTTTATTTTGAAGTTCATTTAGTCTTGTCTCTTGTGTATTGTTTGCTTCCTGTCTTTATTCTCTTTCCCGCCCTTTTTGATTGTTCACACCTGTGTCTAGTTTCCCACCTGTGTCGACTTCCCTCATTATCTCTGTCTTATATATACCGGTCCCTTTCCCTTTGTTCTTCGTTGGGTCATTAGTTTGAGTTTGCCTGGCTTGTGTTTCATGCGTTCTGTTCCTCGTCATGCTATGTTCCAGTGATTCCCTGAGTGTGTGCTCCTACGTTTTTCAAGTGGATATTCGTGAGTTATTTGTTGGAGAATAAACCTTTGGACATCGTTAACTTTCCTGCCTGTCTGCATTTGGGTCCTCTCTCTGCTGTCATCATGGCATATCATAACATTCTGTGGTGAAATATAATCACCAAGTAAACTTCAAAAGATTTTTTTCTGAACTTCCCCTAGGAAGTAACTTCCAGTTGAATAGGATCGTCTATTTTCACCCCTAACAACATAATGCATCAGCTTAGTTGACTAAAAATAGCTATGGCTTTATACCATGTTGGCTCAGTATTATTACAATGCAGCAGTGAAAAATTCTTAGGCAGCAAGAGCAGAACATTAGATTCCCCCCAATACCATTTACCAGCCAGTATCAGATTAAACAGGTCCAATCAACTTTCCTTTGGAACTTTATTTCAACTATTCCCTCCCGGGAAAAAAATGGTTTTTTTAAATACCAACAAGTGCTCAAAATAATTTAAAGATGTCAGGTGATAGTGTGTGTTAAAGGTGGCTGCAAAATTCCATTAAATTGCTTCATGGATGTGACTCCTGCACATATTGCACTTTGGCGTTATCACATTTTTCCTCCAGAGTGCCGAGGCCAAATCCTCCCTGGAGTAAGACACTGGGGGGGAAATGGCAGACATGAAGGAAGAAATGGAGGTGTTTTACTGTCTGGCGGGCTTGTAATTGTTTCTCTACTCTCCAAAGACCTTTTTTTCTCTCCATACGAGAAATAACCTAGATATGCAATTGTGCATTCCCAATTAATTTAATTCATATAATTATGCAGAGAAAATAGATTGGGTTGAAAAAGAAGTCTCACCTTCTGCTAAGTTGTCCTCACACTCAGGCCCCCTCGCTCTGCAGGGGTACAGCTAAATTAGCTTGGAATATTGAAGCTTGCTCATCTACGCAGATGAGCATCAATTATCTCTGACATTTTTATGGGTGGTCTTCAACTCAATCAACAAACAATGAGTTGGTGGTAGTAATCAATACAGGTAGAGTTTTAAATGTAGTGACTAAATGCATAAACACGACCTCATGACCCCATTTTCTGTGCATCTTAGTGCTTTAATTTAGAAGCTTTACATTGGCCTTTATGTTTGAGCAAATTTCACTGTCTCTTCTATGAGATATGGTTATGTTTGAAGTCTCCCTGAGCACAAGTTAAGCTTCATCAGCTGCACTGAAGGACTGTTTAATTAAAAGGCCCTTTAAATCAATATTTATTGATTTAAACTGACTGGACAAGTGTTTGTTCTTAACAGCTGAAATACTACTAAAAAAACTTGTGTTCAATTTTGGGAACTCTGAAGAAATTCTAAATCATGTTTGATCAGAATAAATGATTCTTTATTTTCTTTGGTTCACTCTATTACATTTTCTGAGGAAAGCCGTTGTTTTATGTTGAATATGGAGAGGATTTCAAACATGGCTGAAGGATGAGAATAATATCAAAATGTCGTGCAGGAGTTGCAGTTTGCAGGATTTGTTTGTAAAATGACAAAAAAAGGAAATTATTAAAAGGATCAAAGTATTTTGAAAATCTGAATTGCCACCAGAAATGATGAAAACGTTAACCATCTTTGGCTTTTATGACTTGTTTCTTATGAAAGTAACAGATTAACTTAATCCACTCACTCATTCTTAAACATAGTCTGGAAACACGGGCATTAATAACAACAAACAAATGTTTTTCATCAATAAAAATGGTGTTTTATGACTCCTTAAGTAACTTTAAGCAGGTCAAGCTTTAGTTGTAAGTGATCCAACAGTTTGTTATATCTGTTATGTATAATGTACATAACACATTTGCTCATTTCTCGGCAGTATTATGGTTTCAGGAGTCTGAAAACTTTCAATATAACACCACCACAACACAGCACAAGTAATAATACAGCCAATGTACTACTTTCATTACAGTAAGCACAGTATATCCTGGACTTAAACTAAGACAGTGTTTTGAATAAATGCATTTCTATTGGTATTCAATATGGTGTATGCATTTCAAAAAATCTGGTAGGGGAACAACAACATGAAGAATGTTGACATATTGGCTTTCTCTGGAAGCAAATAAACTTCTGTATTACAACTGTGGCACAGTGATGCCAATTAGCTTGGTAAGACAATCAGAATATATGTAAATGATTTGAATTAATTAATCCCATGACACAGTTACACTAATTAGCTAGTAATCCCTGACTCCTATTGCTCCATATTTAAGACAAACCCACTCAGTCCAGATAGTGCGACAACAGAAACCAAAGAGTGAAATCTGTAAGAATAATTATTACTTTAAGTTGATGATTTTTTTTTAAACTAGATCTGACTAATTAGTGGTGGTGCTTTTCAGTCAGTGCAGATGAGCATTGACAGATGTGGTCTTCTAGGACACAGGCAAACCAACAAGGAACTTGTTGACGTTAATCAAAAGATATAGACTTTAATTCACAGTTGTAATTAAGGGAGTAATAATTATAGAGAACACGGTTCTCTAGTGGTCTGTAAATTACTTTAAAAAGATAGAAATATAATTCAGCGCTACATGTTTAGAACCATTCTGAAGAGCTGAACAGATGACGAGTGATGAAAAGTTTTCAGACTCTAATAAACAAACTGTCGAATGTCTACAGTCGTTTTCCACATCTGTGATTTATCACTTAATTGTACAACTGGTTAATGTTATGTTAATTTGACTGGTTCACAGTCAGTCATTCATGCATTTAATTTGACTTGTGTGCACTAAGTTTGTCAATCCTGCATTGTATAACTGTCTAGTAATGTGTCAACACAAATTAACGAAGCCTGTTTTGTTTTTACTGGCATTGTGGCATGGTGAACAAAGTCATTCTGATTCTGAAATGTAAAAGATTTGAAAAAGAACATGCACTCCCAGGGCGGGTCTATGGAGGGAGGCCATGTCAACAAGATGCATAAACAAAAGCGCCTGCAGGAAATAAAAACTGAAGATGGCTTGTGCTTGAAATGCTGCAAAATAAAATAACAGAAGGAGCATTTTGAGAGTGCAGCCTAGTTTCATACTTGATTCTGAAACGTTGAAATGATGTCAAAATACAAGGACTCTTCATGCACAGCACAAACAAGTGTTTTCACCTATTTGTGTGTGACTGTTTAATCAGCATCACCTTTACTTGATTTCATCAAGAAAGCAACAAACAGACATAAAATTGCTAATATCATGGAAGCTGCCGTGATGATTGAATGCCAGTCTGAAAGATTATCTTAACTGCTTCTGTAACTGTTATCATATTTGTGTGTTAAAATGTTAATGTGAATATGCATTGCTGAGTTTCCATTAAAAAGGGAATATTACAGGGAAATACTAATCAAAATGGGCTTTGTGAGCAATGCAATCATGTTTACATCCCTCAAGCCAATATATAGTAATATACCAACCAGTCAAAACAATGATGTGCAGCAAAACCAATTCAGCCAATATAACAATATTCTAACATGAGTATTCATATTTCACAACTTTGCAAATCAACAGCGTAAAAGCATCATAATCCACATGTCAAACATCAACCAAAGAAAAAGAAGCTCAGCAAAAACAAATTAAAACACAATTATTTTCATGTAGACAACGAACAGATCCATCAGACAGCAGTTTAACAGCCAGCAGCATAATGTTAGTCACCCAAGCACACAAGCCCTGACTAAACAGAGCCAAAGCATCAACTCACAGGAAGCATGTTATCATAAGCAGCCAGTACTTACCTTGTAAAGATGTGGTAGCATCTCAGTGGTACCAAACTGCCACACAGGGACAAGAAAACTCCACTTCTGGCTTGAAATGCGCCTTGAAGGCCAATTAACAGAGTTTCACACGTGATTTTTCCTCCACAAAGCCTTCCTGAAGCGAGCTAGTAAGTAGCTAGTAAGTTTGCTTATGAAAAGTTACATTGGCAGCATTAGCAGTGATAGCAGCAAGTGTTTGTAGTTTTACAGAAGAGTTAGCAAACAAGTTTAGCAGCAGCAGCCTAGCAAAGAAAAAGGAAAAGCTTAAAGCTGCTCTCATCAATATTTTTATATCAATAATGGATCATTTCTAAGAGTCCTTTTAGCATCTTTCCCACAACTACCCACACCTCTGCAAAAACACTCTGATAAACCCGTTGTATGATACCTGCCCAGCACCAAACAGGATCCAAAGCTGGCCAGTAGCTGGTGAATATAATAAAGGATTTAGCAGCTAAAGAGCCTGGTATTTCCCTCGGAAACAGAACAAAACAGAACTAAAAAGAGTGAATATGGTCTTACGTTCCCAGGGTGGGCAGAAACACGACTTCAAATGAATGCTAATGTTGCTCCATGTGTGCTAGTGGTGTAATAAGCAACTGTTTGTTAACAAGTTCACCATATCCACTTTATAAAGTGAAATTGTGTCATTGCTGTTTATACCACTTGTTTCTGCTGCCCTCAAATGCCCCAAAAATAAATTAACTGACCATCTTTTTGAGGTGCAAAGGTGCATTGGATATATTACAGCGACTGGAGCATGTCACGAGTGCCAATAGCAGCTACTAGAGTTGTTTACCTGAACTAGCTCACAGGCATGTAATGTACCTCGCAATGATGCTTTCACAAGTGTTTGTATCTATGCCACATTCAATATCAACAGCATTATGCCTCTGCCATGTTCACTCTTTTCCCACTGAGAGTTTGTGTTTGTCCAACGTGAGATTGGTTTCTGATTGGGCAGGAAAACGTCTTTGAACGAAGCCAAAGTTAACTTTATTTATTAAATCATGACGAGAATGTTTCTGACTGAATTATTCCAAATGTAAGTAAAGTGCATTTCCACTCAGTGCTCAACTCAATATGTTTTTACATGTCCAAAATGAATTTTAATGTCAAGGGAAATATTACTACAGTGGGAGGGAAGTGGAATCTGTTTATAAGAATATGGTAAATAGCACTTTGTATAAGCAAATGTTATTTTCAAATAGAGCTGCAAGCTGTGTCCGTGTGGCATGGTGGTTAATTTAAAATTCTGTGTTATGTAAGATCAAATGATGATAACAATAAAGGAAAGGACTGGGGTGATGAAACTATAGACTTCTAGTCATTTCCAGGATCAAAACCTCAGCTCCAGTCCACAAGTTAGACAGAGCAAGAAGACGAAGACAGGCTCACCTTCCTAAATTAGATGTGTCACTGCAGACTTCATATTAAGCCTACCAACAGGGCAAAGCAAGGAGCTCAGACACAGAAAATAGGACAGTATACCTTCATTGTTTGGTGTCTGGCAAGGGATCAATTTCAAGTATCTGACTCATTGTACCCCAAAGGTCCAGGGTCTCTGATTGCAGCAAATTACAGATTAAAGGGCCCTTCATACTGTTACACAAGTGCTCCCGACACATTGGCTGGTGTCTGAGGCGATATGTGATGCGGGGTGGTGTGTGGGGTGTGGTGTGTGTAAGAATGTGTGTGTGTGTGCGCATGTGTGTTGTCGGACGGGCAGCAGGCTCCATTGCTTCCCTGCACTATTTATTTTTAACTTAGCGAGGTGAGTGGAGGATTGGAGGAAAGCAGTCAAGGTGCCAGACACATGAAAAAGAGGGAAATCAACATGCGCTGACAGCAAACTGTACAAACATGTGTCTCCGCTACTGAACACAAAGATGTGAAAAGATGATACGACCTCACTGTGTAAATCCAAAGGGCTTCCTGGCTGCAGTAGAGCAATATTAGATGAGTTATTGTAATTCGGCGCCACACTTCTTCAATGTTGCACTTGAAAATGCTAATGTCATTTTAAAGAAATATGAAGCCTCAGCTTGTTTTACCTTGGCCGGTCCCTAGGAGCAGTAGATGGATGGCTCCTCTCAGAGTTTCCTGGCACACGACCTTGAGTGCTTTATTAATTTCCTTATCTTTTTAGGGCAATACCTCGGGCTATTCACCTAAAAGATGAGTCAGGGGATCACTCGAGGCATAAGATCTGAAATTAGACAATTTCCAGTTAAAAAGCCTTCAACAATTCATTAACTATTTCAATTAAAATTCCTGTTGAAGAATAATTAAATAAAAACGATCAAATTAGCTTTTGTTTTATGTGTAAGCTACTCTTTTCAATTATTAAAAGGGCAGTAATTATTTAAGGTATTTAGTGACAGGAGACTGGTGAACATCCAATCATGCCAGAATTATTCTGACATCACAAATGGCAATAACATAATATATTATCCATTTTACTCTGCTAGATTTATGCTTGAATTTAACACCAAGTGACAAAGACAGCGTTTTAGAAAAGATAAATGCAGAAAAGATTATCATGCAGAATAATCCTATGCTGAAGTTGAGATGCTTTGAAAAGTGCTCTACGCAAACTGGCATTTAACCACTTGAATTAAAAGCTGTATTCGTGAAGATAATAAACTCATCTGGAACAACTGATTCTCCCTGGAGAGTGTAAATTAGAAACTGGGTTCACTGAAGGATAAAAGACGTGTGGATTCACGTTTTGACAGACATCTATAATGCCTTTCACTCGGGGAGTTAAATGACTGAAATATTCACAATTCATGCACTGACTCATTGTGTTTTGAAATGCATTGCACTCAATGTGTCATCTTTGGAAAGGTGTGAATAAGACTGAACATATCATCTGCATTGTGGCAGTCCAAAATGAAAGAAGAAAGAGGCCAGAAAATCCTTCCCTTACTGATATGCAGGACATGTGTTTATTTAATCTTATCTTTAAAAATCCAAATATAAGTTGACAGATATCAGTAGCAACCAGAAGGGGAAATAACGATTTAAAATCCATTTTAAAAATAGAAAAGGCATCTCTAGGTCAGATTCATCCAGCTAGTTTGCTTGTGTGAGGAGTCATAAATAAATAAGCGCTGGAAGAAAAAGTGTTCCATCCTGACAGTGATGTTGACAGCAACACATCATATACTGTAGCTTTGCGCTAACAATCTGACCAGTCTTCTTATATTACTCTGAAAAGTGTCTTTGGAGAAAAGAAAAGCCTCATTCTGTCATTTACAGCAGCTTGAAATTCTTGTAACATAGCAGACTGCTAAAGGAGTACCAGTCTTGGCAAGTTCACAGCGCCACACAGGGTCAGAGCAATTTATCAAGATGATTGCTGTACAATAAGGACACCTCTGTCCCCCATATTATGTGCAACCCCTAAAAACCAGTCAGACGTATCAGGGACGATCTCCTCGGTCGAATGAAAGACTGTGTGCGTCAAGTATAACTTCAGAGAGGACATAAAGTAGAACACTTTTGATTGAGAGGGGTGTTACTGGTAAAAATCACAACCAAACAATTAAAAAAGGTGTATGAAAAAGATGTTTATCATCTTAGTTTAGCGTGTTAGCGTCCTAACATTTTGCTAATTGGCACTAAACACAAAATACACTTGAGGCTGATGGGAACGTCAGGTTTGCAAGTATTTTGTAGTAAATCAAAGTATTGGACCAATTGAAATTTTGACCTGATGATGGTGCTTTATGTAAAGTTAATGGATCACCAAAGTCATTACAATTCATCTTAAGGTGAACATATATGTCTGTAACAAATGTCACGGCAATCCATCCAGTTGTTGTCAAGACATTTCACTAAAAATCAAACATGTCAACCTCATGGTGGCGCTAAAGGAAAAGTCAGTGGGATTCGTCCTCTGCGGATGCTAAAAACAATGTAATGAATACTGTATCTGTTATTAGCATAAACCCAGGAGACACTTTCATGCATGGCTACAACATTTGATCTTAATCCACACTGAAGAACCATGTGAGCTGTTCTGTATTGTACTAACTGTCATTTTTTCAGATTACCCGCAAAAGTCGTTGGATCAAAATATAATCAGTCAAAATGGGATAAACCTAAGGTTTTGATAGCTTTAACTTTAACTGTAATTAAGTAAACCATTACATTACTGTAACTGTAATGAAACCATTTCAGTTCCTCCGGAATAAATAAACAAATATGCAGGGGAATATGCTTGCATGTGAAATATGACAGGAACAGGTTGCAAACCAATAGAACAACACCACTACACTGCAGCCTCAATAAGCACCACAGGCTTGCATAAACATCTCTCTGAATCACAAAAAATATATTTTCTCTAGATGTACTGCATTAGATTTCATTATATTGTCAGGTGTTCCTATTATTTTGCCCACATACTGTATATAGAATATTGCACATGCAACACGCTGTTGAACTGAGTTGTCACATTGAGTCAACCTTGAAAAATATTGAGCACATAGTACGAGTTGGGAGCATGTGCAGGAATTTCTGCTCAGTGTGTACTCTAGCAACAGACCGTCAAAGAGGACTTCCACACCTCCATCTTCACAATTTATTGAACCGCTTCTTCTTTTCCTTCATCTACTCCTAGCGCTGCTTGCCTCAGCACATCACAGCCTAACACCTTGCCTGTCTGAACCTACTCCTGCCTCGCCAGCTACTGACACACACTGATGCTGTAATTAGGTGTGGGTGGTACAGTGCAGACAGATACCATTGACTTTCAGGGACGAATGACAGTAGAGCTTGACAGTATCAACATTGTCGGCAGAACAGAGGAAGAATTTGTGACTCAAGTTCAAAAGGTTTAGCCTTTTATCTTCTACTGCACATTTAGCTTGTCACATTATTTATCATCACCTTAAGAAGTTTGTTGTTTGAATAAAATCTCAATAAAAAAAGTCAAAAAATTAAACACTAATAAATGTGAAAGTGTGTAAAAATACTGATTGTAGCCAATAAACAGCCCAACATTACAATTAACAAGGGAGTGTGGAGCTTTTTTTAAATTATATTCTACACAAATGAGTCAATTAACTCTCTAAAAGACCCAATAAATCATGATACTGCTTCAACAGGGCAGTTTAGGTTTTAGCATGTGCAACACGTACTCACATGTGACGCTGTGGGATAATTGAGCAAACAGGAGGTGCCCTAATATGAAATCCCATGCTTCTCTGTGTTTAACATTCAATCACTCATTGCACCAATACTGCAGGACCGGCCAGACACACAGGCACACTGCTGAATTTATGTGGCAGGTTTACCAGCAAAGTCTCTGATCCAAGACCCCATCACATTTTTCTCTCTGCTCATTTTCCAGGACCTACGGCATTAAGTTAGAGTTGCTGACAGTGTTAAATTCTGGTAGTAATAGGAATAATTGATGACTGGCTATTTATGGGGGATGAAGCCAGCCTGCCGAGACAAGGTCAGCAATGTGATTTACAGTAATGTGCCCAGCGACAAAGAGAAAAAAAATACCCTTTTGCTTCGGACGAGGGGACAGAGCAGAGGAAGTGTGACATTTGCATTTAGTGTGAGTAAGGTGAGTCACAGCTGCTCAAAACAGGACACAGTGTGATTCTTCCGCTGACACAGAGTTAAATGTTGAGCTTGATTAGTGCTCACACTTTTTCTTTTTTCTTTTTTTTTTGCAAAAACAAGACTACCCTGCATGATTTGAGGCCTTCCAGTGCTTCCATGTAAGCCTACTGCAGTGTATTTACATCAACTCTGGAGACTAAACAGCTAAACAGCTGGAAGCAAGCAAGTATGTCATCTGTTTTAATAAGAAGCACTTTGCACTGACACTTTAAGTGGGTTGCATTAATGCCTTCATGGCCCTATAATTAGCAAAGACACAATTTCTCAAAACAGGTTACTCAGCAGTGACTACACAAGCAACTGCTAAGCTGATTTGATTTTGTGCATCAGCATCACCTGTATGAGGGAGTTACAGGTGGGGGCACTACAGCTACTCAAATGTTTTCCTTGAGCAGGGGATGATGTGATGTGTGCCTATGTGTGCAGCTGCATATTTCATGGTTAGTTACCGATGCGCTGAAACCACAACATTTACATGGGTTCTCATTTATTATCAGTTACCATAGGGATTCATGGTGTGTCTGTGATACTGAAGTCTATAGTCAAGGCAATGCTCTGTGCTATTGCTGTATCATATTAAGGGACAGCTGGATGTCAGTTACCTTCACAGCAGCAGCCTGACATTATAAAGTCTGATAGGAATCAGACTCCTGCTTTTTATATAGCTACAGGTCTGCTGCTGGTGAAGGTATTAAACATTAACAAGCAAGCGTGCTCTTTTCCTGTAAGCAGTGTGTCATTGCAGGAGGCAGCATTGATGATTTAATTAAATTAATTATTCGGGGAGATCTTCTCAGGAAATTTTCAGGGGACAAAGGAAGTGTCCCACTGGGTATTCCACATAGAGCCCAAACGGGATACACTGGATTACAAGTTGTACAGAGCCAACAAATGAGATTTGAATGACTTTTTTAAAAATAAAATACAAATTAATCTGGTCTGCAAGAAATGCCAGGGGAGGTTCAAGGGTGGACGCATGGATGTATCATCCATCATAAAGCAGCAGGATCTCCTCAAGCAACCTCTGATCACTGCAGACTAATTAGAAAAGAGGGAATGCAGAGTCTGAGGAGACAACGCCATCGTCTTCTTCCACGCCGCGTACCTCTGAAAAGAAAGCTGTTGCCCACGTGAAGTGCACGTCCAAAAAAACACACACACGAGTCTCCCACGTGCCTAGAAAACGCAGTGTTTATCATTTGAATTGGACTCAGTTCCCCCTTCCGACCACTGCGTGGTTCATTCCAGCGCCTCAGTATCCTCAGAGCGAGGTGTGTTTCTGCTGTCATCAACACAGTGCCAGGCGGTTCAATCACTCCGCTGACAAGAGCAGCAAAGTGAATTTCGATGGAGAGATTAAGACCGAGCTGAGATCTTCTCGTGCAGGACTGTCATATGCTGAACTGTTAATGGGGTGAGTTATTTCCGGATATGAATCGTGGCCGCCGAGTTTTCTTTTCCAACAAGAAATACCGTTTTTCTTAGATTGCATTCAAAAGTGAGGCTGCGTTTGGGCACAAAGATTAAATGAAATTGAGATGTTTAAGTACTTTTTTTTTTTTTTTACCTGAATCTGCAGCTGGATGCCTTCAGTGCTTTGTTGGAAATTGTTTTTTTTATCAGCAGGCTGATTGCATGGGAGGGACAAAAAAATTGAAACAAAAGCAAAAGGCATGTGTGTAGGACTTGCAAATGTTTATTCTTTTGCTGAGAAAATTACACTCACTTTTTTGTGGTCTAGGCGGAGGGCAGAAATAATTGCAGCAAAGAAAACTTAATTTAAAAAACATGCAAAACACATTCATTTAAGTTTTTTTTCCCTAGGTCTTGATTTCCGCAGCATCATGTGGAGTGTGACTTTCTTGCAAAGGCTTGTGAAGCTCAGAAAGGACTTTTAGTTCCTGATTATTTGCTCATTTTCAAATTATAATGAAATACATGTGGTCTGGAAATATCTCCCTGCTGCAGCTCTGTCATAAAAAAAAAAAAATCGTCTTCACAGTTTTAAATATATTTATCACCTCTGTCCTCCAACTTGCATTAAAAAGTAAAAGCGTATCAGACCTTATGACTGGTAATGAGATGTTAATCACCCTGTGTTCCTGTTTAATTTCTTACAGTTAACTCAAATCCCCACAAGGCTCTCGAGCAAATATGCCCAGTGAACCAGCTGGCACTTGTAAGTCTCAAGACAGTGACTGACCTGAATTGACACTTTACCCACACAGCTGTCTAAAAAAACACTCCAAAATATAGACTTAAATGTATTCACTTGTTATCCTTTGACGTCAGTGAATGTGATTCCTGTCTTGCTGTCTGTCAGTGTCTCCCTCCTCACCCCTCTCACATGTGCATACATACATTTACATGTGTTTTGCGGCGTCTTCCTGCCTTGTGTGTCTGTCTTTCACAGAGTGAGTGACAACTGCTGTTCGAGGGAGGGAACAGGCATATTTCATTGCCTGTTTTGCCTGTTCCCTTCATAACGGTTGTCCAATTTCATGGCTATTAGGCTTGTTAATAGGAGTGGGGAGAAGAAAGAGCAGAGGGCCTATCGGTGTGCTTGGTTGGACCCTTTGATTAGAGGGCATGGTTTGTGACGCTAAGAGACAGTGTCACATGTCACATAAATACACCTGCTGACAGGGACATGGCTCGTATTGTTATTACCCCTCAGGCCTTATTGATGAGGCTCGGTGATTGATAACAAGCAGATCCATCTGACACAACCCAGTGGGTGTAAAAACATGTATGAATAAAGCATTTCATGAGGAACTCTGTTGTATTTGTTTCTTCCTGTTGATTTTCTTGCAGAAAAATCAACATGTCCTTGGAAATTCGAGAAACGTTTGATTGATTTATTCATCAGATGAATGCTTCAGTAATACACCCAAAAGTAATGTCATTAGAGGCCAAACAGCCACAAGAATATGATCCTATTTATTAAATCCTGCAATCTAGATCAAACTCAATTAGGGCCAATTATTTCAACTGAATTATATGCATTTGCTATACTCATTATGGACACTGCCACTGTGCCCAGAGGCCTGGGGAAAACCTGAGTAAGTCATCCAGATCCCCTAATTACAATGTCACAAGTGGAGATGTGCAAAATTAATGATTATGTTTAATATGTAAGATTACAGGTGAAACTCCACTTTAAAGACTCTGGTGTAGTAGATGTGCTGGGTCAAGGTGAGAAACTGTGATCTGTATTCTTTTAAAAGCCTGGGAGGATTGTTAGAAGCAAGAGTAGGTTGTGGGAATAGGTTAAAGCAGGAGGCGTAGTTTAAACTGAGCATTTATAAATAAGAAATTATGATTAATGATTAACATTAACATCTTATGAAATTGTTAAATTGGGCACATCTGAATATGTTTTCCAAGACATGATGCATGAAATCATTATTGTCCCCAGTAATGCTGCTAAAACTGATGCTTCTGTGAGTCAGATGCATCTTAGTTATCATAACAATGTATGCGGGACAAAAATAATGGATTTCTAATGTTCGACAAATCCTTCTGTGAATTTTTCATTTAAAGTTTGTAGTTAAAATAATCATATAATAGTTCCCTTATGTAATTATGCCAGGTGTAATTAAGTCAGTCTATTCATTTATACTGTGTATAGCAATTGTAAGTTGTAAAGATCAATACCAAACTTTACATCCAGCTGACTGACAGTAGGCTATAAGGGGCTGGTGATTTGAGATTCATTGTTTCTGCACTGTTGAACAGTGTGTAGTGTAGACTTTGCAACTTGCTGAGCCTCTGTGAATGTAATAGAGCTGGCATGTCAAATCTTTCTTCTGTGAATCTGAAACGGAGACAATCCTATGATAATGCGGAGTATCCCTCCAACAGACTCTCTTATATAAAGTGAAAATAGGTGCTGCTCTCCGCACCACTGAAAACATATATCTCCACAATGTTTAACAGAGGAATGTCTCTACTGGATATGACAGTGCGATATTTCTGAATGAGTGTACAACAAAGACTCCACTTAAAACAGTTCATTTTGCAACAGAGGTCTGACTTTGATGCAAATCAAAGGACAGCAATGGGATGATGAAACTGAATATTTATGGTCTTTTCCAGACCCAGAGATGTTCCTGAGTACTTTTGAGCCTTTTAAACAGCAGATGAAATTGCACTTGAAAGTTGTAGGCAGGTTGCTTGACAGCTGTGAGAAACTCAAGTGCTTTTTACTATTGTGAGCAAATCATTAAAGTACCTCTCTTGGGAATGACACAGTGATGTACACTAGTGCATTTACACAATGGTGCAAAGCCAGCAGTAAAACCTACTAATTCTTGTGAGTATTGCATCTTTACCCATTAGCATATATTGTTGAATTTCATAGATTTTTTTTATAGATACAAAGGGTCTTTAGATATAAGAGGCTTGTACATTAAAATGGTTTGTCCCTCCTCCCCCTGCAGAATGCATCAACTGTCGGCAGAATCTGTCTCTGAATCGTCTTGGCCCTTGGCTGCGGGGCCGTGAGCGGCTACCATGACGTATCCCAACACCAGCATACTGACAGCCAACTTCAGCGGAGCTTTGGACGGCCATGACTCTGGGGGAAACATCTACCGGCCCTTTTCTGTTTTCAGCGTGCTCACTCTTACATTACTGGCAATGTTGGTGGTGGCCACCTTCGTGTGGAACTTGCTGGTGCTGGTAACCATCCTGAGGGTGAGGACATTCCACCGGGTGCCCCACAACCTTGTGGCTTCCATGGCCATCTCTGACGTGATGGTGGCCGCCCTGGTCATGCCGCTCAGCCTCGTCCATGAGCTGAATGGCAGGCTGTGGAAGCTGGGCCGCGTGCTGTGCCAGGTGTGGATCTCCTTCGACGTGCTCTGCTGCACGGCCAGCATCTGGAACGTGACGGCTATCGCGTTGGACCGCTACTGGTCCATCACCAGGCACCTGCAGTACACGCTCAAGACACGTAAAAAGATCTCCAATGTGATGATCGCACTCACGTGGCTGCTGTCCTCCATCATTTCCCTGTCGCCTCTCTTCGGCTGGGGGGAGACCTACTCAGAGGGGATGAAGTGCCAGGTGAGCCAGGAGCCATCCTACACGATCTTCTCCACCTTCGGAGCATTTTACCTGCCGCTTTGTGTGGTGCTCTTTGTTTACTGGAAGATCTACAAGGCTGCCAAGTTTCGGATTGGCTCCCGCAAGACCAACACAATAACACCCATGGCTGAGGTGATTATTCATTTTACTTTTTAAAATCCACTTTCTTAAAATAACCCCTCATCCTTATAAGTCACAATATCATTATCCTCCCCCTTGTCAAGGTATTGGGTAATACATGTTGATGGGCACTCAGAAACCAATTAGAGAGCTAGAATAAGCAGCTACACTGTGATGAGCTATACGTGAGTCAGAAAGGTTGGTTGACAGCACTTCATATACTGCTCAGGTTGAGATGCTGTTGTGGTGTTAATAAACCACATGTTCTGAGTACAAATAAGCTATGTCGGCCGGCAGTTTATTTGACATGGTGCCAGTGTTGCAAGAGAGACCAAACGCTATGGTGAAGTTCAGCTCACTGGTACGGGTCGGCTGCAAAGTTGGGAAGCAAAGGCAGCGAGGTCCAGGTTAGCATACGTATTTACGCAATCTGAAAAGCCAACAATATTTTTAAGTCGTTCACCTTTGAAAGAGGGGAGAAAGAGGACGACTACGGCATGGTGCTAGCTAAATCTGATGAATACTTGACACAAAAGAAAAACACGATACCAGATCCACCAGCGAGTGTAGAAACCGAGTCCCTCATCAGAGCACACAGAGAGAGATGAGTGAGAACTGTGACTTCGGAGATACAAAGAGACAGACTGCTTGTTGGCATCCTTACATTGCTCCCCAGGAGACTGCAGCTCATGTTCGACCTTACATTGGAAACTGCAGTGCAGATGGTACTAGAAGCAGAGGATGTAGCACAGCAGATAAACCAGCAGAAGCAACAGGCAGCATTCATTGTGCAGGAGGTGATACATGAGCAACCATCAAAGACAGGTGGGAGACAGCCAGCTAAGGAGAGAAGTGATGGACTGGAGCAAGCCCACTCGGGGGACTTCAGGTGCCCTCGAAGTGGGAAGGAGAAGCATAATGTCCCGGCCAAATGCCCAGCATTAGAATTTGAGTGTTGAAAATGTGGGAAGAAGTGCCATTGGGAGAGAAAATGTTTCTCCAAGTCAGTAAGAGAAGTCACTACTAGTAAGGAGACTGAGGAAAACTTTTAAGCATTGGACAGAACAAATACATATACAACACTTTCCAGTTAGGTTCAGAATTGATACAGGAGCTGATGTTGCTGTAATGAACTTGAAAACATTCAGAAAGCTAGTTATATCTAGCAGATCCCTAGACAGTCTGGTAGGGGCATTAAATATTATGGGACAATTCACTGCTAGTACACTCCATAAACAGAGGAAGCACATCTTTAACATATTCGTAGCAAAAGGGTCTACAGTCAGCAACCTGTTAGGTAGAGAGACGGCAGTAGAGATGGGGTTGGTAAAAAGAGTAGAGCAGGTTAGTGCACCTGATAGCCAGCAGGGGATACTTAAAACAGGCTCAGTCAAGATCCAACTATGTTGTATATATGTATGTAGATGAACACTCTTTGAAACCAATGAAGCAGTACCAAACCAAGCTGTACGTGAATCAGAAAGTTTGGTTGACAGCACTTCGTATACCGCTCATGCTGAGATGTTGTTGTGGTGTTAATAAAACCGTATGTTCTGAGTACAAACAAGCTGCGTCGGCCGGCACCCCTCCTATTTCAAAGGATGAATATTTCTCCTCTTGACCTTCCCCTGACCCACAAATATTGGTTGCTGTGCAATTATTTATTATTTTGGCTGACGAGCTAGTCAACAGTAATCAGGGAAACATAAGTATCTAATGTATGAGCATATGGACAAATAATTGAAGCAATACTGCTCATCATCACCAGCTTGTTAATGTGCGGCGGCAGAAGGTAGAAGGCTATAAATACCACCTCCGGCATCTTTAATGGGCCACTGCACCTTCCTGGCTGTGGCGTTTCTCTAATCAGCAGACACAAAGGTCTAGATCTATTCCACAAGCATTAGCAAACATTTAATCAGGTAAATTTCCCCTGTGAAAATTGAGTCTGCACCCACTTTTCACCTGCGTTTATGTTGGGAAATGCAATTTGAATACCCCCCAAAACACCTCAGTGATAGAGATTACACCACTTTTAGTAATCTTAGAGCAGTCATCTTTTTCTTTCCCCTATGAAAGGCTATTTATGAGAAACACTCAGCATCTGAACATTCTGAAAACTTGGCAAACATCCACAAAAGGGAGAAATGTTTTGCAGAAAATACACAGCGAAGGCCTTTCTTTTTTATTTATGTAATGTATGTACTTGGAAATTTCCCCCAAATCCTCAAGATAGCCCTTAGTTATGCAAACGTGACATCAGTTGGACCTCGTGCTCAAGGAGGACCAATCGTTGAATAAATTAGCCCCGTCTTTCATTGCTTAATAGACCGACTTTTACGTCAGCTTTCATTACACAGGCAATCACTCTTGTAGCCAGAGCAATTAAATGGAATATGTTTTATCAGTAATGTTGCTTTCCACAGACATACCCGCAGCTTATGGTTGTATTATACATGTCTCATTATTACCCAGCCAAAGTTTATTCTCATCAATTCCCAGCGTACATGGAAGAGTCGAGGCACCGAGCCCTGCACAGTGCCTGCATGGAGTTGTGATGTGAGCGATGATGTGAGCATCAACATCCAAGATAATAAACCTCCTGCACTCATCCATCAACAACCCCCACTCAAAGACATTAAGACATACACACATAGACATGCCACCAGAAATAGAGTGTATTGATAGGTAAGGTGCACAGATCCTTGGCCTAGATGCACAAATAACTGAACAATACAGTACCGAAAGCCATTAAATGTACAGTTTCAGAAAACGGTTAATGTCACTGCAAATATGAAAACTGATGTAAACTCTGATAAATTAACTTCTATCTCTACATTTTAGATTCCATAAAATCTCAAAACAGTCCAGCTTCCTGACTGAATTACCTGACCTTCAACATATTAAGTACACTTGTCTTTCTTTCTTTAACACTTACACTCTTTTAGCATGGGAAAGAAGCAGGTGACAGACATCCATATCTGCAGGTGAGAGACTGCTCATCAGAGAAAAGGCAGCATCAGTCAAAATAGATGTGACTTTATACACTCAATCCCACTGGAGACTGTGGTTCACGTCCCTTCTGCTAACAGTCAATGTTAAGTTAGAGCCATGAGATGATTAGCTTAGCATAAATAGTGGAAGCACAGGGGAAACAACTAGTCTGTCTCTGTACATCCATGAAGTCGATTCATAAAGCCCTGGGATAAGCGCACATTTCTCGCTCAAGTTGAAACATTTTCGATTCGCGCGGACACATCAATTCACACTGAATTGATGCAAACACAATAAGAATGTTTTACAGGTAATTACATGCTGTAACTATTTCTTTTCTGGACCAGTAGCTTCCTGGAGTCTACTGCTGATTGCCTGACAACCTCACGGTGACAACATGACTCAGAGAAGTCACTGTTCCCATCTCTTGTTCGTCAAGAAATAGTACTTCCAGCACAAAACTACCCGTAAAACCACCACAAAAAACGTATTGTCTTTACATTTCAGCTTGTGTGCAGATTAAACAAATGAAATATAACGTGTTAGTGGGTGAATTTTAAAGGCTTTGAACAGAGCCTGGCTAGCTGTTTCCCACTGCTTTCAGTCGTTATGCTAAGCTAAGCTAAGCATCTCCTTGCTTTAGCATACAGGCATGAGAGTAGCGATCTTCTTATCTAACTCTCAGCAGGAAAGCAAATAAACATATTTCCCTAAATGTCAAACTATTCCTTTAACCTTGACCACAATCGTTACCTGTCCTTTAACCAAGTAGTTATAGCTGCTTAAATTAATATGAATTCTTCGTACAGTTATATGGATCATTTTGGAAGGCAGTGACAAATGAACTATTCTAACTTAGCTCTCAGGTTGCTGGGAAGGGTAAGACCCCCTTATATTTAATGATGGGAAACCAGATTTTGTTTTTAAGTGAGCCATTTGAGGTGAGTCTCACCTTCTTAGTTTGAAGATACATCATAACCTCATCACTGATCCGCTGTATAAAGAAGGATCTGCAGCTAAGTGTCCATTTTAGCTACTGCACTATCTAGTATATAATGTTGAGGTTTGAAGCCTCCTTCCCAACAGTCTTATGCTTTTAACCTCTGGTCCCTGCTGCAAATGGATTTGCTTCATCCATCTTATCAGTTATAGGCCCTGCTGACCCAGTATTGATTCAACTAAATTTACTCCAGAGTTTCTCCATCCGTGTGCAGGTTCTTGTTCAAATGTTGAACAGAACACAACAGTTTAGAGTGTTAGTCTGTGCGCTTAACTTCCGACACATTTAGAGGGATGGTTTGTCTTTATAAAAGCTGTTAGGCTGCCGAATGACCCGGGCAACATCACCTGATAAACAAAAAATAAAGTCAGCCTTGAGCTGTGCTAGGCAACAAATAAAAGAGGAGAAAGTCAGCAGATTAATGTTGACATTTTCTTTTTCCTTTTCCCGGCTGTGCAGTATGTTTGTGAAATGGCACAAAATTGGGCTGCTGGAAAATGCAGATTAAGACACGGCTCTGTGGCTGTGTGTGTGTGTGTGTGTGTGTGAAATAAGCTTTCGGCTTGTTGATCCACCTGTTGATTCACACTTCTGTTCAGCAGCCTATAATCCATCTTTTGTTGAGCAACCACAAATTTTTCACTTCAGCAATTGCTTTTCATCGGCCTGTATTGTTAAAAATATTGCTTTTCTAATTCTAATGCCAACCAGGTTTGTCTGATTGATTAATGAATCAATGGAGTAACTGATTTGTTCTGTGATCGGCGGCCTCCCAGGTAAAGGAGGAAACACAGCAGCCCCAGATGGTGTTTACTGTGCGCCACGCCACCGTGACCTTCCAGACAGACGGGGACACATGGCGCGAGCAGAAGGAGAAAAAGGCGGCGCTGATGGTAGGCATTTTGATTGGCGTGTTTGTACTTTGCTGGATTCCCTTCTTCATCACCGAGCTCATCGTCCCGCTGTGCTCCTGTGACATCCCCCCCATCTGGAAGAGCATCTTCCTGTGGCTGGGCTACTCCAACTCCTTCTTTAACCCGCTCATATACACCGCCTTTAATAAGAACTACAACAATGCCCTGAGGAACCTCTTTTCCCGGCAGCGCTGAGCCACTCTTCACGCTCGGCAGACACACTACACCAGCATGCACTCCACAGTGTTACTCCTCCAGACAGAAAGGGACTAATCTGTCTGTATCCCTCACTCCATCATCTTTCAGATGGATGATAGCCAGAAACTATGTCTGAAAAACTGTCTTTAAAAATGTGTCATTTTTATTTATGTTTTGTTTTGTTTATTACCACGCGGAGGTAACTTCACATCTGGACTGAGACAGGTGTCTGAGCTACTGCATCTACAAAGAGAGGAATAAATTGGCTGTGTTGAGGCAGTAGCGGATACATTGTTGTCTACATGTTGGCTTCTTTCTGCCGTTTCAGGCTTGTAAGGGAGAAAGGCATGTGAGGCTACTGGGAATAATTTCAAAGTAGAGCTAAAAGGCTCATTCGAGAAAAATATTTTATAACAAAAAGACCCTCATAAATAATAAACCAGGAAAACTAGACAACAAAATCATCGTACATAACATTTCAAGCTAAAAAAAAAGGATTGGATTATAGAAAAGAAGTATTGGAGGACCTGAAAGTCCTCCAGTAGAGCGATAAAGTGTTCAGTGACCTCCACCTTACAGCTAGATACACATGAACTCCCAGGCCCCACATGCAGTTTATTCATACATACATCTAGATAAATGAACAGTCACTCCTCTGATGCTGGCTAGCTGTACACCAATTCTCCTCGCACGTACACCAACGCACTCCCATGCCTTTTTTTTTGCCCAGGAAAATGGCAGAACGAGTTATTATTTCCATCATCTTTGAATAGATGCACTGTTGAGAAACTGCAGCCACGAATTATTGCATCTCACTCCAGATACATACTATGAGATACTGAAGATGTGTGAACTGGTGTGAAGCTATTCAAGGGATTTTTACAATACTGTGGTGTTATACTATAGTAGGGGGGTTATGGGAGTAAGAGAAGCTAATGTTAACCAATACAAATATCCCTAATGGGCTCAGCACACAAAACGAATGCTTCAGTTGGTCTAATGATGTTTTCCAATTGTTGGTCTGTATCAGAATTTCATATGACTCCCGTTTCATGCACAAATGGCCACTTTATACTGAAAGTGTTCACTGTTGAATCAGTAAGTGAACCTTTATTTTGTCGTGTAATATAGCCTACTGTAATGTGAGGAATCAAGCATGAGAAAATGATCCTTAGCTAATAGTTGTGGCATATGTAAGTGAGCTCCTGTTGGAGAGCAACAGCAACATCAAAGTTTCTTGCACAAAATCTCATAAAATGTAAACATTTTTGGACGGGACAAGATTAAGAGTATTTGTTCAAACTATCCAGTGAAAACCACGAATCTCCAAATTTGGTGATTCTTCAGGTAAACTGAAGGAGTAAGTGTTAAGTAGGCCTATGGTTCAAGTAATTTCTTGAGCTGAATAAACCATTTAACAAGACTCCACAGTGAGCTAAATGCTAACATTAGCACGCTAACATGCTCACAATGACAGTGCTAACATGCAGGTGTTTAGCAGGCTTAATGTTTACCACGTTCACCATCTTAGTTTACTTGTAAGCATGCTAACATTTGCTAATTAGCACTAAACACAAAGTATAGCTGAGGCTGAGGTATTCGGTAATAAACGACGCATTTAAATTGGTGTTAGATGTAAAGTCAGGGGTCACCAAGTCTTTGGGATACATTGTTTAGCCACCGTGGGCATCTGTTTAAAATGTTACGGCAGTCCATCCATTAGTTGTCAAGACATTTCACTAAAAAACATAAATGCCCACCTCCTAGTGGCTCTGGAGGAAAAGTCAGAGGATTCAGGCATCTGGGAACCATGAACGTCTGTACAACATTTGTGCCAATCATGTAGATCATCTTGTAGATGTAAAGATACATATTTCACAGGTTAAGTGAAAACTCTGACATGCTGGTGGTGCTGTATGTAAAGTTGGGGGATCCCCAAAGTCTTTTAGTATTCATCCACTGGGCTCCATGGATATCAAAGCAAATTTCATGGCATTTATCCAATAGTTGTTGACATATTTCAGTCTGGACCAAAATTGTAGACCAATCAACTGACATTGCCATCCCTAGAGCCATGCCGCTAGCATGATAAAAAACCTATTGGATTATATGAAAAATGCGCTGTTGCAAAGCTGAAAATGAGTCTTTCATCTCGTGAAATGTTGACGTTTTAGAGATACATAGTTTTCACAGGAGAGCAGCACTACATGGCTGAAATACTATAAAGAATACTTTAAAATACTAAGCAAATGTTTATACACAAGGTTAGAATATTTAATTTTATATGTAATATATATGTGACAAACTTACAGACTTCAAATGACATGGTTTACAAGTAAGAATGGTTTATAATTTAAAAAATGCCATATATGTAAGAAATAGCCTCAACAGTGGAAAAAAAAGAAATAATTTAGTCTATACCACATTATCAAGTTGAACAGAGTAATACATCACGATGAAGAAACATAAATATTTGTGAAAAAGAAATTTGATGACAGTATTCTGTGGTAGCTAATTAAATGCATGGAATATAGACGGAGACACTCATCATCATTATTATTACATTCTTTGAGATATGGTCAAATAAATGGCAGTACTGGTGAAACTGGTCTATTCTCTCTTAGCACTTCTTTCATGTATTAATCGCATGACTTGCTGGTTGACTTGAGCCAACTGTGTACTACTGCAGGATTCACTTATTTAAATGACTTCTCGCTGTTCTCCAAATTGCCCGAGGATGTCTGATTATTCACCCTTTGCTCCTCTTAGGTCTTGTTCTGTGCGATGACCCAGCTCAGGAAATGCAAAGTGTTACAGCAATGTGTTGTTTACCATCCTTGCTTCCATTTTTCATGTTCAAAAGAGGTAAAAAAACAACAACAAAAAAAATGTTGGACAGTTACGTCCTTTAGAGGCTCCATGCTTGTATTCATTCCTAAAAAAAACAAACACTATGAAAGAAGTGGAATTTTGAATGGTGTGTCGTGTAATTGTGTCAGTGTTTTTTTCAGTGTGTGCATGTTTTGTTCCACAGAAGCCTCGGATGATAAAATTGACAATAAACGAGCACTCAATTTGCAATACACAGCGTCAAGCTTGGCACTTTGACAAGAAAGCTTATGAAAGTAACAGCTATTCAGGTTGCGCCACGAGGCATACTGCGAAATATTTGCTAACAGTTGGCTACAGACACACACTTGTTCACACACACAGACACACACACACACACACACATTCCTGCATAAACTAACACATACAGAAAGGGGGAATGAAAGGGAGAAAAAATTCAGTGTTTTAAGTTTCAGTTTTGATGATTCATTTTTATGATGATCATTGCCCAACTACTGGAGGTCATTTTAAAAACAGGCATTGGCATGTCCTATCTCTCTATGGTGCCACTGCCAGCACGCACATTTCAGAGCCAGGAGTGAGCCTGCTGCTGTTCAAAGGAGCACATCCATCCATGTTTTCAGGGAAGACAGCATGCATGAAAATGTGGCTTGGCTAAACTGACTTAGGATTAGAACCAGATGCCTCTGGCAAGGAAAACCTGTGCTTTAACTACTGAATTTTACAGAAATAGATGCAACAAGCAGCCTCATACATGTACAGTGTTAGAATACACTGTCACCACACTCTGAGTGAAGGAAAAATATGACAACACTTATGAGGATTTTAATAACAAAACATTTTTATTAAATATGTTTTAACACTGTAAACAGCACGCATGTCTGCAGTCTTTCCACATATGTTCTGTAATATCCCAGCCTGTTTACATGTAAACAAAGATATCCCTAGTTTGCCAATACTAGCCTCTCGTAACAATAAAACAGGTTTTACATAACGGCTGAAGTGCATGTGGTGGAGACTTGCAGTGCTGAATGACCAGACAGGACCAGATGTCCTGCACTGCCTCGTCTCTCTTATCTTGACAACAAAGTGGGCTCCGTCTCTTCCTGTCTGAGGCCACGTCAACTGTGTGACTCTGTTGTTGTTCCACTTGTTATTCTGCGACAGCTCAGTTTTATCCAAATAGAAACTGCACAGCAGGACTGTGGAGAAGACGATCCGAGTGAGCGTACGCATATGTGATCTGAGTGAGCGCAGCACTCTCACTTTCTCACCCTCTGCTCGGCACCTTGCTTGCTTTTAATTCAGGTTCTCGGGGCAAAACTGAGGTGATTGTAGGAGAATAGAAAATTGGAAATTCTAAAATACTCCAGAGGAGATACAAGCTGATAAACATTTCTTTGCCTGGAGACAGAACTGGGATGGACAGTGCTTAGTGGATTTTTAATGTTTCTCCTTTCATATTTTAACACATGAACTCTTCTGATGTGCTCGGTAGGGATTTATTGATCTGTCTGTCTGTCTTTTCTATAAATACAGGTATATAAGCTATCCAAAACTGTACCCAAAACATTGCATTGATAGACATGAATAATTGGGAATCTGCAGATTTTATTTATTTGACAGCAGTCTCACGAGATTAAAAAAAAATCTTCCAGTGAAAACACAAAAGCAGCAAAAAACAAATGAAAAAAAATACAAAACATGACAATGTGCATAAGAAACAAGACTAAAAGTCTACAGCCACGCTAGCACACTGAGGCTATACTGACGCACAGTGGTGCTTTGAACTAAATGCTAACATGCTCAAAATGACAATGTTAACATGCAGATGTTTAGCAGGAATTATGTTGACCTTGTTCAACACCTTCATTTAGCATGTTAGCATGCTAACATTTGCTAATTAGCACTGAACACAAAGCAATGCATAATCATGGATATGATTAGTTTTGTAGGCATTTGGTCGTCGTTATAAGTCACCATGAGACATGAATATCTGCAACAAATTGCATCGCAATACATCTAATAGTTGTCGAGACATTTTTTCAAAACCATAAATGTCAACCTCATGGTGGCGCTAGAGAGAAAGTCAACGGTTCACCAAAGTAATAAGGATAATTCATCTGGGAACCATGAATGTCTGTAGGACATTTCATGGCAATCCAGACCGACATTGCCATGTCTAGAGCCATGCTGCTAGTGTGGCTAAAAAGAGTACAATCTAATTTATGTGAAACATAACTAACGCTTAAATAACGCTTTTTTTCAGGTTCATATCCTTTCTCAATGAGCATGTGTCATAAACAGTATTTTACACCATGGTTTTCAGACATAAAAGAAAGCAAAACAAGAATAAAATAAAACCCCTAACTTTAAATGAACGGCTGTACATCATTCTTTTGTTGGAGTTTGTAATGTCATCTGTTTGCTCTGAACAGTGATCCATTGCTTATGGTCTGCTATTCTCTTCTGACCCCTGCGCTGTCATTCACTATAATAACTCATTCTGCCAGGCCATGAATAGTTGATACAATGTATGCGGGAAGCATCTCAAACAGCCTCTAATATATCCTCCTGCGATAACAGTGCCATGGTACGGTATGTGCCCGCACAATTTGTTTCAAAAGATCCTGTCCATGCATCCTACCAACAAATGTATTATTTTTGTATTGGGTTCCAGTGGAGTGAAAGAAAAAACTGTGTTATCTTTTGTGTCATCTGGCTGTCTGCATTTCAATTTTACACCCCAGTGGGCTTGGTTAAACCAATGCAGACATGGACAGAGAGCAGAGAGACCTTTAACAAAACAATAGACGTTGCACAGACAGATGAGTCTAAATGCTTTTACAAGAGGGCTGGTTCCCGGTGAGATTAGGCAGGTGGCATTGTAATTTCGAGATTGCTGGAAATCACGAGCAAACTAATTCAGGAGATGATTGCTCAGAGTGGGTAAATGGTAAGCTGTGGGAAGTCTCACCATGCGCTCATCAGAAGACATACATGCACACAAACACAGACAAGATACAGACACAGTCATACAGAAACAGACAAAGAGGTTACAGTATTGGTATTCAGTCATTCCATTGCAGGACAGTCAAAGCAGAAAGAGGTGATTCCCCTGCTCCTCAACGTTTCCTCAGTACTGTAAAGATAAAGCAGCACAGCCTCATGTTCTGTTGCTATGGCACCAAGGCAGTGAAAGAAAACTCTGTACATATCTGTGAAGATTCTCGGTCACCCAGGTTATACAGGATGTCTACAAGTGCAAAGTTAAAGAAAGGCAAGTGGGGATGTTATTTGTTCTTCCTCCAAGAGTCCTGAAACATCTTCATCACCTTTGACCTACCACTTATATCCATTCAGAACAAAAATGCAGAGAGAGAGAGACTGTGAAGCACTCCCTATTCAAAACTGGTTACATGTCAAGACTTGTGCACACGTCAGCCTTCACAAACATTTGTTTTGTGCGGTTTGCATACGGGAGTCCAGGAACTGCAACGTTATGCCTGAGTGAAGGCACTTCTCTTGGCAAGCGAGCCAGCCTGAGAGAAGGGGGTGATGTCATTTTTGGCAGAACTTGTGTGGTACTTTGGTAAGGAACAACATATGTACTGTCATTCTCTCTGTTCCTTTTTTCAGCTTTTTCTTATAGTCCACACCGATGCCCTTCAACTCAGCTCAGCTCAGAGGATGTTGCACGCACCACTTTGATGTCTGACGATGTGCGCGTCGGCACCGCTTTTTCATTGCTCACATTATACACCCCCAATGCGGGAGCTTCTGGTCTGAATTCCCTTGAAGAAACATTACAATATGAATGAGATCTATTGCACAGGAACAAAATACGGTTGATTACCCTGCCTGATGATCAGAACGACGGGGAAAACAGCATGACCATGGGCTTCAGTGGCTTTCTTGTGCCCGCTCAGGATTTTATAGTAAAAATCCCCCAGGTTCTGTTCTCTAACAAGGATTTAGAGCTGCTTTAGAAAACCACGTTAACCCAACCTCTGCAGCGGGAATAATAGTCTGCTTTACAGCTCATATGTTAGCACCACAACAAGTCCCAGGGGGGACAACAGCCTTTGTTTTGCATTCCATTGTTGCAGGGCATTCATATTCAGGAGATGCTTGTGGTACTTTGGCAGACACTAAACCCAACGACATGGCCCTAAACACCCCATTACTTCATTTTCAGACAGTGAAAACATGACTTTTTTGGTGTTTTCCCAAGATGAGCATCATTGGAAAACGGGAGCATTTTGTCTAGCTTGTTGCTATGGTATTTTGTGGAAGGAATACATCTGTACAGGCTTAACTGGTGCTTTTTTTCTAATATGCAAGCTGCATTAACATCAGTAAATCCCTGTTTGAGATCAAATCTAAATATGATGCCATGTTCATCCCACTTCTGGCTCTGACATGTTTTTCTCAATTAGATAAAAGACAGTTTTATCGCCATTTTATTCATTTTGCGCATTTGTATCCACACCTGAGCTGAAAGTATCCACAAGATGCAAAAACATCTCTGTGTGCCACTGTAGCATTTTCATTAGGGTCTTTGACAAATTGTGCATTGCTGAAATGCCTGCAGTGGTAACCTTTATTGGCCAGCTGATTGCCTGTTAGTTTCCTCTTCTGCTGTAGCTGTTTTTGAGAGATTCAAACTGCAGGAGGAAGTGTTGAATTAGCATATCATCACTGTCTGGTAAGAAGCAAATAACAGCTAAATTCACTCTCAGTTACTGTAGATAAATGACAGATCAGTAAATGCTCAATAAAATCTGTAAACCCTGGATTTGTATGTGATCAGCATCTTTACTTAGTGTAGTATTCTTACGACGTAATCTTCAGCATCATAAACCAAAACCCCCAAATCTCATTATAATGTGTGCATCATATTCATTGATGATCTAATTGTGACAAACATGATTCAGATACAGAAACAAGATGAACATCTTCTTTTGATAATAGAAAAAATGCAGAGCTGTTGGAAGTATTTGACTGCTGGCACTTTGTATTTAGCACCATTGTCTACCCCTGCCTTGGGTTTTTTATAGCCACAGTTGGTCCACGCCAACTCCACTCCACACAGCCCACTTCTCGCTTAAAATGTCCTCTTGGGCTGCAGCACTTAGCAACATGTTCTCTCTGCCAGCCCAGGAAGACTCAATACCACCTAAATCATGGAGGAGATAAGAGTAAAACCTAAAATTAATTGTGAATTCTCCACAGGAAATTAATGCTCTGTTCAGTTATGTATCGCATTCCCTTTAAAAGGTTTGATCATTTTACACCCAGAGGGTTTCAAATTTGAATAATTTGCTTTAAAAACTGAATTAAAAGTGAGATAACAAAAGAGAAAATGAATGGGACTGAATGAGTCCCCAAGAAACCATAATCAAGAAAAAATTAAGATCATATTATGATGTGGTTAAGGTGTTAACACTGGTTGGTTAATCACCACCCATACATCTTTCTATATCGATATTGTTTCAGCAGTTTCTAAATGCAGCCTGTAGTGTTCATTCGATTATTGATTGTTCACTTAGGCAGACTGCAATGTGCTGAGTGGGCAGATTTAAGAGGAGTGAGCTGTCCCATAAGCTAAAGCACTCTGATCATGGAAATAAGTGTTGTGTGGGTGGGTGTAGCTCTGAGCAGTGGGAATAGTATCAAAATAAAAGCAGGTGTGATTATAAAGGAGGATGTAAAGAGGAAAATATACAGCGGAACCGCTAACGTGTTGTAAAATAAACATCTACGACAGAGAATGTTCCACTAATATCAAAAATATTCATGCAGTGAATCATTTTTACCAAATTACTTATAACTGTGTATTAATGTATCTTTGGCAGCAGTGACTCTCAGTTATGGTATTGGGGATACCAGCCTGTCAAGCCTTCTGTTTTTGCATGGCACATATGCAGTCTACAATAATAGCAGTGATTTACCTTACAAAATTTGCAGTCACTTAAGATTCTCGTAAAAGGGTCTTCTTAAATATGTACATGACGGCTACATACATGATATAATACTAAAAGACTGAGGCTAAGATGTCCCAGGCAGAGCCAGTTAGTGGTAGTATTATAAGTATGATAAGGAAAACTGTAAGATGAGACTGTTATTTTATTCCAACTTAAAGCGATTTGGCTGCTTAGCTCACATCCTTGTCTGTTTTCACTTTACAAGAGAAAAGGCTTTTCGGATGAGGACTAACCGCTGTGTTTTGCAAAATCTCGGTTAACGTTGGCTGTGTTTGCTGGAGTGTAAACGTCCCGAAATCCAGTATAGAGCCAGACAGAGCCGCTAACGTTACCCTAAACTTTGATAGCATCCAGGACAGGCTTCCACACAATGCTAGTCATGAAAAGGCTTTTTTAACGTAAACTGTAACCCCACGAGCTAACGTAGTTAGTTAGTCGGTCGGTTACTACTACGGTTAGACATGCTAATGATTGCAGCTTAGCCTATGCTAGAGCAGACAAACACTGTTAAATCTATTCCTTACACATTTGCTCTTGTATTTTTGGGTTTTGGAAAGGCTAAAGAATGACACCAGTATCATTCTTACTAGAGAACCATGCACACTGCTTCAACATGAGCAGAGCAGAGCTCAACAGGTCTGTCATATCTTTTCTCTCTCTCTCTTTCTCTGTAGTCATACCTAGTTACAGTTGCTAAGCTATAATTGAACAATTAGCTGTTCATGGAAGGGGTTTAGCGAATAGTTAATTGAAAAAATCAAACATACAATTAAAAAAAGTTACTGTTACTAACAAAGAGGGGGGGGAAGCATTATCACAATGAATGCATTTAAGAAATACAGAAAATGTTTAACTAATACATTGAATAAATAATTACAAGTAACAGCTGTATTCTGGGGACTGGATGTGGTTTCCTATGTTGGCCATTTGTGTGTGTGTGTGTGTGTGTGTGTGTGTGTGTGTGTGTGTGTGTGTGTGTGTGTGTGTGTGTGTGTGTGTGTGTGTGTGTGTGTTTCAGTGTCCAGTTGTGTGTACCTGCATGTGAGTCATTTGTCATCATCAAGACAGGAAGGACCTGCCAGACAGGGAGGCCAATCAAACCATAATCACAAAACTCTGATTCACAGGAAATGTATGCACGAGGCGCCAAAGCATGGACAAGCACAGTATAATCTTCAAGGTAGAGTCATCAATCATCAATGCACTTGCTTTGTGTGCATCAACAACGGTGTGTGAAACCAGTTCAAGCCACATGAAGGGACTCCAGAGAGATATATGCTCCAGGCATACATTATTGCTTTAGCACATTATCAGCCTACGGTACTTGTGAATATGAGAGAAAACCCCCACTGACGAACTGGATGCTCATCATAGTCTCACAGATGTATTACCATGACTAGCTTCAAATATTACTTCTCTTATATTACATGGATATAAATAAGCTATATTAGGATGCTGTCTTCAACATTACAAGCCTAATTAACATTAGTGCTCCCTGTTTTCCTGCTGTGCATTTTCACTTCCGAGCCCTATTTGACAGCAGTTCCTACTGACAGTGTTGACAGTGGTAAAAATAATCAGAGAAGCCACATCCTCCATGTCTTTTTCTTTCCCTATTACTGTAATAAGCTCACTGGCATGTTGAACATTAGAGAGGAATTCCCATTGATGTCCGTACTTCATGTGTGTTGGTGATAATGCAGCCATCTTCGTGAGAGCGTCAACATGAAAGCAAGAATATTCAAATGCTCCTTCCCCCAACACGCTACGCATAGTCCACTTCCACTGGGAAAAGAATCCACCTCACTGGCCGATGTGTTAATGTGTTGCTGTAAAAGTGGGGCTTTCTCAGGCTTCGTGCATATGCCAGTTCCACTGCTACTCCCTGAAAAGTTCAAAAAAGTGCAACATGGTGTGCTGCATGACTAAAAAAACCCCAGCTGTGTAGCTTAATTGAGATTCACGATTTAATTTAGAGCACCATATGCGGATTCGTGTGTGTGTCTCCAGAGTCTGCAGCTTTATCAGTCACAGTCATCCGTGTGTGACTCTGTCTGTGTAACTGTAGGATTCATCATTATTTATCAGTATTGTTTTAGAGCCTTTAACAGATCCATATTTCTTTAAGGTAGCAGAAACTAATTTGATTCCCCACTGAGCGCTGTGGGATGTTAAAAATGTAGAGAGCAGGTGATATCAGGCCAAGAACAGCAGCTTTTTTGATGAATTGATGCAGTTTCTGATGACATTGATAGATAGAATCATTCAAAAGGTGAAATGAGGTGCCTTACAGATAATGGTTCCCACATTGCCAACTTCTCTGTAGCCAGCAATCTTAATTAGCATCCCAGTGCTCTGTGTTCTGGCAAATAGATTCCACTTAAATCCAGCACTCTATCTCATCTGTATCATGGGAAAATATTTTAATGCCTGACATATACCAAATGAGATTTGAGTGTTTTATGCTATTTAATATATGTTGTGATTCAGAGGCTCAGTGCGTGAGTGTAATGACATACTTCAGCTGAAATAATGGCTTTGTTGGAGCAACAGTGATCCACTGAGTTGAAGATAAATCTGCAGCAGTGCTATGTATTGTGTGATCTATGAGCTTATGAATTTGAAGGGCTCTACGGAGCATTTTAGCATCTTTTAGCTCATTGTTTTGGTTTTACAGCCCGCAACTTCACTGTGTTGGTTCAGTCTGATAAACCCCCTCTATGCTACCTGCCCAGCATTAAACGGGGATACAAAATCAAAACTAAAAGGAGAGTGAATACTGAACTTACATTTGTTGGGTGGACACATTTGTTGGGTGCTCTGTATCTGCCGGATGTGTAAATAGGCAACTGTTTGCTAACAAGTTCACCATATCAATTTAAGGGTTATAATATGTTGTGTTTACAGCATTTACAGTTTCTGTACTTAAATGTTTATTAAATATAATTGTATATTATATTTTCATTTTAGACATTTAGACACAAAAATAAAAGAATTTTCTATTCATCAATTACAAACCAAACAAGGTTGGAGGTTGGAGTGCTTTTAGCCACGCTTGCGACGTGTCTCTAGGGATGTCAATGTCAGTCTGTCAGTCGTTTTTACTAATCTACTCAATAGATTGGCACAACATTTATTTTGTACGTACATTCATGATTCCGAGACCATGTAGCCTAATGCCTTTGGTGACCCTTTGGCCCGTCCTTTAGCACCACAATGAGGTTACCATTTGGGGTTTTAAGTGAAATATCTCAACAACTATTGGATGGATTGCCAAGAAATTTGGTACAGATGTTCATGTTCCCATCAGGATGTACTGTAATCACTTTGGTGATCCCTCAACTTTTTGTTTAGCGCCATCATCAGGTCAAAACTTTGGTGACCAAATACCTGCAAAACTAATGACGTTCCCATCAGCCTCAGATGCATTTTGTGTTTAGTGCTAATTAGCAAATGTTAAACTAAGATGGAGAACATAGTAAACATTGTACCTGCTAATCCTCAGTATTGTCATTGAGAGCATGATAGCATACTGTTGTTAGCATATAGTTCAAAGCAGCACTGTGCCAAAGTACAGCCTCACAGAGCCGCTAGCATGGCTGTAACAATCTTGTTCTCTGACAATAAATGTACCAAACGTTGCAGTGTCCCTTAAACGGTCATGTATGATGGTAAAGTGGTTTGTTTCAATAATAGTGGAGGAGTGAAGGTAGAAACTGTTTTTCCCCCAAACACAGGAACACATTAGAGCGAGTACATTCAGAGCTGATGGAGGATGTGATTCAGAAAGAAGAAGGGGATATGAAGTCATTTTCAGGTGATGGGAGTCATACTTTAAAAGATGCATCCTTTGTACAGAGTAAGGGCCAAACAAAACAAATTCTCTGTGAATAAATTGAATTTTACTTCCTGCTGATTCATTTTATATAAAGAAATAAAATGATAAATGTTTGATGACACAATCTGAAACGCTACCACAGTGCTCTGGTTAACATCTGGCATTGTCTGGCCATTTCATATTGGAATTTGTTGAGAAATATACAAATCACAGACCCTGAACGTGGAAGAATTTCTTCGTTCTTCATTCACAGTAACAAAGATGAATACAGAAAGGATTCGTAGTGGGTGTTTTCTGCTTCTGTTCACACAAAAAAAGAGTCCTTTCATTTGGTCTGTCGAAGAAGCTTTTTGCCTCACTGCAAATGGCCTGAGCATAGTTAGCAGAGCAACATAAGAAAAGATAAAACATTTCAAGATGAAAAGACAGGATACTTCTGACAGCTTCCTACAATGTACTCTGCTATTGGAAGGTTAGAAATACATACTTTCCCTGTCAGTATCACAGTTCACAGATCACAAC
Source organism: Macquaria australasica (assembly GCA_005408345.1). Lineage (NCBI taxonomy): Eukaryota > Metazoa > Chordata > Actinopteri > Centrarchiformes > Percichthyidae > Macquaria > Macquaria australasica. Next base: position 139,548 of record SEMN01000019.1, on the reverse strand, counting down.
TGAGCAAAAAAGCTAAACAAAAAAACAGACAAGAATTGTTGCAGAATATATATAAATATTTGTCGAGATATTTCCTTGGTAACTAGAAATTTGGGACACAGAGAGACTGAAGATGCAAAGAGATTTACTCCAGAGCAAAGCCAGTATCTGTGTCAGCTCTAATGAGGCCGTTTGATGTGATTAACTGCAGGGCAATTATTGATCTTAACCAGAAGCTGGAAATAATAATGATATGGCAGACTCACATCTATGGTGAAGTGCTGGTTATATTTTGGATTTTATTCCCATTCATTATATTTTCACAAAAGCTTTTTTAGTTATTCTCACATCTATGGTGAAGTGCTGGTTATATTTTGGATTTTATTCCCATTCATTATATTTTCACAAAAGCTTTTTTAGTTATTCTCTTGACAGTAAATAAAAATAGTCTACAGTGAGGTTTGTGTGTTGCTGCAGAATACATTATTGCAGATGAAAATATTATAATAAAGCTTCACATTTGCTGACAAAGTAACTTCTACACAGGATGTGTTTTAAATTTTTTATTCAGCATTAAGTGGTGTACTGTAGATCTGTGCGTAAATTCTGAAGGCACTGAGGATAGAAATCCCATCTGTATGGCAGAACGACTTCTGTGCTTTCTGACTCAGGGGCAAAACACAAACATCACACACATGCACACACACACCCCTCACCACTGCCACCAGCACAAATACAAGATCCACACAAAAAGCGGAGACCAGCTCAGTGCCTCCTCTGCGGTTTTGGCTCTGTTTGGTTATGGCTGCTTTTTCACATCTCCAAAAATCGACCTAAGTCATAATCCAAATGTTTATTTGCTTTACACCAGATTAATGTGCCACAAAAAAACACAAGCCACTCTTTTTATGTGAGTAAATTCATAAGACTGGGAGATTTTTTCACCTGTGCTTCTGCCTCTTGGTCACCACAGTCAATACAAACATATCGACTGCCACATCTTTTTTCCGGCTTCATTGACTCGCATATTCTGTGGTTCCAGGAGAATCAGCAAATTCTTCATGATGATGTTTTGCAAACGAAAGTCATTTGACAGTAACTGATGAATGAATTTAAGTCCACATGCAGAACAGTTACAATACCAGACCCTGATTGGCTTACAGTGCCACCTCCTCTAATTTAAATGTTTTGAATGGAGCCAAACATGTCCAGTTGTGAAGATGAGATTGTCTACAAATGGATGTTTTGGGAAAGTTCAATACCCTCACATTTTCCCATTCAAACAAAACATTGGTCACAAGTGCATACATGAATGGCCATTCTTACTTCCCACAATCTATTTCTTTGCATGAAAGAGTGTAGGTGTACTCTTTAATACCAGCATGCTGTGCCGGTCTGCTCTCCACCACAATCATCTGAAAACACAAGAAAAACCACGTAATAGATGGACTTAAATTGATGGATTCCACAGTGTAGCAGCAAATGAATCAAAGGCAGTAAGCTTGGGATAATCATAGCGAGGCACTCTGTGGAGAGATCAAAAGTAGAACGTTGCTGCACCTGCCAGTGGGTGTGTGGCGTGTGTTGTGTGTCAGGGTTGGCTGTCTCACCACGGGAACTACACCTCCTATGCTGAAGGGACCCTGACACAAACACCAGATGACTGATGACTCCGTGCTCACGTCAAGAGTGATTTCTCAGGTCTTATTTGTAATCATCTGGTTTTTCCAGGTCCAGGGCAACGTGAGACGCAAAGGGCAGCAAATGGGAATGAAAGCTCGTATTATTTGCTGAGGTGATCCGTTGAAGTGTTTCATCCAAGGAGTGTGATGTCTTACATCCTGAACACACAATCATGCGAACGCAAATGGCGAGATGGAACTTGTCCTCTCACATGAACTCTGACATCTTCACCTGGTTTTGCCATTTGGGAGTTTCAGACCCAAATGACACATTTATGATGCTTGTGTATGAGGAAGTATTGACGTATCTCTGGATTGTTTTCTTTTTCTAAACACCTTGCTTTTTTCCTTTAGTCTTACTGTGCATGTTGTTCTACTCTGTTCTGTTCCTTTTCTTATCCTATTCTCTAAAGGAACATGAAGATATTTATTTATCCAAGAACACACTAAATTAAAAAAAACAATAATATTCAAAAACAGAATATAAAACAAAAATACTTATTAATATATTAAATCTGGTACATTTACAATTTGGTTCCAATGCAACACAAATGAAATAAGATACTTAATTCAAAGGCCCTACACACCTTCGTCCCTCCACACAGGTGTTTTTACTTTAGCCTAATTAAACAGAACTGTGTGGCCTTGTAGGTACAGACGTGCTTGATTGACATCTCCCTTTACTCTCCTGTTAGTTTTCTTGCACCTTGCAAAGGTGTGGTAGAATACACCTTTACCATTTATGTATCCCTGTATCTCTATCAGCTGATAGTCAAACAGCAGCAGGTAGTTGAGATGTTGCGGTATACTTTTATTTCATCATTTCACAGCTTTTAAGTGTTGGCAGAGATTGTGCACAATATTTTACAATTGATTCAGCCACTACAAGCCATGTGAAATATGTGTTTATTATTTGGGACATGTAGTATTTTGTGTACATGCTTTACAGAGCCGTTGATTCAATTCGGCATAAGTGGCATGCGCCAATTTGTGTGTGGAATTGAAATGGCACCAATTGTAATTGGTTCATAGAGTTTATATTTGTCACCGCAGGGAAAGCACAGGTGTATTTAATGACATTAATGATGGCTGCATTCCACGTAGAGGAGGTCCTGGTATTGTGAGTGCTGGCTCACAGGAATAGCGTACTGGGACACTTAATGGAACTGAACCATCATTAACGTTATTAATTACACTGCAACGACAAGTCAAAATGTCCGCTGTGAAAAATAGGTCAGAATAAATGCAAATAAATTAATAAAGGCTGTGTCTAAAATCACTCCTGTGTTCAATAGATTATTCCATAGTGAGCAGACATTTATGAATCATCATCATTTTGTGTCATTACTGACAGGTGGGTGTAATGTCCCATGACAGTAATTTTCCCCATCTATAAACAGACAGTAGGACACTATTTTTTTTATTTCCATTGGTGGAACTTTTCAGGACACTCCAATAAAATGGTTTAAAAGATGCAAATCGTAAAATGCTGTCAACAAACCACTGGCAGTGAAATAAAATCAAGTATCAAGACTAGTACAACGGTTTCGGCTCATTTAAAAGGAACTGTACACAGTTTACTTGTATTAACTGTATTTAACTTGTTAACGAACCGCTCCAAAAACACCACAAAAGTAGCTAATTTATACTATTTAAACCATGTGACTATAGGCTAGCAGTGGGTACATGTGTGAACACTCCCAAGTCAGAATAACGTGAAGGTTTTCCTGTACCGCTCTAACCACTGCAACAAAACAGAAACTTGAGGGAGCTGTACTTGCTCACACAGTCTTGAGAAGAGGTCTAATTAGGCAACATAACACCTGTGTGGGTGGACTGTGAGTGTAGGGGCTTTAAAATAGCTCAGGTCATCATGAAGCCTAAACAGACCTTTTGTCACATCAGACATCTCAACATGTCATAGCAGGAAAAGCACGGGTGTCCCTGGTGTCGTACATGCTTGCTCACTGTCACACTGAAACACCTAAATGGAACCGAGCCATCGTTAATATTATTAGTTGCACCATCTATGCTTTTCTTGCTAAAGATGCTGTTGTTCCTTGTGTGTTCAGTGCGGTGAGTAGCTGTCAAGCATATTAAGGAAAGGAAGATTTTACTACATTATATAAATGTATTCATACAAAATACATTACATACAAGTGTACATACATATCCTCTAGCGATCTACTTCAAGTTATGATTCCTACATACTGACCGTGGTGACAAAAGTGTAAGTTAGGTTTATGTATAATGTGAATGTCAGCAGGTTAACACTGAACAGATTTATTAATTGCATCTGTGTGGAGCAAACCGACCCTCATTGTCTTTTACAGCATGTTCTTCGAAAAGCATGTAACTACTGAATGAACTTCAGCGAAAGTGTTCATAGAACTTCAGCACAGGATGTCTGTTTACATCCTGCTGGAGATGACCTCCTTGGCACTGATGTGCGTTCTACTCTCAAAGCAGCACCGCACTTGCTTTGAGGCAACACAACTGAAACATGGAGAAAAAAATAAAATCCCGCAAATTATTATTGTCAAACCTCTGACTGAAAGGCTCCGAATGTAATTAGTGGAGCGTACGAATCCTGCAGAACTTTATTTTCAATTTTCCAATGACTGTTCTTTAACACATTTAATTTCCAAGATCGTTTAATAACCTCTCAGAGCATAATCATCTTTACTCCTTTTTAATCTATCAAAGCAGTAACAGTCATTTCCTCAAGCTCTCGTCTGTCTCAAGGACTTTGGTAATATGTGCTCCCATATGTGGCACTGATGACATTTCTCAGCTCATTTTTCCTGCTGTTTGCTCAGGGTGATTAATGACAGACTGCGCACACACATAATGAAGCTATACCCTCTGAGCCTAAGCTGGTAGAGTTCTTTTCATGTATGTTCAGTCGCCTCAAGTGAGTGTCAAACGCAACACTTCTGGAGTCTGTATTTGACCTGCTGGATTCAGTTCCACCTTCAGGGCTTTACCAACCAAAAGAGATTCTCCTCTGCTCGACTCACAAGCACTCAGGCGTTGATGAAAGTCGTGCCCCTTTCAAAATCTCACTGCAGTGTCGCCGAACTGACTTATCAATGAAACATAAAGAAAAAATGTGAAGCTCTCGGTTATGCCATGTGCCATTTTTGCCCAGCATGAAAATGTAAATGAGTTTCTACTGATGTCGTGTGAGGATTTATGTAGGAGCTGATGGGAAAATACAAAAATACCCTACATTATAGATGCTCACAAGTGATATTAAGTCGATCAATATTACAGTCTGGTCGTGTTATGATTTTCCTACTCAAAGTGTGGTGACGTCAAGCAGACCCACTTGACAGTCATTGTAGGGTTTTTGATATGTATATTCACTGAAATTATCATCCTTGTTTCACTATCTCATGATTTCATTATGTGCAATTAGATGAAAAGAGAACTTTCGTAATAATTGCCTGCAATTATTGGATAGCCGGCGTCCATTAGCATTTTGCTTGTTTCATGATTTAAAAGTGCCCTGTAAACCGCCAACTGTAATAGATCTACGAGGAACAATTACCTTTAAAGGGATGATAATGACAGACTAAGTAGAAAACAATTTACCTGCTCCTGCAACAACAGCTCAGTTGCGACTGCATAGCATCAAGAGGAAAACAGGACACATCTTATTTTCCAAAGAGGCACACTGAGTAAACACTACAAAACAGGATTCATGTGACTGGACATAAACTTGTATCGATTAAAACAATATGAAAGGAAAAGGTATGACTTTAACAATAACAGCAGACTATATGAGTGTTATCCCTATCAAGTGAAATTCATTCACAGGTAATATGCATTCTGGAGCCAGCACTGGAATGGAGAGTCACTTTTCTCTGACCCCTCTGGCCACCAGACGAGCTGTTATCAACAAATACGTCTGTGGCCTCAGTGGATCCTGCTGGAATCTATAAAATGAGCTGAGGGAGATCTCGGCTCAAAATTGAAAAATGTCTGCTTCCACTTACACTGAAAAAAATAAACTGCTTTTTTGGAAAATGAAAGAAGTGACATTCTTTGTCTCTCTAATTTCCAATTTATGGTACAGCAGCGGGCATGCAAATGTTTAATTAGCTTGTGTATTAGGTGTCTCAGGAAGTTTACAGGGGACTCAAATTCAAATTACTGTCAAAGTTTAAAATATTCTTTTAAAAATGAGAAATTAAAAACAAACTAAAGCTGAAGGACGTGTTTTTGTTCCGGTGCCATAGCAACACGGTCTTGCATCTAATGATGAGAAGGAGGTACGTCACCTGACTTAATTCTCCAGTGAGACTACTAACTACTAAAGACTACTAAAATGGTAAGAAAGTGAGGTGACACCCCAGACTGAAACAGGTGTAACAAGGCGATGTTACAGCCTAAAACTGGATCATGTGGCTGGAAGAAATGACAGAGAGACAATCCACTCTCAAATAGTCCTTTATTGATTGTTATGTGGGTGCCATCTGCTGGTTATTCCTGTGCATAAAGCGAACTCTGTGCTTTACTCGATTCTACCACTAGGAGGACACTGCTCTACTGCATGTATTGTGTCAAACAGAGCAGATTTGGGGGCTTTCACTATTTCAGTGACTAAAAATACCATTACTTGATAAAAAAACTACCATAAAATGCCACATCCTGCAGTGTTTGGAACTATTTTTTTCCCCAGATAAAGTTATTGTGTATTGTTTCTTTTATCTCACAGATAAAGCCACGCATGCTCTATTCTACCTTATCAGAGATAATATATCAGCCATACAGGCTGCCTTGCCAGCCTCTGTCCAGTAGTAACCCTGCAATAACTGCTGCCCTTTATCAGAGATAAAAAGTACAATAACAACATGTAGGTGTGGATAGGAACACTGTAGAAAGCAGTGGCATGCAGTCAGGGGAGGCCTCACCTGTTATAAAAAAAACTTGCTGTGGTTTATTTATTCATTAAGAGGAGGAAATTCGGACTTAAGCTCATGATAAGGGGGCTATTTTTCATATTAGGTCATTTTACTTCAATGTCCTTTCAAACCTAACCTTTAAGAAAACAAATCAAACCAATTTGTCCACTTGACTGTTCTATAAATTTGTTTTCTGTATGATTTCAACATTTCTATGGTCAAAATCGCTAAATTTACGCATTTCCTGTTCAAATACATGGGAGAAGGGCGAGGTGAGGCAGCGATGACCTGTGCCTCACCTGACGGCGCTGTGCTACACACACTGACTGACGCAGGCAGGTGGCGCATGCCCATTGCTGTCTCTCTTTATAACGCCAATATACATGTTTGATTACACATGTACCACACATGCTGACGTTCCACAGTCTGTCTAATATATTTAATGAATGTGTGTGTGACATATTTAGTCTTTCTGATCGGCCATAAATGCGCAGTGAAAATGCACAGGGTGAGGCAGAAAGTACCGTGCCGCACTGATAGGGGGCAGTGCTGAGCCCCACAGGCACAGTGGGGAACAGGTACACGTCGCTGCGTGCTCTTCTACGCAGAGGGCGAGGGTGTGGCGCCGAAAAGTGTGTAACGGTACACTCGTTTGTTTTTCTTGCTATCGTATTGTTGAACAGTGTGGAATTGATTAAAGCATAATTAAAAGCTTTTAAAACAACTAAATGTCCCAGTTAAGGTCAAAATTGAAATATAAGCTTCTATTTTGGGTTCATATATTTTTTACATCCGACTCCAGAGGAGTCAGTGCCTCACCAGTCATGAACCTCACCGCACATCACTGGTAGAAAGTGATAACACAACTAGTTAAAACGTAATAAAAGGTTCCTCTAAATGGGTTAAGCATTGAATAAAACCTACAAATTCTTGAATAAAGTAATACATGAATCATAGTGTGACTTCATAAGGGGAAAATTGAGTGTTTTGAAATGAATATTACTGGTAATGAAATAGCTCTTAAGAATTAAGGCTGGAATAGCTCAAACTCATCATAATCACTGATGTAATGATACCATGTCATATTATCCAGCAGCTTATTACATTAATCATTTTTATTACACATTAAAGCCCTTAAGAGGACATTTTAGGACATTTTGACAAGTAATGACAGTATCCATTATGCTGTGTGTTGGTAATATACTGTGTTTATGTTTAATTATAAGCTATCTTGAAACATATTGAAGCAAATTCTTTCTTTTTTTTATCACAGTGTTGTATTTTATGGAGGGCAGTCAATTAAGTGTGACTCCTTTCAGCTATGATTCTCTATAAATGAAGATAATATCCATTCAATGTTATCTGAGTACATCTTTTCAATAGCTGAGTGAGCAGTTTGAGCTGCATTCATTCAACCCTTTCTATCCAAACCAAATGGACATCAGCAACCAGAAACGAGTACCATTTTCAGCTCTTTTGGGTTAGAAATCAATATTTGGTTTTTATTCAAGACCCACGATGTCCTTCTGAAAATATGGTTTGTCAAAGGAAAACTAGTAGAGAATATCTTTTATGCTTTGTGATAAACCTTAAGATACGGTCACTTCAGAATCTGCTCCCCAGTGTGGACTGGCAGTGCCGTGATGCAAGGCTGAAGAAACTATTTAAAACAAAAGAAAATCACATGCTTACGATGCATCAAGGCTTCATCTGTGACAAGTGCAGGGCAGGCCAACAAGGACAATGGCAGGACAGTTGTGCGGGACACACTGTTCAAATCTCCAGCCGATCCTGTGACTTTCATAATCACATGGTGTCAGTGAGTCTTTGGCTATTAGATGTGGCATAATCAAACAGTGAAATCAAGGTTTTGGTTTGGAAGTTTGAATTAATTTTCTCTGTTGACTTTTTAAGGATTTTTGTGTTTGTATTATTGAGAAATCACCTCTGTGTTTAATTATTTTGTATCACTCATTTTCAAAAGTATGTCACAGCTTATCCAAGCAACGCAGGAATGATGTTGGTTTGTCTGTAAATAACAGGGTCAAGTGGAAATCATCTGAGAACAGTAAACAGGGCGAGTTTACTTTTTAACTTTAACATACTTTTTTTTCCCACACTAATCCTCTTTGGCAACAGTGTGTTCAGCATTTCCCCTGATATGAGGCCACTATGTTAAACATTAAGCTATAGCCAGAGACAGGTCAGGTAGAGGTTGACTCAGGTAAAGGTGGTGTGATCGAAAGTAATAGTCTTAGCAAAGAGAATGGCTGTGAACATGCCATGTTCATTCAATATGACAGCTTCAACAGAGGACTTGACTGTTATTAAAAATGTTCATAAAGGGGAAACTATGCTTTAAATTGAACTAACATTGTGCTATTGCATTCATTTTGGACAGTTAAAGGAATAGTTTAACAGTTTGGGAAATACGTTTATTAGTTTTCTGGCAGAGAAAGATGAACGGATTTTCATCTAACTATGAGCAAACGTTGAACTATTCCTTTTACTTCTAAATTATGCTATTGTATTGATTTTGGACAGTAAAAGTCAATGTCAACAAAATTTGTGTCCCTTGATTTAATGACAATAATGGGCGACCTCTCTGGAGTTTTGAAATTAATGACTGACAGAGTTTTTGTTCATAGACATTTCAGCCGAATGAGTTTTATTAGCTATTAGTCATGTGCCCAAATCCCAGTAAAGTCACCACGGATGGGTGCTGTCACAGTGAGTTGTCCTATTATTCACTGTCTGTGAAGCAGCTCCAGGATTTGTCTGTGGATTACATCATCATTAAATTCTGTCTCTGTGCTGTTCAGCTCGGTGAGACGCACTGACCACTTTACAATACAGCAGAAAAAAAACACGTGAGGTGTATTTTAGGGACATTGTCCAACTTTAGACAAGCTCTCTCTATTGCTCTCACTATCTCTCTGTCTCTCTCTTTCACAAATGCTGAGGGAAGTGGCTGTGATTGGTCCAGAATGACACCTGAGCAGACAGCCGGGGATCATTTAGGATGCCGATTGGCTGCTAGAGCTGTGCTGTTCATGGGCACTTCTAGTGCAGCTGACGTGAATAGAGCTTTTGTGTAAATATGCCACATATACAGGCAGGGGTTCAGTATCACGGACACCTATGCTGTAATCTAAAGCAGGCCAATACAAAAGCCCTGCAACAAAATAGTACATTTGTAGAGCTCATATTGTTCAGTTTTTATGAGATTGTCAGAGAAGTGTTGATTCAACATTGTGGTAAGTTTCGAGTTTGTGGTGTTGACTCAACTCTTTATCAGACTGCACAAAAACCATAAAGTAATTAAAAATACAGCCACCAGCAACGCTGTAAATAAGGTACTTATCACCTTGGTACAACTTCCTTCAAAGAAAGATAACAAACTCAAGTGTTTTCCTTTAGAGTGGCATGGCTATTAAAAGGTCAACAGCAGCAATAAGCTTGCAGATGATATAAACAGCAGGGAGTTTATCATAACAGACACCTAGTGAAGCCTGTATATCAACTTAAAGGAACAGGTGGACATTGTGGGAAATAAGCTTACTTGCTTTTTTGCAGTTAGATGAGAAGATTGATACCACTCAATCTTCTCATCTAACTCTCAGCAAGAAAAGTGAATAAGCATATTTCCCAAAATGTTTAACTATTCCTTTACACAACCACACTGAATGCAAGTCACTGTCTCTGAGATAGAAACATTTTATTCACTGTGAATAGCAGAGTTTGTTTGGCTTGTAGCTCTGACTCAGGATGTGTTTATCATCCCTTAAAACCCAACATATTCTTTCTGCTTTGGCGTAATACACCCAGAAAATAAGCATGCTGTGCAGGAGTAAGTGTAGGATCTGGCCATGAAATAAGGTGAGCTGCTTGCTAAAGAACAAAGGGGTGGGAGATTGCATCCTGGTGCCACGCCCTCAGGCTGTAGAGTCAGGGCCTTTATGGCACCCTTTGTTAAGCTGTTTGATACACTCTATAACCCAGAATCCCCTTTCATCTTTCATGGCACAGAGAGAGAGAGAGAGAGAGAGAGAGAGAGAGAGAGAGAGAGAGAGAGAGAGAGAGAGAGAGAGAGAGAGAGAGAGAGAGAGAGAGAGCTACTGAAGAGGTTGTATGTACCCAGAATGCATTGATGCAGTGGTATTGGAGAAAGGAAGAAGATAGGGTTGGAGAATTTTGAGCAAACTGTGGATTATTAACCTGGTGATAAAAATAGATGGATGCTGCAATTACCTATGGTGCATTTACATGAAAATATCATCTTTAGTAATGGGTTAAATAATGTCAAAGGTTCTCTAAATGGGCAGTATCTCAGCACTTAGAAAGGAATAAATGCAATGATTTTGACACCTGAACCAGAGGGAATAAACAGGATGAAGCTGAAACCGTTTTCGTCTTAATCAACTATCCGAGAGGATGGATTAGGTTGTTCCCTTCATAATTTCACACAGGACTGAGGAAAGAAATTGTCAAGCTCAAGTTTGATAGATCAATTTACCAGCAGGCTTTTCCTTTAGCTATAATTCAATCCCTCCCAGTCTAACAGCATAATCTATGATACGCTTGATCTGCTATTCATTTGAAGTGTCGTAGCATCCTGCTTTATCTTCTGATGTGGCTGAGACCTCCTCGATGCCAGCGCCAGCTCTGCTGGTTGCTAGGAGCTATTTGCTATATGTAATTTTCATGGTTATTATGGCCCTGCATTAGCTAACATACAACTACAATGTTACTGTCAGTAGAAGAACTAGAAGTTAAATTAGGAATCATTCACTATTTTTCACTATTAAACATGTTTTCTTTCTTTCATTAATATAACAAGATATTTAATGTGTCATCACATATCCAACAACCCACTTTTTCTTAGTAGATTAGCATATACACACTCAAAGCCAGGGATTTACAAACACTGACACCTGCACACTGCTGTAGGCTTTTATCCTCAGGCACCTGGATTGGCAAGAATTACATAGAGAGAAACGTATTCATTTGGGGAACGTACACACACTCCGTGCCAGAGTCAAGCCTTCAACATACTCATTTTGTCCTGAGGCAGAGAAGAATACCATTGCTGGATTACTGGGGTGGTGTAGTAGTTTGGGGCCTTGGGGAGCTCCCCGTAGGTGCACCCTTCTCATTTTGACCTCCTTTCCCCCTTTGTGAAACTGTGAGGCTCTGGCGATTTATCTGTGTTAACCACATGGTCCACTGAAATTAGGATAGAGTAAATATGACTGATGTCATTATCTATGGATGGCAGCAAAATGAATGTCTCTGAATGTTGGTTTAGGACCACAACAGCGTGTTTGTAAAGAGGTCATGAGTGAGGATGTACGCCATTATATCAAAGCGTCCTTTAAAAAAGCTATGAAATGAGTGAGGAAGAAAAAGAAACCTGTTCAGATGGTTAAAAAGCGGAATTTCCTCTTTGACAGTCTTCTCATCCAATAAGACATGCTGTATTTGTTCAAGCCTTCTGCATACACAAACGCGACTCTAAGCACTCAGAAATGAGACGGGCGACAAATGCAAACTTTTCAACCCTCAATATACTTTCATGCTTGACTTGTTTGGTACAATATTGTGAAACAGCTCCAGTGGAGGGCAGCTGTGACATTTATATTTAACCATTCAGTTATCACTGCCATTTTAGAAATGGCATTTTCTCATTCTATTCAAGTGGAACCAATTTAAACACGGCCAATTTGAATGCGCAGTCTGGAAACTGTAATACTTATAAGATGACTTTTATATCCATATGTAATACTAACATTCAAAAACTCATTCTGAAACTGCTCTAGTGGGACTAAAAAAGCTCCTTTATCTTGTAAATTGTCTGATGACATGGTTAGTAACTTATAATATGAAAGTCTGTGGAATAAAGTAGCTTCCTCTCGACTACCTTTGCCATCACTGTTTGTATTTACAAGTCTACAGCTAAGCTAGCAGCTCTATGAGACTTTACTTAGACACAACTGTGTTTCAACCTATATAATAATAAATGGATATAATAAATATAGTTATTGGGTGTATTTTTCAATATACCCAGTAATTGGGGCATTGTGTTCCTCCACATGGCACATCAAATCAGCCATAAAAAGAAGAGATAAGTTCAGCAGTTGGGGTAAGGCTTTGAAGCTGAACACTGGGTGACAACTGGAAACCAGTACCCACATCGCACCCTCACGTGGTGCAGAACACATTTTTGGTTCTGCATTTTAGCACCACATAATTGCCGAAATAAAACAATGAATTCAATACCCCGAGACATCGGCACCACAGATAATTACACCAAAAAAGGGATTTAATTAAACATAATTGAAAAGAAATGCTATCTGATTGATATGCTCTCTGTTTTTGTTTACCAAATTTGCTGTTGGTCATGAAGCATCACTTAATTTTGCAAGGCAATTTGCATCAAAAAAAAAGATGATTCATCCATGGTATTACTTTCTACAAAGTGCCAGCAGCTGAAATTAAGTAAATCTGACTTAGTCTGGGACTTTTTGACAATTAAATTGAAAAAACTGTAAAATTCAGTTTATTTTCTCATTGAATTAACAATGCAGTTTCATGTTCCCCTATTCATGTCCTCAGGCACAGTGAAAAGCAAAACGTGCACCTATAGATGTAGGTTTTTGCTGCATGTGTGCAATGGGCGGAGGTTTGTTATCACACTGCCCTATATCCACCCGACTGGGTCAGACAGGTTCTTGCAAAACATGTTTCCATGTTGTTGTCGGTCCTTGAAAGACTACGTCATCTGGGCACTGAACCTTTTCCATCCACATTATCTCTGGCTGATGTGCAGGGGCCCCACATGCCTTCCCTGCACACCCCTCATTGCAAACCACACCTCCTCTAAACCTGACCCAAAGTTCAACAACTTTTTATCAACATCAGCCACTAAACCCATTTCCTAAATGCTGCCTATATAAAAAGGTATCTGTGCAGGAGATTGGAACTAGTTTGTGGAGGTGCAGCCTGCTGGAATAGTTGGAGGAAGAGAGATTGCTTTTTTTGGACAAGACCTGTTGTGAAAGTTTGAGCATTAATCCAAGAGGAATCAGGCTTACATTCTGCTTTCAGACTGGTAAACACAAAATTAACTTTCTTAAATTACTTATATTCTCACAATAGTCCACCATGGAGCTCTGTTGCACCTGTGGATTTCAGTAGAGTTCATCATGACTTATTGGGCTACTTTTAATGTATTTTGTACCAGTACATCCCTATGCTTGCTCTTATATATATATATATATATATATATATATATCCCATTTTGATCTTGTGATATCCCTATTTGTATTACAGCTCTTCAAATGTTCTTTATAGTAAGAGTTGCATGATTTTGCTGCCTGTTTCCACTTTCACTTCAGCTCTCCAGCCTCCTGGTTTGCGCGTCGGTTCCGGACAACTGTGTGGTGGGGTGGCGACACGTCATATCAGCCGCCGCGCTCTGATTGGCTGCCGATTCTCACCCGACACAGCTGTGATTGTTTTGTGCAGAGGAAGCTCTTGCCCCTGGTATGAGCAGCACTGTTGTTGTGTTTTTTGCCCTGTGTCTGCTAACGATGATGTGAACAAACAACGTGATTGCAGCCCTTGTTATAACGCGCAGGAAAACAAGGAGGGGATCCTGGCTTAATCATTTGCCGAGGCGCGAATGAACAGGAGTGGAGGTTTATTCTCTTTAGACCAGACACTGAAGACGCCTGGATATCAAGGTAAGGACTTCGGATCACAGCCTTTTCTCACCATAGTCTTATTCAGTTGTGGCAGAATCCGGAAACCCATTACTCACTTTATCTTTCATCTTGCAACAACGTATCTCTCTGTACTTGTGAGCTACATGTATCTGTTTTGTCACAAACATGTATCCAGTTTTATTACAATCCCGTTTCCCTCCCCTCCAGCCCCAAAGTGCCAAATGCCCAGACTAGAGGACCGCTGCTGGAGCTGCTCCTGTGCATCAAGCGTTGAAAGTAAGCATTCATCTGGAGCAAACTGGTTAGCATCTAAAGCCGAAGAAATGATGTCCATCATCACCTCGGTGCTCAGCAGTGCCTACGGCTCTCTGCACGACGTCCGGACGGCCAACCTGATCCGCCGGGGCCTCGTCCTCTTCACCGTCGGAGCGTTCCTCGCCCTGGTGCTCAACTTGCTGCAGATCCAAAGACATGTCACCCTGTTTCCCGAGGAGGTGATGACAACTTTGTTTTCGTCTGCCTGGTGGATCCCGCCTTGCTGCGGCACAGGAGCCGGTGAGTAGAGAACACGCTGCTTGTAATAATAAAGAAAAGTCATGTTAATTAGTGCGTCATGAATAGTTGTGGAGGGGAGTTTGACCTAGGTTATCGGTAGTTTGCTGCTAAGTTTGGGACAAAGGAATGTGGAGAGGGGAGGGGTTACAGTGCAGCAGCTTTCTTCCATATAAAGACAAAATGACAGAGAAAAAGAGAGCCATTAAACTTCCATTTACTAATCATTTATGGGCGTTAAAAGTCTGGAAATCATCTATGTGAGGTTAAATTACATCGCACAGCGGAGTGCGCAGTAAAATAGTGGAATTTTAACCTATTTAAGGCAGAAAAACAATCATATTATTGCTACTGTATGGTCAGGTGGTAATGAATCATTACTCGGCTTTGTTTGACCTTTTTGTATTATATAATAAGCCCTATAGTCTTGGTGATTTTGTCGAGCAGCCAGTGAGGAGAAAAATAGCTGCCTTGATACAGATGGTATCGATTCTCGACCTCTGATTGGCCGCAACAGCCGGACACGAGGTGAGCTGCGCGCTCATTGGCTTGTGTCATAACGGGTGAGCTGAGGGGGGCGGTACTTTTAGGGCTAGGAACCAGGAAGAGGGAGTGGAACAGGGCTCCTCCTCCCATGTGCTGCAGGGAAGACAAACGAAAGTGGCTTCAGGTCTTTACTGTCTGTTGACATTAGTCTGTGCCTTCTTAATGTGTCTCAGCCATGCAGGAACCTGTTTAAGGTCTTCATTGTGTAAACTATGTGCTTTCCTACTCAATACTTAGCAAGTTTCCAGTGAACTTATTGTAACTTTTGGTATGTTTTTATCTTCTGTGGTCTCAGTTATTGCTGCACCTGACAGTCATTTTCCTTTCCATTAATCTACCAATTATTTTTTCAATTAACTGATTAATTGTCTAGTCTATGTCTTCAGATACCTTGTTTTGTCTGACCAACAGTCCAAGACCCAAATATATTCATATAAAACAAACAAGGGCAGCAAATTCTCACTTTTTTTTAAAAAAGCTGGAGCCAGCAAATGTTTGGTGTTTTTGTTTGATAAATGATTCAACAAGTAGTAGATAAATCATTTCCAAAGCTGAAACGATTAGTCTTTTATTCAGTTGGTCGATGAGGGAGTTATTTAAGTCATTTTAAAATGAAAAATGCAAAACAAACACCTAGTTTCAGCTAAATTGTGAGGATTTGCTACTTGACTTGGGCTTATGTGTCGTTTAAACTGAATGTCATTTGAGTTTTGGAGTAGTGGTCTCACAAAACAAGCATTTGAAGTTATTACCTTGGCCTTTCTGGTTTCTTATTTATTAGCAATTTTATTCTATTTTTATTCTTCATGGACAATATAGAATAGACTGTACAAAAGAAAACAGGAGCTCGACATTACACAAAACCAGAAATAACATCAAAAGAACAGTCAAAAAGTCAAGAAGAAGGAGACGGAGAAAAAGAGACACAATTTAAAAAAATAAAAAATCTCTTCTTGTGTCTAAATGAGTCATTATGAACGCGCATGTTCAGCAAATAAAATAATCTCACAGCAGCTCCGTGGTAGGATTTGCCCTCTGGCGTTTCACAGAATTTCTGCTTGTCTTGTGTAATTCGGGTCTGTTTGTTCCCTTTTCACAGCTGTTGTCGGCCTGCTGTATCCCTGCCTCGACAGCCATTTGGGAGAGCCGCACAAGTTCAAGAGGGAGTGGGCCAGCGTCATGAGGTGCATCGCAGTGTTCGTCGGTATCAACCACGCCAGTGTTGTATCCTTTCACAAAGGACTCACCTTGTAGAGTCATAAATATAAATATACTTTTTGACTAGTTTATCAGGGAAAATGCACTGTTCCATCTCTAGTTTGGACAGTATCTTAAGCAACAGGATGTCCTGGTTTACCCTTAAGAAGTGATGGGTCTTGGCGTTAGCAGGTCATAGAAATATTTGAGTAAGTAATCCCATGCTGTTTGACTTTGTCCTTAACTGCCGTTACATAGAAACTAGACTTCGACAACAATGTGCAGCTCTCCCTAACACTGGCAGCCTTGTCCCTGGGCCTGTGGTGGACATTCGACCGGTCCAGGAGCGGCTTTGGTTTGGGGATCACCACTGCCTTCCTAGCTACTGTCATCACACAGCTGCTGGTCTACAATGGAGTCTACCAGTAAGTTAGCCATTAGCTTTCATCTTCTGTAACAACACTGCGTTCAGGTTTTGTTGCTGTCTACGATGATTCACACTAGTGCTTCGTCATCACTAATTTCTGGTTTCATATTACACCCACAACAAGAAATTATGTTGCTTGGCTTAGGTGTTAATTATATAGCTGTGAGAGTAAACCCCGCCCTGGTCTGAATGAAGGAGACAAAGCACCTGGAAGTACTCCCACCTGCATGATTCCATCAAAAAAAACAAAAAAAAACTAGATGTGACAGATAACGCTTGAAGTATCGAGTTATATTTTGGGAAGTCCCCTTGTCTCTGGGAGCCCAATTAACAGGCCCTCCTACCTGCTTCAGTGGCGTATCATCAAAAATACACAGCTGTTGGTCACGGTGAGAAGTTCAAAAGGCAGCTGCAGCTCGTGCTGACTTTACAAGGAAGAATGAAGGGAGATAATTCTGTTTTCAAGCATGACAGGTTTTGTATGTTTTCCCCACTCAGAGATCTGTCTCCGGCGTTGTCTTTAAGACAACGATGTGTTTCTCATTCTGTGACGTGACACATCTTATTTAGCTTTGGAGGGAATTGTGGTTTATTTTGACCCCCTCCAAAGAGGACAGAGGTCAGGATCAGCTACAGAACAGCATCACTTAACCTGCTCTACATTATTAAGAATGATTTGATAAGATGGTTTGTTTGTTTTTCTCTCTTTCAGGTATACGTCTCCAGACTTCTTGTATGTACGCTCCTGGCTCCCATGTATATTCTTCTCAGGCGGTGTTACTGTGGGAAACATCGGACGCCAGCTTGCTATGGTAAAGTCTGCAACAATTTATAATATCTAATCCTATAACTTAAGGGTCAAATATATAGATAGATAACAGCGGATCCCATTCTTTCCATCCCGATTCCATGTTATGCTATGAGGATGTAAGTTCACTCAGCAGCATAAAATGACAGTCTGCAACCAATAAAACTCACCTCACCCTGCATTAAAGGAACAATTTACCTAAAAATTCAGATTTCATCAGTCTATAGTAGAGAGAAACCGATACAGACATAGTTTGTCCAACAAAACCACTGACAAGTTTAATTTTGATCAGAAATGTCTTTTTAATCTCTCAAATATTGATATCTGTATTGGCCTCAAAAATCCCTCAAGACACATAAAACATTGGTCAACTTTGCGTGTGAATATAACATACAGTGCATACATGAGTGAGCACTGCCATGTGTCAGCCTTCTCGAGAACAACATGCAGAATCTGTTTTCCAAAAATGGGAACAAAGTTGATTAAATTAATCCAAACAGCTCATGCAGCACAATCCATGTGTTCTAATCATTAATCTGGCTTTAGGTCCCAAAGTTTAGCATTCATCTAACTATCTACTAGTTTTTTTTCCTCCTCTAATCGCGAGACAGTGATCTTGGATTCTTGCTGCTTTAAGTTTGAGAGTCTGAAAGTCATGAATACAGCTTGTCACATATTTAACTAGACGCCTTCTTGGACAAAATGGATCTTGACAACTTTCAGAGACCTAGTGGTACAAAATTGTGTTGCCTTACATGAGCAGAAGAAAGAGAACATTTGCATTTGATATTTCATTAGGTTTAGTAGCTTGAAGTTCTGTATGTGTCACATCTAAAAGTTAAACAGTGGCAGTTTTCAGTGGAATGTTTTACAGCCACATGATACTCATGATCTTGATCCAGGAGCTTTTTTCCAATTTGCCAGGATCATAATTCAGGGGTAAACACCTGTGATTCTGTGTGATGATTTAAAAAGTGTTGGCCTGTCACATTCACACAGAATATCCCTACACATTTCTCAGTGTCAACCTCCAAACATCTGTATCTCTCGAACTCCTGCGTTCTATCTAAACTGTGAAACATAAAAGGACGACTTCAAAAGGCTCCTCTGCACCACACGTGCTTTATTTGCAATTATTTAGCTGAACCACAACAGCAGATAACATTATCAGATGGTTTAAAGTGGTGCAAAGTGCACTGGACGCCCCCCTTCTTTCATAATTATCCCATCAAGTCAGCTTTGATGTCTTCATTAAGCCCGTGCCCAGAAGCCTCACCTCATTCTGTCTGTAAAGTAAAAGTCCCGTCACTCCCTCAGTTTGACTCAGTGAAAGCGTGAAAGCAGATTAAGGGCTGTTGTTTTTCGCAGTCGTGGCGGGACACAGAGCCAGTCAGGACTCGGCTGACCAGAGGGTCATTTGCTACTTGTTGTTTTTTGTTTGTGATGATGCCTGAGGAATGTTGGCACCAGTCTGCACTCATGGTTTTGTTCGCTCCACTGAGTCATTTATGAGAAGGATCAGGAGGAACATGAGACTCTTTTTCTCGAGTTTTATTTTATTTTGGGTCAAAGAAGGTTGCAGTGAAACAATCAGTTTGGCGGCATTAACCACGCAGAATAAAAAAAACAAAAACAAGCTTTGCTCCTGTCCAGCTCTTGTACTTATTAGATCCGCTTTAAAGCTGACTGGCTAATAATTTTACCAGCTTATTTGAAGTTGCAGTCAGATGTGTAGTTTTGGAATCCATGAGTCCAGTACACAAACTGTTGAGCCCTTTATGTCTGAATGTATTTAAGCAGTGTGCGTTCTTCCTTTTATAGTACATGTTCAGTTGCCATATGGAAAAAACAAATGTTCCAAAAAAAGGGAACTGAAAGAAAAATGATGCTTTCTTTAAACCTAATGTTGACACTGAAAATACTCCCCATTCGTCCATGAAGCGGCAACAGGTCCTTATTTACCTGAAAGCTTCTAATTGCTAGAAAAAAAACTGGAAATTGTCCCCAGAGTTTGGTTTCAGCTGCATGTTTGAGCTTTGAGTTTACAGGAAAATGAAATTAATGTGTTCATGTGTGATTCATGTCTTGAAAATTAGTCACCTGTGGCTGTTTCCTCAAATCAGCTTCCCTATCATCAAAACATAACAACAGTTTCAGTGATAAGAGGGGATAAGTCCACTTCGGTGCTTACATAAAATTGACTTTAGCCACCACCAGGAAACAATACAGAAGCTGCTCTTTATTTCTGCTGCAAGCAGCTGTGTGACTTTTTGTCGAACTGTTTTTCTAATCTCTGCATTACAGTGATTGATAAGTCATTAAAACTGGGTCTTCTTGTCTGTCTCCCCTCAGGGTGGTGTCGAGAAACCCCACATGGACTGAACAGCGGAAACGCAGAAACCCAGGCGAAGGACAGCCAATGTAAAAACAGACAAGTTATGTGAAGAACGAGAAGAATGACAGGAGAAAAAAGACTCACTGTTTTGACTTCATCCTTTGTTCCCATAACAAAGTGCGGGTCAGGAAAGCCCCTCATCTAATGTGCCATGTCCTCTGCACCTCCTTGTGGCCAAACAACCTCTCCCTCCCTCCCTCTGTTCGACTCCATTAGCATTAAGGCCTCCATCACACAAGAATGGAGGATGGTGTTTGCCTTTTTTTTTTTTTTTTTTGAAGTGAACTGTTGACTGGTTTTATTTTCACGCTGGAATTATGCATCTTTACTTAAGTTTTTATGGAGTGGAAGCGTGCGAGTGTGTGCTTTAGCGTGGATGTATCCTGGCCTTAGCAGAGAAGACATGAGAGGGGTGCTAAAATGTCTGTTTTATTTAATTTTTTTAGCCTGAATAGAATATGATCATAAAAGGGAAATGTTGTATGAGTGGGCAAAAAAAAAATGTCTTCACTCTCACATAGAAATGTATTCAGCGGCCTCAGTCGCACCACTGAGGCACAGGGGAGATGTATGTTCCCAGTCAAACCAAATTATGTATTTATTTTGTACGTTTTGAATGACCCCAAACCAAATGTACTGTATGTTCCATAATGAATGACGCTCCCCATTTTGAAAGGAACAGCTTGACTATTTGGGAAATTGCTTTCTGAGAGTTATATCAGCCGGTTAGCTTAGCTTAGCACAAAGACTGGATACAGGGGGAAACAGCTAGCCTGGCTCTACGGAAGGTAGCAAAATCCACCTACCAGCACCTCTAAAGCTCACTAATTAATATGTTATATCATGTTTGTTTAATTCAAACTTAAAAAGCTAAGCTAACCGGCTGCTGGCTCTAGCTACGTATTTACCGTATGTCATGAGAGTGGTATCAATCTTCTCATTTAAGTTGAACTATTCCTTTAAAGTGACAATGAGACACATTGTAGAGGATAGTGGAGTGAAGAGAGACAGGGAATATGTACAGGAGTGCCAACTACCAATTTATACTGGCTGATATTCACTTGTATACATGATGAGATGAGATATACTACAAGTGTTAAGAAATTTGGTGCAGAAAATGCTAACTATTTAGGTTCCTCAATGGAAATGAGTCGTATTTACCTGTGAAAAGTATCATATTCACAAACCGTGTCGGCACAAGATTACATTTTGTTTTTTGGAAAACTACTCTGAGACCTTCAGTACGTCGTTTCGTCTGTTTCAGACAAACAGACAAGAGGCTTGTTTAGTAAAGAAGGAGGGAATGAAAGCATTAGTTTGAAAGAAATGTGCATCATTGAGTTTTTTTTATTTATTTTTTTTATCAGCAGAGTGAGGAAAGCCACCATGGTGGATGGTGTTTTGAAAGAATGTACCAGGAGTATACTACAACAACTTTTGCCAGCATCTGTGGTTACTGTTAAACTGGTTTAAAACACTTTCCAGTGTTTTTGTTCCCCTTTGTGACCAGGTGTTAAATGTCTTGTAGAACGGACCTTTGATTCCCATCCAGACAAACATTTTACCGTGCGATTGTACACATTTCCAACTTCAAATTGTATCTTTAAACTAGCGCTAATACTTTGGGAACATACACCGGTTGAAGGAGAGGGCAAGACATTATTACTTAAGATTTGCAATCTGTGATTGCCTGTGTATTATAGAATGTAGTGCTTTTGTCACTATAACAGTTAAGTTTTATCATTTGTACAAACATAATGACATTATTGCTTGTATGTATAATGGCTTGCCTATGTAATCACAGGTATTATTACCATACTAGACCTACAGTATGTTAATTAGTGTTTGGGGGTCTAGAGGATTAAGTGCAATCAGAGTATACATGAGCCGATTATTCTTCCTTATTTATTATTATTTCTGACGATGGCTAAAAAAATAACTTAAGTATATACAGTGTGGATACTTAAAAAAAAGAAGCAATAACATCTTTGTTTTTTGTGAACAAGATTTTTGTCAGATTACATGCCTTTTAGAGTCAATACCAATGACTCTCACCAGAGACAACATTAAAAAAAATTGTCTGTTGTAAAAAATAACACAAAAAAAACCCTCATTTAGTAGCATTATCGAAGGAAACCTGATTTATTTTTTTAAATACTTCTTTCTTGTGGCAGATCACTTCAGGTTGAATCTGCTCACATTCAGGTGTGCTAAACTAAGAGGAAGCTTTATTTTTTTGGAAGTGGTGAAGCACCTTTTTGTTTCGATGTTTTAGATTTTCTGTGTGTGTCTGATATTTCAGCTGTGTATCATTTTTGCTACCATGGATTTAAGTGAATAAATAAAAACACCTGACAAGGACCCCTGTGTGTAGTCATTACTCACATATGGGACTGGATGAAGGGAACCAACCTTCATAGTGCAACTGAGCTTTTTGATTACAGACACTAGCTTAATTACACGTCTCAACAGCTTCAGTAAAACAACAACCCTCTGATTTTTTCAGTTTTTTTTTTTTTGGGGGGGGGGGTCAAATGCAGCCGCAGCTCAATTGCAGCAGAGCTTTCTGGGGTGCTGATGATGGCATTTGTTGTGTCTGCTGTCACGGCCAAGTTGAATAGATGAGGACACTCTTTTGTCCGGGGTCCCTGTCAGTCTCCAGAGCCATTATAATGCCCTCGGCTGCATCTTCCCTCTCTCTCCTCTGTATGACCCCCCACCAAAAAACAAAACAAAAAAAACCCTGAAACCACCCCCCACCCTCTGTGTGTCACTGGGATCAGGAGGAACTGGCCCCCCTCCCTCCTCTGTCTACCCCCTCTCTGAACACGCCTTTCTGGAGGGCAGACTTCTATTTATACCTAGCGGGGGACTGACAGTTAACCTTTTGCACTGGGGGAAATTTCTGGGAGTGGGTCCAATATCTGTGGGCTATTCTGAATGAACCCCTCGTTCTGGGAGGCTCTCTATACATCTATGTAGCTGTTCTCTATCTATCTATCTATCTATCTATCTATCTATCTATCCTCTCTCTCTCTCTGACAGGCCAACGATCCAGCGCCACACGCCACTTCTTCTCTCTCCCTCCTCTTTCAGTCTCCTCCTCTTCTCGGGCAGAATAATTGGCCGTGCTTCAACCTCCTTTCATTTCCAGCCACAGCAAACTGAAAGACTCCATTAGAGCGCCTCCTTATTGCCAAAAGAACCCCCTCTCTCTTCCTCTTCCTCTCTCTATCCTGCCTTCAAGGCGAGGAGACAGGCCCGGGCCCGTCTTGATCTATTGATTTGAGCCATCTATAGGTTCGCCTGTGAGACTCTTCAGTTTCACCTCCTCATAGCACCTTCGTGTTTTGATTATGTCTTTGAAATGTCTGTTGTTGAGCCTCTGATTTGATGCAGCGAGTCAACTGCCAGTAAACATCAAGACAGAGATGTTAACATTTAACAACTCTTAAAATATAACAGGCTACACAGTACCTACCTTCTATAAAAGTCACTTGAAGATAACAAGCAGAGGCCCACCAGTGGGTCAGTCAGTACAAACTCAAGCTGTGCAGACAAACATTGTTCAAATCCACCGAAGTTTATTTCAAATTCGACACAAAAATGTGGCAGGATACATTTTGGGAAAATGTCATATAGCTTTAATGAAGGGATGGAATAGGCCGATACAGGATACTGTGTATGTGCTACTTAAGGGAAATCTTAAAATCATCTCTTTCTTAAATTAAGTGGAAAATTGTGTCTTTTCGGTGGATTAATTCAGCTTTTTCCACAGTGGATTTTGTTTTGAGACTTTTCTTGATGTGATATCTCAAAAAGAAGGATCACTTAACTTCCTGTAAGCTAATGCGACACAAGTATATAAAATGATTGATTTGCGTAGTTAAGACATATGCTGTTCATGCACAAGACATGTTTTAATACTCAATACTACACTAAAATACATTTTATGTGATTTAAATGTTATTATGTCATTTTCTTTATAGTTTCATTTACACTGACAATTTAACACAGCCGAGAAAGACAAGAAAACAGATCATCAATGCAAAATCAGTATTCCTGTACAGCCATATGAAACTGTTATCTTGGGTAAAAATAAATACATCTATTTAGATTTCATAGAAAGAAAGAAAAACACAAAAAGAGATATACACATTCAACAATCTGGGTCAAATAAAATCCAAAACACATCACCTTGAAAGTACTATAATAATAACATCAAAGAAATGGCACCAGACTTTAAGCCTGGCTAACATACATTCATATGAGCTAATGTCTGTCATCCGCTTTAAATTACTTTTTTAAACTTTTTAATAGTAATTTCTTCTCACCTTAGGGCCCCTCAGCGGTTTCTGACTCAGACTCTGTGGATGCAGGCGGCCTGACTGCCTCTGAACAGAAGTCTCCCGTCACCTCACTCTGCCTGTCACAGGCATTTAAAACATCTCAGGTGCTTTTACACAGACATCTTGACAAGTGTTTGCTTTGACTCATGCTCCTACGCTGGTGCCAAACTGATGTCTGGCTGAGTTCAATCTAAACAACTTGTTTTAATGTTGAAAAGTTAAATGCGTGGAATGGAGAGATATTAAGAGGCACATATTGTGGAGAAGTAAATCATGCAATATAATAGTGCAGCCTACTCAGTAGTGATTGCTTTTGTTACCACCAGATGACAGTATTTATCCTCTTAGCTTGCTTGTCTGGACATTATTACCCTGCCATCTATGGACCCCTAGTGGAGGGACAAGGACCAGCAGTGTCTTGCAGGGCCTGATCTTACAATGCTAAAGTGTTTAACCTATTCATCCAACTACTTTTATGCAGACTAAATTTAGATAGGCCTTTAGATACATAGAGTGTATTTAATTGATCCGAGATAACAAGCTCTATGCGTTTAAAAATGCATGTTCAAGTATGCAAATGCTGCATACGAAAGAGGGAGAAAACTTGAGAAAATCATCAGTACATGTTTTTTAAAAATACAGACTTTCCTTAAAGCCTCTCAAAATGCACTGATGAACATAAAAATTCAGATTCAAAAAGATCATTTATTAAACAGTGGCAGGAATATTATTCTTGGAATATTTATCTCACACTGCAGTGAGCGGGTAGAGTCACATGCATGATGGAAAAGGTCAATGAAATGGATTGAGTGTGGAGAAAATCATTGCACACTCTTATTTCTCTGCCAAAAGGTCTTCAGTGGCATTAATGTCCTGCTCTCTGCGATATAATGAAAGATTTTGTGTGTGTGTGTGTGTGTGTGTGTGTGTGCCATTTAGGTCTACTGAGTCTTCATTACACCAGAGCTGTGTCCACTCCTGTCCTCTGCCCTCGCTCATTGCCTCTCCCAGTGCCAGCCAGGAATAATGAATTACAGTGGATGCCATGGGGGGGCTGAGTGAGTGGCTCAGAAGTGGACTCCATTTTAGCTCAAATTACCTCTAAGATCCCATTCAAATGGCAGTCTCAGGCTGCTCTCTGCCTTCTCTATGTATTCCTGTCTGGGGTGGGATTATCACACCCTTTCTTCGTTTACTCATTTATATTTTTTTGTGGTCATTCCTTCATTGTTTTGGGTTAAATCACAGGAAAAATCTAAGGAATAAAAAGGAAAACATCTACCTAAAAACACAGGGAATAGACTAGCATCATCTTTAACAGTGTAAACAACAGTTCACGTCTCAGTGGGATTTATCAGTTCAGTCAGCATGCTCAGCCTTGTGTGCCATTCCTGTTGATTCCTCTTCTTCCTCCGCAGGACAATAATAAAAATGACAGCATAAACCTCAGGTGATGGCACATTATGCATGCCATCCAAACAAATCCTTCCCAGTGTAAATTAAACACACCCAGTGCATCTTACAGCCCAGATCAGACTCTGTAAATCGAGCAGGGTAATAATAATAACTAAGGTAATGGAATAAATCAAGGTGAGCATTTCCATTGCAGGATCTATCCTGAGAGGCAAAAACAACAAAAGAAACTCTGCATTTTGTGGAAACTTACTGACAGAAGGCTAAAAATGTACGCCACAGGTCAATATCCATGCTCATTCCTTAGTTTACTATAAATAATAAAAGAATTAAATATGAGGGAACAGATTTACTCACTGATTTTAAGACTTGTAGGCCTGGTTATGGGCTTTAATTGTGTAAGTGAAACACATATTTATCAAAATATCAAATATGAAAAAGAGCTGTTCAATCATTTAGACAATGTATCCTAAAAAATCAGAAGTCCAGACACATGTTTTGTGGCAGAAATCTACACCAACTTTAAACAAACTGATGTGTTTATGGACACACACGTCCAAGAAATATGTCCTATGTCACCTATTGAATAGTGTCAAAGAATAGAGGCTACATTTGCATAATCCAAATCATGCTTGCAGCCCTGTTTAGGATGCACTAAAGGCCGATGTTTGTCATGTTTTAATTAGTCTTCATTAGTAGGCGTAAGAGGCATTTCTGGGAAGCAACAGGCATGCGGCCTATTCATCTCGCTGCTGAGAGATGCACAAAGTTGGCAGGCTAAATCCATCTGGGAAAGTTATTGCGCCTGAAATGGCCTTTGACAGCCCGCCCCCTGATAAGTGACAAATTCACAACATATCTGCGACTGGGGGGTAGAAACAACTCAGGTGCTCGGGGGGTGAAAGGGACTCCGTCGCACATGGCGCTTTCAGGGGAGTCCAGCACTATTTTGGCGAGTTAAACGGCGCAGGGCGCGATGCCACACAGGGAGAGGGGTCGAAAAAGCGCTTATGACTGACCTCCTTCCACTATAATTAAAGTTGCAACCTGGACCCAGAGACATAACAGAAATTGTTTCTCCCATTTAGAATGAACTCAGGTCTGAAAACGGAAATAAAAACTTGATGGCATGCTGGATATTTTTTGACCATTTTCATTAAATGTGTAACTTTTAAAACGCTATGCGGTCATACGATCATTTTCAACTGTCCAGAAAGATAGACAGAAAGGCTACAGGTTGCAGGTTGAATAAGAGCTGCTTAAACTGAAGATGAATAAGATTTGGAAAATGTATCTTGCCCTTACTTCTAGTTTAACTTGCAGAGATGTGTGGTTGCAAACTAGTTCTTCTGCCTTTGATTTGCAGGATATTTACATGAAGATCTTGAAGAAATAAAACCATAAAGCATAAAATATGATACATTTTGGTATGGTGGCTGTTCGCCAGATATTTCACTGCCCTGCCTGCGTGCTTAAACCTGCTCTCAGAGTACAAGTTTATTCGAGTTATACGAGTTTATTCTGCAGCAAGTGCTTTCCACTTGTCTGTCTCCCACTTGTTCCTCCCTCGTCCTCATAAACGCAGGAGCTCGAGACAGGTGCAGGAGGCATTTGGACGATCCAAACCCCGTAAAGCATCCTGGGTGCCCCGAGCAGGAGCATCGAGGACCCAAAAACTTTAGGGGGCCACCGAGCTGAGCGGGTGGGTGAGTGGGGAGTCACTGAACATCAGGTGGACTGCGGCGCACCGCTGCTGCTTTGGTGCACGTTTTACATTACTTTGGCTTTTCTGTGAGATCTGCGAGATCTGTTTAGCTGCACATTTTCATTCATAAATGCCCCCCCCCCCCTCTTGTACCTCTCAACCCCATGTTGCATGGTAGCCTATTTGTTCTGTATGACTCAGAATGTAAACCCATTAACCTTACGAAAATAGCCACCACGTGCAGTTAATTCTTTGCTGTCACAAGTAAGACGTCCCGACGTGTTTAGAGTCCAGCTGGAAAACTACAGCAGTGAAGAATCCTGGGGGCCTGACACCAGTTGAGTATCACGCAGATGACACTACAGTATCTACCTGATTCATACGGAGGATGAACTCTGAGGCTTTAATAATCTTTGTGAGGAAATTCTTAAGAAAACCAAGCTCATTTATGACTTTTACACGTTTATTTTGACATCAAAAATAAAAGTGAAACACTAAAGGTTATAGTTTTCAGAGAGGGGAAGCTTTGTGGTTAACCATCATGCGTTTTAGTGTGCGTCTTCTTCCTTGAGCTAATTTGTCCTTTCTTTTTATTCTTTTTTTTCTTTTACCCTTTATTTGTTTTGCCATTGGTTCTTAAAGTGATAATTCGGGATAGGCTGTTTAAAAACTAATCTCTCCTCTACCTTTAAATAATTTCAAAATAAAAGGAATACAGTTGACAGTGATTTTCAATTTAAAGCAATTCACGTTAGGCATGGATTTCCTAACGTACAGCCTAAGGATTGAATTACTGGGAGAGCTGCCATTTCTGTTTCATTCTCTCGCCCCCTGTTTTTTTTTTTTTTTTTTTTTGTTAGGTTTACTATTGTTCATTTCTATTTGGGTAGCTTATGTAGTATTTGTGGTTGTATTTTTAGTCAGAGTTGGGTGGTGTGCTTCCTGATTTGGCAATAAAATATTTAGAAATTAAACAAACTGACTCCTCGAGTCTTCATCTAGTTATATCATCTAGTTTTATCTCGTAATAAGACTATTTAGGACTTTATTTAGGACACTAATCACTAACTTTGTTAATCCACTGCGAGACCAGAGTTTCCACAGTGTAAGTTATTTTTATTTATTTTTTTATTCGTGCGGCTTACGAGTTTCCTACCACTCTGCAACACAACTCAACAGCTAAGAAACTTTCTTTCCCACTAAGTTTCGTGTCTCTTATGAGCAGTGAGAAAACTTTTGTAAAAAATATTTTTTTACTCTCCAATAGGGTGTAAATTCAAACAGGAGTGCTGCTGCTTCGTCTGTAAGAAAATTCACTTTTCTGACATTTTAAGAAATATATCCTCCTTAAAAACGTGAAACCAAATCAGTGACCATCCACGTTTTTCTCATATTAGTGAAGCATTCAGGAGTTTGCTGATGGGAACTCAGCTGCATTCAATTAGCCTTCGTCTAATTTAGCTGAGGCCTTAATTGCGCTCAGGGTGGTGCAGTTGTTTGTGCTAAGCTCTGTTTGAGACTTCTGTGGAGAAATACGAGCCGCTCCTTAAGAACAATCCCAATTCAAATGAGACTTATCTACGCCAGAGCGATCAGACGGATTAAGAGTTATTAAAACCTATAAAGGGCTGAAACCAGAAGATTCAGCAGCCCCAAAGTCCGCTGCGTGGCGACTCCAGAGAATTTCTCTGTAAACACATCCACGCCACGGGAAATTTATATAGACATCATCTACATACAGTGGTGTATGATGAATAAATAGTGGAGTAAAGGAGGATATATGGAGGGCGATTCATCAGTAGAAACAAAAAATAAATGAATTCGACAAACAGACTTTGAGAAGCACCATCTCACTGCATGTTTTCCCTAAAAATAAAAAGCTAAACTTAAGTTTTATATCACGTTATGATTTTTAAAGGAATAAGAAGTAGTTTAGGAGTTAACCCAAATTAGCTTTACATACAGGCAAAAGTCTTTCAGGCAGATTTAACCAATAAAGCAATGAAGCAATAGCAGCCTACCAAGCAGGCACGAGGTTCGTATATTACACTGCTAAAATATCTATATCTTGAAGTAGCAAAAATGTATCAATACGATTAAATAATTGCATTTGTTTGTAATTCAAATTTACTTTTTTCATTGTGATTTGCCCATTTCTACCAAATTCAACACACTACACTTTCTGGAAAATTCCTGGAAAACAATGGGGCATTGGAAACAGGGGGAACTCCCTCATCAAATCCTAAATTTGTATTTTAGATGCACTTTATTTCTAAACTGACTGATTTTTTTGCAGTGTAGACTTTACGCAATTAGGCCCGCTTCTAATCTTTTCTAATTCGGCTGCCATGCTCTTGGCTGACCCGGGATGGAAAAAAAAACAGGGGGCAGCGAGCTTCCAGGCCCACAAAAGCGCAACAAAAAATCATACAGGATCATCAAATAGGAGAGACGTGCTTTCAGGTTTTGAAAGGCACAGGAAGCTGGAGGATTTGGTCCGACCCCTGCATAGTGACAGAGCTGATATCTTAGAGACCCCCATTCATCTGGAGGGAGGAGGGATGGTGACCGGGAGAGGGAGGGGAGGGTTGCTGGGGTTGGAGTAGGGGTAGGGGGGTAGGGGTGGTGTTGGTGGGGGCTCACGGGGTGCATCTGCAGAGGTCCCACCGCCCTCTGATCTGTGAGCTGGCACACATCACGGCGTCCATTCACAAATCCTCCTTCTGCGCGTCACCTTTTGTAGTACTCCATAGTACTGAGCGCTGGTGACGTGTAAGACAATCCTACCAAGGATAATACAGAAAGAAAAAATAGGTTATAGCAACTCAAGGACAGGGCACATGCGCACAATGCATGCGATTTATTATAGTAGCAGAGGGGTGTGTGTATATGAGTGTGCGTGAGGAAGAGGAGGAGTGATGTAGAGCTATAAGTGAATATGAAATAGACCCAGTTGCTGGATTTATAGGCTGCATAGAAACAAAATCAGGCGTTCAAACTGTGCGCTACCTGCCTTGAGCATTTTTTTTTTCAAGACAGGGAATATTAACCCCTCCATGCAAAGCAAAGGAGAGTCTCCAGTGAAACAAACAAGGGGGAAAGAGGGAAGAAAACTGAAGCATTCACTTATTTAGTAGAACCTGACAGACATGACATGTGCGATAATCAATATGTGCTGCTTCCATGAACGAGAACAGCATATATTCATGGCAAATAATAATTTCATTGCCGCTTTAACCATACAGGCAGCACTCTCAGTCTACACTTGTAGAATAGTAAAAATAACAGGTCTTATTAATGATAAGCTGTTCGTATGATGGCAAATTAACAATGAAGGTAACAAGAATTTTCTATCATATCATCGATTAGTGCTTTGACGTGGGCCTGCAGGCGGCTACTTGGACGTTACGTGACGGACTGCTGTGGAGCAAATTATAACAAACATCGCTTGGATGTGAAAACTGTGCGTTTGTGTTCAACACGTGAAAGGATGGCAGACCAGGCTTCGATTTTTTATTTTTTATTTATTTATTTATTTTGCATTTGAGCCGGAAATTCATCAGAAACTGGTTGATAATAGTCGCCGTGGAAGATCTGCCTCTAACTGCAACATTTGGTTTAGTTTATGTTTTATCAAAAATGTGAAAAACACAGCACATGCACAGGTTTTAAAGTCACCTTAAATAAAAAGTACACACGCCCATTGTACAAGCGACTGAGGCCTGATTTTGATCATGTTACAAGCAAGAACAATACAATTATATTGTGGATTCATATCTCCATTCACTGCGCCTGGACAGCCCAGATACAGATAAAAACACCCTTATGTTCAAGGGTGAGCTACCATCACAAAAGCTTCCTTTTAAAATAGCATTTCCCCCCTGTATAAATCAACATTTTAATAAACAACAAACATCCAAAAGTATGAATATGGAGGGGATTCACTATATAAAGCAAACTAATAGACGATAAAGAGCAAGACAATAAAACTACAAAGCAAGCATGGCACCAAAACCAGCCAACAGTCTTACTAATACCTCCACGAGTCGATTAATGACTGACTTTACTTGGAAATAAAATACTTAAAAACAACAATATCATAATATATTTTTGATATGCAAATCAGTTGAATACTACAGCACTATTTTAACCCTTAGTCAACCAGGACAAACTGTCCTAGAATGTATTTTCATCCACAAGCAGAAAAGTAAACCAGAACGTCTGGCTTACACGTCAAACCACAGAAATCCACAGCAAGTAAAGTCAGCACAGGGATGATAATAACGATAAACCGACTGATTCTAAAACAGGACACATTGTCTTTTTTTTTTACCACCACAGACCAAAGCAAGCCAGTCAAAACTGAACAGACAAGAGTGAATCAAAACGCCACAACAGTGGGATTATATGCCTGTAAAGTATACACTGCAAAAAATACACTTATAGTCCATTTTGAGTATTAAAAGCTTGTTTTTCCTAAAAACTGCAGTAGAGTGAGGTGACTTCTGCACACTGGCGTTTCACCTATTTCGAGAATTTTCCTGAAAACGTGTGCGTAAATATCACTATTCCCGATCCGCAACCATCAATCCTGTCTCGTTTTTTTTTTTTTTTGGTTCAAACGCCGCTTCAAAATGGAAACAAGCGAAATTAGTGCCAGACGTGCCACCTTTGTAATGAAAAATAAGATTCCAGGGCTTAATGGCAGACTGTTTGGCGTGTTAAAATGTGTATTTTTTGCAGTGCACACACGCTCTTATTAGGATTCAGAGCCTGAAATGGTGTCATTTCCTCCAGACATCCCTGTTTTGCTGTGAGGTTAGAGGCCAAGCCCAGGCGGTAGCGGCCTGTCTGTGCCTCCATTGTCTGCTGCTTATTTAGCGCTCAACGTTAATCTGCGCTTCCCCTCACAAGTGAGAAACAATCGCAGCATGAGAGTGGCCTGTCTAATTACATCTTTCACTCCCAACTTTCCCTTCAGCAGCCGACGTGATACCTTGGATTGGGCCCTTTGTGACGGGGACGTGAGATAGGAGCATGAGGGGAATTCAGGTAGATTTTTGGGCTAAAAAATTTTTTTTTTTTTACAATGCAGCAATATCAGAAAGCGAGAATTCACTTTTAATTGAAAAAATCTATTGAAAGATCATCTTGAAGCCTGTGATGTGGCGTTTTGTGATTCTCTGTGCATATGAGCTGCCACGCGTTTAAACACAAACCCCAGATGAACCCCAAACAAATATTTTAGGTAATAAGACTTCACTATAATTGCTCTGCAGTTTGCACACAGCCTGTATTTAACATGTTAAAGGCCAGGAATAGGATGTTTTCTACCTGGCTTAGATTATATCTTACATTACAGGGTTTAACGTGTCACGAATACAAATTAAGTCAACAATTTTTGTGCAGCAGGTTATTGTTGCATCCAAAAAGTACACATGTTTTTATGGCAAAGTCCCCACAGCTCAAATAAATGTGAATAATCTATCATATCATAACGACTGATCGGCCTATGATGCACAAATAATCACATTATACAACAAATGTGTTCATTTTATAAATTTGGAAGTTACGCCCACTCCCCCAAAAATCTAGAGGAACAGACTATGCCTGCTTGTAATAATAAAAACAAAGCAGCTGACTGACTTTCTAACTGAATTGTTCAAAGGCTCCTCACTCAGTCTCAGTCTTGCTGCTCCTCTGGTCCTCCTCGATCATGCCCCCCTTTTTTTACGCGCAGACCCCGGTTCAAACGCCAGCGGAGAACCGGCTGAGCCATCCCTGCAGCCCGGTGTCGTCCTGGGAGGAGAAACGCAAACTTAATGCTGGTCAGCAAAGTTGCTCAAAGTTTTGTCTTTGGCGCGACTCGGCACCCTGAGCATCGTGCACAAAACAGTTTGTTTGCATCACTGATTTCTTTTAAAGGGATATGGACCCAGTTCTTGGTCGACCGCAGCGTCACGACAGGCGAACATGAGAACATCAAAAATACTTAACACACATCCCTGCGCGTTTGAAATCAGACAGGGAAGACTCTTTGGCATGTCACGTTTCAGTTTTGATGCATTTTGTTGCCAGTTATGAGGCGACTGAAAGCAACATGTCACATTAAACCATCCTGCAAACCAGAGGGGTAAAATTGCACGACAGAACCAAGAATGTGTTGTTGCTGTGGGTTAAAATTCAAATGTAAAGAAAATATCGTTACTCCAGCCTCAAATGTGTTCAAAATGTGAGCATGTAGACATGCAGCACTTCTGTTTTCCGCATTTAACCTTGGCCAGGACAAAGTGACTTTAAGTTACTCTGACTCCAACTGACCGTACAGGTGTTAGAAAAACCTTTAATGCAGATATATTGTGAGCTATTTCCAACACATAATAGTGTTTTTAGTGTTCTCTAAAGGTGTATTTTGCGATAATATATCTACACATGTTGCCTCAAAGATTTTCATGTCACGGATCCCCAAATACACCCACAATAGGCCATTTTACCCTATTTTGATAGGGGTTTTTCTCTCATTTGCCTTCATATGAGCAGATTTTCAACTGCACTGAACTGGGGGAATCTAAAAGTGTCGAGAATTTACCTTCTTTACACCTAATATATGCTATAGTGCATTAAAATGTAGTAAAAATGTACTATTCGTCATTTTATTGGGAATCCCTCCCTGCCCTGCATGCAAGGAACCCCGGGGGTCCCCACAACCCACTTTGACAAGCGATGCTTCAACCTCCCGTTCTTTTTTAATAAACACAAACAAGGCGGTGTGCATCGTGTTTTCCTTTGCAAACTAAACCCCCCCAAAATGAAGTTACAGGTTCACAAACACAGATGAATTATTGGGAGTATCTGGGAGCATGCACTGGATTTAAATTAGGCTTCTCCTCCGCCAGTCCAGGACTCTTTCCCTTTACTAAGGCGAGGATGGGCGTTTGTGGACTGCTCTGGAGTCTGCGTCACGTGGCCTGGTTTCTGCCATCCTATTGGTCCAAGGCACGTGTCTGGGAGGACGGTGGGAAAACGTCACTCGGGGGGCTCGTATTGAAAATAAGAACAAAACTCCAGAGTGAGAGTATTAGAGCATCAGTTTAGGAGCCTCTTTATTTACCCTTAGTTTAGTTTAGGCGTAGGCATTACCGAGCACACTCAAATCGGATATGAATTAATTGGATGGTGCGCAAATGGCACATGTTTTAGCTCTACGATATCAGTTGTAACCCGAGATTGAGGGAATATATGTCAAAAAGTATGCTTTTCTCAGAGGACACTATCGCAAGGCTTTGCATGGTGTCCAAGGCACTCACTAGAATTTGAGTTTTATTTTTTTATTTATTTTACGCGTGCAGTTTTTTGCAATTTAATTTCCCCGAAGTTCTTTGCGAATTTTATTGCAGCAGAGAGAGCGATAAAGGGGTTAAAGAGCGTAAAGCGGGGAAAGTGAATCAGTATGGAAGAAAATGATCAGGGCAACAGAGACGCGGTGGAGCGGCAGGAGTCGGCGGATGAATCAAACAGAGCCATCCTTCCCCTCTTACAGGCGCCGGGGAACCTGCAGATCCCTCACCGGGTCACCAATTTCTTCATCGACAACATCCTACGGCCGGATTTCGGACGGAAAAAGGACGGGGGCGCAAACCGCGAAGAGAGCAGCCTCGCATCGCGGGAGAGCCACAACAGCCCCGCCGCTCCTCAGACCGAGCCGGTGGGGAGCACGGTGCCAGCGGAGGGGACCTCCACTCCACATACGGTTACGGGGACCAAGAAGCCTGCTATAGCCGCCGAGGAGCCCCTGAAACCCCGCGGGGAGAACGGAGACCAGTGCCTAAGCTCAGACTCAGACAGTTCGCAAGCCAGCTCAAACCCAGCCCAGTCTCAGCCCATGCTGTGGCCAGCCTGGGTCTACTGCACCAGATACTCGGACAGGCCTTCTTCAGGTTGGTGGCACCATGCATGCGTTTTACTCTATACCGTATTCTCGGTAACCTGAAATACCCCGTAACACTGACCCCGGATGCCTTGACCGACTTCTCCCGAGTAGAGCAGAGCGAACCGCGCTGTGCAGCGCAAACTGTGAATTTACCAAATATAAATCCATGTAGAATTTTTAGAAATATTATTTAACGCAAAACACAAATCCCGTGGTATTCTACACGAACAACATGTCCTTGTACAATGTAGGAAAAATACCACGTAAAAACGAAATACAAATGTGGCTTTTCGGTGAGAGTATGCCTATTTTAAAACGCAAACGAGAAAGAAAAAAACCCATTTATTTTAAACAGTAAAACTTGCCTTAAATCTTTATATTTTAACAACTCACCAAAATACAGTAAACCTTAAAAAACAACCATTTTTTGGAGCTATTACGCACTGATTTTTCTTCACTAAAATGTTCCCATTCAGGCAGTCCTCTTGCAAATTTCCTCGGGTTATGAAAATGATAATACTGGGGTCCTACATATACTAAACATAAGCGCGCTGACAGGCTGCATGTCTTCCAGAGCACCTGCAGGTCTGCAAAATAATATTTGGTGCTCTTGTCAAAGCTGCTTTGTTCCTTCAGCGGTAGGCGAGTTGTGTTTGGGATGGATTAAATATGCATCTGTTTTCACAATGGACGCTCCCATGTATATGCTGGTCAGCAGTGAGTTTGTTGTTATTATTTCTAATCTTTATTTATAAGAAATCCCATGCTACAACTTCTCAGCCTGCAGTAAGGTTAATATCTAGTGTATTTATCTAAGTATCCATCAAAAGTGGAGTACAACTTGTTCTCATGCATTATGTAACGCTGTATGGAGTGGCTTAGGCGACTACTACGAGTTGTAGCTGCACAGTTTTTATATACACATACGCACACACACACGCTGATTCATCAGTATAGCAGTTCGGCCTGTTTTGTATTGCTTCATTAATGTTTTCCACACTGTTTGGAGGAGGGGACCAAGCACTTAGTCCAAAGCGCCACCGAATAGGCCTCTATCCAGAAGGAAAATTAATGTGTATCTAATGTGTGCTGCTCAAATTCTATTCACGTTTGCCCATTGAGGAGCTTTTCAAGTGGCCCACAAAAACACAAATGCAAAGTAGCTGCACTGAAATGAAGCCTGTATTTCAGCTCACCTGCAAAACAGGCTGATGTTTTTTCCACCGTTGTCCTATTGGTTAATAATTCCTTATTACTACAGACAGTGTCAGTGTGTGTTCGTGTGTGTGTTCGTGTGTGTGTGTGTGTGTGTGTGTGTGTGTGTGTGTGTGCACGCGTACGTACGTATGTCTGTGTGTAAGCGAGGGAGAGGGATAGAAACAGGGAGGGAGGGGAGGTTTTGCTTCTTGGGTGTTATCTTCAGTGGACGTGTCAACATTTTACAATCAGCCCTCCTCATTTTTTACAAGTTTGGCAAAAACTGCTTTAGGGAATCAATAAAACCTATTTTTGATTTTTTTTAACGCAAAAAGCTTCTGAAGACACAGTAACCTAATGACAACAGATGTCTGAACAGCCATTTGTTTACTTATTTCTCCATTTTGGAGATTAAATAAGTTAAAAAAAAATCTACATTTTCTCCTAAAATAGACTTTACGCACCTGTTTTGGATAAATATGTAGGCTCACTCCTAAATACAAAGTAGTAAAATATTATGCTGGTTATACGTGGGTTGAGTATTATAATGTGAAAACCTAAAAATGTATATTTTTTCATTTATAAAGTTACTTATAAAGCCATTTGCCTGATTATCGCTCATGTAAAAGTTTACCTTTTTTTTTGCTTATATTCGTGACCATATTTTGATACTGACAAACCAATGTATGCGTGTGTGTGTGTGTGCGTGTGACCCCCCCCCATATCACCCACACTACAGGGCCAAGATCCCGCAAACCAAAGAAGAAATCGACCAGCAAAGAGGACAAGCGACCACGGACGGCCTTCACAGCAGAGCAGCTGCAAAGACTAAAATCGGAGTTTCAGACAAATCGATATCTGACCGAGCAGAGGCGGCAGAACCTGGCGCAGGAGCTGGGCCTGAACGAGTCCCAGATCAAGATCTGGTTTCAGAACAAGAGGGCCAAAATCAAGAAGGCCACCGGCGCTAAAAACAGTCTGGCCCTGCACCTGATGGCACAGGGACTGTACAATCACGCCACCGTGTCGTCGAAAGACGAAAAATCAGACAGCGATTGATTTCCAGAGAAGTCACAGCAGCCTCCTGACGAAAAAGAACCTGTAGTAATCCTATGATAGATTTTTATAGAGATATCACTGCAAAACTCTGCCTACAGGAATATTTAATGATACCACAGCAGATAAAAATACCACAAAGTTCTATTAGTATCACTATACTCAATGCTGACCCACTACAGATATACCAAGGGTCCAAGACACCACACAAAATCCTACAGTAAGGTCACTGGGCTGCTAAGAGTCCCTACAGGAATATTTAATAACACCAGGTCTCTATAGGTTCCTATAGGAATATTATAGGGATTTTTCGTTATATGGGAGGTTTTGTCAAGCCTACAATGCAATAATTTCATCAAATAAAGGGCCAGTGTGTAGAGTATACCAGCATAAATTGTTTAAAAAAAATAGAGAGATATTTCTGCAATATCACGTCTATAAAAGATGTTGTATAAAGGTATGTTTTCATTGTTTGTCGCCCCCCCCCCCCCCACAGGAGGTACAAATGCTTATACCCTTCGTTTTTATATAGGCCTACTGCTATCCATGATTGTCATCATTTTACATTTAAACTAACTGGCACTTGACGTTTCGATCTGTCAGTGAAGTGAACAAACTGAAGTCCAAAGAATATTTTTCTGCTGCATCCAGGCTACTGTGAATTTAAATAAATGCTAACACGGTTTTTATTTCCATGCTTGTTGGTTTCCTTGGTTGTGTTTGATGTAAAAATGGACAGAGGGAGGTGTTTTTGAGTGTCAGTCGCAGACCTAATTGGGCAGACTCTGAATTTTGATACGTTTTTAAAAAAAGAAATTAAAAAAAATTCACAGGAACAGTTTATTATCATAAGTGACTGAGAGATAGCGATTTTTTTCTAACACGCCACTTAACTAAAATGCTGTTAGGCCTTGCTTATATGTATGTGGTCGTCTCATAGCCTTTAAACAAGTACTATGTGCGTATTCCCTTCGTTATACCAATGCATCAGTGCAGCTATTATAGTTTTTAAATAGCAATATAAATCATTTTTTGTAGCTAAATGAATTGAAGGCTATAATGCTGCCTATAGTCACAGAAACAACTCTGTAGCATAAAGACAATGATGACAACCATTTTGCGCACTCTTGAGTATAGACTATACATGCAGGTTATTGGATGTTCTTGTTAAATCTTTCTCTATATACAGTTTTATTACATATCCATATATCATAAAAGAAGGCAAATCCGTCAGTGACTGTATTACAAATGTTGGAAATCTCTTATCGTTGTTGAAAGGACTTCATATGTGTATTTATATAGATTATATTGAGAAAAAAATCTATCCAATGACCAGTGTTGCTTTAGAGTAGATATCTGAGGTGTTTACACTGCTTGTTTATCTTGCAATAACTTCTTTTTGTTTTCTTTTTTTGTGAATGAAAAATAGTTTATGGGGCCTTTGCATGAAAGCTGCAATTTGTTGTACTTGGGCAAATAACTGTGTTTATAAACTTTGGTCTTTATCGACGGAAGTATGATCGAGCTAAGTTTTAGACTGTATCCATACCAAATTGTGGACTTTTTGCCTTTCAAAGTGTTTTTGTTGTGTATCTGCAAAAAGTGTGTATGAATTAAAATCCACCAAACAGAAACACACTTTGCCTTAAAGTTCAAGTGTGAACTTTTTATGAAACAGAACTGTGCCGAATCAGAGAAGCAGTATTACTTCAAATGCAGACTATTCAAGTTTAATGCCTTTATGAAAACTGCTGGTACGACATTATGAATTTACTCATCAGCGTATATCTATCTATATATGAACATGTTTAAATAAAATTACAACACAGAGTTGTAGAATACAATGCTATTTTTTATTTTATGTTGGAAGTATTCTTTGGTATAAATGTACATAATTTGTATCATGTATTAATTGTGTAATTAACTGCCTCCTGAAAACTGCAAAAGAAGAGTAAATAAACCTTGAAGATTATACACAAACAAGTTTCTAGCATCTATGTGAAGCAGAGAGTTCATAAAAACAGAAAAAAAAATAAGTGAGGTCTGGCTGAAGCAGTAAATGTGACTTCCCATCAATGCTGAGCTTCTGCAGGCATTCAAATGTAAGAAAAACAAATGCATTACTAGCTAAAATTGTCTAGAAAAGAGAAATATATACAATAATAGTTGCCAGATGTCAAATATTCACAAATATAATCAGAAACATTATTAATTTGCACAGCATGACAATCCTCTCCACGCAAACACCCACTCCTTCTATGGGCGGTTCAGGATCACATTCATGGAGGATCAAATTCATGGGGTTTGAGATTAAAACATTTGCAAAAGCAACCAAACATTATGCAAGGGAAAGCCTTGAACAATTCCCAGGCATGTTTCCTCAACAATGCCTTATCTGCATTTCCACACTTGCACCGCTAGTCTTTGAACGCCATGTCTAACGGCCAGTGACTAGCATTGGAGCAGATAGGGCTGCTCCCAGCACTGTCTTCACGACGGTCAGTCTTCCTCGCCGCTTCTGAAAAGAGCCTGGGCTTCTATCACAAGGCATAAATGGGAGTCGAAAGGAGCGAGAGAGAGGGAGGGAGAGAGGGAGGGAGAGAGGGAGGGAGAGAGGGGGCGAGAGAAAGAGAGAGAGACACGCTAGAGAGAGAGAGAGAGAGAGAGCAATGAAGGTCAAAGCCTGTCATGGCTGCAGGTGGCTGGTTTTCCCCCTCCCGCCCCTCAGTAACCCATTCTCCACACAGCTCTCTCACTCACTAACTCATACTCTCTCTCTCTCTTTCTCTCATACACACACACAAACACACACACCTTACTATCACTTGGTTTTATTTTATTCTTGCCTGGCACGCACACATCCCCACACACTTCATTCATTTCTGTTCCTCCTCACATGCACACATGCCGCTGTTGTTTTGGTCCTTCATTCAGCGCATCAACAGGAACCTTCATCAAAATATTCACAGGCAGGGAAGCTCCCTGAAGATTCAGATAGGGACACCAATGCATGAACAATAGCTGAAGCTGTAAGGCCGCATGGGCACATTCTCCTGGAACAAAAGCTGTTATCTGAGAATAATTTGTCTCATCTCTAGAAGTGAGATTCAGGTGGTCAGCTGACCAGAAGGGGTCCTTGTTTGAGCCTCTAACTGCTTCTCGCAACAGAAAAGTCTTGCATTGCTGTGAAAGATAATATATAACTCATCAGTAAATATCAGTAATCTGGGTAGATAACACTGAGAAAGAAACATCTCTTCTGGAATAGGATGCAGAAATTGTAAAAATGCCCGGAATAAAAGTTATTTTCTGGAGTATTGCTGACAATTTCAGAAAGTTCTCATGCTGTAAAAATGGAAGTGAGCGCAGGATACATCAGGAAAGTATCAATGTCTACCTCTAAACACAAAAGGGCCCCATCCTGCTATGACCTCTCCTACCACCCTCCCCCTCCCCTACTGTGTCATTTACCCACAGTTTCTAAATGCTTCCTACGGCCAGAGTGGAATCTGCTCAGAGGTGCCTGGGCTTTGTGGCGGAAACATAATTAAAGTGGTGAAAGATGTAAAAGGTGAAGAATGGGGATGACATCAGGCCAATTTCACACTTGGCACTCGAATGGCTAGGTCCAAGCCAGGACTCTTGCCTCGCAACACAGATCAAAGCCCACTGTCACCGCACCAGTGCAGGAAAAAAAGAGGCAAAAGGACACCTAACTATGCTAATCCCCAGGACGAATATATTTTAATCTTGTTAGAATACAAGTTAATGCCGTGGCTCAGTGACTGAACTTTTTGGCAAGAATGAGAGGTGGACAGAATTACTTTTACCTTTTCTACACGAGGTGCCTCTGTCTGGCACTGGATAAACAGCCAGAGTCTGAACAAACTTTCTTTTGGGCTAACTCAGCATATTATCAAGCCATATACTGTACAGGCAGCAGATAGCAGTCGCAAGCCACTGAAAAGGCAAGCAACAGTTTTCATTAAGAACAATGAGGGGGAAAAAAAACCCCAACCCCAGTGGCTGTGTCAGTGACCCCGTCTGAATCCCCACTAGGGCACCTAACATGCAAAGGAAATGAGTATTTTGTGGACTGGTTTGTCCCCTCTCGCATTGAGCCCTCCTTTCTCAAAAGCACCTTGGTAACCCTTGATCTCTCATGTATGGAAGTCAGGGCGCTGGGGCCTGCAGAAGTTGACTAGGCAGACAATAGCGAGCGGATGCTTTCTGGAAAAGTCACACCCAGGCAACTCTCATTTCACACACCGTGTTTGAGCGACCCTTGAAAAAGGATGCAAAACTTTTCAATAAAGATTCTTTTTGTTCACTTAACGAAATTCAGAAAAAACAAACCTCTGTGTACTTTCTTTCCCCATGTAGCCACCATATCTGGTTTCATGAGTGGATGTTTCCTGCTTATGGGAATGAATTAAAAACATGAAATCCTGCATTCAATTTCACAAAGTTGTTTATAGTGTGAATGAATCATTGATGTGTTGCAAAAAGATTA
Source organism: Macquaria australasica (assembly GCA_005408345.1). Classification (NCBI taxonomy): domain Eukaryota; kingdom Metazoa; phylum Chordata; class Actinopteri; order Centrarchiformes; family Percichthyidae; genus Macquaria; species Macquaria australasica. The sequence continues at coordinate 97,162 of SEMN01000019.1, read as the reverse complement.
CTCTTTTTTTTGGACAAAATGTGGAAACAGTAATGAGAGAACACTATAGAAAGTATTTGCTCATGAAGAGTCAACATTAAAGAGTATTTGTTCATTAAAAAATCTGATTATGTTACATTTCAGATGATAACGCAGGTAGCATCAGTTGTTTCAGTTACACTTTTTTTTGCAGACTGCATTTGATATCACGTTGACTACGGCTTTGGTAAAACTGCTTGCTGTTATGCTGAATTCTGAGACAAGAGATCACAACAAGCACTTCTGAAACTCTGAAAACTAACTTTCACCATGATATACTGATATGTTGTCTTTTTAGCAAACGGAAGCAGATATTCCTCCTTGAACAAAACAATGATAATTTGAACCCATGAAACGTAGTCAGATTTTGTTCATTTTAAACTTTATGTTTACACTTAATATAACAAGGGCTGCAACTAACGATTATTTTCATTACCAATTAGTTTGTTGTTTAGATTTTTCATTAGTTGAATAATCAAAAATCCCCATCACAATTTTCCAGAGCATGAGGTGACATCTTCAAATTGCTCGTTTTGTCCAACCAACAGTCAAAAAGATATTTAATTTATGATGACACAAAACAGAAAAAAAAAAAAACTGCAAATCCTCATAGTTTAGGAGCAGGAGCCAGTAAAAGTTTGGCATCTTTTGCTTAATAAATGACTTAAACTTATCAATTATCAGAATCGTTGCAGGTTAATTTTCTGTTGATCAACGAATCGATTAAGAAACTAATGTGTGTTTCAGCACTAAATATAATGATAATACCAGTAATACAGCAGCAGTTTGTGTGAAATGCATTACACCTAAACTTTGTTCTTTCCCATATAGTATGAGTAATATGGCAAATCAAAAATGAGGTGAGTGACGCATGAATAAAACTAATATTATATTGCAATCCACTATTTCTTCACAAATTTCTTTATTATTTGGATGGAAGAGAGTTTTATAAAGCACTGATTAGCCATTTATTTTGACAAGTGATGCCCAGGCATGGATAACATTTTAAGGCTTTACATTATCTGTAAAGTTAGATCACCTTCAAATAGTGTAACACCTAGAGTTGTAGTTGATTTGTTGTTTGGCCATGTATCATGTACAGTAAATATCCTAATGAAGGTTTTCCATATTCTAGTTTCTGAGTAATAAACTTAGTGCTAAATTTTTTTTTTTTTTTTTTTTTTTTACAGACGTCTACTTTCCTGCTCCCCGAAAGCGTTCTAACTTAAAATATAAGCAAAGTTTGAGCTAAAATAGGTATGCAACAAAACAAAACCTTCATATTAAACAAGCTTAAAAAACACGTTCTGACTCCAGAAATAATACCTTTCTCTGGCAGCTTTTTTCAAAGTCTTAACCTGGCTTTGGGTGTTTAATACTGCATCTGTATTGCACTGAAGTAAACAATGTTGAATATCAGCCGAAATCAGTACCAAGTTTATGTCTGTTCTTAAAAATATCACAGAACCGAGAGTAAAACAGTCAGTACTAAGCTGCAGCTACAAAGGTACCAAAGGTATCAGTGGTAATGTGATATGCTTCATTTTAATTTCAGAATTCATAAGTTCAGGGAGTTTATGGAATAAAAACCAGAGCTCTTGAACAGAAACAGTCAAGTTGGTTGCATTTCTTAGTGTTTCTTGGTATCTCTAACATTCTTCTTCTACATACTAAATTAAGATGTACAGTCATGCCATTTTTGGCCTTTGTTTCTGAGTTTGTGTTGCTTGCTGACACAGCTAGACAGGGTCAAGGATACATCTGACTCACCTCAGGCCCCCTGCTCTCCCCGGGGACTGGCCTGTCACTCACTTTGTGGTTACGCATCATAGCTGACAGAGGCACAAAGTGAGAGCTCGATGCTGCATCAACAGCAGCAACATCATCACCAAAACCCATCCTTAGCATGACATCTTCCTCCTAGTCCACCACCAGCTCTCTACACTGTGGAGGGAAGAAGAAAAAAACATATTCACACCAAGAGCCAATAATAAAATGTCATTCAGTGTGAGTAGGAAGACCTAAAAATAGAAGATTTGGACATTTACCTTAAAATTCTCCACACTGCAGTTTGGATGTGGAATACCTTGCAATAGAGTTGTTATGAAGTGGCAGCCAGACCTGCAAAGGTTGGAAATGATTGTGTGTAATACTTAATTTCAGACGGTTTATTGAGACTGGATACACACATCTACGCTCGGTGATCCATTTTAAATGGGTCTCTAGCTCATTGAAACAGCGTTGGGTTGGTGTAGCGTATAGCCTTTAATTGGTATAAGTTAGATGACATAATAAGCACATGCATAGAGCTGTTTGACTAAGAGCAAAGGGTTTCAATGATCACTGATCACAGCACTTTGTTCTTTCTACATTTAAAATGCATATAGTCACTGGGATACTGTACTGCACCACTTCAGAATACAAATGATGTTGTGGCCAATGCTGACAACCCAAACTAAGATATATTACAACAACACATTTACAGTATATGAATAATATAGCTTGTTTTGACATCTTAGATGCTACAGAGTGGAACATTCTGTAATAATTGCACTGCGAGTGCCCGTTGCCATTGTGCTGGGCTGCAACCGATAATTTGGAGAATAAAATGGCAGCCTGCCAAAGACCTGGGTGAGGAGGTCAAAAAATGTTTCATTATATTCTAGTAAGGGTCACACTGAATCCAAAAAAGTGTATTTAGCATAAATGTTCCCCATTTGGCTGCATTTGTACTATGTAAAGAGTGTAGCTATGGTTTCGCTAATATGTTTGGATGAATTTCACTTTTTAAATTCAATCATTCACAAGACAAATGTACGGCGGCATTTAGTTCTATATCGGGACAAATTGTGGCTGGAAATGGAGCACTATTGTGAACAACTGATTTTGGATAAAGCAGTGACAAAAGAGGTTAACCCTTCACTGATTTCAGCCCTATCTACCTGTCTAGACTTCTTCAGATTCTACATTGTACTCAGACGGCCGAATACACCAAAAATAATCATTTCAGTTTGAGTTGGCATACAAGGCGAGCTATGGCTCAGTCGACCGTGCCTTAGCTCACAGTAGTGGGCGTCTCTCTCTTTCTCCCTCTCACTCATTTTGCTGCATGCTGCCATTTTAACTGTTCCTGAGTGGCAGGCGGGAGGGCGGGGTTGGTAGTGGCGGCCATGATGGTGGAATCGCTACACCCACTCCTGAGGAACAGCCTCAACATCAAAGCCAATTCGCACATTGGGCTATGTTGTGGTTCAGGCCAAAACCAGGGACTCTAAGTGTAGGACGAAGAATGACATGTGATTTATAAGAATAATACCAACATCTCACTGCATCCAGGGCGAAACATTTATATTAGAGAATAAACACACTAATTACGTTATTGTGACAATTTCAAAACAATTCAGAGAAAAATGAATCCTAATTATTTGCAAAAACTTCCATAAAAATTCTAGATTCATCTGATTTGTGAAATTTGCATGTTTAAAGTCAAAATACTCAGTATACAGCAATACCGTATGTCAGTGTTAGTGTTTACTATGTTTTTTACAAAGATTTTGACTCAGATTTGCATCGTTTATTGCACTGCACTTTTCTTGAGCTTATATTTAGAGTATTTTCTTTTCCCTTTTTCATTAAATCATGTATATATAAGGTCTATTTAAGTACAAATTAAGAGAAAAGTTGAGAAGAGCTGCACATATGCTGCACATTACTTTCATCTACTGAAATATAAAATCACAATTTCATAAAGATAAAACAGAATTAAAAAGAATACAAAACTACTGTACGTCTGCCCAAGGTAGAACACAGTCCTTGGCTCAACATGGCACAACATAAAAACAGCTCAGGTAGACAAGTATTAAAATACTGAGTCAATGTTAAGCATTTTTATTTGTTATACCTACAAACTGCCTGTTGAATATATTTAACAAGATTAAACAGACATCAAATTCAAAGATTACTTACTGCGCATGAGAAATAAAATGTCCAAAAATATATAAAAATCAAGAAAACAATCATGAGACAAAACAGCATGACTTCCTTGGTGTAAGAATATGTCACAAATTAAAAAAAAACAAAATCAGTCCTCCTTCCAAGAGTGTCATCGTGGGATCAGATGAACTAAAGCAAACAAATATAAAATTCTCAGGAAAGTAACATTGTGGTTTCAGAGTTGAAAGGTGAAGGCAATATTGTTCTCTATCTGGCTCAACTGTCCTGGCAACCTAACTGAAAATGTCACACAATTATTCAAATTCAAAAAAAGGAAGGAAGGTAGGAACAAATTCATGCTTGTGGTCCCTCAAAGCAGATTGTGTATTATGTGGGTCACATCCATACCCCCGCCTCATTTCCCCACCCCCAACCCTGAAAATTAAAAAAAAAAAAAAAAAAATGTCTTCCTTGGATGACCAGAGTGGCTCCTAACCAACTACATTTGAGGTCAAAGTTCATTATGTCCCCTTGGCAACACCAGGGCAACAAGCAACGGTGTCTAGACAGGTCATGGTATCCCCCCATGCCCAAACCAACCCACCACCCCCTGGCTCTTTCCGGAAGGAGGTGTCAGCAGCAGCCAAGTGCAGGGTAAACAGGGCAGGGGGGGGTGGCCTTTGGCCCTCGTGAGGTCGGATCAGCACCTCCACCCTCCACTGATCAAAGATGATGATCCTCCATGCCAGGGCCTTGGTCAAAGGGGGCAGGGTCGGGAGATGAACTCTGCGTTTCTGTAATCTAGATGTGTCCAGACCCGATTGTCTTCTTTCACAGCCCAAAATGGACCCTTCCGGTGCCGCTGATTACATTAGGGAGGACAGCCTCTTTTCACTGGGGCGCCCGGACAAAAGAGGCGCTTCCGTGCCCCTCGCCATCTGGTCCCAAAATAACAGAAAAGGTCCCAGGAAAAAAAAAAATAAAAAAAATAAAAAAGCCCAGCCAGCACACAGCCTTAAATGAAAGGAACGCTGTTTGAATAGATGGGATGGCTGGACAGATAAGCAAACATACAGTAAAGCCTCACATTTACGCAGAGATTGGAACCCAATCTAAATCAGCAAATAAAGCAGTGTACATGGGCTCTGATGAGCAGGTTCGCAAATCATTGACGGATTTAGGCAGAAATGGAATTCTGCTGGGCACCAAATGGAGAACTGTGCCACACATACATCATTATTATTGCAAACTATCAAAGCCCAGAGGCTCTTCATCAGTTTAAACTAACCTATGTTGTACCATGAGGACCACGTGGATAGATTTGTGATCGAAATGAGAAGAAAAACACTAAAATATGTTATAGTTTTGAGTTTTTAATACAATACAGCCAATGGAAAGGAGGTAAATAATTAAAAACATAGCACATTAGGCATACCCGCAACTAAAAAAGCCAATGTATAGAGTAGCCAAAAGGATTTTTAACTTTGAATTTACTAAATCAGCAGTGTTGCTACACAGGTGTGTCCCATTAGGTTGATTAGCAATTAGCACCAATTAGCAGTCTTTGCAACCTCATATAGTCTGCATGCTGTGTGTCTGTAATATCCCCACTGATTGGTTTCACCTTGTGCCCAGTTTACTTTGTCATGGCTGTGTCAGTGTTTTGCACATGCCTCATGACTTTTGACTGTTCCTTTCACATGTCAAATAGTTTTGCTTTTTAAATTCTTTGTTTAATCGATGCAGCTGCTGTTGAGGTACACATTATTTGGCCCAATTGCAGCTCATGTTGCCTTGAAAACTCCCATAAATCCAAGTGCTGATTACTAGACCTCTATTATAGGTGGAAAATGCTGCTAACTGGCATTCCACATAATATTACTAGCATTTTGAACATTGTTTGCAATTGTGATGAAGTTACTTCAGCGTTTATCACTGTCTATCTCCTGTGTGTGCAGTGTAACTAGCTACAGAAAAGAATAACAGCCCAGCATAAAGATAATCAAATGACGAGTCTGGGTTTAAAAGACACTGCTGTTAAGGTTATCAGTCACCTGGACATCTTTACTGTCAAAGTTGTGGGCTTTTGACATAATCATCTGGGATTTTGAAAACCTGACATGAGATTAATATAAAGTAGTAAATGTTATGAAAATGGGTATCTAGCAAATTTTAAATAAAAGCCTTAAAAGTGCTCCAGAAGTCTTTATTTCTGTCTTTTGAAGATTATGTATTTAAAATCCAACACGACTTTGTTCATGTTATAATAATGTGGTCTGTTCACTTCAGCAGCCTCTTTGAAAGGTTAACATGTTTAACATGCAGGTACTTCAGGTAGGGTACATGGTGTTATACTGTCACAAAACGTATAACTTGGGGCTTTTGGAGCTCTGTTTTGCTAATGCTGATTATATGCTCTGCTATGCATGGCTTGTTTTTCTCTCAGTCCACAAGGAAATTTGGTAAATAAACAGCCTCATTAGTGGCAAAGGTGATGCTGCCCTTGATCTTGAATGGTTTTGTCAGGAGAAAGGTGAACATGCAGCATTGAGAAGTAAAGTTGGATTGATTAGACCGCTCATATGGGACTACCAGCTTTGTTATGAAAACTGATTTCATAACAAAGCTAAAAATCTAAATTCAGCTCCTGACTGGCACAAGCCAAGTAACAATGACAGAGCTACTGTGTACAAGCACAAAACATATATTTTTGATCACATTATATCATTCTAACAGATACAAATCACAGAGATAATGTGCGTTATGCCTAAGTTTGATATTTAAGGACTCTCAAAATCTCAAAAAGTTTGTCTAATAAATGTGTCACCCGGTCCACCAATCATGACAGGGAGGCCTGGACTATGTACTAATTCACTGTCATCTCTTTAAACTCGGTCTATACCTGCAGACAGCAGGATTACAGTAACTAGCTACAGCACAGAATTCAGTTTTTAATGAATGTACGTATTCAAGGTTTCAGATAGACCTGTCATCCTAACTTTGAATGTAGATATGGGAGATTTATGAAATCCAAATTAATAGTATTGCCAGAACAAATTGATGTTTCAATGAATCATGAGATATATGGATATATTTGGTAGAGCTAGGGCATACAGAATTATCCAAGGTAAAACTCATGAACCAAAAGACAATTTTTGATTTATCTTATTAGCTTTAAACTCCAGAGAAATTATGTAAAGCTGACTTTCAGTACAGAAATTTCATGTAATCTTAATATCTTCTTAAATTTCGCTTTAGTTTTAAATATACAGTATCCCAGGTCTGACATAGCACATGTTTTTTTTATGTACCTTTACCTTCCAACTTTTCATTTTCTACAGATCCTAATTTTGCACATTTTCTCTACCTGCTTTTCTTGCTTCATTCTTCATTATAAATCACATTGAGGCTGTTTTTAATCCATATACAAATAAGTTCAAATAAAGGTTAAATGCATGAAAAGAAGCAAATAACTAATCAAATCAGCAAAAGAACTGTGGTTTCAGACTAAAGGATGCATGTCTCAGTAGCCGGAAATGGTCAAATGGCACAGATAAATAAGTCGATTCTTAAAAATTAACTGAATGTGAATGACAGTCTACTGGTGTGATTTTTGACAGCTATATCCTGAGAAGAGTGGAAATTACTGTAGACGTCAATGTCTTAAAAGACCTACTTCAAACACGACAACAAGCTCTTCTCATCCCTGCTGTGATGCAGCAACATCCTGCAAGTATTTTACATCTGATCGTCTTCATCTGTGTCATTTCTAGGAGAAGCTGTTAATATAAAAACAATATGGAGAGAATAAACTGAAGCAGGTGAGGTGCTGTAATCTGTCTGCTGTTCTTGTGATGAAGCTCAAGAGCAAAAAAAGTTGTTCTTTTTCCCCAATACCAAATAAAAGTCCAAGTTCTAGACTTTATAGAGCACTTATATACCTCATCTCTGAAGACTTGGTGTATCGAGTGCTTTCTGCTATTGATTGCATTCAAACAAGCATAAACATGGCTTGGACAGTCAGTTATCAACCATATTAGTTGCCCTTTGTAATGATACTGCACACTTGCACCTGCTTTGGTTCCCTTCAGCACTGAAAGTCAAACCTCTAAAAAAAACAAAAAAAATAAAAAACACAAACTGATGTGGCTGATGTTACTTTTCTTTGTTCTCTCAAGAAGTACCTTTTGGCCTTGCAATTATTGATAAAAAAATAAACAGTCAGAAAAAAGGCATGTATACCAGAAGAGAATACAAAATTCCAGGGCAGCTGAAGCCAAACAGTTAGTGGAGTTTTGTTGAGGTGAGAATGCCACAAGATGACACAAGTTAAATATTGCTTTAAGTGTGTGGGAGTCAGATGGACGACATAGATATCAGCTAGTTGTTATTATCACAGCTGAATGTTACGACAATTTTATAAAATCACTTAATGTATTTGCGTGCAACGCTGGCATAAATGTTAAAACTTGCTTTTCTATGAGCTCAGACGATATTACACCATCTTACAAACAGAAAACTGTTTTATATTTATGATCTACTTTGCCAATTTTTTGAGCAGGTAGTGTGGAGAAAAAAATAATACTGAAGCAAACTCCTCATACACTACTGCATATGATCACACACCATGTTCCTGCCCTGCTAAATGGCTAATCCCAAAACATTTTAGACAAAATGCAAGAAAACCAAAGCTCTTCCACCAGCAGGTCAAGCCACAACATCTGACAAATACTGTCCAGTGAACCACATGTGCTACCTACAAACAAATACAGTTTTTCCAGAACTTTCTCTCCAATGCTCTGACTTCCTCAGCTTTCCTACTGTCTCAGTGAAGACAGCAACACTGAAGGGAGTTCTCTTCCTATTGCTATCACTGAACCCTTCCTCCACCAAAATCTCAATCCTGCACGTCATCTACTTTTTGTTTATGGGTAAATCAAATCTAAATAACAACAGCATTATGAAGTGCAACCTACTACTGATTCATTGTGCATGTGTTTGCTGGGGGTTGCACATAACTGGCAGATACCAGCTCGGTTTCACAACTGTGGGATAAGTGAAGTGAGTGTGACATATAGAGGGCAGGTGGTGCCAGTCAAGTGAAGTACACGAGCGTAGTGCCAATCTGTAGTTTCTTAGCTCCATAATTAGTTATTTTTCCATAGCAATCTCCAAATTATGTCATCAGGCCTTACAGAGTACTCATTATTCATTGCAACAAACAAGCTGGAAATAACACTCAATCCTATGGAGACCTGAGAACTGCGTTCCAGGGAGGGACTCGAGTCGCTGTGTGAAACCAACAAGAACCAAAACGACACCTGGCATTTTCCAGCTAAAGTGGTCTGTTGCACACTGCTGAGCACAATAGCAAGACATGCTTCTTAATTGTGCAGGTTTGAGAGTACTGAGAAAAAAAAAAAATCACACATATGGTTGTCCATATAAAGGCTTAAAAACCTGCCGCTTTTTTTTTTTAATAACCATGTATTTATGAGGAAACGGCCATGGTCGATGTTTGGCCATCTTAAAGAGAGCAAAAACATTTACCAAAAGTTACCGTGGCTCAGCGTCAGTTAAAGGGTATATCTAATACGTGAATCATGCCCATTTACAGCAGTAAGATAGTCAGTGTTTGCCTACAGTAATTACTCATTTTAAAAGGCTACGCCCCAGAGCATTCAGTAGTGTAAAAATATTTCAAAACATCAGAGAAAATCAAATCACAAATAAGGAAAATGGGAAGAATTAAAGCTAAATATCAGTTGCAAAGAGATGAGTCAAATGTTTTTCAAAATGGCAGCTTTCTTGAAAAGACCCAAATGTATCCACAGAATAATCAAGTTATTATAAAAGGTGCTTTGGATCAATGAATGTGCTCAGTCCACATTAACAAAGTTCCTATAATATTGCAAGGGTTACAATTTTTTTTCTTTTAACACTTTTCTCTCATAATATACTTTATAAGCACTAATCATCATTACTTTGCCATTGCAACACTTATTAATACTGTATTTTTGCTATAAACAAACTCTACAACTTGCCTTGCTGTAATCATGGAAGTACAGGGAGGGGGAATCACAACAATCAATTGATCAGCAATCCTTTGCAGGGTGTCAGGCATTCACTGTTATTTTCAGAGCGAATGAATGAAAAAAACTTGTTGAAGGTATACTGATGGCAGGTTGGACCTGTGGTCATTTTAAGACTTTACATGGCTCAACATTACCAAGTTATTGTTAACAAAATAATTTCCTGTTGAAGTTTTTTAAAAGTAAAAGTCATCCTCATGCACTAAACACTTAGAAAACTGTTAGGATCAAACAAAGTGATCATAGGATCAAGCTCCAACAACACCTCATTGTGTTCATCCCAATATCTGAATGAGTCCTTTCTTAATTTCTGATAGACCCTTCTTATTGCACCAAAACAACAATAGTCATATCATTACACATCAAACTATTTCTATGCAACTGGTTTGTAAAAAAAAAAGAAAAAAAAAAAGGAGTTTGTGAAAAGTTCCTTTTCTGAAGTATTTCTAAATATCCTGAATTATTATATATTCATCTCTTGCATTATTGTCAATCACTCACCGCTCAGACCATTCCATGATGATAGAATTTGTTAAAATGAATAAAGAACACGTTTTTTGAGATAGAGCCAAGTGGCAAATTACAGCAATTGCTGGCTACAGTGTAAATTTAAAAGACAGCCAACACAGATGTGAGAATAATGTTAATAATAACACTTTAGCATAGATGTTGCAACATGAAAGAGGTCTAATGTACTTCAGTAAAGTGGACTACCACTTTACTAGAATGAAACATAACTAATAATTGGTCAGCTATAAGAAGCAATGAAAGTTTTCATTAGTGTCTAGTGACTACCAGTAAACACTGATAATTAATATAAATTGCTAATTCAATTAAGGCTTATAGGGTTTGCGGTATCAGAGAATGTAACCAAATATTTTAAAAATAAGTTATTAAGATAAAGCTCTTGGGAACTGGTACAACACCTGCACTTTGGAAATCATGCAGTGTCATAAAAGTGACAGGGGCCCTGACTTATAGTCAGCGCAAACATTTTAAAGAGGGTAATTAGTTCGCAGTTAAAGGCAGCAATCACCTGGTGATGAAGATAAAAGGACTCAAAGGAAAACAAACTGGAAATGGGCTGGTACCATTCACATCACAGTCGGATTCTAGAGGTCATGTGCTAAGTCCTGTTAAGAGCCCCAAAGGGCAAACGCTGAACATTGAGCACTTTTGTGTGAGTGTTTAGAAACACAGCCAGATTTTAAGCACACAAACATGAAAAATATCAATTTCACATTTGGTTTAACGCTTTCACACTTTGTGTCACTGACACCCAGAGAGAAGGGCTGTGGAAGACAAAACACAGCTCCTGGATAAGGATCATGTTAATGCCTATCAATTAGGATCAAAAAGGGATTAACTGGCATGGTTGCAGCGGTAGGATGGGGGCCCATGCAAAGTCACTGAATACTAGGGGTCACACCCCCAACTTCATTAGGCCTGACCTTTCCACACCATTGTGTGACAGGAAAGAGACCCTGCAGTCTGTGTTTCCCCTTTACCCATCTAAGATGGCTTACAGAGAGTCAAATATGAGACATGCAGAAAAGCTGTTAGAGATCAGTGAAATATGAAATATTCACTTTCAAAGTCCAGGGAGACTTATTAGGTTACTGCAACTTGGTGCAGGTGGGTATTTACTCATCAACCCCCAACCTCCCTGCAAAGGAAATCATTTTTTTCACCTTAGAGAGGAGTGAGATTTACTAATTAGTCATGGTGCAGCCTCCCCTCGCTATGATGTACCACAGGGTTGACGAGCTCTAACTCTGCCTTGCCGTCTTAATTCACAAAAAGGTCAAATGGCAAAGTGAAAGCAGGTATTCCAGGTGTGTTAAAATAAGCCCCAATTAGGGAAAAATGCAAGCACACCCTCAAGTCTCACATATCCAACTTGGAAGGAAACTTTCAGTAAAGCTCCTGAACTGGGGAAATTTTAATGCTGTGGCATGTTCGTTACATAAAGAGAGAAAAATGAAAAGGATAGAGAAATAACTTTCACACACAAACCCCTTGTGCGGATATATTTACACAAAATTTTTGGTTACATAAATACTGGGTTGTCAGCGTTTACACAAGACCAAGTCCACAACTGGGTTGTACCTCTTACAGCTAAACAGGGTTGTTGCATCATTAAAAGCAGTCGCTGCAATATTATTTTTTTACACCTGAGATTCAGTTATGCGAGTCAATATATAAAGTTAATTCAACATGATACACTTTCGTTCAAGCATCTTTAGGGTTGAAAAGAGCAACATTTATAGCTGAGCGGACTAGAGATGAACACAAACAGCCGGGTTCTCAGAGTACCATATTACAGTCTGTCCAGATGTTTGTACTCACTCTGGTAAGAACAATTACTTAATTGTTCAACTGCACCATACCTTTGATAACAGAATTTCATTAATCCTTGATTAAAATGTATACGAAGTAAACAAATATCTACTGATTAATCATTATCAGAATCTTTTTTGTACTACTAAATATCACCATCAGGCTGTAAAATCCAGTATTGGTCAAGCTCTATTTAGTGACTATAGGGTTACAAGGACACTATGTACTTTACATTCAACCTTTCATACCAAACCTGAACAGGGTCTGGTCTGCATTAAACCCTGGCTGAGAGCAAGGTAGACCTGGATTAGATAACTAGATCAGCTTTTGTGTATAGAGATAAAAAATAAAATCTTTTAGATGACAATTAAGTCCAAACCTACACGTATTTAATTGATGGTAGATTATTTTACTATATTCACTGACCCTGCCATTCTAATGAACTATACAATCTTCATGAAGCACTGTGCAGTATGATAAATGCTTATATGTAACTGTTTTGTTGGAAAATGGTAACTTAGACTGGGCCTCTCCTCTTCTCTTTGCAAAGGCTCAATGCAGCGGTATGTGTTGAGAACTCAGTGGAAGTTAAGAGTTAAGTAAAATAGCAGAAGTTCATCTCAGGCCAAAAGTTCCCTCCCTGAAAGTAAGTACTTCAGGCTGCTGTTCAGTTTAAGCAGGCATGTAGCCTAGCACTACAGTCAAACAGTGGTCACCCAGGCCTACAGCCTTCTTTGTACCATTTATGAGGGTGTTATAGATGAGCACACTCCATTTAAAAGTCAGTGGTGGATTCGCAGTCAAATTAAAACAGGAAGTATTGCTGAAGCTGTCAATGTTACGCAGCTGAGTGGGAACGGACATGCTGCATGTGCACATCAGAAGACTGGCTAGGTCACAAGCAGTGGAAAACAAATGCAGGAAAACATAAGGTATTCACACAACACTGCAGCCAAAGAAATCAAGTTATTTACTTACCTTTCACAAAGCCCAAAAATAAGTGTTCCAACAACTGATTTTTACAGTATAGTCACTGTGCCATTTCAGGAAGGTAGCCTTCTTCTAATGACATCTAATATTCATGTGATGTTGATACTGATGTTGTGGCTGCACCTGAAATTCAAAACCTCTGCTCAGTCAGTGTGTTGTGGTTGTGTTAACGATAAACAAAGGTCTTCTGTCTCCAGGCAAAGATCTTACTGTTAACCCAAGATCAATTTCATACCTCAGAAACTGTGTTTGAGCAGAGAACAAGATAGTTTGCAAAATCCACCCGATAAACAAGTCACTCATGTTGTTATTCTAATATTAGGGTATCGTGAATACAGTAATAAAAAGAAACACACTCATCTGTAACTGATCTGCAGAAATTTTATTCTCAACAACCAAAAACACAGCATATTATCAAAGGTGTTTGTGGTGAACTGAAGTATCATTATGGGGATTTCAATTTGAAGTCTGACAACAGCTGAAATTGTTTAGTTTGAGCATGATTACAACTGGAAAATGTCCATACTGCCTGCCTGCATTAGTGGAACTTGCAATATGGTGACATAAACTTCACTTGTTTTGCACCATCTACAAAAGTCAACAGGTTTGAGCGTCCAAAATTTTTTAATTAAATTAAAAATCCAAATAGGTTTTGTAATTCCGACATGCCTCCATTCCCTCGTGAAACCACAACACATGCATAAACCCAAAGTGCCTTTTCTCTCTCTATATTCATGGCAACAGAGCAGAGGCCCAGCTTAATATGTTACTGACAGCCACTGTTGTGTTACGTGGCATCAGAACACAGTCTGGCTTTCACATGAGGTCTTAACAGTGGACGAAAACAAGTATTCAAGAGGGTAAAGGTCACCTAAACCTTTCAATGAGTCAAGTTAGCAGTTCTACATCACAATATACAGTTCTTTTAAATAAATGTTGCAATTGGCGGATTTTAAATTTAAAGTGCACTTACATCCTATGCAACTTTATTATAAAGTTCACTTTTAAGACTTAAGAATGAATTCAGTATAATGTACAAATAATACAGCATTATATATCACTTTAATTCTCAGTAAGCATAATGTATATATAAAACGAGTAAAATATTTTATTACATTAATTATATTTTAATATGTATGTGTATAAAGTTAGCTGTATTCAACAAAAATGGCATTGTGCATAATTCAACAATATTTGCAAAATGAAATAATTTTAAAATATATGCTTAATATGATCGTACAAATCAGACACAAAATAGCGACCTAACATTTTAATGCTGTTAATTACTCAGGTGAAATACATAAAAAATATTTTTGTGTTAAATGTTTATAATGCCCGACTCACTTTTTATTAAATGTGTATTTATTCTTTTGACGCAAGTTTTTTATGAAAACACATTTTAACTAAGTTGAGAACTAATAATACCTCTGATATTCAGCTGGTAAAAATTTCAGATCACAAGATGAAATTATCAAATGTATCAAAAAATTACCTTTTCATTGCTTTTGAAAATATTTTTTTTATTCATCATCACCTTATGTTTTTGATGAACTTGTAGCTTGGATCATTTTTGCAATAAAAAATACTAAATAAACAGCACAAACTGCATCGCACACGACATTTGCACATCAAATAATTTTCTTCTACTGTTAATATTATGTTACTGTAGTATATTATTATACGCGTGGAATTTGATTACTGCTTCAACATTTTAGTTAAGTCTTTATAAATGTGCATTTTTAGTAAATCATATGAAATATTCCATCAATAGCGTTTGTTAGATTGTTTAAAAAGTATGAAAATAAAATAGGAAAATGTTATGATAAAATCAAAATGCCCGTCCAAATACAAATTAAATGCGCTGCACTTGACAAAAAGTAAACCTATAAATCAGAAACTGCACTTCAATATAAGTATTTTTCACATGTGCCCGTTGGTTCAGTATTATTTTCAAATCTGTTCCACTGAAAAGTTAGTTTACGCCACAAAAGTCTTGCCGTTTCCTAACAGGATTTACGCTGTGAATTCAGATTTTATTTTCTACAAGCTACATTATAGTTCATCTCTTTCGCCACTGCCTAAACCTAAAATGGACGCTGCTGGCTTTGAGTTATCGATGGCTAGGACCAGCTAAGGGTCACAGCTGTGCAGTTGTGCTCTTAGGAGGGAACAGGCAAATGGATCCATGTTTTGGCAGGCTGCCAGGAGTCTCCTTAAAATACAGTGAAGGCTTTGATTTAAAATATGCCACACCAATGTCAAAGGAAACTGCGTCATTACGCAGCAGAGGTTGCTGAGATAAACAACCCACCGTTTACAACAGACAATGGCAGGTGCTGCTGTTGTACAGAATAATGCTTTGAAACATGCTCAAATTTTACTCTGTATGTGCACAGAAATAACCCAAGAAATCTTTTCATTAGAGCTCAGCAGCATTGGAGCCTAGATGAAAGCCTGTTTTCTCCAGACATCATCATGATGTTAGACCTCGTGACTGCACTGTGGGTGGAGACAATGAGCCAATAGAAAAACAGGATGAAGATTCAGAGCCCTTCTTGCATCAGCATTTTCCAGCTAAGCCTCAAGTGAAAGTTACGAGATCCATATCCATGATTATCTTATGAAGAGATCACAAATCTGTGTTAATAAAAAATGATTGCTGCTGACGAGTGAATGACAGCGCTGAATTTGATTAGCCATTTCTGAGCATCATATCATGTAGAATTGGCATTGCAAGCCAGAGCTCAGCCTCTGTAAATACTGGTCTGCGCAGCGGACTGATATTTCCCTCAGGCAATCACATTCACTCACCGCAGCACCTTAAAGCATTCCAAGAATTGCTTTTCTCAACTTTTAACATGCCCAAATGTGCTTTAATGAACAGGTCAACACAGATCTTACCATTTGGGCGGACACACTCCAGCGTCGAAGACATGAAGGCATGACAGGCTGCAGGAAACCATGGATCTCCTGTGAAAACAAGTGAAAACAAACATCATCAGACAACTGTGCGGCTTGGTAATAGTCAAAATACGCTGTTACGTTGTCACAGACGGGAAATAAAAATCAGAAAGAAAACTAAAGGATGAGCATTAAATTAAAAAGCTTTTCATTTTTGTTTTGTTTACATTGGAGATTTGACAGCTAAATTGTGGTCAAAAAGTTACAATATATAAATAAATACTACGTTGCATAGGTTGCAAGTATCGTTGAAACTATTTGAAAGCAAATACTAATTGTTAATAGTAGTTTACCGTTCTAAAAATGCATGAGCTGTACTCGTTTGTTATAATATTTAATTTAAAACAGATATCCAATTCAAGCCGTATAAATTAGGAATTGTTTTAAGGTAGCATTAGTGATGCATAACTTAATTTATAATCTGCATTCAGGAAGCACACAAATCCTCATCCACTCTGTATTATGGTCACTACTACAAATAACAATTGATCACAAACATCAAATAAACTGCTATACTGTATGCATAATTGACAACTGTGATTACGTGATACGTAATCGTCAAAAAGGCGTAATCTGATAATATATATTCAGCAGAGCACCTAAAAAATGCCCATTTAGAACTATGAATAGAAATTGCAACAAGTTATCCAGAGAACAATTTACGATCCTGAAACTCTGCTTTCCATTTTTCCTTACCTTTCTAATTGCAATTCCAATCATTTTTGTCAGACACTGGATCAGGTTTGGGACAGGCCTGCAAAGATACTGCATGTTTGAAGTGTGGCTGTACGCTCCAGTGAAAACATAATCAACAAGCACTCAAAAACCATTAAGCAATGACAAGTCGAGACTAAAGAAGCTGTCTGACAGCAGACGAGTATGCACTAAGTAGGTGATAATGAAGAGATCTGTCCAGGCTGGTCACTGATATGGCAAACAGATAAACATCACAGACTCACTGAGTGAAAGTAACTTGTAATGTCAGTGTGAGGCTGTGAGCACTTTTAGAAGCCAAAGTTAATATTGCCGGTTCCCTCCCTCACTGAATGAGTGGACTGCAAAACGAATATCGCAGCTGCTTTGACTTCTTAAAAACACATCTAATTGCTTGGTGCAATATATAACTTTTTTGTAAAAACGTTACATAAAATCTTTCCTTCACTTTAAGTGAAGTAGTGTTTCACCAAATCCAGTAAATGGCAGGTTGCAGTTTATAAAACTTGTGTGAAAATAAAAGGCTTATCTTCTACCGTCTTGCATACCACTTCTTACGATCAAAATTATGATATCAAGATCAGTTTCACTGGCTTTTATTATAGCTCTTAACTGAGCCTAAAGCAACAGAACTATAATAAGTGATAATAAAATGTAACCTGTTACAATTATCTTTCCCTTCTAACTGATGAGTAACTCAGTGACTGTCAGTAATTAGTCCAAAATCCACCGAATATGATCCGTTAAGCAGAAATATAAACTGATTTCTTTTACAGTTGCAAAGTTTATTATCAACATTCATACATTATTTCACAATGCATAAAGTGATACCTGTGTTCACGCTGTTGCCTTCACAATGTGCTTCGCCAAATGTTAAGAAATGCTGAGTAATTATGCGCAATAGATGTTATTTTTATTTATTTCAATCTGCCTGTTAAGATAATGTAATCATCTTTGGTAAGTGTGTGTAGTTGTAAAGTGCTGTAAGTATATTCAACAGATACAGTGGAATCCTCACATCAACATGGTTTTCCATAAGGATGTATATACCTATTATAAAAATACAAATATTTCAAAATCAGAAGTCACCGCTGACATTTATATAATATGCAGAGACATTATGGTTGCTCACAACAAATTACCCTGGAAGCCTTTGGCACCAATTGGCAGTGATGAATCAGACAAAATGGCTACCAAGGGTCCCAATAACAGACAGATACACGATGGCAGAGAAACAAGTAAGCAATAAACTTCCATCAAGTCCAGAATTACACACACACACACATATATATATATATAAATAACATTGGAACTGTCCAGTTACTGGGTTACGTTGACTCAAAGGTGGCGACTAGTGATGAAATAATCATCCAATCGACTAAACAACAAATTTAGGTTGGAAAAACCTGTTAAAGAGTTAACATTCACTGTCCCGTCTGTGTGCAATACATGCTTGAGCAGCTGTGGTCTGTTTCATTGAAGTACAATGCCAGCCTTGCCATGTTTTTTTCTGCTCACATGAATTCATATACGTCATGGGTAACAACAATGCTATAGCAGCCATCTTGCCCAAAAAGAGCAGATACTGGGAGGAGGGAGGAAGGCTCCCCCAAGTCATATGACTGCACTGTCTGCAGACAACTGCAGTGACAGAGCAAAAGCGTCTAGACGAGTCTGAGGCAGCAGCAGATCAGGTACACATGCACTGTCGCACACAACTTACTTTGACTTCCACATGTACCTGTTTTTAGTCACATCTATATTTACCTTCTTTTCATTTCTGCACAACGGGATGCAAAAGCTCATCAATTTGAGTAGGAAATAGTATGACACTTAACCGCTTCGAAAGTGTCGACAAGCATTGTTCGAACTGAATTCTAGTGGAGATCTCAAAATATATCATTTCAAAATATATCAAATACGCCAGGCTCAACCACACAGAATGTGTAAAAACAATGCACAAGACATCTAGAATTTTTCATTTAAAAAAATGATGACGCGCTCAGATTTGAAATGACATTTAAATATTTGTGTTATAGCTATAGTGTGAAAGAAAGCAGACACATATACTTTGTGTGTTGTTGTCGTCAGACGGTGTGGAAAAATAGAAGCTACTTGTGGGACGTTTAAGGTAAATACTGAAAACATTTAGAGTTCAAGTGGCTAGAAACGTTTTCAAAATTGTTGTTGGGAGATGCAATCACGACAAATGAATAAACGCAATGGTCAATGATAAACCCTATTAAATCTATGCAGTATCTAAACTCCATTGTGCATCCCTTAAAAAGGGAACACACTAGCCCTTGTCTCAACCTACAATGTGTACAGCAACCAACCTTTCTGAGCTGGTGCAGGCTGCCTTCTGGATGGTGCACTCCTCTTGAACTCCAGGGCTGACGGCTGCTCCCCTGCAGAGCATAAACAAGGAGAGGAAAAGAAAAAAAAAAACATTTCATACAGGATTCATATTACCTCTCCTCAGGGCCACATAGATTAGGTTAGATTAGTTAACTGCACGTGCCTGAAAGAAATATATTATTCTGTGCTTTGTAATCATAAATTGTTATGGTGGTATAGCTGAAAGGGTTGGAAAAAAAAAAGGAAAAAAGAGAGAGAATACAGGGTTTTCCCCCTCAGGTGTCTGCTGAGTAACAGGTAACTTAAGCGCGTGTGGGGTTAATCAACAACCTCACGTGAGCAAAAGGTGCGTCACCTGCGCATCCTCCTGAAGTAGCGTGAACGAGGTCAAGCCTCCAAAACAAAACAGCCACTGTGTGGAATTCATAAGAAATAAGAAAACACACATCACACGCCTCATTTTAACGGTAAAAATTAATCGGACTACTTACGGTTTGTTACGCTAGAGCAGGATAATTAAAGATTTAAGCCAGTAGCCCGTTTTCTTTTCCAACACAAACGCAAGCCAACATTCACAAATAAACATTATTTTTGGCTAATGTGTGTGGGCTAATGCTGCAGTATCCACTATGTTAGGCAACTTGCGCTCTGGCGCCTGCCTTAGTCTACCTACCTGTGCATAAAGAGCTGTCTGCTGACAGACTGCAGAATAAAAAACTTTCACAGCGTTTATCTAAAAAAAAAAAAAAAAATTTGGCTGAGCGTGGCGACTCATGGGCGAAGGCGTTTGAGGAGGAGAGCAAAAAAATAAAAAAATAAATCCCATTTCCAACTGGCGGCTTCCTTGTAAATGTGCAAAGAGATGTAAAACTCCATCTCCCAATTTTATCAATTTCAGACAGACTCCAGACAGTCTCCAAGCGGTTACGTGCCTGCTTGTCCTGCGCGTGCACGCCGAATGGCGCGGGAAACGGTGATAACAGATCCAGAGTGACAGCGCGAGCAGCCAATGGCAACGAGGAGCCAAATCCAGCATCCAATCATAGTGGTTGATAAGTATAAAGCCCGCCCCTCTTCCTCCTCCTCCTCCTCCTCCTCCTCACCCGTCTGTTGACAGTGCACTGAATAAAACAACAGTCTGAGTTAAGCAGTTCATTGCACTGAGATGTGGGTCACTGACTGCAGCCTATTCACTCTGGGAAAATTGCAGAAGCATGGTATTATTCATTACAGAGAAATATTATTACCTCAGACATGTACATATATACAATACAATAATACACTTAATTGTACATCACATGGTCTAGATGTAATTACCTGCCTTTTTCATATGCTTTTTAAATATATACCATATTACATACCATATAAAAGCATATAAATATGACCTTGGGTTATAAAGTCACCAGACAGATTGTTTTAAATCTGTGACACCAGTTACAACTGCCAGTGATATATGCGGCAGCCATTGTGTTAATACATGCAATACTTTGTTGCACATGACTACATACAGCTGACTGAAATTTCTGCAATGGACCTAGCATTTATGTAGGCTTTATGAATATCGAGATGTCTCCATGCATGCCTACTTTATAATCCCAAAGGGAAATTGCAGTGTTACAGCAGCCAGGTCACATAAAATGAGGCAGATAAGAACCAAAATACAATTAAAAAAACTAAAATACAATACAATAAAAGCTGAGAATAGAGACATAAGTAAGAACTCTTAAACTGTAATATATATTGAAAATGCACCGTACAATGATAGTGCCCAGTAATAAATTTGAATTAGTAGTGCAAGTCGATAGATAAGTATACGGTGTACATATGCTGTACATTGTCCTTGGATATTAAAATAGAATAAATGGATTTTCTGCATAAAAGATGCTCAGAATGGAAGTTCAAATCCCAGTGTCCAGTGAAAGATATGGGATTCAAACCCCAGTCTCCCAGAAGATTGAAACAGACATCCACAAAAGCAAATCCTCCTGTTGGAGTATATTAAGCTAATAGCTCTCAGGTATGGCCACATGGTAACACATTCCTTTGACCTCCCCTCATTACAAAAACTGCTCCAACTTGGACACCAAATCAGACTCAGAAGGTCTCAGACAGAGTTAGTCTGCAGCTAAGCACAATACATAATGATTTAAAAAAAAAAAAAAAGAATATATTGCAGGCCTTTACACTCCCACTCCACAGCTCCAGTATCACTTTCTCAAGACAGTTGCTGATCCTTATGAATCAACAGCAAAAAGTATTGTCTCACACAAAACAACTTCCAAGTTGGATTTAAATTCTGTCAAAGAATACACAAGGCCTACAGACAAGTTTGTTGTAAAGAACCTCTGTCCTTTGGATGGAAAATAACAAGTCTTGTCTCCTTCGGCTTTGCACCCTTTATTTTGCATTGTTATGGAAACCCGCTGGATTTGGATAGGGCACAGAATCATTGAGGTCACCATAATAGAGTGTGACAGCTCCTCTTTTCACATCTATTTGGAAGTAAAATCAAAATTCCTGGGAAAGTGAATCCAGGGAGCATAGAAATACTGTATCTCATACAGCTTTGGAAACAGCTGTTTAGAGTGAATATTTATATAAGGCGTGGAATACATATTGATATGAATTGCACCTGCATTCATTTCAAGGAGAAAAACTGTATCCATGAGCTTATTTGTGCAACAAGAAAAGTGTGAGTTTGAGAGGCTGAAACATCAGGCTTTTAGAAAGTTTAGAAAGCATGTTATAAAAGAGCAGTAGAAAAATGTGGTGGAAATTGTGTATTTCCTTTGAAGAAGTGAGCAAATAAAATGAAGATCCAACAAGCCGTTGTCTTTTGTATATTTAATTAAGAAAAGAATGAAACAATCAGATGAAATTGTAAATAAGGATAAAAAGGTAAATGAAAGGAAGAGCAGGCGAGCACACAGTCAATCCTATTTCAGCTGAAAGGACAGAGATCATACACCAAAATGCATATGAAGCATCTGACCAAGAAGGGAAGATGCAGTCACATATTTATAACCTCACAATACACAGCAGACATAGCAGAGAATGGCAAGGATATCAGAATCACCTCTAACCCAGATAGTCTGTCTCCAGCTAAGTGTTCCTGCCCAAGGCTGGAAACCCAGGGCAAGACGGACCTCCAGACTGCTGTTCTTCTTCCTGATTACAAACAATTTGTCCTCCAACCACAACACCCAACCAAGATACCAATGTACCTTATGACAGAGATGACCCGAGACAGAAATTATCTAAGTGTGTAGAATGCAGACTAAATGACTAGAAAACAAGTTATTACACTAAAACATATCTAGAAACAGGAAAAGAGAAATTTTGCCCTCACAAAAAAAATATTTTTAAATGTTTTTACTTGTACACTATTATAAATATTGGCCTGATTACCTTGAATGCAGCAGTAATTGAACATGACATACAATGGAGTGTCTGGGAGCTTGCAATACTGTTGATAAATTCCATTTCATATTACTTTTAAAGAGAAAAGGAAAACATTTGCCAACTCAACATCTTGTCTGTACAATTCCTACAGTCCACTAGAATTCACAGACTGTCTTTCACTAGGAAAGCCCCTTTACGCTTTCTCAAAGTAAAAATCGCACGGCTGATCCCCTCCATCGCCCTGGCTTTCAGATATTGACCTTGTGGTGCTACAAAATAGCTTCTTCCTCACTGCGGGACCCCATAATGAGCCAATACAATGAGGCTTCAGTTCACTGCTCACCTCTCTTTGGTGTCTCTCGGGGTCTTTGTTGACGTTTGTCAGCCCAGGAGGAATTTGGGGGTTAGAATTCTGCTGTAGTCTAGCTGTAGACTCAGACAACAACTTTGACTCCCAGACTTAAGCACGAAAGAGGAAAAAACTTGGTCAGAGATAAAAAGGCTTTGACCTTACAGGAAAATCAAAGGAGTGACTTGAATAAAGATTAAGCACCATTTTGAATTTCAGCCAAATTGACCAAGATTTGAAAAAGGCAAGAATTTATACAGCATATTTGCTATAGCACTAAAATTGGAAACCAAGAATGGTCATATTTTTAAACTTTAAACAATTTTCAGGCTCTGATGCAAAGATCTGTTGTGCTATTAAACTTGCCTCCAATGGTAAAGAATGGTGGGACTGGTTAAAGTGAGTTAAGTAAACAACTCTACACAAAGCAGATCCGAAACCCAATTTTGGGAACAACCTAGAGTATGTCTCATCTATGAACCCTGACTAGTGTCAGTCAACCCCGCATGATGATGATGATCCCAACCTAATACTGTGCAGAGTCAAATGAAATAAAACTATTGTGTCCATATAAGATGAAAATTTCACTGCTAAGATGTGTGTGAAGCATGCACCTATAAAAATAATAATAATATTGTTGTAATAATATTTTGTATTGTAATAATATAAACTATCATATGAGAACCAGTGTTGTATCTGCATGGTCTTTTATCCGCATGACCGACCTTCTCAGTTTGAATCTCTGGTGATTCTGTGACAGCACCTGCACATTTTATACTTACTGTTAAACACAGAAAGCTGTTATGTTATGTTATACTTGTGTCCTGGTGTTTATGTAGCCAGACTATAATTTCACACCTCCCTAAAGCAAACAGAAGAAAAACACAACACATTAATGACAATGCAGTTTCAATCTTAATCTATTATAAATACCTTTTCATACATCATTCTCACTAGACAGCCAGGCTTACAGAAGTTGGTATAATTATTTATGAATAGTTAGCAGTTCATTTTATAATCTTTGTTTTTATTAAGCCACTAAATGTACTCACAATTACAACAAGGGGCCATGACAAACTTCAGTACAAGGCATGTACTCTGTGTGTGTGTAGAACAATATTGTTTCCAATTCAGCCTAGAGGTGTTTAGAAACAAACTCATAATGATATATATATATTCATAGTCTACCTGCGGGTCTACTAGAATTTCTAAACTTATAAAAGGGAAGAGGCTTATTCATAGATTATTAATGAGGCGCGTTTTTATAGAAGCAAAAAATGAATCAAATGTCCAACAAATGTATTTTGCACAACAAACACTTTTAATGGACTGCATGCAGCTGTGGAGGGCAGACAGATGTTGGCTCAATAGTGGTCAGCCAGCGTGTTTACCTGACTCGATGGGCAGCTGGCGTTTCCCACCCCACAATGCATCATCGCTGCCATGTTTGTATCCCGTTCACTGCCGCATAGAGGCTGTCCCCTTGCCAGCCCCGCGTTTCGTGCCACCACAGCGGCGAAATACTAAAGATTAAATGCGCTCTCCGGTTTTGTAATCAGACTCTGAGCGGGATCCGCCTTGCACCATGTCGGCCAACGCTGCGGGTGAGTAACGTTCAATGTCAGCGGGGTTTTTTGTCGACAATGCAACGTTAGCTCACCGGGCTAACTGTCGTTAACAGCGGGTTAAAAACACGGCTGCACTGACGGTAGGCCACATGCTGGACCCCCCCAGCTATGGTCAACTTAGTTAAACTAGCTTTACCTTGAACAAACGAGTAGTGACCGCCGACGACTGACACTCCTGGTTGTAAACAGAAATGAGTTTAAGCGAGCGGCGGCGGTAGCTTGGCAGCTAAGCTAATAATATGTTACAACGTGGCGTATTTGGCGACATTTATGAGCGTTTATATCGCTGACTTATATTGATGTTACCCACAAGATAAGCGAATGAATTCAGGGTCAAGTCGTGGGCTAATGTCAGCATTAAAACGTCCACTTCAAATGTCCGGGTTGGGGTTGCTAGCAGCTACGCTAGTTAGCTGGACAGCCTGTAGTAACTGGTGGGAAAACGCTTCATTTCACTTGAATAGTCGATCGAGGGTAATGTTGGCGTCCCGTTTGCCACGTTAACGTTGCTCTCGTGGTGTTAAAGTCGCCAACGTTGTGTTTTCAGGTGAACTGTGGCTCCCGTAACGCCAGGTGTTTGGGGCTCCGGTGTAAGCTAACGTTAGCCGCCTCTGACCCGATTCCGCACCTGGCAAATCGTTATCGTTTAGGAAGAACACGCAGTTCTTTGGCCGATTTAACACAACTTACCCAACTGTTAGCCACACAGCGTTGGGTTTTATTTTCTGGCCTTGTCGCCGGGGCCAGGACTGAACCGCACATGTGCGTAATAAGCGCACCAGTGTATGGCGCAGTTTACGCGGTGTTTTCAGTCCACATTAGCGTCGGGCTGCAGTGGCCTCCAGAATTTACTTGGCATGTCACTTGCAGTCAGAGTGACTTTGAGGTGGTGAAAGACACGCACCAGTCTTGTGAACGCATTAGCGACACTACATGGGTCCCCCCCCCCCCAAAAAAGGATCTGGCTCATGGAGGTGGGTTCTTCAGAGGACCCGAAGGCCAGCCTGCACTTACACCTCTTCCTCAAACGAGGCAGTCTCACAAAGACAAAATCTAATGGTGTATTCGGGTAGTCCTCATCAACACTACAGTTAAATATTTAACAGTGAAAATGAGTGAGTGAACACCAATAATAAATGGAAACACTTTTCACTACATCTCAGTTTACAGTGTGGTCTTTGAACTTTTAAACAAGACAACAAGCAAATAGTCAGGTTATGGTAATATGTCCATATAACTAATATTTTTCAGTTTCACCCTTTGGTTAACAAAATTCAGGCTCCCCACAAGAAATATATATTCCAATATTTACATCATGCATTGGCTTTTCTTGGTCAAGTTCACACGCTAAATTAACGAGTTACTGATTGTCACCTGAATGCAAAATGAGTTGTGGGATACTGGGGGATTCCAACCAGACACCAACTTTGTCTTTGAAATTGGTGCAACAGAAGGCTGCGTTTCCTAGCTGTTTTGTAATGTAATGGGGCAGCTTCATCAGCCTGTTTTGTCTGAGTGCAGAGACTGAAATGTTAGACCAACAGTTTTTGGACAAAATCTTGGCCAGATCCACAACCTCATCTCAAAGCCAGTAATATACCTTTTTCACAGAAGACATTTTGACATATTGCAGCAGCAGAAAAGCGCAGGTGTAAATAAAAAAAATAAAAAAAAGAATGATGGTTGAATTTCATTTAGTTGCTTTGGTTTTGGGGTCCTGGTATTGTGCATGTTGGCTCACTGTAACACTGTCACAGGGACTAACCTCAGGAGTTAAATCACAAAGCCAGTGCCTCTGCAATCAACCAAGTAAATGGAGCAGAGTATTGTCCGACTCATCTTGGATGTAAATGTCTTCAGTTTGTCATTGTTTCCAACATTGTGTCATATGAGATACTTTTTTAGGGAATGTCTGTGAAGTCACTGTTCTGCTTATTCCTCCCATTTTTTCCTAGATAATGTGTGACTGAGGGAATCAGGGGTTGCCCTTTGATCTGCTATTTTCTCTCAGTAGGCCTATTTGCGCTCCCTTTGGTAGAGCCAGTGTGCCGCGTTTTATGTAGTGGCAAGATGGGAAAACTTAAAACTGAGTGCATGGGGCACATGAGGCCAAATGATTGTTGTTGATCTGTATCAGTTGATGATCAAACAACAGAGGGAGGTGTGGTAGATGCTGTGATTACAAATACTCGTTGAGGACTAGGACTAGTCTAAACTAGTTTAAAATTTTAAACTTATACAACTATACTGTAAAGGCCAAACGTTAATTTCATGTTTGGACAACTTTTAAACACTGGGAAAAGTAGTACAGTACCTTTCTATTTGGATTCAGCCATGAGAAAAATGTGTTTACCAGTCTACTGCGTGCTGTTAGTACGCATGGTATTTGTGTAATTGTTGCACAAGTTGTTGATTCAGATTGGCATGAGGGGCATGTGCAGTCAGTGTGCTAATAGTCTAAGAACATTTCAAATCGTGCAGGCCAGTAGGACAGACTGATGTCAACCTATGAGGATGGTGCCTGTTATTTGCATAGTCAATTGCTTTGATGGGAGCAAATCTGTAAACAAAACCGGCTTTTTTGTTGCAGATTATGACTTTGATGAATATGACAAACCTGGTGCTGAGCGGTCACGCAGGAGGAGAGGTGAAGATGACGATCTAGAGAGGTAAATCTTATCATGCTTACATGTCTCTACAGGAAGAGTGCTGTATGTATGTGTATGTAATTCACCTGCTATGGTAGTTAAAATCAGTTCAGAGTTCAGTTTTTCAGTTTATCTATAGCCGTAAGTACTACAAATAACCCAATTTAGTAAAATTTGACCAATTAAGCCAGTTACCTTCAGGCTTAAGTGGTGTGTTAATGTGATAGTCAGTGTTAAGGTTATTTACAGGTAAGATGTATTTTACCCTTTGTTTTAGTCTTCTATCACATAGTCTAGTTTCCTTTAGTTACTGTTAAAGGTTGAGACTAGTTAAACATACTGTACCTCACTGGGACATACAGTGAAAACAAGCACTTTATTATTGCAGAATAACATGATTATTACTCTTGAAATATTGTAATCAGTTTATACTTATTATAAAATAATTGCCCCAAAAAAAACAAAAGTTTTTTACTGCAATGTATTCCAGCTGCTTGTATACCCTAAATATCAGAATGTGGGAAGAGACATTATAACCTACCAGTCAACCAAAAAGATAAGATAAGGCAGCATTCTATCATTTGTAAATAGACATAATACTCTGCACTATTTTCTGACCCAGCTAACCTGTTATTGGTTGTCTTTTCTCCTTGGAAGTGATTTGGGAGAGGATTTGTTGGAGGAGGATTGGCTGTCAGGTAAAAAGGTAAGATAAAACAAGATCGCTTTCAGTCTCACTGCTTTTTGTTTACTTTGATTTCGTGCTTGGTACCAAAACACACTTGGCTTGTCAGTATGGTTTCTCTGCTTACAAACAGGAAACGGAAAATAATATCCAAAACACTGGGTGTTGGTGTTGGTAGAAGATTTAGAAAATAGAAGCGAACAGTTGACTTGTAGCAGGTGGCTCCTCCACAGGGGGAAGTGTTGATGTGAACCAGGAGGAAGTACAGTGGACAAAAAAGAACAGTGTTGACCTGCCCAGATTGCCTTCACCACATGGGAATAAAGCATCCTTTGGGGTTGGAGGTGGTCCCCTGCCCCCACACCTTACACACAGGCAAACAATTGAGGAAGAGTAGAATACAAATTTAAAAGAGCACACCATAAGGCTCCTTTTTTTTCTTTCAGAATCCCTCAGAAGTGTCAGATGAAGAGCTGAATGATGACCTTCTGCAAAGTGATGATGAAGATGTAAATATGAGGTACACTAATTACATAAATGCCATGTGTTCAAGTTTTTAACATTTATATATATAATCTGACAAAGTTAAGATCCAAATTTAGCACATTTTACCTTCATACTTCATTTCTGTTATCTGCAAAGTCCCAATGTTGTGTTTGTTTTCAGTGGTCAGGCTGTGAGCCTCAATGCCACATACAACTTGGGCACATCCTATGAACAGCAGGACAACTTGCAGGAAGCAGACTACACAGATGACGTTGTGAACCTGGGTGCAGAGGGCTGTGAAGAAGAGGATGTAGAGGAGGAGGGGTACCAGCAAGAGGGGGAAGAGGAGTACGGCAACGCAGAGATGCCTGAAGACCAAATGGATTACACTGGAGAGCAAGCTGAGGGTGACGATGGCTACCAGGATGAAGTGCTAGACATACAAATCAATGAGCCCATAGATGGTGAATTTCAAGTGAGTTCTCACTTTTGCTTACTTCTACATAAAAGCCTGCAGATGCACACGCACAAACACAAACACACACATCCTCCCACTCCCCTTTTCTGTCTAACTCTATTGTATCCAAGAGATAATGTCAGTTTTCTTGTCTCGGTAAGGGGACAGTCAGGATTGAAAATCCATTCAGGAGAAGGAGATGTTGGTTGGCGTTTTTGGGCAGGGGAGGATTAGATTCATTATCACTTCCTGCCAGTTAATTTCTCCATCTTGCTGACAAAGTTTGTGTTGACAGCTTGTTTGGCATGAGGTAATGCTCTGCTGTCGCCTCCAAATCCCCATGCCATTGTGACCTTGGGCCCTGTATCTTTGGGGGAGTAAGAAGCTGCTTTGTGTCGGGGAGATGTGCTGCCAATCGGCGGAGGTTAATGTGGGGGGCTTTTATCTCTGGCTTTAGACTGGATCTGATAAAGCCTCATGCAGGTGAAAAGATTATTGACCTTCCTGAGGACACCCCATACAGTTTTCTAATGATTGATGCGAGTTTCCCTTTTATTCGTTTCCCTTCCCTCTTAGCCAGGACTAAGAGGATCAAAGATAACACCAGATCCATGTGCAAATGTCTGTTTTGGTCCATTTACCAGGGTGTGATGGTGTTTGGCACCTGACAGAGATATATTAGCCTACCTCCTTTCTCCAAACAAAGATAAGATGTTGACCTTCTTACTGAGGGTGTGCGGCACAAGTGGAAGCCTATTTTGGATTTTGGGAAAGTCTGCACGTGTGTATTTGTATTATGTGTAATAACTTTTTACAAGGTCACTACTCCCTGGCCTTGACATTTTGCTCGTCATGGTATTCATTTAGTACTATGTGGAACAGTTTAAAGGATTAAGCTGTTGTGTTCCCTTGGGGCAGCCTGTCCATCCGTCTGGTTTGCTGAGTGTTTTTTTCTTTTCTTTTCTGCATTAATATGTGCTGCTGTTTGGCAGGTTAATGGAGCGCAACACCAAACACCATGGTGTGACCTACAGTCTGACCTTATTTAGCAATGAGTTTTTGTTAGAGGGTGTTCTACAGATGGGATGTTTGAATTACTAGCAACTCCTATACCAGTAGTAGGAGCTTGCTGGTTTGCTGGAATGCCTGAGGTGTGTATTTGGGATTATATGAAATCATTGCATCATGAGTTGAACGGAAATTTTTCTTATGGAGTAGTAAAAACTGATCTGTCATCTCCCAGAATGTTTATGTCTGTGTGATGTTTTTTGCACGGAGTCATGAACTGGCAGCGCGGCCAATAACGGAGTGATTTGCGAGGAGTCAGTCAATGATATTTTCACCATCATTGAACTGGGGAGGAGTGTTTTTATCTGTGCCTGCATTTCTGTATGTCATGTCAAACATTTACATCTCATTGAATTTCAAATGCTGTCAGGAATAGTAATGAAGCCTGGCTCCCACTGTTATGGTAATTTGGGTTTGGGGGGGGTTACATGGTGTCTCCCAAAATCCTCTCCACAACATTTTAATGTTTGCCTTTTTATGCTCTGTGTGATTTGTCTTTTTTCATATAAAAAGGTAAAATTTCTATCCATCTAAATATATTCAAGTATATCATCATTAAGCCCACTCTTTATTTTAATGATTCAAATTAGATTAAAAAAATTTACATCCATGTTTATGTACATCCATATTTCATTGCTCAGGGATGTCAGTTGAACTCATCCATATAGCTCTCATGCTTATATATATTTTCCGTACATCATAACAGCATTGCTTAGCATAAATAGATGTTTTTATTTTCAACAGAGACACTAAGAGCCTGTTTTCCAGCAATAGCTGAAATACAGTCAGCCATTGCTGATCCTCATCGAAGCGTTGTTACTACTTTAACTAATCAATACGTATTATCCATGTGATCTTTAAAGGATGATGAATATCAGACCTCCTATAATGATCAGGCCATGGATGAACATGGAGTCCAACAGGAGGAGGCCCCCGGGGAGGAGGACGAGGTAGGGGGAGAAGAGCAGCAGGAAGAGGAGGAGGAAGACACAGCCGAGGGCTCTCAGGTGTTTGACACAGAGGAGGTATGCCGAGACCCTCCATACAACACCTTATGCTTTTTTTTTTCTTTTTTTTTTTTGCTATGGATTGATTGCATTTTTTTTCCTATTAACTAAAACTAATTCTCATTTGGTAGTTTGTTTTTTTGAAAACCTTGCAGAAGGTTTGAAGATTGATATTCAGTGTATTCAGAGTTAAAAGTTGACTTCTATGATTATGTTCACTATTGATTAAACTGCTGTTTCTCAATTATCGGTTAATTATTTGGCCTAGAAAATTCTCAAAAACTCAAACTCAATTTCCTAAAACTCAAGATGTCATTGACAAATGTCTTGTTTTGTCTGACTCACAGTCCAAAACCAAAAGATATTCAGTTTAATATCATGGAAGACTAAGAACGCAGGCAAATATCCACATTTTAGAATCTGGAGCCAGAGGACTTCTGCCATTTTTGTTTTAAAAATGACGGAAACTATAAATTGATTATCATAATTGTGGCAGATTAAAATTAACAATAATTAATATTAATTAAAATCAACTAATGGATTCATCGGCTAATTGTTTCAGCTTTAGACAACAGTACAACAGTACAGGAGAGGAGATTTTGTGAACCATGATGAAGTTAAACACAAGCAAGTGTAGAGTGTCACCACTAACTTGGATTTGCACACAGCTGTGTCCATTGTAGAAATGGTGAAGGATATGTGTTAGAATGGTAGACTTTTGTTTTTCAACCTCTGAAAATGTCCTCAGGTTGAAAATGACGCTGTGCCTGAAGATGAAACAAAGGAGGAATCGGATGAGGAGGATGAGGAAGATGAAGAGTCTGGTCGGATACGGTTTAAATCTGAGAGGAAGGATGGCGCTGTTGTGCGGTTGGGTGATGCATGCAGTAAAAGGAGGAATATCCCTGAGACACTAGGTACAAATTATTCCTGCTGGGCATAATTTATCATTCATTCAGTAACAGCTGGGGTGAATCCTCAAATATTTTCTGATCTTGAATCTCTCCTCTACACTGTAATTAGTTTACATTACTATGGACTGGAACCTGTATTTTATCCCAAGTTCAGGTTTTTCCAGACGATTCATGTTCAAAAGCTCTGTTTTCCTGTCCCATCTGTCATTAGAACTGTCAGAGAAGGCCAAGCAAGATCTGATGGAGTTTGAGGAACAAGAACGGCAAAAGAAACAAAACCGTTTTGGAGGCAGAGGGCGAGGAGGCCGAGGAAGAGGAGGCTTCCCAGCTTTTGGAATGGTGGATTTTAGAGGAGGAAACAGAGGAAGAATGAATGACCAGAGGCTCCCCCTGATGGGAAACATGGGCATGCAGGTAAGCCGTTGTATAGCCATCCACCTGAACAGCTTTAAAGGGATCATCTACACTGAGTAACGCATCACTCAATACTGAACCACTTCCTCTTGGAGAGTAGCTAAAGGGAGCATAAGGGCTTCACTGGATAAGATGATTTGAAATGGCTTGACTTTTTACCTTCTTGTACTTGTCACAGTTACAACAAGGCTGGGTGTTTGTCTACTTGACGTGTTTTATTTGCTGCTGCTCTCTTTACTATCAAGACCTCCAAGCTATGGTCGTTTACGCATGAAAAAAGTCAAAACACTCACCCGTATCAATGTTGATATATGGATTATAGCAAATCATTTGGCAGTAGTCCATTTAGACAGTATTATACCAAATTAAATTTGTTCTTTGCCCAGGATTTAGTTTCTTGCGGGCTTTTATTATGAGATATCACTCCAAGCATTTAATCCTTTGATTTACATGGTTCATCAGTTCATACAAGACCTTTTGAAGGTCTAGGGAAAAAGTCACTTCGAACATGTAACCTAAATAAAAAGAAGTGGTGATGATCTTCAATAACACTGTGGAAGGTTATCTGATTTAAGAACTGGTTGTTACCATAGTCACTTCCTGTTAATCACAACGTTAAAGATGCCACATTTCCATTTTTTATGTTATTTTTGATTTGATTACTGAGTGAAATTATGCATTTTACCAAGGCTACATTTAGTAAAAGTGCACAAAAACAAATGTACATAAATGATAAAATACCAATATACCATTGTGACATTTCACTCCAGCTCTCCATTATTTTGGATTTTTTATTTAATGGCTGTCAAATTCAAAGCAAAACATCATGACTGGAAATTAAAATTTAATGCCAAATGGACGAGATGCCAACACCACAAACATTCTGCTGACTGCTGTTAATGGGCTCGTACTTTTTGCAACATACTGTATGTTTAACCACTTGACTAATTTGGTCACTGGCATGTTTGTTTGTTTGTTTGTTTGGTAGCTTAAACAGATAGACTGGCCAATTATCAAGGACCCATTTGAAACATCACTTGACAATATAATTATTATTCATTTATCAGCTGCTGCATCACTGGTTGATATATCAGAGAGCTGACTGTTGGCGATGGTCTTTGTTTCTTACTCTTAATGGCTATAGCTCACTTTAAAAATATATATTGTGATCCCACCAAGGTTACCTTCACATTTATGTCACTTATACAAATTCTAAAGAACACATGTACCTTTAATCTTAAGGGGAGCCTTGGATTAAATTACTTTAGGATGCCATCTTCAATCTTGCTGGTGAATTGACTTGTTGGTGTGTCATCGCATGGCTGCAAGCAGTGATATCAGAATCTTCCCAGAAAGAAATGTGTTTTGACAGGTTGTTTTGGGTTTCCCTCCTCTCTGTTTCCCCATCTCTTTCCAATTAGCAGCCATCCCGAATGCCTCCTCCTCATCAGCTTCATCAGCAGCAGTTGCAGTCCCAGCAGCACCACCCCTCACGTCCAAGAGGACCTCCTCCCTTCCAAGACCATGGGCGCCCGCTGGCCCAGCAGCTCCCTCAGCCCCTCATCCCCCCGCACATGGCTCACCGCTCCCCACCGTTGCGGCCCCAGATGGAGCCACCACCACGAATGATGAGCTCACCGCCACCCAACTTCCCCCAGCATCACCAGCAGCAGCCTCCGCAGCCCAAAAACATCCACATTAACCCCCATTTCAGAGGGCCTACGTCATCCTCTGTGCAAGGTAGATTAATCACCTTGAGTGCTTTATTAGACTTTTTTTAATTTAAATACTATTGCTTTAAAAGAATTTCCCCTCGTTTCCAGTGTTTTTCTGGGTTCACCACAGTGCTGCACGGTTAATAGTATTAAAACTGATTTTTCAATCAGATTCATAAAAGACAACAGTTCTGCCACCTATGCAGTAGCAAAGAGATATGTTGCATCAAACCAAGCTCTCCTAATTATATACAAGTTGCCTCAACAAATGACAAGACTGGGTTTAAACCATGTGGTGAACTGTGCAAAGGCAAAATGTGAGAGAGACATAAGAGACTATAAAATTGTGCTTGTACAAGAAAAGGTCATGTCTGTTGAGTGGAATCTTTTGGAATCACAGGTGATGTCCAAGCACGTAATTTATAAGCAGCATTTTTCCGTAGTTGCTGCTATAGATATAGTAGATTCACTAAATTACCTCTGTAGGCCTCTATATTAAAATAGCTGTATTCATTTTAAAAAAAATGTATTTTATTCTGGAGTCCAATTTAAAAATCCAAAGTTTATTATTTTGACCTTCACCATTTAAGTCAATCAGTTGGCTATAAGCTGTCTGTTTAAGATAACATCAGTGTGCCCTTTGTCTTGTGCAAAGTTTACGTGCCAGTCCCATACCAGTCACAAATGTTCTGTCTGCATGAAGACAAATAAAAATGCAATGAATATTCTTTAAGATTCATAATCTAAATTCTGAGTATGTTATCCAAAACTGTGCAGCCCTAGTTAATCAGCAAGATGCTCAGTTGAGGTGCATGATGCCTTTATGGCTGGCAGTTATCCTTACGCTGTCCTGAAAGGTGTCTGGATTAGAATGTCATTTTGTTGTTTGGTTGAATGACAAGTGAATAGCTCTCTCAGCCAGTAATGGGTTTATCCTCCTTTTTTCTTCTGGCGGCATCACCATTTCATTCCCTGAGATGGGTTTATCTGGCCTGTCTGTCCAGGCCAAGATTGAAATTTTGTTAGCAAAGCATGTTAGTGTGTGTGTGTGTGTGTGTGTGTGTGTGTGTGTGTGTGTGTGTGTGTGTGTGTGTGTGTGTGTGTGTGTGTGTGTGTGTGTGTGTGTGTGTGTGTATCACTGTGTGCAAGTGTGCATGGGGTTTGGGTTTTACTCCTGAGAGGAAGACATGTTCTGGAAAATCGGGGATTGCCTGTGGTTATGATTAACTGTGTGTGTGCGCGCGCATCTGTTTGTATATATGTCTGTGTATATTTATATGTTTATATATTTATTTAAGGGATAGATTCCAATTGAATGTTTTCCAGTTGTAGATGTTGACATACAGTTACAGTAACCCTTATTTTGAAGCAGGATGCCAGCAATATGACAATCCAGTTTATTGAATTGTATTGTGCCAAATGTTGTCAAACAGCAAATGTCTCATTCGTTTTTACTTGTTGAATTTGGCAAATAATTCTCATGTATTTAATATTTCCTTGAGCTCCCTGGTCTGTGCCCAGCTGTGTAAAGATGTGAGGAGCAACTCTGATATAAAATTTAACATGTGTGTCTGTGTAACAGCCTTTAGCATGGAGATGTCTAATGGGCTCCTCCCTGTCTACTATCACCACCCTTTCTCTGCCTACTGCCCCTCATTTTCATCCCCCCTCCACCCCCCTTTCTCTTGCCCACACCCCCACCCCTCCTCTTTCTCTATCTCATTGCAGTGCCCTTGATGCCTCCTGCTCAGAGCCAGCCCAGACCTGCTGTGGGTCCTCAGAGGTTCCCCGTGAGTAGCAGCTGCTGCTCTCCCTCCCTTTTGCCTCACTTTCTCTCCCCCTTCACACGGATAGCGTCCCTTTTTGTGAGGGCAGTATCATTACGGCAATTAGACCGCCTGCCCTAGCCAAATACTGTTAAAGCAAATCTGTAAACACTGATACAAGTCTGACTGCACAACTGGAAATGCGTGATAGGGGCTTTAGGCAGTAGACTTTTGGAGGTCGGGGCTGCAGTGGCGGGACTTTGTTAGCAAGTCTTCATGGATGGGCTGGGGCTCAGACTAACCAGCTTGGCACATAATGGAATTGTGAAACCAGGATATACTGCCAGTTAAAATTCACTTTCCACAAGTTTGTGTCCCAAAGGCACGGAGACCTTTTTTGAACGGTATTTGAATTAATGAAACATGGTGGAGGTTTGATGGGGCTGGGGCGAGCCTCTTGCACCAAATATTCCGAAGGCTGAATTTCATGTCAGAGAAAAGGGGTCTTAAGTTAGTGATTTCCTGTAAGAAAAGGTCCTTTTATTTTACTCACAAAGAACCCATCCAAGAGATGACGGAAATGCCTTTAAAGTAATTACTGTATTGAGGGAAATGACTCGCCAGCAAGTCAGCCAAAGTGCCTTAAGTTACTGTCCTTCTAGTTAATGATGCCCAGGCATCAGGTGGTGCTGATACTGACTGACATTTTCCTGGAAAGTGCATTTTATATGGATTTATGCAAATTAGCCATTGGAAATAGCTGCATCCAATTGCATTCATGTGGATTTACAACCCTGTTGCCAAATGAGCCAGGCTTTCACACACACGGGAGTCAATCTTTGTCGAAAAAACCCCCCCAGTATTTTTATTTACCTCTTTTCCAACCTTCAATGTCAGTATCGTGCAATTCCTGTTCCCTGAGGTCTGTGATTGTGCCAGATATTGATCGCACAGTAGCAGGGAGCTGTTTTGCCTCTTATCAGGCAGTAGAAGGTAGAGTTGGAAGGGTATGCAGACAACTGGGCTGATGAACAGCATAGTGTTGGATTCCCCAGCTGTCAATCGCGTTTAGGCTGCTGTTGCCAAGGACACAATTTGAAATGCAGGTGACATACCAGCCGGCAACATTCCATTTACCAGTGGGCACCTGATTACTCATGATTATCATACATTATCATCCCATCAAATTTAATTGTTAAAAGACAGGGAGAATGGGGGGTCATAGCCTCTAGTATCACTGCATTACATTTTTGCTGGTGGAGAGACTGGTTTTGAAATATTAATCTCAGCGCCAATTAAAGTTATTAGAATATTTAATCTGTTTAGATAATGACATTCAGTTTAACCCACGAAATAAAGATGCCACCATCCACACTGTTTGGATATGTTGTCAGTAAGGGCTGTAATTTCTAGTAGTCAATACCTTTTGGAAATCCTTTATTTCTTTTGATTATTAAATTCTTCCTGTATGGCAATTGGTAGCAGTCAAAGCTCCTTAACTCTCTTGTGAATAGTACTGTATCCCAAAATGAATATACTTCAATGCCAGCAGTCTGCATTGGTATTGGCTGTAAGAAGGTAACATGAAACCCAGAAACAAAACATCTCTTTAAACTCAAATTTCTATTAAATACTTTGACATTTGGCCCCTGTCCATTATATATGTCTTGGTTATCCCCTCACTGCTGAGAACTATCTTAGCATCAGTTACATATTGAGCAGCCTGCAGCCTGTTTATCAAGGATTAAAAGCGAGAGGATGAGCTGTTATTTGAGAGGTATTATATGGACACCAGAGTCCTCATTGTGCAAACCTGCCTGTCTGACCTTTTGGAACGGTATGATTGCGCCCCCATTGTGATCCCCTGTCTTTGTAAGCCCCTTTGATTAACTTTCTGTTAAGCAAGTTTTTGGGACTCTGGCCTTCTAGCTCTCTAACACCTCTCCTCTCTAAATACCGCCACGCGCAGTGGAATAAAGATGGATTAAGCCTTGATAGCATCTTAAGTAATTTACAATGGGCTTGGAGGAGGCAAGCAGCCCATTTGTGGAAGTGCCACGTGTTGAATAGCAGGTTAATTTTTCAACAGAGATGGATGTTTAAAAGAATGAAGGAGACAGTTATGAGGGGGATTCGAATTCCAAGGAGGGATTAAAGAGTTGTTATCTAGTTTTCCTTGGAAAATAGATGGGGAGTAAAGTGCATGCAATGAGTAGAAAGCTGTCGAACATACGAAGTGGTTGAAACAAAAGTGAGGGTACTTATCCCCTCCTGAAATTCCCTTTCCTTGTTAGAGACAGGCTTTTAGAAGGTTTATCAACAAAGCCCCAAATAGCATTAATGCAGGTTTGCTCACAAATTCAGGCTGAAGGGTTTCTTTAATATTGGCATGCATATTGATGTTTACAACTCAAGATTCTGCGTCTTTTTAATGACCCTAGCCCTTCAATTACAAGCGCTCCCTGCCCAATGCAATACTCCACAACAAATTCCCATTTTTCATTAGTTTAATTTGTTTGTGATTATTGAGTTCCCAGTATGGCCTATAATTCATGCGTTTTGTGTTTTCCTAGGGACCGGGAGACTTCCAGCAGCACATGTCTGGTAATTTTGGTCAGCCCCAGCGGCCCCCTCATCACATGGAGCCCTTTAGGAACCAGCCACCTCAAGGCCCTCAAGACAGAGAGCCCCTCTTTATGGGAGGTGAGTCCCACATCCAGCCTTCACGAGGGTTACAAAGCTCTCTTAGCATATTTAATCCTATTCGACATCACCTCTGGCAGTATACCTACAGGGTATGCTGCTAGCTTTCTGGTGCTGCTCTATTATCAGCACTCATGTTAAATGCATGTGTGTATATATATACATCTGAATGAGCCTTTGAAACTGCATTAAACCTCTATATTTCAGATTTTTCATTCAGTGTTAATGCAGAATTAAATACATCCCACTTGGTTGTTTACCCTTTGACCTTGATAGAGTTGTCTGTTTTCGTTTCCCTTGCCATAACGCTATACATCTGGAGAGGGAGTTACTGATGTATTGAAATTGGCTCACAACTGTTGTTTTTTTTGTTCTTCCTCATGTGGGCACAGAGCGCACAGAGTCAACACGGTTTCCAGGGCAGCACATGTTTGATCACCAGGGACCCAGCCCTCTGATGAACAACAGCCACAACCTCCACCATCAGCAGCAGCTGCCCGGCCAGGGCCACATGGGCTTCGGCCCACCAGGACCAGCCTTCAACCAGCCGGGCCAGGGTCCACTAGGACTTTTTCCGAGAGAACCCCCAAGACCCAACCTCCCACCCCACCAAGGTCACCAGGGGATGGCCGGCTTGAATCAACAAGGTGGCCCCCCTAACCAGCCCAGACCCTTCATGGGCCCTCGTCAGCCGTTTGGTCAGCAGGGGAACCTTTTCCCCCCTCCACAAGTCCAGTTTGGGATGCAGGTACGACTAAGAGTAAGTGATTTTTATAACCAATAGATGCCTGTGTATGTTGCCTGTGCAACAATTTTGGGCGGTTTCTGTGCAGTTCTTCCCCAGTTGTTTCTTGAATTTGTTTGCTAAATATGGTAATTTGATCTGAGTATCATGATGTTTTTTTAAGCATCCTCTCTTACCTGTGACAGTACTTGTAAAGGAGCCTGGCAAACAATTCACATGCTTTCTCTGCCATGAATGTATGAATTTTTGTCGGCTTTGCTCTAGATTATTAAAATTGCTGCGGCAAGAGCAATGACTAGAGTACTGTACACATGAATAAACTAGACTAGTTATCATATTCACTGCTACTGAAGCGTTAAGGAAAAAGACTCATGTCTGTTTGGCACCCTGGCATTTTGTCAAGAGACATAGACAAGAGCTCCCTCTAGTGATTGAATCATTATTGTTGTACTACTGTGTAGATACTTGAGGACACCAGTTGGAGGTTAATTATATGCAGGAATTGTCTGATTCGGTGTTGAGATTAGCATTCATAAGAAGTGATACGACTGCTGTTGTAAAAATGAGATAAAAATGACATGAATGTTTGGCATTACATGAAACAATAAGTTCACATTTTGCTGGTTTACTCATGTTGTAGTTTGTCTTCTTTCTCTGATATTTCAGGGCTTAATGCACAGCCCTCCTGTCTCCCAGCTTCCGCACCACGACCCCTTGCCATCCCATCAGCCCATGCACCAGCACCAGCAACATCACAGGCAGGAGTTACCCCATCATCAGCAGCAGCAGCTAAATGTCAGTATGCCTCGCCCCATGATGCACCATGGCCAGAATCCCTTCCATCAACAGCAGGCGCATGGTAGCCCCAGGCAGATGACTCCCCGCCCTCAGAACCCCCAACAGCGAAACATGTCCAACAGGCAGAGGATGGTGAGAGATTAACATACTAGCTCAACTGTTTTCTACTCAAACTGATGAAAGGCAGTAAAATGTGGTCCATATTATACAACATGAATGTTTATATATTTGCCCTTTCTTCAGAACACACCTGTCTCCAAGCAAATGCAGCAGCGCAACAGCAACCTACGGGAGCTCCCTGTAGCACCTGGCAACACAAACATGAACAGTGCCCGCCCTGCCGCCAATGTTAGGCCGGTTGCCAAGGCAACACAGGGGGTGCGTCCTGGGCAGAACATTCAGCCGGTGCCGGGTGGTGGAAGAGGAAGAGGCCAAGTTGCTGCCAAGATCGAATCACAGCCTGGGGGAGAAGGCAGGACAGTGGTTCGTAAGGAAATCCCAAGCACACTGTCCAGCACGGCACCACAGGTCAGCCTTTTAACATGTGAAAAAAAACTAAGGAATGGAAAAAACATTGTTTGCTGGCGTAATGGACAAATTATTTCAGATAAATGTGTATGTTTTTTTTTAAATATTCTTCTGAAATTATACTGTAAACTGAGTATTTTTTTTCCTGCTAAATTCAGTGACCCAGAAATTGTAAGCTTGGCCGAGCTTATTAGTGTGCTGACAAGGACTTTCATTTATTAAAAGCCCAATCATAAGGTTGTTAATGACAGCAGTCTCATTCCATTGGAAAGAACAAATCAATACTATTGCATTTTTCTCTTGGTTTTGCGTGTGTCAGGCCAAGTAATATGGTTGAAATAGGACACAGTGGCTCATGGCTCCCATTCCAGTAAGTGGAGACAGTCAGTGATATTGTCACTTTGTGTGTTGTGCCACAGGACCCTGATGAGGATGAGGAGACACGGCAGTACCGTCTGAAGATTGAGGAGCAGAAGCGTCTGAGAGAGGAGATCCTGAAGAGAAAGGAGCTGCGACGGCAGATGCAGGCTGGTGTCAGAAAGAAGGAGCTGCTGGACAGGCTCAGTACCCAGACAACCACTCCGAGCCAGGGCCCAGCTCCTTTACAGATTCTACCCTCACAACAAAATCAGCAAGCGCCACACCCTGTACAACAACAACAACAACAACAACAACAACCACCACCACCGCCACAACCACTGCAGCAGCAGGAACAAAAACAACAACAACAACAACTACAGCCACAACAGCAGAGACAGTTTCCTCAGAGACCACCACAATCATTAAATCAGTCATTAAAGAATCCTAATCAGGGTACCCCCATCCCTCCCAACGGCAGCGCTTCGACCACTACACCACGTCCCAATGTCAAGACACGCCTGCAGATGGTAAAAGGTAGCACCCAGCAGCCACAGACCCCCGGGCCTGGTCCAGACCAGCAATGGAAACAGCTCCAACAAAATCAGCAGCAGCTGCAACAACAACAGCGAAGGAACAGTGCTGTGCAGAATGT
This sequence comes from Macquaria australasica, assembly GCA_005408345.1. NCBI lineage: Eukaryota > Metazoa > Chordata > Actinopteri > Centrarchiformes > Percichthyidae > Macquaria > Macquaria australasica. The sequence goes on along the minus strand of SEMN01000019.1, from coordinate 55,431 downwards.
AAACAGGCCTGGTGCTGAGATCCAGTCCAGTCAGGTCCCCCAAAAGAACATACCTGTAACTCCCTCTGTAGGCCCTGGCCAGGCTCAGGCTCAGGCTCAGGTTCAGACTCAAGGACCTAAACCTGGGGCTAAAAGAACTGTGATGCAGCGAGCCAAAAATGCTGGTTTCGAAGGCCAGCAGGTGCCTCAAAAAGTCAGAGTCGTCAAACTTTCAGGAGTGGTGAGCATGCAATTTCATTTTTATCCGACACCTTCTTTTGTGTTTTGGTCCGACATTTATTTGATGCTCTTCAACAGATTTTACCTTTTGAAAAGAAATGCCACTGATTGCCCTCACACGGTCTATTTTGTAATCTAAAAGATATCTAACCTATGGGAATGACAAGCTGATGTCTGTGTCATTTTGGCAAAATTGATCTGTTAAGAGTTTCCTCTCTTAAGCTTTGGGAACTGGTATTTAAGCCACAATTCCTTCACACACATTTTACCTTTAGAACACAGAAAGGCTGTAGGCATTGAAGAGAGCAGTATGACATTTATCTGTAGAGTTGGACACCTCATCACTGCTCTTAAAGGTTGATATCCTCTTTTAAGGGCAGAATAGTATTCTTAGATAGAGGCCCTGGAGAGGGTAAAACAAGAATGACACTAACACCAACAAGTCCAGAATTACCACTGCCTGCTATTTTGTAGTCACTTGATAAGTTACTGCTGTGGCCTTAATTACACATTAATCTTTATTGAAAAAACACAAAGGCATGCATGTTAAACATTCATACTTGTCACTGATGAGACATGTTGGTGGGATTTGATAGTATTTGAAATAAGCCGCTTTCCGACTCCATCCCAGAGGATCAAGCTGCAGAGCCAAAATCGCAGGCTGGCTGCAGATGAAGATAACTGGGTGTCAGTGCGTTAATGGAAACCTGCGCAGAGCTATCTGATGTACCGCATCTTGGAGAAAAAAGGGGGAGTAGGATGTGAGGTGGAGAAAGAGAGATGGAAACAGAAAGAAACGGCTAAGGCCTGTAGCTGTGGTGAAAAGAAGATTGTCTAGATCTTCCACATTGTTCTGCCGTCATCATCGGGCTCTTGACAATGTTATCGCCTCTCTTTTCTTTTTTCTTGCTCTCTCTCTTCCTCTCTGTCATCCCTCAGTTGCTTTTTTCCATCATCCCATCTCTCAGGTGCGAGGCAACAAAAGAATGCCAATCCAAAACCCTTGTAATTAATCTTTCTTGCTTGAACAGGGGGTGGGGGGGGAGGCAACATAATACCTGTGTAAGAAAGTTGCCACTTTTGAGGATTTGGATTTGTATGGCTTAGGCACACAGATAAGAGGCAAATTATATTTTCATCAGGGATAATACAAAGCAGCGCAAGACACAAAAGCTGGGGAGGAGGGGGGGTATAAGGGGGATGGGGTACACATCGAGCTGCTGTCGTTCCAGTGTAGAGCAGCTTAGCATTTGATGGGTGCAATCAGGAGCTGTGATTTCTATAGGAGGGATTAATCCATTTACTCTCAACTGGGGACAGGTCAGAGATATCGCCTCTTTTCTTCCCCTGTATTGATCTGTCACATCTCTCTGCAGAGTCGGGGAAGAGACGACCTTCAATTCCTCCCCGCATGTCAACAGAGTTGAGCTGTGACTTTATTTGATAATGAGACCATCACCTTGTTGGGTTGATCTTTATTCCCCACAGCATGTCTGATACGGATCCAGCTCCAATGCTGGCACATTTTCCGTTTGCTTTGCAGATATGGCCTTGCGTTTCTCCCTGTTGTCCATAGACACTTTGCCTAAACGCTTAATGTGAAGTTTGTGATGCCTGCAAATGGAGATAAAGGCTGGATTTTTGTGTGCTAAAGTGTCCTCCATCATCCCCATCCAGGGTGGAAAGGGGCCTGTGGCCACCGACAGCACAGTGCAGCAACAAGGCACCTGGTCAGCAACCCCACTCAACCCGGTCGTCCAAAGGAAGGTCACCATGACAGGACAGCAGCCACAGGGTCCAGGTGGAACACCGCAGGCTAGCCGAGGAGGCATGGGCAACCCACAGCAAAACAGGGTATGTCATAAATGAGCACTCGCCTTCTTCTGTGCTTTGGACACCAGCAACCATTTCACCTGAAAGATATATATTAAAAGTGCAGACTGTGGGGTAATGGCAGTTCTGAAATAAAAGAAGCTAGAATGTCTCCTGTAAAGTTGTCCTGTGCCGCTGGCGCTACCCTGGCATTCAGTAGACATACCAATCGAGCAGTAGTGGTAATAAGACAGGACAGTATGCCAGGTGCAAGAGTATTGACAAGCTGAAAGCAGTGTAACACGGGGGGCTACACAAGGTCCCCTGGCCTCTCTGCACGCCTGTCACCACCAGGCTGCTGTCACAGTTACCATACTCACTGACACTGACAGTATAAGGCAGTCACCATAACGCTTGCATGGCTCCTCTCCCTTTATGCTCCCCCGCCCCCAACACATATACACACACACACACGCACTATATTCCCTCTACCTCCTCTCCTCTCTTTTCGGGGTCTCTCCCTCCTCCACCTCCTCTTCCTCTGCAGCAGAAGAAACATACCTCTCACTCTCAAGCTCAAATGAAGATATGCCATGCCACATGCATCATGTTCTGACGTTGATGTTCTATGTAGAAATATGATAAGTCAATCATGTGAAAGCTTGGCGTGTCTGAGAGGTGCGAGAGGAAAACGCATAGCGTTTCTAAATTTTCCTTTGTGCTGAGAAACAGTATCTCCACACGGTTGAATGCAGGATTAAAACATCAGCATGCTTGTTTAAGCAGTGAAAGGTTCAGTCTGTGTTTTTGCTGTCTTTTTTATAACCCTTCCCCGTATTTATTTCTTTTTTTTTTTATTACCTCATGTGGGCAATTTTTCTCACACCTGGCGTTGGTGTAGGTTGTCGTGTCGGGCCGGGGCCGAGGTAGAGGGGGTGGTCAGATGGGTCGAGGTCGTCCAATGTCCACCAGACAGAGCCAAAGAGGTGCAGAGAGCGAACGCTGTACTGTGTCCATAGAGGGCCTCTCCTCATCCACAACTGACGTTCAACTGAAGAACCTTCTCCGTTCCATTGGCCCCATAGAGGTAGGTACTGGATGTATTGCAGCTTGACATTTGCGTGTATTGTATTCTGGTACCTTTTCTTTTGACTTAATATGTTTGTAAAGCATCCAGTTTGTATAAAGAGTAACACAATTCTTGGCAGTCACTCAGAAGTTAAAGCTGTAACTAATGCCATATGAACTTATGTCATTTTTATATTTAAGCTGCGTACCTCATGATGTAAACTTAAAACATAGATATTTACTTGTTCCCACCAGAGTGGCAGAAATGACATTTTCTTAGTGTGATCCCATAGCGCCCTCTGTCGTAGTGACTAGGTAGGTAGAGAATGTGAATGAATGAATCAATTTCCCTCCACCACCCTCACTCCCTCTTGCGGATAAGGGGAGAATCTAGTAGTACTCAATTTGTACTTTACTATTTATGTGTATTGCAGATGTTCAAAATGATGCCCCAGCAGAGGAAAGCTGTCGCCACATTTTCCAGTCCCCAGCATGCAGCAAGTTTTCAAATGAGCTTCCATAGGTAATCAATATTCCTTCCTCTTTTCATCATCTTTATTGAAATACATGGTTAAGTGATTACATAGTGTGGTTGGTAGCCTTTACAATTATCCAATGTGATCGTCTTGATTATTTAGCTGCTGTACAGGTTGTACGCAGCACAACATAAGTGTTGATTAGTGTCTTTGCCTCTGAGACAATGGTTCAAACATTATTATCACAATTGCTACACAGGCACATGATTGATTTGTCCCACATTGATGTGTCGCTGATTGATGGATGCGGAGAACAATAGAGCCAGGGAGTCCTGTTACAAGAAGTCACTTTCTCCCAACGTGGGAGCTTCTCGTGCACCGCTCCAGCCTGGCATAGGAATATGTCAGGCCTTTGCGGTCACACACAGTCAACGTCTCTGCACAGAAGCATCATTCATCTCCTCTCAACTTGGAACAGCGAACATAAAGACATTTGCTGCGAGCATGCCACTGTTTGACTTTGTCTAGCAATTGTCCATTGTTGTAAAATGGCATTGGAGAGACACTGGACAGTTAATCCTACTTTGATCTAGTTTGTGAAGAATGTTTTGAGCGTCTTACACGGACACTGAGTAGAACTTATCATGGGATAATGGTTGCTCCCCTCCTCAGCTAGATTCATTATTAAAACAAAAAGAACGCTTAACATTTGTAATTCTGATGTGACCACTTCATAGTAGTTTTTTATTATTTGTGGCTCGCGGTTAGGTTCGGATGCAGGAAATGGTTGTGGCAGACTGTTGCCAGCCCATTCACATAGCAGTGTTTTTCCCCCTCTGTAGATGGCAGTATTTCATCACGAATGGTGCTTCATTTTTTCCAACTCAAGCCTTCTTTCAGGTACAGATCAGTCTCCAAGCGGTTTTTGGGTGAATGGCTCTACCTAGTGGAGAACTTGCATACAGGCACAGGGGTGGATAATTTTAACATTTGACACATAGCAGTGACTGGTACCAAATTGGCATAGGATGTTAACACGAATACGGTTTTTCTAATTTCCCAGTGGTTTCGGAAATTGTAAATGTTGTGACTCTTGAGTAGATTTTGTGGTGCTTTTCAGTTTCAGTGCTATTTCTGGGACAGATTGTTCAGATCATCTCTCGTTTAGGTTCGTCAATTTGGTCATTTGGCGTTGCTCCTTGTTCTAAATGTTATTAGGTCTTTTAACTGTTACCTGGAATCCATTTTGGAAGAATCCCTCATGCCTTTTGGATGTATAATTTAGTTGTATGTGTGATTATGGAGTAGTTAGATTTAGGTTTGTAATCTGTGCTGAGTGTGCTTTGAGGGAATGCGCATGTACGTTTTTTTGAGATTTTTTATAATTACAATTTAAATGTATATTCTTGGGGATTTAAAGTTCACCATATATTTGGAAGATCAGAGAGAATTTCTTACAGTTCTCAGTCGGATACACACACATTATGTAAATCTTTGCTAGGAAATACATTAGGCTTTCTCCGCTCTGGTATAATTGATCTGAATCTGCATGGGTATCAGTTGATAATTTGGTGCCTTATCACTGAGCTGCATAGTGTACCTGGAATAGCACTTTGAACAGTTTGCCTTCACACTGAGCTGATAATGTACATGTTTGGCAGTAGAGCAGAAAAGTAAATGAAATCCACCATAATACTTTGCCCCATAAATTGAATTCCCCTTATTACTCTTACTCATATGGATATCGTACTCCTACATAAAGATACATTTCTTCAGATGTTTGAGAAATCAACACCACATCACTGAAAACCTTAAATATTCTCTAAATACTTAATTTCCGTGTATGGCTCTCAGTTGGATTTCATGAGACATCATTTCATTATTAAAGTAAATATAGCAAGTTTAGGCTCATTTACCTTTCCATAATTCTGTGATTTCTTTCTTTATCACATGACATTTTTGTCTATTCTGGGTTTGAAGTTACAAAAACAGTTCACTCAAATATTCAGACATCGTTACCCGTGTTTATAACTGAAGTTCAGAAGTAAATGTCGTGTACATTATTCGCATAAGAAGCTGAGGGGGCAACCATTATCTGTGTAGTGATCATGTACATAAGTAGACCAGAACTTTCACTCAATATTTATCCTGTTAAATTTTTTTTGTTATTCTTTGCTTATGTTGTATCAAGTTAAACATTTTTATATGTAAGGATATGCTGATGTGTCCAGACATCATTTTACAAGTGTTTTGATTTCTAATTTAGAGCCACAATTAAGAATGACTGGACCACATTTCTGTTTATAAGATATTTGACGAAAAGTTTGAGGGAAAACAAGAAAATAAAAACATGGCCAATATACCGTGAGCATGCAGGTATGTGAAGCCTCTTCAACTTTAGCCCAAAGATGTGTGGTTGTGTGTGATGTCCATGTGTCTGGTGCCTTTATGATGAATAATCTTTCTTATTTGTGCTGCATTTAATCCATTTATACTTTACGTATTCTGTAAGGGTATTCAACTTGCAACATATCACATATACTTTTAAAAAACACCTTGTATGGCAAGAAATACTACCTCATATAGATTTAGGGGGATGCCACTGAATCTTGGCATTGAAATCATTTGCTTCATAACCAGAAACTTTAGATTTTTTTGTCCTGCCCATTTAACTGTGATGTCATACTAATGTTCAGCTCTGTACAGCCCCGACATGCTAGAGGTAAAGCAATAGGAAAAATAAATGTAGCAGCATTTTAAACGATTGCGCTGGATTTCTTTTGGTTGGAATAAGCCATAATACAAAGATAATTTGGAGCGTTAAAACTTAGACATTCGGTCTCTTTAATTACTGTTAGTAAATCAACTCTTGGCTGTGCATCTGGATGACATCACAGACTAAGTTCTTGGTTCTCTGGTTTTAAGGCTTAAAGAGTTGTTCAAATACACAAGTACTCATTGGCCACTGTCCTTGACTGCATGTGTGAATCAAATTAATACATTTAGTGGTATTCCCCTTAAACTAACCATTAACTGAAATAAGACAAAATCCACAAACTTTTAAAATAAGCTCCACATGCGTGATTCTTGCCAGTAAAGGTCACTAGATCCTCAACATGCTTTAAGTATCAAACGTATTAGGACAAATGGGGTGTCTGAAAATGTCTAAACTCCTAAAATTCCTTCTTACTTCTTGTAAAACTTGAGGTTACGTGGTTTCAAGTCTTTTTGTATGTTGTACAGTTGCTCTAAACTGGCTCCTTTTATGTTTTATTCCTTTTGTTTTTAGTTGAACTGATGTAGAGGTTTTTGTTCCCTAACAATGTGTATTTAATGTCTTTCATGTTGTGCGTCACACTTGGTTTTTAGTGCTGTGGTAAATCCTGTGGATTTGAAAAAGTATCTGCAATGCCGGTGATAGTTATATTGTTATAAGACATCTGGTCTTGTAATGACAGAACAGATTCATATTGAATCTATTTGTACCTTAATTTTAAGAATTTAGTACATATGTATATGTACCTTGAACCTTTAGATATCATGTGCCATTTCTCAGTAATTTCCTCGAGGAAAATGGTTTACAGTAGGCTAGCAGGATGTTTTTCCAATCACCTCATATGGTTGTAGTAGGATATTTAGATATTTGTGACATGTCTATGGGGCTTTCTTGTACTGGCATAAGAGACCTTCATTATGGCTGCTGCTATTGACTAGTATCAGAATGTGTATACCAGCTTTGGGTCGAATACTCAACACTGGGGCAACTGGGTTGGACTCTACACAACACTAACTTACAACTTCTTTTTCAACAGGTCCAGTTGGTGATCAGGGGTGCTGAGATCTTGCAGACTGGCTGAAATAATCATTTCATTCTTTCTTTTTCTTCAGGTCACATCCACTTCAACAGAGCAGTGTCACAAGCTGTCATCAGTGTGGTTGATAGCCCCAAAAGCAAAGTTAAGGGACCATACCAAGGGTTTAGCATGTCTTAGCTAATCAACAAATTGGGTTATAAATGTGTTATAATTTAAAACTGACCACTTTACAAATTATACCTACAATTTTTCCCAACTTAAAGGCAGCTGTTGGTTTTAGTTCACGCTAGCACTGTATTGCATAATCCATCACATTAAACTATTAGTTGGCTTTACTTTTTGTCAAAGTTATGTTATATTTGCATGATAAGGCAGTTGATGTTATTGGTTCCTTGTTGATGTGTTTAGGTGCTTATGCAAAGCTCCAACATCTAAGATTTGAGTTGGGTAGTTTATAGTTTGTCCCTCTGATGTAATAGTTAAAGGTTAACATTGAAACCCCCAGCAGGTCATTTGAAACCACTTGCTAATGTTTTAAAGACATTTGCCAATTTCTCAAAGCTTTTCTTTTCTGCTGGTATGAAAAAGAATTAATTTGCTGCATGTTGTTTACAACACATCACCAAACTTAGTTTTTTATCAGGTTTATTTATCTAGCATTTCCTCAATTTGTGCTAAACAAGCAAGAAGTTTTGTGTTCTTGTGTTCAATTAATAGTTGCACCTGGTTTAATTTTATTTTACACCAGATGGATAGTTTTTTGTACCAGCAAAAAGCAGTGTTAAGTGTTGTCAAATGACCTATAGTCTTTTTGTTTACTTTGTATTTATTTTGTGGCTTAAATCTGTGACTCTAGAAGTCTTGAAAGTAGAAGTATTGATTACATGAGAGGTACAAACGGGTTGAGCAAAAGCATGCAAAACCATTGGCATGGTCTCCTGGTTTAAACACATTGGGCTGGTTGAGGCTGTAGCTGCACAGATGTTTTGTTTTGGATGGCACTGATGTGACCACCAGTCACGACAGGTGTCACCACATCACCAAAAACAGAGTGACCTCTAGTATTAATTAACACATTCATTTTTCAACAGCGCACTGCTGAGAGGAGCCATTGACCATCTTTAGCCATGATACTGCTGTCACTTTTCCTGCCTTAACTCACTCACTTAACACTTTAGGTTATTTTACAGCCATGCAGTAGAATGAAGATGAAGATCAATGAAGATTTGACTTGAGCTTACTTCCCTCACTAAATAGATGTTGCCGCACTCAGAGTATTTGGCCCACCACATTTCCTTCCATTACTACTTTTCCCGCCATCGCTTTTCTTCCAACTTACATACATTTGACGGTTGCTCATCTTTTCCTTGATGCTGCCGTTGTTGAATGAACTTAAGACTTCTGTATCAAGCAGGGTGGCCTACCTGGATTACCATTGTTTGTTAGCCCAGTGGATGGAGGTTTCCATCTCTGTGACGACAGCCGGGTTCACAGAGCAGACACGTAACTCTAAAGCCGCTTTATGGCTTTCACTGCACCAAAGGTCATCCCAACTTCTTGACATGCATTGTTTGGTTGGATTTTGAAAAAGACACTGCAGTGGTTTCCTCATCTCAAACAGTATGGTGCACCAAATAATGACTGAAAATCCAACCTCGAGTTTTGACTGAAACTGTTGACAATCCATCCTGTCGTGTGTGTTCACACTTTGATGTGTAACATGAAGTAATCATGTTTTGTGCTGGAACATTCTGAAATCACTGTGAAATTTGTTCTGATACTGTAAATGATGTGATTTTGATAAAGAGATTGGTTGTTTTTAAAAGTGAAAATTTCTTAGAGATGTGTTAAATTTGATATCAGAAACTGGAGAAAAATAAACTTTTTGATATACACAGCAGTGGCATTGAGTGTTTTTATTGTGAAATTGGAAGTTTTTTGCAAGTGAGTTCAAAACTACTTCCTTTCAGATCAGAACCACCAAGGTCCTTTTAGTCAGAGGCAAATGCCTAGACTGGAATGGGTGTCATCTGAAGCAGTGGTTCTTAACTTTTTTTGCAGTGCTTGTGATCCCTCGTCATTGGTTCTATATATTTTTAGCTGTGAGCAGTTCAACTAAAGAGTGATTAAACCTCTCAGATTGACTGTTAATGTTACCTCTTTGGACCTCTTATCTAGTGTTGTACAAGAAAAAAAGCAAAGATTAGAGAAAAGTCCAGAAAAAAGGAAATTTTGAGTAGTAGAGCAATATTTTCCTTCTTTCCTGTCCCATTATTTATCTTGCAATTCCTCAGATTAATCTGGTGACCCGTTCAAGGGGTCCGAATCCCCTGGGTGGAAACCACTGATCTGAAGGAATGTCATCTAAAATCCGAAGAAACTGCAGTGTTCCTCTCTTAATACTTTACATGATCGCAGATGTTGCTGGTTCGAGAATATAGCGTTTTTTTGTTGGCTTCAATTTCATATGAAGACAACATGAAATCTGAGACATGATTTTGAAAAAGACCAAAATGTTGAGCTGTTGATTGTAATGTTTAGATACAACTTAAAACGGTGCTGCAGTTGACGAGGTTTGAGACCATGTACTCTTGAGCACCCACCAAGTCTTCTTCATAGATGGCACCAACAGCGAAGATCAAGAGAACTCTCCAAAATAATACTAGTTGATTGAAATAGAAGGGTTTTAATTGCCTTACATTGTTACTCCATCTGGCAACCCTGATTGTTTCTCTTTATTTTGGTGGGGGGGGGGGGGAGTATAGTCAAGTATATTTCTTAAGATCTGTCTTCCAGATCCATCTTCTGTCCATCTACTGTGTTATCTATCATTTGTCTATTCGTCTATCATGAGTTTATTTGCAAAGTCTACATGTTTCTAATACGTCTGTTTCAAATAGTTCAGTTTTGTGTATAAGTTTGTTGACAGTTAGGGAGGAGGCAGTAGTGAAGGTGCTACCTAGTTCAGGAGCAGATCCTTATAACATGTCTTTTCCCTCCAACTTACCACTCACGTCTTGAGCTCTCTGCTGGTTGCTGCCTGGAAAGACCGGAGCGCTGCCATTTGCAGAACTCTCTTAGAAACGGCGAGTTTTGTTTTCCAGAATGCCAGACTGTTCATGTTTGCAAATGTCAACATTTGTAAAAGCCGTTGTTGAGCTCCAGCAGACTGAGGGCCCCCAGAGGGATTAGAGGAGGCTCTGTTTACCTGCTCTGAGGAATGCTGCCCTGCACGGACGCTTTTGTATCTGTCAGGGACCCAAGGTCACAGTGCCGGCAGAGATGGGCCGCTTTGTCCCTCTCCAAAGTTTCCACCTCACAGTATCAACAACAAAACGACCTGGGAGAAGGAAATGGAATTCCTGCTCATGTTGCTACAGTGTTCAGAAACTCGGGTTCAATGGCCCTTTTTACCTTTGATAAGTCTGGGTGAAGGATGGGATCGTTTTTGTGATTTTGATTGGGAAAATATAATAGATTCACATTATTAATTTGTATTTCCATGTACTTTGGTAATTAATTTGCACTTCTGCTTCTCACTACAAACGTGCAAACATTTAGTTTGACGTTTCAAACTCAAATCCTTAAAAACAACCAAATTGAAAGCCACTTCAGTTTGTTCTATCAGCCCCACAGATCTGCCCACAAATACATTTATTTAGTAGTTACCTCATAAATGTGAGTTATTTCTTCTTTGTGCATGTGAGTTGAGTCAGTTTTAATATAAAAGTATTTACAACTCCGAGCTGTAGAATAGTTTCCAGCATTGCCAATCAGCACTACCTGTGTTTGACCACATGGTGTCGCACTTGCAAAACTTAATAATCTTAAATTACTGGGAGAAACTGATGCTGTAATCAATTTCAGGAAGATATGTAGCCTAATACCACAGCACACCTCAAGAGGACAAAACTACATCACTAAAACCTCACTATTAAATGCTTCATGCACACTATAAGTCCCTGTGAAAATATTGGAGGAATATTTGTTAAGACTGACAAATGTTTTGCTATGCTGTGATTTAGACAATGGCTGGATTTCTTCTTTTGGACCCGACTGTCAAGTCACTGATGGAGCAATCTGACCTCGAACCAGCAGACACCGAGAAGCAGATTTAGGGCCAACAAACACACTTTTGTTTAATTTGTCTGCAAGTTAGAAGTTATTTGCGGAGGGCAAACCTCGTTAAATCTGACATGGGCTCTCAACATTTCGCAAGCATGCAAAAGGTATTTCAAAGCGCAATATTTTCTCCATTTTGTAAAAGCTAGCAAACAGGGCGGAATTGTTTGCAAGCTCTCCCAGTAGGCTAAGCTCATTCAATTACCATGTAAAACAATTGTTAGGCTATGTATTTATAATTATAACCACCCAAAATGAAGGCTCTGTACGTTTTAGAAGATAATTAGACCAAAGGGAAAATATCAACACAAGCTTAGCTGGTTTGTTCATCAATGAGCTGTTGTTAAGACCTTAATTTGGCCGGAAAAAGCCTCAAAATGTCGTTCAAATGTTCCTCTTTGTGGTTCCTGTGAAGCTCATTCAGACAAAGACATGTAACAACTGCAAGTTTGAAGATTTTCTTTATCTCATTTTGTAATAAACATATAAATAATAAACTCTAGACATTTTTGACGCATCGCCCTGTTATGAAAGTTAACTGGTATGGTCTGGCTATATAGACTATCCAAACTTTGCATCTGCCGCAGGTCATTTCTATAAAACTATTTCCCTATTACAAAATATGAAAAGAAAAATACATTTTTAGTACATTTACAGGAGTTACTTATTAATTTATTTAACGAAACTGTTTCAGTACTACTTTAACTGTTACTGAATTGTCAGAATCTGCATTTAATATTTTTCTCAGAAGAAAACAGAAAAATAGAAACACAACAAAAAAAAAGCAGAGAATGCAGACATGAGGCAGAATATCTGTCCCTCTCCGACAACTTAAACGAACAGTTTCCAAAATAATAAAATTCTTAATAAACCAAGCAGTACAAGATTGTTCCAATACTTTCCCAACTACTGTATTTAAATTAAAATATATTCTCATATCTTACACTATTTCAAATAACGAAATGTGATTCGGTAGCGATCTGTCAAAATCTAATTTACAATTCTGTGTATAAAAATATAATTTATGGAACCCCGCGAAGTTTGTTCTCCCCAAAATATAACAGTCAGTTGCACATATATGCACATATGAACATTACAACCTGTCAAAGTTAGCTCCTTTCTACATGGTCTTCTTTCTCTTTGCGATATTTTTTCTTTTTCATATTTTTCTTCGTTTTTTTCTTTCTTTTTTTTTGTTTTTTTTGTTTTTGCATCTGAGATATACAAAAATAGATTATGCACAATTTGCTGCTCACACCGTTTCAGAATCCATTTGTGTGACAGCAGCGAGTTCACATGAGAATAAATTATTCAAAGAGAAACTTTTTAAGGCTCCATTCATTCTTTGAAAGGGGGACACATGGAAAAGTCACTGAAATAAATATCCCAACTCCGCTGGGGCCTTTGTCTTGTTTGTTTGTTCGTTCGTTTTTTAATTATTATTATTATTTTATTTTTTAATCTACTGAATAGTTCGTGTGTCCTACATTTAAGTCTCATTCTGCTCCTGTAGTAGAGGTTTCAACTTGGGTATACTGACATCCCAAGTGGATGGATCGAGTGGCTGTCCAAGAGCCATGTTCCTAATTGATAAAGGATCTTGGAGTACCAGTGCACTCCGTCGTTCTGTGCACTGACTTGAGGCTGGGAACTGAAAAGCAACGAGGACACCCAGTGGGCGAGCCTGACAGGTGCCAGGGCCCAGTGCGCCAGGTCGTGGTCTTCTATCACTGCGTAACAGGACGCAAGGACCTGGTCCACCACGACGGTCCCCTGCACAGTCACCGGCGCAAAGGAGCCCTCGTGCTCTTGCGTGTAAATCCGTTTTACGGTCACAGGCTCGAGTCGACTTCGCTCGGCGTCAAACACGAACACCTTTTGTCCAGATTGGACTTGGCTGGCGAAGATTGCCGACATCCGCTCCTCTTCCGTGGTGTTGTGGCCGACGAAGAGGAGGTGCGCGGCGGTGAGGGTGATTTTCTGACCCGAGTCGGTTTCGATCACGTAGAAGAGCCTCCTGGTCGTCGAGTCTTGGTCTATGAACATGATGAAGTCCGTGTAAATCGGGTTTCCATCGTCATCTGCTGTCAGTACCCTGTCGCCGGTCTGGAGGTCTTTGACCGCCTTCTTGGTACCGTCCTGAAGGGTGACAGTGGAGGAGCCTGGGAAGCAGCCGCCGGACTTTGCTGCCACTGAGTTTTCTGTTAAAATAAAAGATTAAGTTGTTATAATATAACGTACCGTTTTTACACCATCAGAAAATGTTTATTAAGTCTTCCACCGTTTAACGCATTGTGGTACTTCGTAGGTATTTTAAAAACACCTCCAAGACACATAAAACGTCCCAAAGCAGCAGAATTTAAATCCTTTAAAAACTTTTAGGACTTAAACAATAATAAATCACAGGTGCTTTGAGCAGTTCAGGACCACCGCCCCATTCAAAAGCCCATTCAAGAACCTTCCTTTTTAGCTCGTATTTGTATTTTTCCTGCCTACACACATCATGGTGGGCCATATGCATTTTGCATAATGATGCCTGTCTGCTCCTCCATGCCAAATGCGTATTGGCTTGGCCCACGTTGGTCTGAGACGAGAAAACTGAAAGCCTTGGCTCATCTATTCTTAATTAAAAAACCCAATAAAGAGCAGGCATTGTTATTCTAAATCAGCTTGTGGATCGAGCTACTCTCGGTAAAGAACACTTACGCCTTTCCCAGCTACTCTTCCCATATTTACTCAGGTGCAGAAACCTCTATGTGACAATTCACACAAATAGGCGACTCACAACTACTATTTACCCAGTGGAGCCACTTTTCCAAGCCTCTCGAGTTGTAGATTTGAATTTAAATGAGGGCCCGGACTCTTAAATGCTTTCTGTTGTGCAACATCAATGTCCCCTCTTTCTACCACCTCTCCCTGCTTTGTTGTCAGTCTTGATGACAATAATTTTGGCCTTGGTGGAGCTCTTCACATACCAGTCTCTAGGATCACACTGTCCTGCACACAGAAAAGGGGGTTTCCTCCTCAGAATTTGGGGCTTTTAATCTTCTTTTAAGATTCCCGAGCATGAAATAAGGTTACAACTGAAAACCAGATTTACCCCAACCAATTCAACATTGTTCAGCCAAATCCTTTTGGTAAAGTCGCATGACCCCTAATGACACGTCGGCCTGGCCCATACTGTGATCTCAAAACGTGTGTGTTGAATGACAAGTAAGGGATTTATCAATAAAGTCTGAGCTAAGAAAAAGAGCCATGGTTCATCAATCAGTGTGAAGAAATATTTTCTAAGCGCCGTAGGTGTCCTTTAGCTTAGTGAAAGCCTGTGAAGTTATTTTAACCCAAAAAAAGGAGCCAAAATAAAGATGTTTTAAAACTAAAAACTAGATCTCAAAGTTGAGATAAATAAAATCCGGAAAAAAAAGCTTAACAAGCAAGTGTTTTCGTTTTCCCACCATTAGACCAAATCCAAAACATCAACTAATTACCTGTAATCGTCATAACTTCCAGCGTTTTATTTTGGCTTCCACTGGGGTGCAAAAATCCAGAGAACAAAATGATTTGCTTTTTCTAGGTCACAGCGAGGAGCCGTGTTGGATCGTGGTCGTGGTTCCCACCAGGAGACAGTGTGGGGCGATGTAAGATCAAGAAATAAGCTGCATGGTAAAACGCTCATAACGCCACAGACTGGGATGTGCTCCATACATAATTCATAGAAATACATTTCATGATAGAAGAATCTTGTCAAAATTAATGGACAAACTCAAACATTTGGTCTCTGCACTCCAATTACCCCATCAGATAAATACTGAGTACACGTTCTTGTGATTAATCATTAACGGAATGATAATTTGGCCTTTATTGATCATGAAATGTATAGTTTTGCAACATTAACGAATCAACATATTAAGAGACGTTTTATTGCATTTCTACTGTCACGCTTAGTTTCTGGGAGCCCATAAATGTTAATTGGTCACTGCGATCAAGTTTTTGGACACTTCACTTTCGTTTCTCTCTCTTTGGACATCTTCATTACATCTAATCTAGTTTACTTTTCCCTTTCAAACAGCTGGACAAACTCCAATTTTGCATGAAACTTTTCTAGAAGATAAAGCAGGGCTGCACCTGCTCTTTTAGGTGATTACAATCGCACCTGACGGGAAATGGGGATTTTCTCTTATAGCCAGCCATCACAGTGCGCATGACATATTTTCTCTGGGTACAATGAGGTAGATTTCCTCTCATCTTGCAGCCATACCTGCTTTCACAGAGCAGTGGATGTGGGCTTTGGATTCATAATAGACCCAGTCGAATCCGGCTTCCACCGCCAGCCTGGACAGAGTGCCGTATTTGCTCTTGTCTCTGTCCGAGGTGGTGATGTCCACGGCCCTGCCCTCGTAGTGGAGCGACTCCTCGAAGTGGTGTCCGTCTTCGTCCCAGCCCTCGGTGACCCGCAGCTTCACGCCGGGCCACTGATTCATCACTGAGATGGCCAGAGAGTTCAGCTTGTCTTTACATCTCTGCGGGAAGGAGAAATGGACCAATTAGTCACCTGTTGTGTCATAGCTCATAGATATAAGCTGTCCAGGCGCGTAAAATGTGGAAAGGTCTGACTCTAGAACAACATTTGCCACCAAAGCCTTTCTTACATTGTTACACTTTCTGTTGCAAATGCTAGCAGGTCCTAATTGACTAAAAATATAACTTCTTGGTCAGAGAAATAAAGCATTATACCGCATGCGCAACACATGGAAGGTTTTCTCCTCTTTCCCCCAGAAATAGCGCTTCCCAATACACATCTGGTTAGTTTGCTTAATCTCTGCTGTCCATTATAGTGATAACGATTAAAAAATCAAATTCGGACTCACTGAGGCCTCGCCCACACCTCTCCATCCCCACCTGCCGCCCCTGATCCCTCCCAGCTGAGGTGAAACTCTGGGACCGAGCTGCATCTCTGATCCTGAATGCGAGCTCACATTTGACAGTGTGAGCAGCAGCGTCAGAGGGCACATCTCGGGTAAGAAAGCTGCTGATGAAATATTGATAAGGCACCGCATTCGCTTCACTGGCCTATAACAAATGGGTCTTTGGTCTTTGAAAGGTGTGAGCAGCATCCCTTTCTACCAAAAAGTGTTGCATCGAACACAACATGCATACATTATCAATTCACGAGTTTGTATTAGGCCATGGAATGAGCGAGTCCTTTTGTTGGTTGCAACTTGTCAGTTTTAAAAAAATCAATAATTGATATGCAGATGATAGGAAGATGATCTTCAAGAGCAGTTGCTGCCTTAAAATATCTGGAGTTTGTCCTATAAATAAATCGTCGCACCCCAACCTCTCTGCGCTCTCAGTGAGGATGCTTGGCCTTCTCCAAGACAACTATTCTCGACACTCAACCAATATGTCAAATAAAACATCACAAAGAGTCTTTTCAGTCCAACCGCGGAGGGAAACTTTCATTATTCCTCTCCTGCAAAGTCTTGGAGACGTGACATGCCTCCTTAAGTCGAGGTGTTTTGGCTGCTGACTGACAGACTTGTGAAATATCCAGGGGTGGTATGGGCGCACAGAGAAGCGTCTTTATGTGTGTGTGTGTGTGTGTGTGTGTGACCCACTGTCCTTTTCCCTTATGGACAGCCTGTGTGTCCTAAAGCAAGAATGTTCACACAGACCCCAAAACAAAAAAGAAAAAAAGGGGTTCCACATATATCAGTGGGTGTTTATGAGGATATCACACTTGTAGAATGTGTTAAATAGAAAACCGGCCCCCAAAAAGCCTCGCACATTCTGAGTGGGACATTCGGAGTCAAGAGCCGTAAAGCTTATCCTATTTATTAATTCATTAGGTCGTGTGCCGCAAATCAAGCCAAATTCTGCTCAGCCACCGTGAAGCCCAGCAGGGCGCCCTAGACCGGCGCTTTGTGCTCGGGGTAAAGTTGTTCAACAGCCTGCCTCTTAATCTTTCACAAATGATTTGGTTAGAGGAAACACTTATCAGCTACCTGTCAGTGCAAACAAGCCGCCAGCTCATCTCTTTTCCGACGCGTTTGCACTGTGGGCAGAGACTGCAGGCTCCTAACAGTGCTACACTGCAAAAAAAAAAATCCACGTTTAAAAGCCATTTAATTGGACCTTTTCTACTAACAAGTAACATTTGCCAGCGTGGATGGCATTGTTTCACTGGGAGAATCAAGTATTTTCTTGAATTTTTAGTCACAAAATCTACTCAACACCTATTTCCTCTTTACAAGTTGTCTCTGAAAAATCCTTGAAACAAATGAAACTTCACTGGAAACACGTTGAACTGAGTAGACTGAGCAATCTCACTGCTCCACAAGAGGACATTTATACTGATACTGAGACAGAAAATATTTTACGACTGAACATGAAGCTATAATTTGTAGATTAGATGGAGAGAGTGACGCTCCTGTTCATCCCAGGCCCGTCACTGCAGGAAACACTATCTGTAAATGTCTGTAAAACGCAACTGTCTGTGAGTGAGCTGCGTCTTAATAGTTAAGGGAATGGATGCTTGTTGAAGCCAAGTATCAAGCATTATAATCTTGGCTGGTGAATTGATTGATTGATTGATTAAATTCATTTATTGCACACTCCAGAGGGAGCCACTGCAGGCACGTGCTTTGTTTCACAAATAACAATAACATAACGTCTATTTGCTAACGTAGAATAACACGGAAAGTCCACTATATTCGTGCGTAAAACTCCGTGCGTAAAACCCACTAGGTTCATGCGTAAAGCCGTGGAACAGCGCGAAGACCGTTGGCACAGCGTAAATCCCCATGTGATCATGCTTATACCGCTGGCAGAGTAGTCTGCAAAACAGCTACAGTCCCCCTCTGGATGTACAACCCTAATTTGATGGCTTTGCAATGTCATGTACGATAAGGACAATCTCACTTGTTTTAACTTACTATGGCATCCCGCTGACCAAAGGTCATAAGTTTAAATTGCGTTGCAGGCCCAATGAGGGTTGCTTAAAAAGTCCTTTCATGTACATGTCACACTTAGAGCCTGTTGTTGTGTTTTCTGTAAACGCTCGGATGCTGAATGGAAAGCGGATGCTGAACCAGAAGCCTCAACTACTGACCCCTTTTTTCTAAATCTGTAAAACACAAAGCGGCTCCCAGACATGTTCATTTAAGGCCCCTAAATAGACAAACTTCAGCCACAGATGCAACATATAATCAACATATAATCCGAGGGACTCCCACCTCGTTTGTATGATTTTAAACAGACCTGTGAACACAACTGTTTATACAGCAGGTGGGGTATTTTACTCAGATTGAAGGCCTTGCAGACATGTGTTACTCAATATTCTCAGAAATTAATAAAGTATCAATGAAATCAAACTATTCCCCTTTTTGCTGGAGACCCTGGAACCTCCTCGAGGATCCGTGGGGGGTCCCTGAATCCCAGTTTGGGCATCACATCCCCACGCGACTGTAATTTCGTGATCTGTGTGTATGAGAACCTATAGGTCTATCACAGAGGCGATGTGGGGAGGGCTGAGAGGGACGCCGAGACCGCACGCACAGTGAATATTTCATCGGAGCTCGTGCTCATGCATGGTGCGAGGCACGGGTTCAGGGACTCCGGGGCGCGCCTGGCTTCATAGCCACCAGCACCACCACCATCACCACCGGCATTTTATTATTACTGAGCCAATATCACCCAAGCGCTTTTAATAATTCACCAGCATCTGAGTGCTTAAAGTCATGCTGAAGAGACGCGGCATCCTGCAGCCTGGAAAGAAATCAAGGCTACATCTCTCCGATGTATTGTGAGCCTCGTTTTATCTGTACAGAACGAACTATGAGCTTTGATAACTAACTGCCTACATGAGGATGGAATATTTAAAAAAGATGTCATCATCCGTGCAAGTAAGGCACCACCACCCCTGTGCGCCTTTGCTCCTATAATTGACCGAGTCCCACCCATTTATGAAGTCCTGATAGTGTTCAGAACACTCTCAAAGAAATGTCACTGTTTTCATGCACTGATGCACACCATGCGAAAGGCTAAATTACAGCAGCCTGTGCGAGAAAATGTCTGAATGAGCCACGCCATGCCTGAATAAGCCCGGCTGTTTGAAGCGGTGCGCATCGCCAGCTCTCTGTATTCATGGCTGGAATAAAGAAAAGGCGCTTAAAACAAGCTGCAATGTTAAGATTAAACAGGCAACAAATACTGAATGTGTTCACGGAATGTGAGGTAACACGAATGTGCGCCTGTGAAACAACAGAAACAGAGCCTCACAAAGATTCAAATATAGATATGAGGAGAGGGGCACATTAATATTTTAAATACACTGTCACAATCATGAAGGCCGAGTGTACTGACTGTCCGCCTGCACATCACTTCTCCAGCTGGATTTCTACATTCGCTTCAAGCCTGCAGCCTTTGAAAACTCCCATGCTGGTGCATAAAGCGCATCTGCTTTTACAGTGAAGTTAAAAGGCTCAGTGTGAAGAGTTCAGCAGCGGGTAAAACCGACTTCACTTAAGGTGCGCAATCAGTCTGACAAGGAGGTTGTTGCAGTGCGCAGTGATGGTGCGTTAGGAGACGGGCAGAAGGGGAAAGGGTTATTCTGTCTCCTTACCTGAGTCATTAGCCTGTCGGCACCGGTGTTCTCCTCATCCTTGAATATGATGTCTGTGTTATAATTGGGAGTCAGTTCTTTAAATCGCTCGGAGTTTCTTGTGATCTTGCCTTCGTATCTGCCGCTTGCCCCGAGGGTCTTCTCCGCCACGTTGGGGATGAACTGCTTGTACGCAAGAGGTGTCAGCTTCTTCGGGTGTCTTCTCCTGCCGTAGCCCCTGCCCGGTCCGCATCCCATCCCAGAGGACACCAAGGACAAGCAGATGAGACCGACCAATACGATTCTGGTCCAGAGCAGCATTTTTGTCCTTTTAGATCTCAAACGAGTCGCCGCTGCTATCTACCGTCTGCCTCTCCCGGCTCTGCCAATGTCCTTGTCTCCTCCTCTACTTCGCCTTCGCCTGGTCTCTACTGTGGCAGGTGCGGAAATGAACGCCTCAGACAAATGGTAATAACGGGGCACATCGAAGGAGGGTTAAAAAAAAAAAGTAGTGAGGGAATTAAAAGCCACGGGATCTCTAGTCGAGCTGCAGCCGCTTGTGTGAGGCGACCGCTTTTACTGCTTTGTATTATAGCACCGATCTATAGCAGGGGAGGGATTTGATTGGCTCGCCTAGACAAACCCTCCTGATGTTATCCCACAAAAAAATCTTAAAAGATTTCTTCCACCTGAGGGTTAGCCTGTGTTGCGGGGAGGAGGGGCTGTTCCATGGGAAAACATCAATTATAAACCGTCTTTTTTCACCCTCCCATTTTCCCGATTTCACAGGAAAGGCAGGACAGACGGGAGCACTTGCACAGTGCTGGGCTCAAATCTGAAGCATTGTAGTTAGGTGAAGTGATTTCAGTATGTGTGCGGTAATTGAACTGCGTCTGGGATAACTTTCCGCACAGAATGCATTTCCCAGGAGAATAAAACTGCTCGTGGAGGCGCACTGCGCACGACTGTGCTGGGTGATTTTGCTGTGACCTCGTATCCACCAAATAAATGAATAAGCATAATGAAGAGTTTACTTACTGTGCAAATTATTAGATTATTCGAAATTGCTTCTAACCTAGTTTCCCTTGTAACAGCCGCATGGCGACGTGAATACAGCACGAAAATTACTTTGGAGACGTTTCGTACCTTTTAGGTTAATGTCTAAAGACATTTGAGCAAACATAACATAATTTACCTTTTGGTTTGACATTACTCAAACTGTATCAAACTTTAGTAAAACCTGAAAATAAACCTGCACTAATATCCGTGCAGTTAATCACACTGTGCGCCCTTGTTGCGCCCCCTTTTTACGCGTAAAAGCGCGTTTTATTCTTTAAATGATTATTTCATCCGATTCAGTTTTTTTTAATACAGGCCTATATTCATCTAATTATTGTACATATTGCCACAAATATGACTCACATCATGAAGGAGACTTCTTAAGAATGAGGGTGGGAACGGGACAGACTTACAGTACAATATAGATGAGGCTTTACATAGTGTATTCCAGGCCTGTCCGACTCAACCAAGGCCAGATCGTATTGGAAACAGCCCATTTAGCGTGTAAAATGTTCTGCCTGCATCTGTTATGGGCCAAGGATCACCCATAGGCTCTCCTACACACTGTCTCCCTTCCAAAGTCCACTTGATTGACAGATTAAGCCTTGGTAACCACTGTATTTACTGGCCATAGTAGTGTAAGTTTCTCTTGTACTCTCTCCTTAAAGGAGAAGGGGAGAGGGGGGCTTCTTGCACTCATGGCAAGCAGTAACACCCAGCACTTCAGAGATTAATTCTCCCCCTATATTATGATTTTCCAGTTGCTTGGGTGTTAAAAGTTGTTTTGTAGCCCGTCACACACTGATAGTTTTATTCCTGTGATTAGTGTTGGTGTTGTTGATTAAAAACTGCATTACCATCACACATAAAACACCACCGTATCCACATTCAAAGCATATCAGTTCAGACAAAAACAGATATCTCAAATGTTTCAGGAAGGCAAATTATTTGTGGGACAACAAACCAAATATTAGAGTAATTACAGGAAGAAGGGCTGTTTTGGGGCAACTTTAGCTCTCATCACACTGACAGTGTGGCACAGGTGCTCTGAAGTGACGACAGATATGCCATCCTTTGGTGTGGCTTCAGTCTCATTAAACCTGGCTCTGGCTGACCTCCAGTCTGGTTCAGTCTGTGCCAGGCTTGTGGCACCGCAACCAGGGCAGGTGAGACTACCTGCTGCTCACTGAGACTATGAACATCAAGTCTTGGCCAAAAGATGGTTTGTGCACTTGGCACGCTGCTGTGTAACCCAGAACAAGATATTCTACTACCAGTGATGGCTTTCAGTCTACATACCACTGAATTCCCCCTGTTTTTGCTAAATATCATAGAGACTCTCAAGATGTCTTTACTAGACATATTTCAGCAGTTGTTTCTGGTACTCTGTTGCAGAGGTACTGTTCAAACACACAGCTGACAGCAGTTGTGGTGCCCTGAGGGACACCGGAGGCGCTGTTTGGCCCCAGGTCAGAGTCTTGGTTCAGGTGTCACAGCTCTGAGATAAAACCTGGCATGCCACACAAACGCCTCAAAACCACAGAGACAGGAGGAGGTGAGGCAGCGAGACACCACAGAGCCCTCAGTCCCCACATCCATAAAAGGATGACAGTATATAATTATTATTGTTATTATAGAGACTTTAAGGGGTTCTTTGTAAATGAACCAAGTGACAAAATGTGATGCTAAGTGAAATGAATAATGCAGAGGTTGCGATGAATAATGCAGCCTAAAGAGCAAGGTGTGCTGATGTTACAGACTGGATTTGAACTTGAGTTTCTCCCACAGAGGAAAGCAACCATCTATCAGCCCGACCTGGGGCAAACAGTATTTGCAAACATTACACTTCATTGTTTGGTTTTGGCCTCCTCCAGTGCCAGATGGGTGGAGTTTGCAACTAAAGGCAATGGAAATCACAGCAGACAGTTTAGACAATTAATCACAGTATCTAAGGTCAATTTAACATATGAACTTTTGATGGAGAACTTATCTTGATACTGTCAAAAAAAAAAAAAAACTCAAACATCTTAAAACAAAAGCATAAAATACTTGTAATACCTGCTTATTCCTGTTCTGGACTTAAACAGGGTTACTCCTGTTCAGGGTGAATGCATGCTGGGATGTAAACACCCTGGACAGGCCACCAGACTATCACACACACCTATGGACAATCTAGAGTTTGCACTTCAGCTTCAAAATAGACATTTTCAGTTTGCCAAATTTGGGTTTGAAAGGATTTTATAAGCCCAACAGCTAAACCGTACAGGAGCACATAATCCTGCAATTTAAGTTAGAACAAACAAACTGAATATTTTCACCTGACAACAACATTATCCAAGTTCTTTGGAAACCTCTCTGTTGTAAAAGCCACCTGAACATCACAAGCAAAGTGCAAACAAAGGCCTTTACTAAATAAACAGCTTATAAAATCCCATAAATATACTGCTATGTGACATTCTGTTACCCTTTTATTTACGTTGACCTTGGTTCTGCATATGAAGGTGACACAGCAAAACAGATGCTGATTTTATGAAACAATTCTGCAGGGATTGAGGGTATTACGCAATTCACATTAAGAGGCCTATTGCATGTGATGGCTAATCCAGCGTGAGGCGTGAAAACGGCCAATGAGTCATAAGTTTTTCGCTCCTTCTGTGTCACATCAAAACCTTTACCCCCTCAAAAATGCACAGACCTCACATCCCCTTTTGTAACCCTCTATCCAGTCTGAGACATCTACATCGGCTCTGTTGCCCTCTTTCGTTAAAAGGCTCCCTCTTCAGCCTGACATTCAAGGGAATTAAGAGACATGCTACGAATCAGACTAAATCCACACCCATGTTTGATTTCTTGTGCCACAGTCTCGATCAAGCACGAGCGAGATGCAACTAGAAGTGGCTGAGTGGAGTTTTACCAGTGTAAGTCCCCCCAATTACTGCTTTAAAGCCTCCTCCTGTCTGAATGTTTTGTAACATTGTTAGACGGATTAGAACTACAGAATAATCACGCACAAACATATAAGTAGTGTCAGGCCCTCTGTGTTGTTTTCCTTTGCTGCAAATAGGGTTTCCTTTCTTCCAGGCCAACAGAAAGCCGGCCATACCACAACTCACTGTGGTTTTCTCTTGCAGGTGGGGTCCGCATTCAAGCCTTTATCCTGTTCTGAACTTTTGACAAACAGTTTATAGCACGGACACGTTGCCGTCTATCCCGTGAACATGTGTACTCTTTTGTCAGCATAATAAAAGTTTGAATAATCTTCCTTTAAATGGTTTATCTAAGCCGCACGCATCAAGCATTATGAAGAAGCAAAGAGTCAGAATTCAGCTGAACAGATTCAGGTGCCCTGGAGCTACTCTGTCAAGCACAATGGAAATTTCACAATACAGTATCTGGAATCACAGCCCTCAGCGTGCCCCGGAGTCTGTAAAGGCATTTTATTTGCACTCTCCAGCCGCTCCCAATACTTAAACATTAAACGCCAAGGCTAGACAGGCAAAACCACTTTGAACTGCAGTGCAGGGTGAACTCAGTGGGAGGGGAAGGAGGTGAGTGAGTTGAGTGGTGAGCAGGGGGCTGGTGCGTGTGTGATACTCCACCAGGTGAGTCAGCGCTGGCCGCCGTGCAACACCATCACAATCTTAGGCAACGGTGACGGAGAAGGGAAGGGCTCAGGCTCATTGATCTGTACATGTGGCTGTTTACTTTCAGACATAGCAGAACTGAGAGTTTCTCAGGATACACTGTAAAGAATTTACACCTAAACAAGTTGTTTTGTCTGTTATTGAATACCATAATTTTTTTTAAATTTCTTTAAAGAAAAGGGGAGATTGTTTCACCTTTTTCTGAAATAACTCAACTTGTTAGTTTCATTTTCTTGACAGTACATGTGGCTAATTTCAGTTCACTTCTATGCATAACTGTACAGGAAGTTTCTGAGGATACACTGTAAAGACTCTACATCTTAAAGGAATACAATGACATTTTGGGAAATACTCTTATTCACTTTCTTGCTCAGAGTTAGATGAGACGATACCACTCTCATATCTGTACGCTAAATATGGACCTACAGCCTAAAGGTGGTTAGCTTAGCTTAGCGTAAAGACTGGAAACAGGGCGAAACTTCCTGTCTGGCTCCATCTAAAGTCTTGTCACCGTGAGGTTGCCAGGCAATCACAAGTCACTGCTTCAGGCCAAGAAATAGTCTGCCATATAACCACCCCTAAAAGCCACAACCTAGCATTTTTACACCCCAGTTTTGGTACAGATTAGACAAACAAGATATAAAGTGTTATAATTTGTGAGCTTTCGAGAGGCTTGATTTTGTTTCCTTTGAACAGGCTCAGGCTAGCTGTTTCCCTCTGTTTCCAGTCTTTGTGCTAAGCTAAGCTAATAGTCTCCTGGCTCCAGTTTCGTATTTAATATACATCTATAAGAGTGGTATCAAACTCTCGGCAAGACAGTGAATAATCGCATTTCCCAACAATTTGAACCTTTTCTTCAAATATTCAGTCTCATTTTGAGTCCTAGAAGATTTTTTTATTTCCTTACCATAAGGGAGAAGAAACTACCAATTGGGATATTTATTTTTTTTGTTTCTTATTAGTTTCATTTTCTTGACACTTTATGTGGCCAACTTCAGTTTGCTTTTGTCCAGAACAAGTTTCTGAGGAGAAACGATCAAAAGTGTACATCTTAACAAGTTGGTTTGTCTCTTATTTGAGCCCTAAAATGTTATTTTGTTGAAGGGATATTAAGTTGGAGGACTCCCAAGAGACAGATGAAAGAAAAAATTGTCAAAATTGATGCAGCAGAGGTCGAGGTATCCTGACTTTTAGTCCTTGGTATGAGTCACGCAGCACGCTCCAAAAACACTGGATCCCACACTTCCCATAGTGCAAACCTCCAGCGCCCTGACATCATCAGGGTTATGTTTTCTGACTTTTGAAAGCTGACTTCAAAGCCACAGAAAGCATTTTGGTAATTGCATGACACGTAAACTGAACTGAATTATCTCATATTGTTTCTAGATGCTGACGCTAATTTCTAGATAATCTGTGACAGGAACTAAAAGATCTCACCCTACTGGTAGAATTAAAGGCTGAGTATGAGCTCAGATGCCTTTGTAATATTTAGTGTGTCTGTTGTTAAGTACCACTACAGAAAAATATGTTGATCAACAAGGTTACAGGAAACAGTTTCAATCAAAACACCACCAGTGACTCAAAGGCATAAAGTTGTGAAACAGTCTACAACTTACTGATTTACCAACTAAATTACATTGGTGTGAGAGTATTGGTTATATGCAAATACACTTCTTAGTGACGTTTAGTGGGCAATCTGCTTCAACACGATCTCTTCAGCATTCATTTTCATTAAAGTAAGGACACTGATTCTATCTCTCTAATGAGCCCTTAGTTTTTTGAGTGCGTGCCATTTCACCCTGGGCCACAAAAATGGAGGTTATAATTCCCTTCTGACTAAAATGAGGTGCAGGAACACAACAAACACCAGGAAAACTTAATCACACCCCGTTAGCAGGCTACTACGCTACCTGTGCCAACCACAGTAACCACCTGTGTGTCTGATAGTCAGTTATGATATGCTAACATGCTGCTCAGGCGTTCCTCTCCTCAATCAGCTCTTTCTCATCTGCCTTAATCATATCTGCAAAACATTGTGTCTGTCATCAAACTGACACCCAGTTGTTTATTTGTTAGGTTGGCTGGTTAAATATAGATTATTTGCATTTCACATTTCCTCAGTAAGGATAATTCTATTCTGCATCACTAAACGTCATTTCCTGTGCTCTGGCATTACATTTTCCCCTTTAATTTAAGCCAATTTCATGTTGATTTGCTGCAGACATCCCCATTTATCAAAAAGAGGAAGTGCTGGCACGCTCCCTGGTGTCACAGTTTGTGTTAAATCACAGCTGATAGTGATCATTTTCACAGCAACTTCTGTCCTTCCCACTCTGTGCGTTCGTTCAAACTTTACTAATCCAGGAAATTGCTGCCACTGATCAAAGTTATTGCCTGGAAGGAACAAGGAAGCTGAACAAAACTGACACTGCCTCATATCTAATTATGAGTTGTGGCTTTGGATGGACACAGATCTTTGTCAGCTGGATATCTGATGGCGTTCCAAAGTGAAAGTGGCAATTCATTTTGTGTCGAATACTGCGGTCTGCGTAATGATCAGTGCTCTTTGTGGATTGATAGAGATGAGAAATCCAATCATACAAATATTTTCCCTTGGCATACATACTGTATCTGTTGATTTATTGAAATATGTGGATTACATCACATCCAGCTACTCAAACCAAATGGATTACTGTAAATGCACCTGGTTTGGCTGATTGATATCAAGTGCAAAATCAACTTAGTCTGAACAAACTACTTCCTCGGGTTCTTGACTAAGAGAAAATACTGAAACACCCTTCCCACAATATCTCAAAGTAATGTAACACTATTGAAACGGTACAGTTCAGTTTGCCATTAATAACCAAAAGTGTACAAAGGATTGTAATGGTGTACTTCAATTTAAACCTTAACATAGTACTCCACCGATTTAGCTTTGCACTCCTACGTTGGACGCATGATGGATATATATATATATATATATATATATATATATATATATATATATATATATATATATATATATAAAAAATAAAAAATGATGCAGCAGAACCAGAAACATTATTTTTTTTATTCCTCACATTGTCCTTCCTTGTCAAAACCTGGCAACTACATTACCCACAATGCAACTCGACCACTGACATTTCGTTTGGAGATTCAGTTGTGCTATGCTAGTAGCGGCTACTATATACCGCTAGCCTCAAGCAGAGATGAGGAGCGGCTACAGAGGTCTGGTGAGCTAACTTCTTTCTAACTCCACACCCCCAGATTTTTTTTATTTTCAAACTTGTAGCCTTCAGACCCAACCGATGCTGACTCAAGTGACATCACTTGAGGCAATTTATCAGATTTCACGCATCTCTCTGGAGCCACAAAAGGCTTTATACACCACTTTTTACACACATGCAGTCGTACTCCCCAAGACCTGGCACAGACTTTGTTGGTGATATGTAATCAGTGGAGTTCCCCTTTAAGATGCTAATGATAAAATAAATAATAACCATAGCCATCAAATTGCCAAATAAAAGTTGAATTAGCAAATGCTAAACATACAAAATGATGCATCCTGTTTACTGAATATTTCAGCCATTCTTTATTTTTGAGTCAGTGTCGCACGTTTACATTTTTTAACACATTTTTATTTTGCTTTGTTAAGATGCAGAATAAAGTGAAGGTAGGAGCTGCTGAAGAATAGTGACAAATGATGTGCTCTCCCAAAAAAAATTACCCTCCCTTTAGCAAAAAGAAAAAATAGATAACCTTCCCCCTTGTCTGAACTGCCCTCCCCCCTAATAATGTTTTGTGCTGTTCCTTATCTATGTGAGAGTGAAAAAGTGATGTATCTATTGAGCTTTAATCCAAACAGACAAGGTAAAAAGCACACACTTATCCTGTCAGCACACTCCAAAATCAATTCATCTGATCAGAGGGTACCAGACAGAGAGTGAATCCTGCAGCTGTAGTAATTCACACAAGCAGCAAAACGTCAAAACATGTCAAAATATGCAAACTGACAAACACTCGACTGCTTCCAAGTGGGAAACTTTGACTCAGTGGATGTATGCGAGTGTGCATATGCGAGGGCACATGCATGTACGACTGTAGCAGAGGGAATAACAGCCCAACAGGAGTTAATGAGGCGAGTGACTGACGGAGCAGCCTGCCTGTGTCAACAGAATATGGAAGACAGTCTGGTTGGGAGCAAAGCGTCTCAGAGAGCCCAGGTGAGGAGAGAGAGAGAGCCGGGAGGCGGTGTTGATGGGAAATGTCAAACGCTGCTCCGGAGGACGAGTCTGATTAGCACCCAGACTGCGCTGCACCTCTCGCTCGCACCTTGGCGATGACCCCTGCCTCTCGCACCTCTTGCTCCTCGCAGAAACTTCAAATAAATAAAGGAAGGACCAAATCCCTTTATGGCAGAATCATAAAAAGCTGCCAAACAATCCACCGCTGTGCTCTCATACCTATTTTTATGATTTGTTTAGCCGGCGTGGTTGTGTGGGCTCTCTGGGTTACTTATCTTACGTGGCAGAGGCTTCTGTTTGTGAGAGAAAATGTGGGGCATTGACCTGCATTAAAACTTCTTTGATGTCTGATCAGTAACAGACAGATTAAACTGACAGACAGACAATAAAATAGATAGATAGATAGATAGATAGATAGATAGATAGATAGATAGATAGATAGATAGATAGATAGATAGATAGATAGATAGATAGATAGATAGATGCAGACATCATAGACTTCTGGCATCACTCTTGGGTGTGTCTATTTACTAAACAGACTCACACCTCTTACCAGACGGCTTATGATAACCTCATAAAAGGGGAAATCTGTCTATCTCTCCATGTGTTGGGCAATATGACAATATATTGTTATGATTAGTCTTAGCCCTGTTCCTCCCCCAGGCCAGGAAAACAGAACACAATTACAAGGGACAAACATGAACATCCTCACTTCAAACTTGCAACATGCACGGCCAGATTCTTAGTTTGCACGCACATTAGCTCAACAAGTAAATTAAATGACAAAATACGCCGTTTGTCCATGCCCTCTAGTACAACACATCTGATGCCCCCCATCAGCAGGACAACATAATTTGTTTGTGTCTTCCACAGTTACAAATCACAGTTGAAAAATGAATGATTCGGTTTCACGCTCTGGTTACGGTTTGGTTAGGTTCATGCGAAGGTTAGGGAAACATTACGGTTTGGGTTAAAATGACTGCTTCATTAGGTTAGGGGAGCTTCGTCGTCACGGTTACAGTCATAAACAGGTGGTTAAGGTTATGGGACAATTGTGGTCATGCTTTAAAAAAGCAACGTTGACTGTCAGTTGGAAACAGGAAAGCGATCTCCTGTGTTAAAGTTCGATGTTTTGTTGCTTTGTCGCCCTATAATACCGCCACCTTACTTCCTCCTTTGCTATCGTCATAATTCCTACGGCCAGAAGAGGGCTTTGTAAATTGAGCGAAAATTCACTTGCCTAAACAACTGTTTCTGTTGTTCTTCTTGGGATGACAGTCTCCGTTAAGTGGAAGGATTGACATGTCAAATTTTCCAATAACAATATGTATAAACATTTTCTTATATCTAGTGTTTTTTTAAATGCGACATATTTTTTGTCAAAGAGGTCAGTTCCTTTTCTTCATTTACCAGTGTTTTATCCATTTGGTTGTGTTTTCTTAAACCTGCATTAATGGATTTTATGGCCACATATTATCGCCTTATGAAGTTGATTTGGTGAACATGTTCACAAACAGTAGCCTATTTACACATCCAGCTGAGCACCATTAGCATCTATTTGTAGTCGTGTTTCTGTCCACTTAATAAATAAGTCCAATACTTGCTCTTCTTTTAGCTCTGTTTTTGGTCTCCACCAACTCCTGAGAGAAATATCGGGCTCTTTAGCTGCTAAATGCACCATTATGTTCACCAGCTAGTCGCTAACTTGATGGGTAGGTATCATACTGTGGGTTCATCAGAGCTTTTTTACTGAAAACAGCTGTCCGTTGAGGCTGATGAGAGCGATGAGAGTGAACCAAAACAGTACATTTTGCGGGCCGTAAAACCAAAACAACGAGCTGAAAGATGCTAAAAAGCTCCAAATAGCTGAGGGGAACTGCAGAGTTGGGTAAAAATACTCCATGGCTTTGTCACTATGAGTGATCCCTTTCACATTACATGTAGTCATTTGCTTCATTGTTAATGTAAAAAATATTGATTAGTGCAGCTTTAAGTTGCAGTGCATTGAGCTCTCTTGGCCACCGTAATATCATGATATGTATGAAATTACATAATTGTCATATTTCTCCCTATTTGTCCCTTCACATGTGTACAAGTTGAAGCCGGTTACATTCTTTCATGCTCCACCAGGGTTCACACAGTCTAAAGAGCTGACTGCTTCTCTCGATGCGTCTGTGAACAGCTTGGTAAGCTGGGACTAATCCCGTCCTGCCACTGCAAATAAAACCCCAAGAGCTAAATACATTTCAACAATACAAACAAGAAACTGGAACATTGCTTTAGGTGGAATATATAGGGAAGAAGGGGCTGCATGGGCATGTCAGAACAAGCACCAAACATCATATTTCTTCGTGTTATCAGAGAAGGTCAGACTTTATCGTTAGCCCAACAGCTGTCACGGATGATGGTTTATATTCTAAATTAAACAGGATAAGGTCTAAGAGGTGAAAGTACAATCAAGCCTGTGTCTGGCAACCCTGGTTGTACGTGAACTTCTCCCCACTTCCTGTCTGCAGGTGGGGAACTCCTCATCCTTTATCTTTACTGCCTCAGAGAAACGGCTGCCCCGTCAGGAGCAGAGGGGAGGAGTTAACGGGTTGAAAGTTTTTTCGGCTGTGCTACTGCAGGGTGGAGAGGTTTATAAAAGGCTTAGATCACAGGTGAGGGGATCACAGAGGCGACTGTGCAGGTGTTTGAGGAGTGTACTGAAGGCTGTTTTAGTACTGTGTACATATGAACATAATATTATATCGTACATTACCTCTCAGCTTTGTGAAGACGTGTTCTATCTGCAGATCAAAAGCACAGGAAACGGACTTGCTCAGAGTGGGGATGATGGTTACACCTTGCAGTACAGCCAATCTCACAGAGATTATCTCGCTCAAGGCTCTTATTATTTAATAGTAGCACAGATTGATTATTGTTTAGTGCTGCTCAAATTGATGTTTACGCTCTGTTCATGCGCAAAAGGTGTTTTCCCACCTTAGGTCCTCTTTTGTTTCTTGAATAACCTCACCTCAAGCCATTTCTCATAAGAAAATTCCACATTATGGTCATATTATAGGATATTCTTCAGTAGCTACGTGGACTAGTTGCTGTTTTTGCCTCTTTCCAAGTGTTTTTCTTCAGTTTAGCCCCTCTTATGTTCCTCTATAATCTCACCAAACTATCAGAGGCCGGATTCCAACCACTGGAGTTTTTGGGAAGGTCTGGGCCGGTGTGAGACTTCGCCACATCCTCTGCTTGCGTAGCTCCCTGAAAACTGACAGGGCAGTGTGTAAAAACTCACCCACTCTCTACATTGTCGAGTAAGCTGCCGAAAAGACTGGAGCTGGGCGCTCAAAAATGTGTTGAATTTACGGCCCTGAATGCTTTTTCTTCAAAAACAGGACGCCAGAGACATAGAGAGAAGGGTTATTGTCCAAACAGGCAATAAGACTTAGACTTGAGGGAGGTTTTAATTGTGCTTTAATGACAGTGAAAGCTCAGTGATTGCTTGTCATAATCTAGTTTATGTATATCTGCAGAAGGCAGAATATCCAAAATTCATGAGAACAATTACAAGACCTGCACAAAAGGAGGAAAAACTGATTTGTATTCAGCTTGTCCTCTGGTCTTGTCCCCTGTCAGCGTGTTTGACTGGCTGGATGTCCGGGTCAGGGTTGAGACAACGTGCAGTGTGATGCATGACAGGCCGATAAAGGAAGCAACACTGCAGATAGGCCGATCAGAGGTGCCTCATGGCGCTGGTCATGACCTGCTGGAGGTCTGCGGTAGTTTATGTCCTGATGTGGAATAAGAAGCACCTTGACGTCCTCCTGAAATCTATTTGCATTAAAGAGGTTTTACTCTAAAATCTGCTGGTAGATTCTTCTAAAAACGGCTATTTCCAGTCTTATCTTATTGTACTCTGTACCTGCTTTAGTTGTAAAAACCATAAAACACGAATGTCATCGCCTTCCATCTGATTATTCTGTAGGTCAATAATTTAACAGGAATTATCACACTCACACAACAAATGGCCATGTTTTGCAGATAGAATTTATAGTCTGGGCATTACATTTAATGAAAATAATCTCAAAAATAGGAAATCATATTTGGGTCTGAATGACTGAAATGCACCTTTATCTAATTCGTTTTTAAAGTTACATAAGTACACGGGGTTGTAAAAGTAATGAAAGTCAAAAAGTAACAATTAAAAGTTGAAAATCAACAAAGCTGGAGTTGTTAGGCTTTCACACAGCAGCAATGAATAATAATAATGTGAAGATCAGCGCTGTTCTGATCCCTAAGCTATGTTAAGAGCCTTATTTTGCATTGAAAAGACATTTAAGGCACTAATATAAAAGTAGCAAGTGAATAAAAGTGGAGGTAATGGAGGTGGATCGATCTCCGGAAGAAGTCTGCATAAAATCATCTTCTGATAGTCCTGACGTTGTTGAAAAGGTGATTGTTAACAGCTCAGAGACAGACTTTTAGAGAGGCGACTGCCGCAGTGCTTAAAGCACTTAAAGAGCAGCGAGTGCATCAAAGAAAGAAAAAAAAATAAGAGTGAAAAAGGAGAAAGTGAACAACTTTAATGAGGGTATGATCAGTGTGCAGCCGTAGTTCCTGTCGTGTAGCGAGCGAGGAAGCAGGCAGGGCTAGAATATGGACTTCTCTCCTGCTGCTCGCCATAATTTCCTCCCATCAGAGCACCTTACCTCACTTCTGCACCTATATATCACTGCACCTGAATAAAGGGAGAAAGTAAGTATAAGCAAGCAGAAAAGACACTAAAAAAGAGAAGATGTAGGTGGAAAAGAGGGAGAGGACAATAAAAACACATATAAGCATTATATTTTCTTAGTTTGTCTTATATAGCAATACATGTGATGAACTTTAAATAATCATTTTTCACTGTTCATTCACAGTTTCTCACAGTGAAGTCTTGTTTTTCCTCACGAATGTGGAGGTTTAGTGTGTGTGAGAGGATCAACAGATGATCTGGGGGCCAATAGGGGGCACTGGGGGCCTAATCCACAAGTCTGGGAGCAAGCAGTAATTCAAGTATCACACACATGCCTTTCCTTTTACTTCCCCACTATGACACTGAACCTACTTTGAACTGGTAAACTGAGAGAGGCAGGGTCCGAAATTAACACCCATCAAGCGCCAAATGCGGGTAGGTTTTCCGTTTGGCGAGTAAATCTCGGAAGGCTATCCACCACACTGGTGGGTAAATGTTTGTATCAAAATAGTCATGTGATAAAAGACCTCTACCGCGTTTTGGTGAGTTTGACACACTCACACACACCACAATATGTGTTTTTATGCACGTCTAAACCGCAAACTGTTTACCATACGGGACATCAGCTACTCCGCTAAACTATCGCTCGCCGCCAGCCTGCTGCTAGCTACCGTTAAGCTAACTAAATAGCAATTATGTGGCGATATTTACAAGGAGGGTGATTGCGTTAGAGAGTGAGGAGGTGTAGGTTGATTAAAATGCTTAAGTATTCCGATAGGTTTACAAAACCTTCAAATAAAGTTTTATGTTTGACAGGCAATTTATTATTTTGGTAAAACAGATGCTTGGCCGGTGAGTCAAAAAGTTAATTTCGGACGCTGGAGAGAGATGAAAACTTCACGACTCTTGTGTCATTTGCGGGAGATTAATCTGGGGCAAGGCGGCCTTGTGCAATCAATCTTCTGCGCTCGGTGAGACCGCGGACACGGCTGCCGCTGAGTCAACCATCATCAACGAGTCAGTGATGTCTAATCAGGGCTTGATTGGCACCCCGGGTAGAAACGGCCTGTAAATCAATCAGATGTGAAGTGCTGTTTCAAGGGCTCAGTCAGCTCTCTGTAAGTATACATGGGGCTGTTTTGCTTCTATCAGGAATCACATGCATTTAATACTGTTCATTTTTTTACGTATATACACTATTTATGCAGTTTTAACATTTAAAAAAAAATCTGCTCATTATCAGGCTGTATTCACCCTGTTCAACAACTTTGAGAAGCATTCCCACTAATTATAACTCTACTCTGCTTCTGTGATGTATTAGCTGTAGTGAATTATGATAAAGCACATTGTTGTCACCAATTATCCTGCATAGAGAGACTGACCTGCTCTCCTTCTCTACCTCATGAGCTGTGGTTACCAATGGAAACAGTGCAAGGCTAACATTTACCCTCACTCCTTTGTGATGTATTGCAGTAAAAAAAAAAAAAAAAAAAAAAAGATGAACAAAGCACAGTAGCATAATGTGTGTGTGAGCAAGAGGGAGACGAGGCTCTGCAGAAACAGAACTTTCCCAACTAATGTACTTTGCGAGTCTGGCGGTGACAAAGATAAATTAACCAAAGAAAGAGCGGGGGACGCTTCAACAGCAACCGACCCTCCGACACCAATTAGCAGATTGATTACGCGCCTGAGAGAAGCGGACGCTTGTCAATCAGCACCACACAAGGGGAGCGACAGGAAGGAGCTGGCGTGGATGTACCTGGAATGTTAAAGGAACAAGAGGCTGCTCCAGGGGATCCATACAGAGGCACTGATCCATAGGACTGTGTAGCGCTCAACACTGACACACTGAAACAGCAAAGGTGCAAATACCACTATGCCACATTGGAAGCCCGAATACCTTCACAGGCTGCAAACTCAAATACCTGTATAACTGGAGGCATACAGGCCTGTTGTGATGGCTGGTCATGCACCCGGCTTCCTGTGATGTATGAACTGAGTGGATTACTGCAAACAGGAATCGTGCATAAGGAGTGTGTGCACGTGTGTGTGTGCATGCATAGATTATTTGCACACATGTATATTCTTGTTCTGCTCATGCACACACACACACACACACACACACACACACACAGAGAGGCATATACATCCCCATGTTATCCATCAACTCCCGAGGGGCTCGGCAGTGCTGTCCTCTGGATGGTGACAGTCCTGTTCGCCTTCATTTAGCAAGGACACACCAGCAAGGACATAAAGTAAATAAACGCCAGCCACTAAATTTAGTGCTGCCTGACAGATGCAAAAGCCCAAAGAAGAGAGAGTTCGTTTTAGATACAAGAAGACTGCATCTGTTTGAGGAGGTTCAAACCAGCCTACCTGCACGCTGTCAGTAGCAGAAATATCAAGAAGCGCTGCAGCTCAAATTGATATGTAACTTCACATATATGAAAACACACACAGGCAAGTCAACAGTTAAAGTCCAGACAGCTCAATCGTCTTCAATGGGGCAGTTAAACTTGGAGAAGATAAGGGCACAATTAGATTTGGCTGAAGGAGGAAAGACCATTAGGTCCTGATTCTCTGCCTCCCCTTCAAAATATATGGTCCACAGTCACTCTTAAAAGGATGAGACGATGACATCACCTCCATATTCAGAATACCTACTGCATGAAAGAACGAAAAAAAGGAGAGGAAACAGAAACCAATTTGTTAGATTAAACATTTCTCATGCAGCCGCATGATTTAGAAGGTCTGCTGACCGCAGTCGCACAAGGTTTTACCTCCCCTAAGACACAGCATTCTGTCAATCTGGCCCAGCCAGAATTTCTAATTATAGGCTACAGACGCAAGAAGGTCAAAAGCTTATTAAAAGTCAAGATTAAAATTCCCAATGCATATTATAAGCTTCCTCCTCCCCTGACTAGCAATTATTTGCTAACTCATGCCAGTACAGTGAGCAATATTTCTCAGGAGGAACAAGTTACGTGTGAGGTGAATGTGTGTGAGTCTGTGTGTGTCTAGGGGTGTGTGATAGTGTTATAAATGATAGTACTATAGTTATTTGACTTTGCTTACATCTGTTCACACCTTTGTACTTCCTGATCTCTCCTGGTCAGATAGGTGAAAGAATTTATTTAGCAGTTTTCTTGTTTTTCAATTTGTCTTTTTGTGGTTTGTCCTACTCTAGCCATAGATTAACCTTCCCTCTTTAAGAGCAAATCATTCACCCTGTTCTTTTGTTGAAACGCGTGAGGTAGGCCCTGCTCGCTGTCTGCAAGGCAACTGTGGGTGTGAATGTTGATACAGTGTTTACATTGTAGGTTATGAGTTTAAGAAAAACTGGAATTATCTTTAAAAATATCTCAAGTCTTGATTTGAAGTTTAGTATTCAAACCACAGAAAACTTTCAATTCTTGAGCATTTTTCTATGACTTTAAATATTAATGACAAAAACAAGCAACAATTAAAGTTAAAGTTGAGAAACAGTTTAACAGTCAAAAAACGTAATCTACTTCATGAGAACTGTGTGGGTGCGGTGTGATTGACATTGCTGGCGACATAATCAAACAACCCTGCAACTTTGATCACATTTTGTTTCAAATGCTGCTAAACTCTGACTGATGCGCACAAATACATGACATCACTTTTTTTCCAAGTAAGCCTCACCCACTTCAAACAAAGAGAAAAACAAGGACAAAAACACAAAAATCTCTGTTTGACAGAAACAGTTTTGTTAGTGTAGGATCCCATCACTTATAGTATGAAGCTGATTGAGAAAATACATTTTCAGGGCCTTTAAAGCGTCGTTCTGGTTTATTACAACTAGGGTTTTACTAACATGGTAGGTAAAATGTTGAAAATACCATTCAGATTATAATAATCCAGAATTATCCTTTGAACACATTTTTCTAGTGGCACTATATGGTCAAACAAGTAAGCCTGGCTATAGCAGTGAAGAAGAAGCGCTTAACCGGCTTTAAGTATGTGCAAGTACATTTCTGATGTATGTTGTACTTGACAGACAGGACGTATTTTTTGATATCCTCGGTGTAAAGGTTGTTCTGCAGAACAAAACGTGTAGCAAGACGCATTTTGATTCGAGGCTAATCTCACTTGAAAGGGGCGGTAATAAAGGAAATTCATGTGTCTGTGAGATCCAAATAAAGATATCATGAATGGAAAAATCGGGTGATCTGCTTCATGGCCTTCGTGTTAATATAGTTTCAGAAGTCTTTGCTTGCCGAGTGTCTGAAAGTTTAGCCCTGGAGTAGCATGTTTTTGCACCATGGAAGAAAGCAGCCTCACAGTGTCAAGCGGGGTCATCACAATAAACATCTTTTTCTCCTTCTTTCTCAGAGAGACTGCTTTACTCACCGTCTTTAAAGAACACCCCCAAAAGATGTGCGGACAGACACCTCAGTGGACCAGCTAAGCTGTTGCTAGCAGACATGGTCTGTTATGAACCAAGGCCATTTCAGTCAACAGGATCGATCTAACTCTGAAAAAAAAAAAGCCTCTCCCCTTTTTTTTTCTTCTCTGGAAAGCTTCGAGCGACGTCTAATCACCTCGCTGCTCCGGTATAGATCCGAGTTCACCTTCCATTACAGCGTTATAGAGCCTGAATCATAATTGAAAAATTGATTACTGAATAATGACACGACACTTGTTTAATCAACTCACTCCGAGCCGAGCAAATAAACTCACACATGCACATGCACACACTTTCTGGTGTGTGGATAATGAAAGCTGCAAGGAGAAAAGCACTTTATCAAATGAATGGCTGAAACACTGCAGACCATAGTTATTATCAGTCCAGGCTGGAGGCTGAGGCTCCTGTGAAGACCGGGATGCAGCTGAGAGTAATCTCTAACTGGATTTAATTGCTAGGTGGAGAACGGGTGTGGGGAGGGGGGATGATTGGGGGGGATTGCCATATTTATGAAAGTAAACATGATACCTCGCTTCCATGCTGTCTCTTCACATGTGGTTTCCCAATCTCAGGTCATCTTCCCTGCATCTGCTCCTCATGAAGGCAACTGCTGGGGAATAAAGTATTAATTATGGCTGTGTGGTTGAATGGTGTCTGGGGGTATCAGCGAGGCAGCACATTTTTAAGTTCTGCCCTTCATAATTCCTGTATGTTTGAGCTCAGGTGCAGGACTGGGCATGTTTACAGTCTGCATTGATGCATTCAGGGTCTTAAGAAAACCCTGAAGAAAGACATACATCTGTATTCATGTATTCATAATACAACAATGACCCTCTCTGTGGCTCCAAAAGGGGATAACACAAGCTTTGTGACATCCACACGGTGATCAATTTACTCCGCAAGACAAACATGTTGTTGCTGACCCCCCCCTTTCTCTCTGATCTTCTGGTTTGGGTGATGGCACTGCGCAACACACAAACATCATCTCTGAATCCAGTGTTGGTCATGCATAAAAGGGTCACTTGATATTTTGTGGTTGTCCACATTGCATCATTTATGGCACCTGCAGAACGCTGGAGAGAAAAAAAAAAAGAAAACCCTGCAGCTCACCTCCATTATGGTAATTTTCAGGTTTTTGTTTTGAATTTCCGGAGAGAGCTTATCATCTGCACACTTAACCATACATTGCATCGCCTTGTTTTTAGTTTTAATTTTAATCTCCTTTTGATGTGTTCTTCCACGGGGAAGAGGTAGCTTAATGCACAGGTATCAGCGAGAATTACAGGAGGGCTCCTGCACACTGTCAGCCACACTTTCTTGTGGCTTACTAAGTAAAGCTGGCTGCTGTCGAAGATGAAGGGCCACTGTGAAGTTTTACATAGATGATCATGCCTGATTTTTTTTTTATGTTCTCTGCTCCAACCTTTGAACACAGGATGTGTTTCCAAGTCGAGTAATTAACTCGGGCCATAGCCATTTTCATCCACAGTCTTGTCAAAACGCTTCGACGGAAAGTTACCAAATAATGAAAATGAAAGATCAATATTTTGCAATATTACATTCCCAGATGCATTATACTAAATATGTGTGTGACTCAGATGCAGTGATTACTTAAATTGTGTAATGAGGTCATCGAAGCAAACTTAATTCCAGCCAAGCTTGGCTCATAATTCAGAAATGCCTCGGTTGAACCCATTGCTCTGCCTTTGCCAAAGAGGAAAGTATATTAAGGATTATAAATTGCAGAAATAATAAATGACAAAGCACTTTTTGCAATGGAGTAAGTCTGAGTGTGAGACTGTGTGCGTGTGTGTTTGTTTATGTTTGAAATTGTATTGTTGTTGTGTAATGTCTTGTCTGCCTCATAGCAGCAATAGAGTGAGATTCGAGCACGCCCGGCACCTTTTCATTTCCTGTGAGATGCTGACAGTGGATCAAAGCAGGTGATAGGCAGGAAGTAGAGTCAGGCCATTGTGTGGAGTCACGGGCTGCTATTGGTGGTTCGATTCCCGGCTCCTCATGTCCACATGTAGAAGTGTCCTTGAGCCCAAATTGATGTTAGCTCTGCCGCCACCAGTGTGTGTGAATAAGAGGCAGTATATGGAAAAAAGCACAAAAAGCAGTCGGCTTTCTCCCCGTCTTCCTCCCATATACCTCCAATGGACAAATGTTTCTCAGTACAGTAGCTTTAGAGAAAGTATGGAGCTCCTAAACACACAACTCCCTCTGTCACAGGCCGCCCTAAATGTTCTGTATCGCTTCTTTCTTGACATTTAATGATACCAAACTTAACACATTTGTCACTCCTCAGGTTAAAGTGTGGTAATTTCGAATCCAGTTTGTTTACAAAAGAGATTAAATTCAACAACTGAGGCGACATTCTGAAATTTTCAGGTATTCACAACCAACTTAAATGTCTGTGATAGCTGGTTAGTCAGACTGTGATCACTGTAGCTCTGGGGCATTGGTAAAAAAAAAAGAAATGCACTTGAACATGGCTTTAATTCTAACTTGATGAATCTTTATTTCTAGGCACATGTACAAGTGTGGTTCTCAAAGGGAAATCATGCAGAATAGAAATACTCACACTTTGATGAGCTATTATGATTAAATCCACTCTGCAAATGCTCCACAATAGGCCAACAATCCTAAATTGGTAAGTATCCGCGTGTCTCTGCTCCTTATCTGACACACTATTAAAATCTCCTTTAAACAATAAAAAAAAAAACTTAACTTTAGCCATAGCAGGAGTCGACTTACCCATAGCTGCACACACTAATCCTTTATTCTGTCACAGAACACCTAAAAACTCAAAATGTGTGGAAA
Source organism: Macquaria australasica (assembly GCA_005408345.1). Classification (NCBI taxonomy): domain Eukaryota; kingdom Metazoa; phylum Chordata; class Actinopteri; order Centrarchiformes; family Percichthyidae; genus Macquaria; species Macquaria australasica. Next base: position 14,386 of record SEMN01000019.1, on the reverse strand, counting down.
ACAAATCACTGACACCCTCCAAGCTGGTCAGAAAACTGCCACTGTACAGGCAATAATCATCTAATAATCATCTAATAATCAACATGATTGGCAGTTGCTTTATTAGCCAGCTGAGCTGATCCGGGGACTTTAGCCGCTAATATGATTCAGAACAGTGTTTTTTTTCTTCTTCTGTGCCTTAACTCCGAGAAATGGAGATACCGTATGAGCTATGTGACATCCGCTCATTTTTAAACCTGGTCTTTCCACCAGTGTTGATCAAAGGCTGCGCTCCACACTGCGCGCCTCACTTAAAGGTAATAAATTTGTCAGGAGGAAAAGCAGACGACATCCCAGTCGGTGTCAGTTTATTAGAGCGTGACGGATGAAGTTATGCCTCTGGTTGTGTGAGCTGTCAAGTGAGCAAAAAACTTTGCATTAGCTACAGTTTACCTGCCGCTGTGACATGTACAACATGAAATGGGATTCACTCTCAATTGTAAATGTGGTTGTCAGTCTCTGCCACTGACAGACTGAAGAAGCAGGCTGGCGGCCTGGATTGTTGAGAGGCTGGTTAGCTGATTGTTTGCTAGCTTGCTAACAATGTGGCTCCCAAAATTCACGTACAATAAAATAAGTCCCAAGATTATGTCTTTAAAAACTATTTATTTTGTTGTTGTGGTTTAGTACAGAACTGCAGCTGTGCACACTGCAGGTTAGGGGATAAATAAAGGTTGAGAAAACAGTGATCATTGTGATCATGTAATCTGTGTATTGAAAAGAAGAATTCCTCCCAGATGATTTTATGAGGTTATGTACCATCAAAAGAGATATTTTATGATGGAGTATTTTAAGTTTTAAATTTTCAAAGGTACCAAGAGCATAACGGCAAGACTGCATGTTTTCCAGTCAAGAACAAGAGAATTGTGTTCTTTACACAAAGTATCCTGTTGTGTTGCATCTGCATGTGTTGGATCTACTGCTTCTACTGTCAGTTACAAAATTGGTGCCTGTCTTTAACAACAGATTTCTCTTTGTAAGATACTGAATGTTGGCAAACATAGAAAAAAGCTCTCGCTCAAACCAAACACGCAAGTAAGCGTGAAAAAACACAAATTCGCCCAGGACAACACAAACTGAGGCGAAGACGAGGAAAAATGAGAGAGACTGTCGGGGAACGAACAGAAAGAACTTGTGGGATCAGTCACACACACACACACACACACACGTGTGTCCGATGGTAGCTAGCTTACAGCTAACATCCGTACAGTTGGTACGTTGGCTGTTTGGGGCAAAAAAATGGACTAGACAAACAATCGGGCAAACAAATTTGCGCAAATAACATAAGGCTCTGAAGCACCCCTGATGAACACCCATCTGTATACAACCCTGTCTCCCAGAAATAATTTGTTTTCTGAATTACATTGTGATAAGAAATGTGATCGCTGCCAGGAGTTTTTCAAGTGAATGAAGTGCTACATTTTTGTGCCGCACAGCACTGCATCCCACGCATGGTTAGGTTCAGGCAACAAAGGCACTTTGGTTACAGTGAGGAAACAATCCTGGTTTTGGTTGAATGTCAATACAGTAAACACGTTGTTTCTGCTGTTGCTTGAAGTGACTGCTGACTTTTTCCATATTAAACCAAGACTGCATTCTCTCCCTAACCTTTGGTGCCTAAACATAACTATGAAAACATTTAATAATGCTGTAGTTGCTACATGAGGATATTGTAGGAAAACAAATGAAATAAGTTTTCTGATACGTTCAATATCAACATTTTGCGACTTGCCAAATATGTTAATTAACAACGTTTCCTAATTAGGTTGATAAAAATGTTTCCTTCAACATGTATTAGCTGTTGCACATTAGTAATATACAGACGTAATTTCTAGGAGACAGGGCTGCCGTGTAACAGATTCCCCGGCTGCCTTCGCTGTTTCAGCTCCGGTGTCAGTGCAGCCCGAGCATCTCTGCCTCACTGGCAGCCAGAGGTATCAATGATGTAATGCTCATCCAGAGACAAATACAGATATATGATATTACATCATCGGTACTAAACCTGGGTAGAGAGCACACACACACACACACACACACACACACACACACACACACACACACACACACACACACACACACACACATACTGTACACAACCGCACGCACGCACACACCCACACACACATTTAGGATAATTAAGCTTTTGCTGCTCAGCCTCCATTGTTGACATTCAGCAGCCTTTCAGAACTTTTGAATGTGGTGCTAATTTGGCAACGACGGTGCCTTTTATCATTTAGCAGATGCTTTTCAATCATGGGTAATGCTGTGGGGGAAAATTGAGTATCTCAGGATAGTCTAGAAGAGTTTGGTAAGTTGGTGGATTTTGGGGGGAAATGAGGAAGCTTTCAATGTGTCTACACTCAGGGTGGGAATGACAAGACCAGGGTGCAGGAAGAAGCAATTATATCCCCTGAAGAGTTGTTTGACAGTTTTATAGTGCAACATCTATTTTCTCTATCCTCCTTATCGACATCTGTCTGGGGAAAAGAGTGCCATTAGTTCCTCTAAAACACATCTCAATAATTAATGTTATGCTTTGGAAAATCACTGAATATGGTGGATAGAAATGTTATAGTTGGGCCATTGTTTTCACACTAGTCTGAAGAAAGTATCAGCCTCTATTTTCATAACACGCTTACGGGTATATTAAATGCTGTTGTCGTGTTCTTACATGTTTAAAATGAGGCGCTGACAAAAAACTAAATACTACTTGTGACATGTGTAAATCATTTTAAACGGTTTAGTGCTCGAATATCAGAGTGTTTTTATAATTAGACATCTTAAAATCTGTTATTTTAAAAACCTGACAACAAACACATCAAGATCAATAACCGCAGGATAAGATTTCTTTAGGAAGATCCACAATTGCAATTTAGAAATATCAAGTATCATATCTGTAACAGCAGTCAATTAAATATTAACACAGTTAACTAATGGAGGGCTGCAAAAACATATTCTGTTCATATTCTTTTACTCTCTTTTTTTTTTTCATCTTTTTTGCTGAATTCAAAAATAAAGTTTAGCAAATCATGTTGTTTGAACGGCACATGTTTTTCTCCTCATATGTAGTCCTGAGTTTGCTTATCTGCTCTGGTCCACAGCTGCACAGCTGGAGAAGGAAATGAAGCACCTCAGCATGGCCATATGTAGTTTAGTTACACAAGTGATAAGGATGTATTTTCAGTTATTGGAGTCCAGGACAGCAAATATTTACCTCTCCCTGCTAAACGAGCCTGCCAAAGTACAATTGCACTCTATAACTTCCAAGAAATTGCGTCTGGCAATATACAGTGACTCACTGTCTGAGTATCATTAAGCTTAAAATATGCTCCCTAGAAGATGGGATTAAAATCAATACCAATTTTCTTACTTACATTTTTAAAAACAATAACAACTGCCTGCATCCAAAATGTGTCTACATAACATTTTTCTTCTCCCTGTCATGTGCAGATTTCTTCTAATTAAGGAGTTTTTTTCTTATTCCATCAGCATTTCTATAAAGTTAGGTTACTAGGCTTGACCAAACTAATTTGTGCTAATGTAGTATTTTTATTAGCACTCAGAAATTCACATGGAAACTGTAAAATACCAAATCCAGTAGGATTAAATGTTGTATCAAAGGTCATTTTCGGTCATTAAAATGAGATCTCAAGCCGTGAACTGATAACATTTTAACAGTAGACACAAGCTGTAAATTATGTTATGATATCATTAGTCAGATCAGTGAGTGAGCAGACAGCATTTCCTCGCACTGCTGAAATCGCCTCAGGTCACACACTCGCCAAGCAGCTTCCTCTCTGCTGAACCGTCTGTTGCAGTTAAAATACATTAGGCCTGTACATAAATCACAGTATATTGCGTGAAGAGCCTACAGTGTAATCTGAGATGTTATTAATTAGCACATCAGGAGTTGGGATCAGTAAGACATTCCTGTGAGATTTGTCAGAGCCTGCAACATACAAATATTTTTTATCCCAGCTTATTGCAAACCTGTGAGACAGAATCTGTCCATCAGATGCTAGAAAGAGGAAGTCTAGCATCTGTCTTTTCACCATTAGAGGTCCTTCTCTACAGCATGAAAAACCTGTTACACTTTCAGTATGTAAAAGTGAAGTGGATGCTGCAAGCATTTCTAAATGTTTAGTAATATCCCAGAGAAAAACTGGTCACTAACTGCCATCCCCAAACTAAGATCTTGCAGAATTTAATTCAAGTGTTGGAAATAGTTTTTATTTATGCATTTATTCATTTTTTTTGCTTTGCTTGTTTGTTTTTAACACCTATTCGACATAAGAATTTAATTCTTTGGTTTATAGAAAACTAGATTGACCAACATTACAGAAGTCCCTTTAGATTGATCTCTTGATCTCTGATGTATCCACCTGTGGGCGCATCTTTACAAAAACTCACATTATGCAGTCAAGTGCTGTTCAGACCCACATAATTTAATTTTAAATACTAGTGGAGATCCCAGCAGAGCAGTCAGTCTGAAATGATGCATGTGACATCTATAGTTTTTGTGTTTTACCAAGTTTAAATAATTTCGCTCATCTTTGACATCAGTTAGCATCACTTAAGTGTTGGAACAAGCTGATACAGAAACTGTATATGTGGGGAAAAAGTTTAACTTAATGGAAAATTTAAGGTGGGGGGGGGGGGGGGGGGTGAGAGGTAAAAGCTGAAACAAACTACAACTACAAACTGAAAAACGTGAATCTGTAAACATGTTTTAAGCAGTTTTGTACCATTTGGAGCTGATGAATAGGTGATTAAAACATATCTCTCCCTACCATATGTCATAATAGAAAACATTTAAATGTGCATCCAATGTAGTAGTGTTTGCATGCATTGTTTACTGTTATTGTCAGGTAGCTGGCTTGTAGCACGCTATATGTGCAGTCAAGTAAATTAAGAATTTTACATGTTAGCACTACAGTTGCAGATATGAGAATTTAGCTGTGTAATTTAGTATGCAGTCCAAGTTTCTAAATAGCAGCTTTTTAAATACACCTTGTAGTATTGGAAAAGACTAACTTTGGCCTCATTACATCATGGATTCAAGATAGTGCTTAAAAGGGAATATTGTCTGTGCTTGTCTTGAGATGATGTTTGCTTCAAATGACCAGTGCAACCAGTCAACAGCAGTGTTCAGGTGTTTAGAAGATCCTGACATTTGTTGCAATATATTTCCATTAATTCACCAGAAGCTGCCTGCACCACTGAAACTGGATGCTCATGATGCTTAAGCCAAATTCTCACTCTGCATTGGCAGCAGAGTAACTCCTGCCAGCATGGTCGTCTGCTGCTGCTGCTGCAGCCTTTTGCGTCAAAGTTCATTGAGTTGTTTGGCCTGAAGTGGCCTTCTGCACATCACTTAGCTACTGTTGCTCTCAGAGTTTTCATCAGCGAGTTTAATCCAGAGGTCTGCCACTAATTGGATGTTTATTGAACCAAAATTGGCAAATTCAAGTCACCGTACTTAAAAATCTCACGTCTGCCGGAGCTGATGCGCCCGGCATCAGCAATCATATCATGTTCAAAGTTGCCTAAATCACACGTCTTGCCCGTTCTCACATTTAGTGAAATAGAAACTACCTGCTGACTCACTGTCTGCAGGATCAAGCTGTGTGTATAAACAGGAAGACGTACCTAATAAAGAGGCCACAGTGTGTGCATGCAGAAAAGAAGAACCTGTCTCTTACCTAGTATTTTCCCACAGAACGAATTTCATACTATATTGTTATGACGCAAAAACTTCCTTATATAAATAGGCGTCAATGTATTGTGGCTTTTGTAACCAGTGAGAGTACTTGTTGCCTCTCACAATTACGTGTGAGTGTCATCACTATTTAGCTCAATACCCTGTAATATTATTTCTTCTCACTGTGAATTAGGGACTACGAAAATTACAGGCTGGAGGTCTGCCTCACAGTTTTATGAACTTTAAGTGCTGATATTGATGGAAGGGTAATGGTAGTCCTCGGCCCTGAGTGTAAATAGTATCTAAGGTGATTACTCTTTTATCACGTGGGGGGGGGAAAGGTGGAGAAGCAAAAGATAAAATGTGAGATCCAACGCAGAGGGCCTCAGACTGAGAGCACGAACGCTGGTTGGGTTTCATTTTGATGGTTCCATCTTTATTGGTTGGCAGTTTTGGACCATGATGGAAAACAATACACAAAGTAGACTGTAATAATGCAAAGTTTTCTCACTTTTATTATCATTCTGTTATTTCTATTGCAACTATTCCCTCTACATCTAGAAAGCACCCACTTTTTTTATATGTTTGCATATCAGTAATACAGTAATACATATAGAGTCCATGTCGTTACTGTCCAGTGGTGGAAAGTAAGTAAGGACATTTACTCAAGAACTGTATCTAAGCAATAAATATGATGCATTATTATAGATTAAGATATCCAGCAGTATTTAAAGTATCTCGAAACAGCTCCACCCTGACCAGCTCCATCAGTAATATGCTGCCTACACATTAATCCATTACTAATACTAATCCAATAACATAACATATGTCCAGGCATTTTCCTTTATAATGAGTACTTTTACTTTTAATACTTTAATTAAGTACATCTTGCCGATAATACTTCTGTACTTTTATTTGATTTTGATTGCAGGACTTCTACTTGTAACAGTATTTTTATATTGCTTTTACTTACTTATAATGGTTTGAATGCTTCTTCCTCCACTGTTCATATGTTAGGTGATGTAATTGTACATGTTGTCATTGTCTCTAATGATCCATGTCTTAATGTTGCAACGTTTTATACAGCTGAGGTGTAGTCAAAGACAAATTTCTGCCACAGTAGAAGATTGTATTGTGTTTTTTTTTTTTTACAATGTAATATAATAATAATAAAGTTTATGAAAATAAAGTTTTTCATTATGTACAAAAACAGAGATTACAGGGGGGGAAAAGAACATACATGTTACATATGAATTTCACACATAAACCAACACATAAATACACACATGCAGACAAATTTACCCAAACTGAACAATCTTATAAAACGAAAAAGGCTTGTAGTAAAGTTGTATGTGTATTGCACATAACTATTCTAACTCATTTTGTTAGACTTTTCATCTTTGCAGTTAGGTCCATTTTAATATTCTGGAGAGGGCCTGCAGATGAAACATATAAAATAAGCCTATCTTGGCTCATGTTAGCACATTTACATTTTAATTGAATGTTAAATAATCATTATTGTGTGTGTGTGTGTGTGTGTGTGTGTGTGTGTGTGTGTGTGTGTGTGTGTGTGTGTGTGTGTGTGTGTAATGCAAATGTAATGTGTCATACTATATTTTGTAAGACCCCTCATCTTTGCAGGTAATATTTTGGCAAGTGCCTGTAGATTAAAAATTGCCTTTGGAACATTTATATTTTAATTACAGTTTATTACTGTTTATTAAAGTTCACTGTGACTGCAAAATAAAGTAAAATACAAAATAAAAAGAAAAAAAACAACAATATATTTATGTGAGTCCAAGACAACAAACAACCTACAAAGTGTAGCTCCTGAGCTGCTGTGTAGTGTACTGTATCTGAGTATGGTTCAGCTGAATATGTGATCTTAAGATCTGGCAGCGGTCCACGATCTGTTCAGCATCGCTCCACAGCTGAGGACTCACCGTCACACAGAAGCAGAACACAATCTGAAAGTTGCTCCCCTTTTGCTACTATCTATCTCCAATCAATCTGCCTGGCAGCTCCTCTGTTCACAGTTAAGCAGCTGTTAAATTATTTTGGTTATTTTATATCTGGAGGCTCTCGTTACGCAGAACCCCCTAAAAAGCTCTCTTGACACCCATGCTGAAGGGTTTTTGAGTTTCATCAGTGAGTCGTGCCCCCTCCCTCCCTCCTTCCTCCTCCTCCACCCTCCTCTTGCATTCGGCCTCTTCTCTCTGGGAAGCTGAACATATAGCTGATATCTTTCAATCAAGAGCTCTCCTGTCCTTGCAATCACAGTGTCATTGTTCGTCTCATGTTGTGGAAAGCTCTTTGACAGAGCGCTGTGATGAATCACCTGGCTAAGGCTTTTGGAAAAGAAACCTTCAGATCCCATCGCCCTCCTTTTTCATAGAGTTGGGGAAAAAAAACAACATTCAATTCATTTCTCCTGCTCTTTCATGTCTCCTGCCGCTTTTTTCGTTTCGTACACACAGTGTTTTAAAAGTTATTCACTGCAAACCCTCCTCTTTTCTTCTCGCTGGGCTTCGCAAAGCAAATATCTGGCGGGTTTAGTTCATAAAGGAAGCGCTTTTACTTGCTTAAGGTGCTGACGGCAAGGCACACACTGTTATGTTGGAGGCTTAGAAAAACAAAACTTTGCAGGGTAAGTCTCAGCCGCCAAATTAAGTGGCAGAGGCTTCTAATTCTTCCCCGCTCACCCTGTGGAAAAACGAATCCCCTCACTCTTTTGTCCAGTAAGCTGTAGCAATGTAGAGAAACTTGTGCTCTTTTTCAAGTTAGTCATGAAATTCTGCTGTTTTCTTTTTTTTCCTCTTATATCAACTCCTAAAAGTGAAAAGAGGGACAAATATAAACTTGCAGGAGCAGCATGTGCGCACATGATCGGGTCCAGGGTGAGTGTTTTTCAAAAGGCTGAACACATCATAGAAGAAACCGACTGTGGGAGAAGTGCAAATGACACTCCCTCAAACCAGGCACAGAGAGTGATTTAGAGCACCTGTGATTTCACTACAGGAGAGCACAATGTGCTTTCAAAGCCTGTCAATGTCAATCCCATTTGCTGCAATAGGTTGATTATAAACGCTGTAACACTTGCGCAGCATATATTAGTATTTAAATCATGACAAGCGATGGATTAGCATTTTCCTGTGATTAGAAAGCATCTTGCTAGGTTTGTTACCTGTAGCAGCTCTATCAGAGGGGTTGGGTAAAGGTGAGGGATGTGATGCATGGCAGCCAAGGGAAATTTATAGATCCAGACGCACTGTAGCTGCCAGCTATGCAGCGATCACTCCGCCCAATCCTCCAAATGCAGACATAACAAGCTACCTGAGTGATGGGATACAAACCTTTGGACTGGACTCCAAGAGATTAACCTTAACCAAACACTGTGAACTTCAATGACACACAGATCAAACCTTATAAATACTGATATATTTATACATCAAGAAATTCCTGACCACACCAAACACTCAAGTGATCTGCCAAACACCTCGGGGCATGGCTTTTTGTACACTACCGAGCAATTAAAACACCTTATTGAAACCGTATACAATGCAGGGAAATTATAATGTGTTCTTGATTAACGTTGTTTGGAAAGAGTGTAAGTACAGTGCTTAAAAGCATTGCATACACAATACAAAACTGAATATTAGACAAACGTCAGTTCGTGCAAGTTTAAAGGTCGGACGTTTTCTTAAGACCACATTTAAAAACACCACTTTCAAAAGTGTTTTGAAAAAGTCTCTTCCTATTTCTTGCAGCCTGAAATGTCTTGAATACAGGGCATGTTTCAACATTTCAACAAGGGGCACTGTTATTTTGTCACGACTATTTTTTAGTTCTTTCAAGGCGATATTGAATGAAGCGATCTGTACAATTAAGGCACAGAAGCTTCAGCAATGTGATGTTTCGGAGACCTGGACAAACCCTTTGCTGTCTGCAGCGGGAGGCCTGACACCTGGGCAAACACTGCAGCCCAATGATCTGTCATCAGCTATGGAAACCAGCACCAACCTGGTCGCTTTTGTCAGCGCACAAAAGAAAATGCCTCAAATTAATTTAGCACTCGGCATTCATCTTCTGTTGAGGCTTAAGACCTCATCTAAGCTTGCGAAACAGCAAGGGGCTCACGGGGCTTCATGTAAGAATTTTGGCTCATAGGTGAAGCCAAACGCTGTTAAGACGTGACATGTTGACTGTTTAGTGAAGTATGTGTATCCTGTTAATTCAGACAGTTGGTAATACCTGGGATCTACGAAGCCCTCAGATGTACTTCTGTGTGTACCCTCCTTCTCTGATCTCTTTTACTCAGCCTTTCCTCCACAATGCCAGACCTCTTGAGGACATACAAGATAATTGTCCCTCAGCCTTCTCTCTCCCACAGACAACTTCAAACAGAGCGTTGCCAATTCAAGATTATGTCGAGTATTGCAGTGATGACTTCTAAGGCCCTCAGTGATGACATGTTGAGGTTTGTGGTGGCCATCCTGGTGACGCATTGCTCAGACCTGAAGTAAATATTCACACTGTCTGGAATGCAAATGATTAACATCGTATGACTTTTGAGTCATAGCTGATCATTTTTCTGAATCACCCAATTTACAAAACAAACATATTTCTGTGAGAAGTTTTAATTGAGGGTACGCTCTTTTTTTATTTTAAATGTATTTTAATTTGTGTGGTAAAAAAAGATACAGACAATATCCAAAACAAAGGGAAGGGGAGATCCTTTCAAAGTCCCTGCAAATATGAATATAGTCTGTCATATATATACTGTCATTTACATTTCAACAGAAGGGATGCGTGGAATGGGGGTGAAACTAGCTAGATGAAAAAATAATGGTTAACGGACAAAATGTTTCTGTATCAAAAGTACCATCAGTGGTAAAATTCTACAAATACAAACTTGGTGTCACAGAGGGTACTGTGTATGTCCCTGCAGTATTTTTGGATAAGGTCATATGAGCAAAACTAATAATAAAAGTACCTCTCTGCAACCCTGACTCTTAGAAATTATATTTAAATATTATTAATTTGCAACACCAAATATGTTGTAAGAGAAATGTAATGTCCTAACTAACTACGACCTCAACTAAAGTGCTTTTGTTGCTTAAACTGTGATGAGAATGCGAAACCTCAATCTCTTGTGTCAAAGTCCTGCACTTCGTACGGCCGTCGTCCACCTCGACCACCTCCGTATGACTTGCATGAAGTAGAAAAAGGTTGCTTCCTTCACTGTTGCTAGTGAAGATTTTCCCACAAAACGTATTAGGCAAAATGTAATTTCTAGGATATACTTTGGAACAGTTTTCATTGCAACAGAGGGTATGGCCCTTTAGTATTTTTGGATAAGATCATAGGACCATAAGAAATAATGATAATAGTAAAAGTACCTCTGTGAGACTTACGTTTACAGCAAAGATTTGACGTATTAAAAAAACATTTTCTGCAGACAAAATTTTTATGTGAAAAGGAACTACTTGCTGGTGAAGAAATAATTCCTATGAAAACTGCTGGGGGTGTATTTTGTAGATTATCCAGAGTAGCAGGGACATTTTTTCTGGAAACAGAAGCTGCTGCTGATTTATTAAAATCTAATTTGTCAATACCATGAGCACCACAAATGCCGGATAGACATCTCAGAGGCGGATAACTCAAAATGTCTGCAAATAAAGACAAAATGATCTGCATGGCTAGACACCGCCAGGGTGAAGGGATAAAATATGTTTTTTCGTGATTTCGGTGAACTGACCCTTTAAGTGTATAAACAATGTCATACTGACTATATCAATTTGCATGTGCTGCATTCACTATTTTCATGCTTTAAGTATGTAGCTGCACATTTACTGCAGCTATAGATACATACATTTATTGCAGGTATGACTGCTAAAGATTGCCACAAAGCATAGCACAAAGGGAATAACCTGAGTGCCATTTCCATGGTAACACCATGTGGCTTGGCTGCAATCAGTGCAGCGTAGCTACGGCTGTCACACAAAGCCATTCAGACAGTCAAATGACGAGAGACCTTGAGAGTAAGACGGAAGGAGAGCCAGTGTGACAGGGCCTTTTCTTCTTAGCGGTGCATTATAAGGCACACTGCTCAGACTTGATCACACACCAGAGGAACTCGTCTTAAGCTCTTTAAACTAGCCAGTAATCCACCAATATGTGCAATGTGACATGAACCTTTTGGCTGGAAAGGAGGGCATGCTACTGCATTGCATTCAGGTCACCTAATTCCTTGTCAGTATTATCCATCCCACATCCATGTTATTATTCTTAACAATACTTGCTTTCAGATCAAGCACTTAAAAGGGAGTTAGTGTATCATCTGGATTTACTTGAATGGCAGGAGAGAGAGAATGCCAGATATAACTCCAAAAATATTTGCTCAGTGACATTTCTTTAATTTTGCTGTTCGCTGCATCATATACAGCTGCTACTGAACTTACAGATGAAATGTTAAGTCAGAAATGTCAACCAGTGATCCATGGCCACTTAATCTTTGTGGAAGAATCAGGATGCTTTAATGTGATGTACCCCCTTGTTTGTACCTGAATGCACGTAACTAATACTGAGAGTGGATTCTGATCCACAGCTAAGCATGAAGTCTGAAATGGTGACTATGTTTTGTAGACAGGAAATATCTGAATTTTAAACTTCTTCACCACAAAATGATTTAAGATCAGCTCAAGGTGTACCTCTTTTACGTGCTCATCATGTGAAAAATGCTAATCCACTTATATTGACTGCGATTAAAGCTATGAAACTAAATTAACTTTAATTTAGGGTTAAGTTAAGGATTAGGTTTGGCAACTTAAATAATTTTGTTATACCTAAATAAAGGCTTAACTCAGGGTTAAATAGGAAAAAAAAAACGTTAAAATGTGTGTTTCAATCCTCTTAGAGGGAGTGATAAAGCATTCACATTACACTTGTGTTTACGTGTGGTCCATTCACTTTAATTAAAGCACACAGAGGATGGAAAAGATGTCCACATCTGTCTGAAACAAAAAACTGAAACAAACCAAAAGAAATGCTGCAAACGGTTGATTCTCAGTGGGATCTGCAGTACTAGTAGCTATTTAAAACTCCCAAAAGTCATTTGATTAATGCAATATTTTAAAATGGCCATATACTATAGACTTTAGCTAAATAAACTGCTTATGCCTCACTACTTTGAAATATCAAAATATTAAAATAATGTGTTTTCCCACATATTTTATTTTAACATAAACTGCAATAAATTGCTTTAAGAAAAGTATAGACTAAGATCTGCAAAAGCCATCCATGTACACAGAAAGAAAATAAAAGAAGAAGGTAAATATATATAAATATATGCTTATATATTGCTAAATGTGTAAACACTTTGATAAAAAGCTCAAAAACTATTAATGTGATTTATAAGAAACTAATTGAGTATTTTATAATTCAATCCCCAGTTACAAATCCTTCCCAGGTTTCCTTCGATGTAGCCAGAGGATGAACAATATACTTTGTCAGCCCACCAGTCTCATGGCTGGCTTCCCCACAGGTTTCTTTTCAGCGACAGGTTAGCCACCAGGGCAGATTAAGCCTTCTCCCCTCCCCAATCATCCAGTAATACCAGCAGGCTGTATAAAGCCCATGTTGGGTTTTGCCTGTTGAATGGTGGCTTATGGCAGCTAAAGACCTCTAGAGGGGGAATCCTGAGGGGATTACTCTCACGTTCTCCATGAAGTGGGAAATCAAAACAGTCTTGAGCGTCTGGGGATGATCTCAAACATCCAGCATTCCCCCACATGCACGCACACACCCGAACCCACCACACACACACACACACACACATATCTGCGCTCATTTGCCAACATGCACAATTACACCATCTCACAAACACACATGCACACATAAACTTTAGGCATATTGGACACTCCCATCCCTCTTACCCATTGACACCCAGGGTTTTTTTGATACCCAAGTATAGACATCTAACAAGGGCCAACTCCACTCTGAGAGGATTAGTGTAAGTCGGACTGATAATGAAATCATGGGCTGAGTAGCTCTTGGGAGGATTTTATACAAAAGAGGCCTGAATTACTTTGTCTTTTCTTTTTCAAATCCTTTATTCTCTATGGTGAAAACATTAAGAACAGTATGAATTCTGCAACACATGTCACCCTGTGGCCCCCCGTCCCTCTGTGCAGGGAACCCAAACATTTCCACCGTCCATAAAGAAACTGCTTAGGCTGCTCTCATCAGCAGCGGAACATATCGTCATGGCATTAATCTGCTGTAAGGCCTGCATCCTCTTTCACCACAAGAATTTCGAATGGGATTACACCAACGATCAGCGTTCTTCCGCATAAATAGATTATTGCACAGACTAGGTACAAAAAGTAGGCTGTGCTATGGTGAATAGTCAAGTGTCATCATGAATTTCTAAATTATCATAGAAACATAATAATCCAGTCTACATTTCCTGCTCAGTTCTTTAGTAGTATTTCAATTCAATTCAATTCAATTCAGTTTTATTTATATAGCGCCATATCATAACAAAGTTATCTCAGGGCACTTTTTCGAATAGAGCAGGTCTAGACCGACTCTTTATATTTACAGAGACCCAACAGTTCCCATCATGAGCAAGCACTAGGGGACAGT